>CM028248.1:50695039-51895039 GCA_016432835.1 Brassica nigra | reverse complement strand
GCCTTTGATATGTTCGGATGTTTACAGTGCGATTTCTTTGTCCACAGAGATTGTATCTTCTTACCAAAAGTTATAAAGCTCACACGTCACTCACATAATCTTTCTCACGTTTTTCATATACTTAATGATGCGGAGGCCAAGTGTGGAGTTTGCCAGGGACGGTTTAGTTCTGGCTATGGAGGATATGCTTGTGTTGACAAGACATGTGATTATGTTGCACATTCAACATGTGCGACAGATAGCAAAGTGTGGGATGGCATAGATCATGCCGAAGGAGGACTTGAGGAAGGGAGTAGTAGTTCTAAAGTTGCTTCATTAGAAGAGATGGATGACAAGAAAGTACATCATTTTAGCCATGAGCATGGCTTATCGAGAATCCCTGTCGATGAAGAATGTTGTTGGCAGCTATGTGAAGCATGTATCCTTCCTATTGACATGGGTACTTTCTTGGGTTGCAAGGAATGCAGTTTTGCCCTCCACGAAGAATGTGCTTGCCTTCAACCGGAGATGGATCATCCGTTACATCGCCATCGGTTAACCCTAAAGGTCCAAATGAATCTCAACGAAGGGTTCTTCACCTGTTCTGTTTGCAAGCAAGATTGTTGTGGTTTTATGTATCAATGTTGCCAAAAATATTGTGGGTTCAAAATAGATGCAAAGTGTGCTTCCTTTACTGACGCAAGCATAGGACCCACATATGCCCTATCTATCTTAGACTAGAAAATAGTGGTCGTCGTAACACAACATTTTACATGTGTTGTGGTTGCGGTGAATGTTCAACTATTGTGGCAACTTGTACCACATGTGAAGACTCCTCCTTCGATTTCAAATGCTTGAACTTACCTCCTGTAGTCAGATTTAAGTATGATATCCATCCACTGTACCTATACTCTGATAGAGAACACTACAAGAAACAACTGCTGCTGGAAAAGAGACAAAGGCCACCATACTGGTGTGGCGTGGAAAAGAGACAAAGGCCACCACCATACTCTTGGTGTGACGTTTGTGAAGAAGAAATACACCAAAACTTATTGTTCTACGTATGTTTTGATTGCCGCATCTCTCTACATGTTAAGTGCATCTTAGGAAACTATCCTTATATGAAACCTGGCCGTAATATCAAAGTGAAGGGTCTCGAGATTCAGATAGCTTCAAACAGTGGTGCTTGCAGACCAATGTGCCATACATGTCACAGTATCTGCCCAGACAAGTTGGTATTCAGGCACAAGGATTTATGTTTCTGTTCTTTCAAGTGTATTCGTCCGAGTAAATAATATGTTCTAGTAAAATGCAATGCATGCGGTTGTATAATGTGGAAGGAAATAAATTATGAATCTCTTAACAATTTCAGAACTTTTAAATTGTATAAACTGCTCAAAAGACAGATGTTTTCGGGTTATTGATTGTTATTTTTAAATATCCTTTTTTTTTTACAAATTATATATAATGTATATTCTAAACTTTTTTGAATTCTCTATCTTCTCTTTAAAAGAAACAACGTTGAAGCGATCCTACATCCATTAAGTGACCCCTTCTCATGGCCACTGTGAAGTTTTTGTAAGAAATATACACGAAAAAGGGGTAACAAATAAGAAAAATATGAAAGACCACACACACGCACAGACGCTGGGCTACCATACTGGTCTTTGCTACTAATCGCAAACACAGAAGTAGTAGTCAGATATACGTGCGGTAGCTAATCTCGCGCCAACTGACAACAAGCTTCCGGTATCTGTGATTTGTCTCCTTCAACTTTGTCGGTATTCTTCCAGAGAGGGGTGGGTCACGTTAAGGCTGCCCCATGAATAGAAGAAGCTGCATCTGAAGGGCGCATTTGTGAACGTGAATCTTGCCCATTTTCAAGCCCAAGAACTGAAAGAGCTGAACTGGTAAAACATGCATCACGATTCAGTATCTGCTGACATTACTAAAAAGATCATAACGAAGTGTCTATTTGATTTCCGAGGACGTACTTTGATAGAGAAGCTCTGATAGTTGGCTGATTCGCATACGCAGTAAGAGAAGGTTTTAGATCAGGAAACTTCTTCATGATACTTTCGAGTTGAGGCATTGGTAACTGCAAAAACAAAACCAAAGAGTCGTTTAGAACTCCTGTACATATACTTAACTTGTAGTATATTCTTCTATTACGTTTCTTGTACCTCCAACAAGACGGGGAAAGAATGTGGCTGTGTTTGAGACACACATTTCAAAAAGCCAGGCCACAGTTTTGGCAGTCTCCAGATCTGCATCCAAAAGACATTCCATCATAACTACACTAGAGGGAAAATAAATCTCCAAACTGATCTTTTTATTTGAGCTTAAAATTTACTCACCTGCCTACTCACCAACTTGGAAAGGATTTCCATGACAACGTCAACCTGGACAAACAGAAACTTCTTTATTCTGACCAAAAGAATCCAGACTATTGACCTATAACTTAAACCAAAGACTTGAGAGAAACCAATTTTGTTGGTATATTAATCCTAGTTAAAAACTCATGATGATTGCCTTGTCTGTAGAGATTCTTTTTTCATACCAAATAGACTTGCTAGTCTAAGAATTTCAGATAATTTTGTACGTGATATGACTTCTTTCTATATATCCTGATTTACAAAAATACTTAGAAATTTATGTTATCTTATTCGCTTTTCCTAGAGTGTACTTCTACGTTTTATTATAAATGAGTATTGAGTCTCATATATGAGACTCATCCAAGTAAGAGAGAGCTTCGGAATAAGGAAACGTAAAATATCTATTACTGGTTTACTTCACTTTGTTCTTTAACACTTCCCAGCACGACACTTACCAGTGTAGGAAAAGCATCGATTGCCTGAATCACAGTTCTCATGAAGAGTAAAGGCAGAGGTGTTCGATCAACCTGAAACCAAAAAAAAAAAGTATAACAGATGTGAATATCTAAACACGGTTGTTCTTTTCTATGATATGTTCGCTTTTGACATACCATCTGACCGAGGGCCTTTGCTAAGACTTGCTGCGTGAAAACAGTGCGTTGTTCAAAGCAAGCTGAACATGCATCTGTTATCTGAAAGCAACACACTTCCAAATGAGACTCTGTTAACAAGCGAGAGAGTAGATGGAAAATCAGTAAATACCTTTTTCAGTGGTGGCCCATCCTTCTCAGGAACAACATCGTGGATAGCAATCAGTACCTCGGCAGGTGTTAGGGCAGGGCCAGTGTGAGCAGAACCCTATCACAGATATAACAAAAATGATCTGACAAGTTGTTACAGCGGAAGAAAGTATATAAATCCGTCAGACAGAGCAATACTTCCCCCCCAAAAAAATTACCGTAAGAATTTTAAATAAGAAACTAAAAGTAACAATGTATGAAAACGAATTATATGCAACATTGTGCTAACATACATAAGATAACAATTAAAGGATGGACCACGAGGATATGCAGGTACCTGTAATATATGAGCTAGTGCAAGTTGGAACTTCTCAGGTGGAAGATTAAGAAGCGGCGGAAAGATAGGCAAAACCTGTTGCATCCAAAAAGAATGACTGTCATAAGAGATAATGAATTGCTACCACTGATAAACAATTTAAAGGACCAGAAAAATTTGCAGAACTCTTCCATGGTAACTAGTTCTTATTTATTTCCACATTTTTGGATAGGTATAATAACAGGGTGTAAAAGAAGAGGAAAAAACTGCAAGCCTTCATCTCCACCTTCACTGAAAAAGCAGTGGAAAATGGAAAGCAGAATCCGTGGAAAGAATGTATAAAAATACCTCGTCTTTAGTGAGTGAAGCAAGCAATGGAATAAGAATTGATACATCCTGCAGAACAATAACTTTTTGTAAGGCTTTGCAGTCTTGATTTTCATAAATATATACACAAGAAATATTATTTCTTTATAACAAAACCAAACCTTTAGCTTCGTTTCATATAGATGCTTTACAGTAGCAATCAAATCCGACGACGGTGCCAATTCTTGTGTCAATATTTGCAACACCTTTACATAAAGAAAACAAACGAACAGGGAGCATGATTCAAGATAAGAAGTAATTTTGAGACCAACGTGGATTTAATACAGGGAAACACCGAAGCCACTTACCAGTGTCAATAAATTTTCACTTCCCTTAGGAGGATCAGATATTATATGGAGCAGTTCCTTATAAGATGAACCTAATTCTCGAATCAAGATAGGTATATGTCGATGAAAAGCCTGAACCATATCAGAAAGTTATAAAAATGAGTCAGTTTGATGACACACGTGATGCACATAAGTGACGTGAGCATTTATAAGGGAGGGAGGCTAACTCACCTGGATGACTGTTTTTGGAGCTTTCCCGTAAGTTTCAAAGACAAGTCGAAGGAGACTAGGTTTCTGGAAAAAAACTACAGTTTTTTCAGAACAATGGAAATACTTAAAGATGGATTTGAGCATTTGGAGCAAACCTTTTTACATAGAGCAAAGAACAGAGAAATTAGTCTTTGAGCTTCAGAAAATGATAAAACAGAAACATCACGAGAAGTTTGTAGATCCTGCTTAGAGTGAGTATCGGAGGCTGTAGAAGATGGGGAGCCGCTTGTCGAAGTTTTCTGACTTTTAGCCTGTAAATCAATGTAAGCAAATCAACCCGCTGTACCCAAAAGCCAAGGTTTGCAAAGCTAGAGCATGGCCAACCAGGCAATCCTCAGAAGGGAAAATTTAGAGCTTACAAGAACATGCACAAAAAGCAACTGGCATCTAATAAGTTCAAAAAGAGTAGTAAAACCTTTATATATAAATCAAAGAGACACTAAGCTGAACGCCCTCAAGAGAACTATTAATGCTTTTGGAGCTTTACTTCCTTTTCAAAAATGATACTCAACTACCAGATTAGACTATATGTTATTATTACCTCTGTTTTTATTTCTTCTGCAGTAAAAGCAGTCTGTCGGAGATCTGCCTCAGAGTTCACAGCAGTCAGCAGCATATCTGTTGCAAATTTCTCAACATGCTCTGATATGTATGTAAGGTGATACAGTTTGTTCGTGACCTGTGCATGCATTCGAGAAATATAAATACGAATTACTGTACGAGCAGAAAATAAGAACCACATTGTTATCTGGGACTAATTTCCTTACAAGTCGAATGGCTTTTGCACGGATGTCTTCTTCGGAATGAACAGAACACTGCCATAAAAAGGATTTAAAACATGCGTGAAGGACATGGAAAAATCAATAGGACCATTTGACCATAAATTTAAGTATGAAGATGAGAAGAAAATATCAAGCACAACATTATTTTCATCCATTCCTTTCTGAGCTTAGAGATCAAAACACAATGCTTATGTAATTGCAATTTTCTAAACATTCTTCATAACTATTGCAATGTCAAAGTTTCAGAAGTTCATAATGTAATCTGTATGCATGGCAAATTTTGGCTCATGCCCTCTTGAAAAGAAAGATAACAAGCCACATGAGAACTTCTAAGTGGTAAACTAAGATATTAAGAACTGGAAAATCCCCACTCCAGTAAACAGATTAATTGACCAAATTTTAGCAACAGATTTAGTATGCTGCAACAGTTTCATGGGACTAGGCTTCAATTGGTAATTTTACAGGCAATATGTAGAGATTCAAGTTCTGAGGAAGTAACTATCTATGCACTTTAAAACTTAATTATCTGAGTTTCATATTCTCCATCACTGAGAGTATAAAATAAACCGATGTGACATGGCTTGTAAGAAACAAAAGTAAAAAAGTCTGGCTACCGATTCTTACATTTAATGCTATGGCTAAGCATGCTTTTCGCTCATTTGGACGCCCTAGAATTAAGCTCCAAACAGCACCAAGCCCTTGGGTAACACGCTCACTATCACTGATTTCTCTTCCAGTTGGATCATGACGAGTGGAGCAGAGTTCATCCAGTAGCTTTATGGCAGAATCAGGTAGATGTGGAGCTTCTCCAAAAAGTCTGCTGAAAGACTTGTCAGAAGCAGGAAGAGCATCCAGAAATGATCTTGCCTACAGCAAGTACCTTAATAAGCGAAATAGAGAGACAAGAAATGGTAAAAGGTTGAATAAATGCTCACCACTGCTATGAGAAAATTTTCATAAACAGTAGCATACGAAGAAGATTCATCTGTGTCCAGATTCGCCATTGAATGCAGATGGTACAGAACATGTAAAACAAGTTCATGCCCCTAGAAACAAAGAAACAAACAGTTTAGGGGTTCGTCTAGACACATGGTAGACTCTCGGTTATTAGGTTTTGGAGTGGATGTTTATAACAGCTTTGTGCACTCTTCAGATGCTACAATGTTTATGACAGCTGATATATTCTCGGATAAGGAAAAAAAGATTCAAAATCCAAACCACAATAATAGAGTGATGACTGAGTTTAATGAACACTGCAGCCAGCTACGTACCTTAAATTCACGATGATCCACACTAATATGCTCTCTTAGTATAGTGGCAACATCATTGCCAGCATCGATCTGGAAATTGTATCATAAATAACATTTATGCTTGTAAACAAAAGAATTAAACCATAGGGATAAAGCCAAAAGATGGAAATGGCAGCTAGAGTTGAAGGCAAAACTACAAGCAACAAGTATGAAAGAGGCACTCACTTTGGCAATCAATCGGGCAATCAATGACATGCGAATCTTGTTACAATCAAACCCGCAGACATGTCTATTTGATTCAATTATCCTTTCTAAAGCCAACTTTCCAACAGTTTTGCTTTGCTCTGTGGTAAGTTCAACATATGATGGAACAGATGCCAACTCGCGGTAGCTTTCCTCTTCTGCAGTAACGTCTGACGTAACAGGGGGTTGTAGATCAAAATTTGGGCCTGTCTCTGAAAGCGAATGTTGATCAAAATCTGGGATAGACACCAGATCACCCCTGCACTTTGTTTCTCTGATGCCTTCATCATCCTTGCAAGGAGATAGTGGAACATCTAAAGATGATTTGCACTTTGAGGGAGAAACACACTCACTGGGAGCTGTCAACAAATCCCCTCTGCAATCAGGCTGATCGATTAATCTGATAACTGAACTTCCCATCACCTTGTTCTGGCTATGCTCTACTGTTGTTGGATGCACCGAACTACTAGCCCCTGCCGTGACAGCAGGAACCGAAAGTGGATTGCTTGGTAAGCTCGAGATGTCCATCTGAACTGGGACTGGTTCTTTACCTTCACCTACAGATGAATTTAAACGTCGTGGATCCATGCGACGGGGATCCTGCATAGCTACGCGTAAGTTATCTTGGAAAAAAACACTGAAAATAGAATCAAGCAGCAAACGGAAACTTGTACCCTTCTTGGGTCGCCTCTAGGGTCGGCAACTGCGCTATTCAAGCTAGGCACATCGGAAAATGATAACCCCGGAGGAAGAGTTGGATGAAAAGGAAGTTGTGGCTGAGGAGTCGGGGAACGCATGGAATCCACAATATCCGCCGGAGTAGCCAGTGAAGTTGTCAATTTAGGAGCGCTACTAGGCAAGTGTTTCATGCTTGTTATTACAATATCAGCAAGTATATCTGGGTGAAGCTTAGAAATGAGAATATCAAGTGATGCAGCTCCTCTGTCTCCTTCAGCAAGTAAAGCACCAATCATTGAAACCATTTGTTCCACTGGAGTAAACTCACTGTCCGAAGGTTGGTTAGCAGGGGATATGCCATTGATAGAGACTGGTCCATGTGGAGAATCACTTATTTGAACTTGCGGAGTCAAATGCATGTTAGTATTATGGCGTAAGCGCTTCGGAGCAGCCTCTCCATTGATTGTATCATCTTCACCCTGGGACATTTTTCGTTTCTTTGACAAATCCCAAGAATTTGGTTGATTAATCGTCTGGTTATTCTGACAGTAGGTTCATCATGAGACGTTACTGGTCACAGTGATCAAAGCTGACGTAGAGGCATATAAGTTTAGGAAAGAAAGAATAAACAATAGTTACCTTGCCTGACCTATTTTCACGTGCAAATCGCTCGTTATTTCTGATCAATTTATCAACTTGACGGATAGCTTGATCAGCAACATCTGAAGCATTCATTGCTCGAAGCGCTCTAAGAAGCTTGTCTCTTGACTATGAACGCACAGAAAAAGAATTATCTCAGTAACATAACAAATGTCACCAAAAAAATAGAGATATGAGACTTTATATGGTTTGATCAAGCAAACACTTCTTCAACTCTGTTCTACCTACTACAAGGCTTCACCGCATGGAATACCACTTAATAACATGCATTTTTCTAGGAGTCATTGAAAACCTTTTCTTAAGGAAAACAAATGCGACAAAAAGGCATGCCCAATCCTAGAGTATACAAACGAAATAACAACATCAAAGGTTTACAATTTGACGAGAAAGCCTCAAACAATAAAGGAATGTCTCACATGAGGGAGCTTGGCTCTATGAAATATGACCGAATATTCCCAAAAAGAGGTATTTTGTTTACAGCCTTTTATATTGCAAGACAGATCGCTATAGCTATAACACTGCTGGACCTATAGAAACCTCTAATGAACGGATCAACAAAAAGCAAAAATCAATTGAATTTCAGAAGAGACTAAAATGAGAATTAAATTTTTAAAAAGCAACAAACCCACAACAATAGTTTCATTAGTAGTACATATACTTAGAATTGATGTTTAGCAATGATCTCAAGTGATATTCAGAAAAGAACAAAAAAAACAGGGAAGGCCTGAGGAGTAATAGATTGAGCCAAATATAGATATACGGCAGAGAGAAATAAGACAATAAAGTATGAACGCTCTACCTCTATCATAGGTGAGGAAGTACATCTAAGAAATCCCAGTAAGGCAGTTCTAATGGAATACTGAACGCTTGCAGCATGGCACCCCTTCACTGTCTCAAGATTTGGATGAAAATCCAGCAGAACAGAAAGAACACTGTTGTAGTGGACAGGCCTCTTCCTTGCTACTACCGCAAGACTGAAAGATAAGCTACTATCAGATTCGAGACAAGTGTTTACACAGGAAATATTCTAAATTGCAAATGGTTCAGGTTTGCTTCTAAAAGCATGTTCTAATAAATCACTGCACAACTCAGCAAACAAAAAGAATGATACTTGCGTCAAAGAAACTGCCCTCAGGTCTTTTTGTGCAAGCAGCTGCACTTAATATATGCAGCGTTCTTATCTAACGAGTTACTAGAGTTTAAATCTAACTTCACTGAGCAATCATTCCTATGAGAAACTTTCCTCATGATTCTGTCAGCATAAAACACCAATGACAAACTCCTTAACAGAATTAAACTTTGCTCAGACCAACTTTTTACATGTCCCTGTCAACATAAACAAAGCTATAGCAAATCTATTCCACATTTTCTTACTTTAAGACAACTCCATCAATAAAAGGTCAAGTACAACCGAATGAAAAATCAATCTCTGGACTATGTCCTCTCAAAGTTTAACAATGGTCATTTTACAAAGATAAGCTGTCCCAGACATTAAAAGGTAGTATCAGTTTAAACAAAAACAATAATCTGCTACGTAATTACTAATTTCGAAATGTTTGTCAGGAATGACAAATTTAGCTGCTAAGCATAGATAATTTCCCAAGTTAAGCTGGTGGTGCCCCCAAACATATAGTTCAACGTGACTAGTGATATGCCACCTACTGGACATAACAACCACGATTTAACTTCTACGTGCATCTTAAGAGCAAGATATGAGATAAGATCAACAAGCAAAATATTTTCAACTCATCATCATCAATATCCACCAAAAATATATGGAGAAGATATATTAATCATAGCAGAAAGTAAAACCGCAATGCAAGTAGTATAAAGAAATCTCTGATTGCCAAATTATACTGTGCATAAACCGTAATATTGTAGTGTATACATTTTCAATATCCCAACATAACAGTCATACGTATTATTATATACAACCAGTTCACAAAACCAGAAAAACTTCCCTCTACCACGTTTCAGCGTTACTTGAAAACAGCATTTCTAACTACCATCTGACCATTCTATTCGTTGTTTGATGTCTTTATGACTTGTAAATTGGAGCTCCACAGTATCAAAATATGCGGGCGGCATATACCCAGGTATGTCAATATCCGATAACTGATGCAGCTTCAAGTTGAAGCCTTCAACCGAGCCATTTTCCCCCGGACTATGATTCAGTTAGCTGCAACAATATCGTATGGGTTGAACCGGTGCTATGACCTGTCTCCATGCTTTATCTCTCTCAGCCAAAAGTTTAGTAGACACAAAAAAATGGAAACCAGCAGTCTATTCTCCTGATGCTATCGTCTTACAAAGCTTATTTGATTATGAAACTACTTAAAGAGGAAGATCATCTGCTTATTATTGTATCTCACAAACATGAGGCACACATCAAACTTATGCAAATGAATACTAGTAATATCACCCCATCGTACTACCCATATAAACCCATATAAGTGCAGCAAGACACATTCTACATGGTTCGTTTTATCACAGACATGCAGGTTACCAAGCAAAATAATGGGCAATCATTTTGGTCTAGCTATCAGGTTATCAAGCAAAACTAACAACATAAAGAATATAAAGCAAAGCAAACACAAGAATAGTGGGATGCAGACGTAAACTTACCAACTAACAACAGCTATCGTCAGTGCACCCGGTAAACGACCAGCCGACTGTATGAGATCTAGTAAGATACCAAACGTCCTATTTGCTTCAGACATAAGCGTTACTGAATTTAGAATGGGGTGACCGCCAGCAAGCCAGGAAATGTTAAACATCTGTCTAGACCCTGTAGTAGAATAGGAAAAGTTGACACGCCAGAAACAAAATGAACAACTAATATATTTTGCTATTCCAGATTCATTCTGCATGATTAGAACACAATACCTTCGTTGGAAAAATTCTCAGGATCAGATGCATCAGGAGTAAAAAGCAAAATAAATGTCTCCATAAACTTTAGCGCCAAAACTTTCACCCCTACACTACCAGGCTATCATAAAAGAAACAGCAGATTTAGCTTAGAAAATCTTAAAATTGACAGAGAAGCAGAATAAATACTCAACCAAAACATTCCTCAAGAGAGGAATAGACAGAAAAAAATGAGGCTATACACAGCTAGCATACCTCCAATGCAGTAGAAAAGACAACATCTTTGAACTTAACCATCCATGTCCATAGTTCCCCAACCCAACGATCAACTTTACCACGATGATGAAACTGTATAATTAATAATAGCACATATCAGAGAGAGAGAATAAAAAAAGGAAAATCATACAGGAAGGAACACCCACAAAGAGCACAAATATCTACTAAACATATAAAACTAACTAATAAACACCAATTCAGCAAAAAAAAAGTAGAAAGGGATAAGAAATCCAACAGAAAAGTACCAAGATTGCAACTGTTTACTATTTCATATTAAACTAAAGCCTTACAAAGCCAACCTTTACAGCAAAATATGTAGTACCAACATAAAACCAACCAAAGCTTAGAAAATGAGGAAAAAGAGGACTGGTTCCATGAGTTTTAGTTCAATCTCAAAGACAACTACAAGTATGCAACACACCTTCACTGGTAATTATTAAAAGCAAATGCATCATGCTGCGAGAAAAGAGTTTCAAAACAATATATCCAACTTGAGAAACAGTAGAGACCTGCATTGCCATCTCCTCCAAGATGCTGCAATAGAAAGCTGCGCCAACAGAAATAGCTTTCTTTGCAACAATTGGATCTTCATCCCTTGTTAACACTAGTAAGACCGTCACTAGAACATAAGAATGATCCAGCATCCTCAAACCAACCTCCTCAATGATCCTGTCACCCAAAAAATAATTCAATAAATACAGAAAAACCCTAAATACGCTACAAAATTAAATTAAAAAAAAAAAATCTTCCTCGAGTTCGTAAGAGAAGAGAGTAAAACTAATCGCAGAGAATTGTTAACGGACTCACTCGAGAAGGGATTTGCGAACTAGGATTTCACGCGAGGTGGAGTTCGGTGAGATAGGGGAAAATCTCAGCGGAGAGAGGGCTCCAGCGATAGCAATATCTCCTTCACCTGTCTGAGAGACGAGAGCTTCACTGCCAGATCGCCGTGGTTGTTGGCAGCGGCGAGGAGAGAGAGCGCCTGCGCTCTGGCTGTCGCGGCAGCCGACGCCATCGCTGAATTCGAGATTCGGCTGGCGGAATTGTCGAAGGGGGAGTGGTATCTGTGAATCTCGCGGTGGTTTTGTTTATCTTTTAGGGTTTTGAAGGTTGGAGAAGAAGAAGAAGAAGAAGAAGAAGAAGAAGAAGAAGAAGAATCTCGGCGACACGGGAGGAGTTCAGAGCAATTAGGCGTCGAGACGCGCTCACACACACGAGATGGCTTCAATTAATTCCTAAAATGTTTCTAGGTCCGCAAGACAAGACACACCTTGACGTTTTACGTCTCGGAAGTCGCAGTGAGCGCCGTTTTGTTACGCAAACGGTAAACCAAACTCGTTTAAACCGTTGAGTTACGAATTCTTCTTTTGGTTCTTCTAGCTAATTAACACACTTCTTTCCTTTTTTTAGATTAACACACAATTTTAGCACAGCTTACGTTCATTAACACACAGCTGAATCACACTTCTTTCCTGATTATCAATTTTTCACGCAAATCACATGTCTTTGTGATTAATTGGTCTCATGACATTGTGTTTGTACGTAACCAAGCTAGTAACACAGCTTTAGCACAAGTTCTTTAAGCTAGTAACACAATAACATTGGTTGTAATATCAGCAGACCAAAGGCAACATTCCCACATACAAAAATCAAAAAGGAAACGTCTCCATAGCCACCGAATGGAGCTTATAGGTTCGTCGACATTCCAAATTTAGCGTAATCATGTATCACATTTTCTTAATGCAGTCAGTAAAAGTATTTTGCGAAGGCCAATCACTTACTATTAGAGTTTATCATTTCTAGTCTTCCTAATACATTATACTTTGTACAAGAAAAAACTGGACTAATATTCCCTTGTTTCATCTGGTTGTGTAATTCTTTACAAAACATTAATCTGGAGCAAGCTATTTAGATATCTCCAATATATTTTATATTTTCTAAAAATGGAAAATAAAAAGTATTTAATTATTATTTTAAAATAAATAACTTTTAACTGTATATAAAATATCATTTTTATTTTAGATTTAAAATAGTGATAAATTGGATAAAATGTTTCTATAATACTATGTGGAGTAAAATATAGAAGTGAATTAAATATGAATCTATTTTAAAACGTATTGTTTTATCATTGTTAAATCAAACTTGAGAAAAAGGAAAAAAACAATCAAAAGTTAAAAAAACTGAAAAGATTGGTTCGGTTTCAATAAATCGAACCAAACCCAATTCAAGACGGTTTGGTTCCGTTGTTCGGTTACATTTTCCCTCTCGGACCCGATGCTTCTCCGACAACAGCTAAAGCCTAAAGCGAAGGAATCAGAATCAAAAAACAATCGATCAAAAGTCTTAACATTTACGCCCCCAAATCGGCGAGACAGAGCAAAAAAATGGAAGGATGGGATCCGAGCACCAAATCGACCCTAACTAGAATCCCTTCTAACCACAAAGGCGGGGCCAAGAGACGGCGATGCATGGAAGCAGAGGCTGAAAGAAGAGTACAAATCTCTCATCGCATACACCCAGATGAACAAGTCCAACGACAACGACTGGTTCCGCATCTCCGCCTCCAATCCCGAAGGTACCCGTTGGACTGGCAAGTGTTGGTACGTTCACAACCTCCTCAAGTACGAGTTCGATCTCCAATTCGATATCCCCATCACGTACCCGGCCACTGCTCCCGAGCTCGAGTTGCCTGAGATCGACGGCAAAACACAAAAGGTTTGTGCTTTGTTTTTTGGTTGAGATCGGGATGTGGTTTGTGGTCAGTTGTGTAAAGTGTCTCTCTTTATTGTTTTTTTATGTCAGATGTATCGAGGTGGGAAGATTTGTCTGACTGTGCATTTCAAGCCGCTCTGGGCTAAAAACTGGTAACTTTATTATTGTTAGAGAAGCATGCAAAGTTTTAGATCAGTTTTGTCTATTTCCCATTGATTTCGTACCAGGATTATGCTAGAATTCGAAGTCTTAAGATGTTAATTAGATTGGTCTTGTCTCTATGTTAATTTAATTAAGCCGGATGGCTTTAGTATTAAGCTGTTTGTGCAGGTCTAAAATGAAAGTTATTGTCCAGAAGTTGGCATATAAATACCTTGTTGAATAATCTAACCGAGCTTGAGTTTAGGCGATTCAACTTCTATCTCAAATATGATGAGCACATTACTCGTTTTCTTGACGTTCGTGATTGACTTGTTTTTGTTTTATGCAGCCCTAGGTTTGGTATAGCACATGCACTCTGTTTGGGGCTCGCTCCGTGGCTTGCTGCAGAGATTCCAATTCTTGTGGACTCGGGTATGATTAAGCACAAAGATGATGCAGCCTCATCCGCGGAATCTTAGTCTATTTAACTTGTTTATCAAATCTCAGAGTGAGGTGTTTATCAGTAATAGCTGAACTCAGAAATGACTGAGGTGGATGCGTCTACCCTGTAAAACGTTTACATGAAACCCAATAAAGATTTAAGCTATTGCAATGCTTTTTTTTCTTGAAATACTTTTTACAACTTGAGAATGTATCATGTATGATGTTCTTTCTTGCTTTTGAACTGGTTCGTGCACGGTGTGAATATTTTAAAACGAATCTTTATATGTGGTTGCGTTTATTTTCCTTTTGGTGTAAGGAAAATCCAACACTGCAAAACTGAGGTCTGTTTAAGAGTTATTCGAATCATAGACTGGTTTTGCAGGTTGTATGCTAACTTGAAACCGGCTAGTTGGTCACGGAAGATAGCATATATACGTCAGAAGCATATTGATTTTACCATTTATTCACCAACATCTACGTACCATAGATCTGCAAAGAGTAGGAACACAAAGATGAAATAGAGTGATCTATTGTCAACGGAGGTTGCCTCAGATCTGGTGCTTCAAATAGTAAACACTGAGTGTGAAACAATATCAAACAATAGCTTGGTATAGGTAGAAGGTGAATTATGTTAAACTCAAGATCCAAGTAGGAAGCCAACAGATAAAAAGACAACTGATTGCATACATCTCAGGTAAATCTGCAGCTGCGACATCCCTAACAAGAAGCTAGTAATAAGAAGTTGAATGACAACCAAAAACTTTTACCCAAATCTGTTTTAAAGCGAAAAGATTGTGAAAACAACCAAAAAAAGAGAGAAAATAATATTAAATTAGAAAACTATGTCAGTTATTTGAAAAAAAAAAATCTCATGTATATATGAAAATTAAAGATGCACATGAATTTGGGATTTATGATTTAGTTTATATATTTTGTTTTGATCGGGATCGGGATTGGGATTTTATAATCTTTGGTTATATTGCATGTCCAGGGTTCAAGAAATTTTGTAATGTTTGATGTTAAATTCTAGGGGTTTAGATAACAACATAGTTTTAGATTACTTTATTATGATTTATATCTAAACAGTATACGCTATATTTTATTAATTATTTTGGGTCTAAAAAAACATGGCAAGTATGCGAAAATACAAAATCATCTTTTAATTATTCCTCCTTATCCACCACCACACACGTCTTGAGCACGCGGTCGACCCAGCCAAAGCCTCTCTCTCAGTTCCGTAATAGATTCTCCGGCGAAGCACAGCAGCTAAACACACCAATTATGGCGACAACTCATCCATGTCTTGTCGGACAAAGAATCTCTCTCCCTCAATTTCACCTCCTCTTCAACTCAAAACCTCCGAATCACGAGCTCACGACCAATAAACGCTCGAATCTCTGCGTCTCCGTCGCCCTACCACACTCCTTCGCTTCCTCTACATCAAACCGGAACCCTAGAAAATCATCTCTTAGCTGTCTCCGGCGAAATTGCGCCGCCGTGGACGGCGGTGAGACCAGTTCGAGCGAGGAGGATAAGTGGGATTGGGATCGTTGGAGTCGCCACTTCGCCGAGATTGAAGAAATCGATGGCGTTGTGTCTCTTCTCAAGGTTTGTATCCATCAAACTTAATTGATATTGGTTTGCTTAATAAGAAGGTTCTGATTTTTGGAGTTGTGTTAACAAACAGGTACAACTTGAGGAGGCTATCGAAAGAGAAGATTTTGAAGAAGCGGCAAAGTTGAAAGCAGCTATTGAGAGGCCACTGTGAATGATGCCGTTGCTGAGATTATGTGTCAGTTGCAGGTTGAGATTTGTGTTGTGTGGATTGTTTGGTAAACATCAGACTCTTTGTGTATATCTTATTTACTTGTATGTGATGGCTTCTGCGCAGGATGCAATACGTGAAGAGCGTTACCATGATGCTTCCAAGTTATGTAGGCAGACAGGAAGTGGACTGGTAAAATATGATATTACCGGTTTTATATATAGTTTCTTTCCTGTTAAGCTTGTAAGAGAGTCGTAAATCACATATACCCTTTCAAATTATACATAAGCTTTATAAGGGATGAAAGTATGTTTCATGTCTGTAAACTATTAAGGTACTTACGGTTAGTTAAATGAATAAATGTTTCCTGACATAAGTGATTGTTTCACCTGCTCAGTCTGTCAAGAAGGACTTCATATTATTACCCAAATCTGTAGTCAATAATCTGTGTTTTTATCTGGACTTGGGTTGTTTAGAAATTTAAAGCATCTTTTCACGTTTCTGATGTCTATGTAGGTGGGTTGGTGGGTTTGTTATCCTCAAGATTCCGAGGAACCGTTTGGAAGAATTGTACGCATAACTCCTGGCGTTGGTAGGTTTATTGGCAAGAGTTACAGTCCAAGGTGAGAGCATGTTTTACTGAGGATTCTAATCTTCTCTATTCAATTGCTAGTGGTAATGGATCCTCATAACTGCTTTGTTCAGACAGCTGGTGACTGCAGCAGCTGGAACACCTCTCTTTGAGATTTTTGTTGTTAAAGACACGGACGGGGAATATGTTATGCAGGTAATTTTAAAGCACATCACTTTGTAAAATAAAATTTAGCAGTTCTAGTGACAGTATATCCTTTTAACTTACATGACTGCTATTCTAATCACCCTTATGTATCTTTTCATTACTCAAGTTTTGTAAATACCAGTTAACCTCATTTAGCTGTTGTGTACATATCTGCACGTTTACAGGTGGTCTATTTGCAACATGCCAAGCAAAAACCAGCCACTCCCGAGAATGCCTCTTTAAGTTCACAGCAATCATCGAATGACACAGTTGAGAGCCCATCAATATTAGATGCAGGAGGAAGTGAAGTGAAGGTGGATAAGAAAAAAGATAAACTACTAAGTGCTGAGGAACCAACTGAAGAAGGGATCCAAAATGTGATAAAGTTTCTAAAAGATAAAAT
Organism: Brassica nigra; assembly: GCA_016432835.1. Lineage (NCBI taxonomy): Eukaryota > Viridiplantae > Streptophyta > Magnoliopsida > Brassicales > Brassicaceae > Brassica > Brassica nigra. The sequence continues at coordinate 51,877,706 of CM028248.1, read as the reverse complement.
CCCAGGGCTAAAGCTGATGAAAGTAATGGATGTTGAACTTCCCGATGAAGAGATCGTTGGCAGTGACGATGATCTTGTAGAGCTGGTTGGAGAAGTTATCGAAGAAGCTGGTTCTGCTGATGAAGAAGAAGATGATGATGACAGCATTGAAGAAATTGCATCTATGGATAGTGCAGATAACGGAAAGGATTTAAACCCTAAGGTTTTCATCGGAGGGGTTCTACACAACACAGAGGATTCCTCTGTAGAGGATGAGCTGGTCCGTGTTTTGGCAGATATAACGGATAACGAAAGAGATTCCTTTACCTTGCATGTTCCTGGGAGAAGAAAGAGTGATATTGGTACAAGTAAAAACACAGTTTCCAAGGAGAAAGTAACAGCTTTAGCAGCTCAAGGACTTTCAGATCTGATGCCACCAGAGGTTGCCAAGGCGTTCTGGGGTTCAGAGAGACCTTCTTTGAAGGTGAGTTCCTTGAATTTTCACTGCTCTTATAAAGCTGAACTCTACAATCAGATTAAGTTTCTTATTAATTTAAAACTTCTTTTGATGTGCGTAAATGTTTTATCGCCTTTTGACATAAGTAGCACTCTGATGTCGAGCATATATTTGCTTGCCATGAAATGGTTTTGTTTACAGAATCATACTAGAGTATTTAAATACATATACTAAGCTTTCTACCGTTAACAGTTTTCTTTACTCCGTAGATATAAAGATTGTTCGATCATTTTTCTAGGTATCAAGAAATGTCCGTGAGATTGTCAAGCTTGCGATAAGTCAGGCACAAAAAGGAAATCGGCTCTCTGAGTATACAAGATTTAATAGAATCATAACTCCTGAAAGCGACCTAGACCCTTTTGATGGTAATCATGATTGCATTAGTATTATTCTCTTTCTTTTGATATGATTTCAGTTTGTAAACTTTGGATATTTTCTGAATGTGAAGTGCAGGCCTATATGTTGGTTCGTTCGGACCTTATGGCACTGAGATCGTACAACTTAAGCGTAAGTATGGCAACTGGAATGATGCAGAGGAAAGTGACTCCTCAGATATTGAGTTCTTTGAATATGTGGAGGCTGTGAAGTTGACAGGGATCCAAATGTGCCGGCTGGCCAGGTTATTTATCTATTTTATGTTTTTTACTTCATTATTTTTGTATCGTATATGGGATAAAGAATTTGAAATAGGGTGTCCCCAAATTCTTGGTAGGTGACATTTCGTGCAAGGATTGGGAAGGAGTCGCATGAGGATCGTGGAATGTACCCAGAGGAAATGGGAGTGGTAATAAGCACCTTCCTCATCTCTTGAGCTTAGGTTTTATGAGAAGCACAGATACTGACTAAAACAAAATCACGCTCAGACATTTAAATCAATAAAAGATCCAGAACCATGCTTAAGTTAAACATGTAACCAGAACAAGAGTTCAAAAACATTGTGTGATTATCCTTTGAATCAATAGCTTAAGACATTTCATGGTTCAACCATGTTGACATTTGGATCCAAAGCTTATCCAGAGAGATGATTACGTGTATGCACAGCTTGAGTTACATGGGAGAAGGAAGAATAGCAGACTTTGGGTTTAAAAACCCAAGATGGGTGGGAGGGCAGCTTCTAAAACTCAATGGAAAGGTAGAACAGAAACACAGTAGATGTGGAGCTAAACTCATCAGTTCTTTTGTCTTGTGGGGTTAATGGTTTTGGGTTTTTGCTGGACAGGGAATGGGACCATATGTGACGGGTGGGGATCTTGGCTTTCTATATATTGGCCCTGAGAAGAGCTTCATGGTCGTTTTCAACCGTCTGAGACTGCCTGAGTGATTAATGCTCATTGTCACTATATTCTTCTTTTGACCTTCTTCCATACACATTTTACTTACCCCTACAGTTTCAAAGCAACATTACTGCGAGAGTGTTTAAGATGAGAAAAAGATTTATTGTAACTATGTTATGGCTCATGTTTTCTTCCATACACAAAAGATATAAATGCATGCTGCTTACAAAGTTTTTAGGTGAGGCTAATCAAAACTGAAAATAGAGTCGACCCAATCTTTAGAGCACATGAGAGCTTTTTAAAGTTTGTGGTCCCGATCGATTGAAAAGGAACAATGTCACATTTGAGTAATAAATAATTTTCTAGCTCAAATTTAGGTGAACTTGCAAACTGGTTTTTAAGTAAAAGATGCAGTTTTTTTTGTTGTACCCGTGAGAAAACGAAATGACAGCGCACTATATAGAAGAAGCATGGCGGCATCAGAGAGGAGGAAGGAAGAGAATAATAAATATTCTCTCTTTTTCTCTTCCCCTTTGACATTCCACCGAAAAGTTGAAATTTCAACTCTTCTAACCCTCGACCTATTTCTGGACTTATTCTATCTCTACATTTAACCTTTGTCTTCCATTTTTCTGTTCTTGTCTCCTTCGGAGGAATCCCATTCCGACAAACCCCAAAGAGGTAAGAGTCCTGTCTGTATGTTTCCTTCTTTGTCTCCTTAAGATTTTCGTCTCCTGCTATTTGTTTCAATAATAATCTCTGAAAACAAGGAGTATTACCTCCAGCGTCTCTTACATTGTCTGTCTATTGTAATGAAATGTCTGAATGGTTATGAGAAGGGCTTCAATGCGTTCTTGCACCATATGTATTCTTCAAGAATCCGAGTCATTTTGATGTTTCTATGTATAGTTGTCTCGAAAAACGTTTTTTTTTCTGAAATTTCGATTCGCATTTGAGTTTTGAAAAATGTTTTTTGCTAATAGCTTTGTCTGTTATCATGTGCAGAGAGCTCTTTTGTCAAGGAGTAAAGAAGATGGATGGAGGGCCTGCTAAAGAATTAAACGGTGATTCGGACGCCGATCATGCGTTTGACGCAACGATTGAGGAGCTATGCAAGAATCTCTACGAGTTGCAGAGTTCTACTAATCACTCTCCTTCGAGGAAGAGCTTTGGATCATATGGTGATGACGAGGAGTCAAAGATTGATTCTGATCTACAACACCTTGCTTTAGGAGAGTCACCAGATTTAGGTATCACCGAAGATGAAGAAGAGGAGGACGAAATGGCAAAGCCAGAAGAGTTTGATATGGTTAAACCAGCAAGTGCTGCTAAGCCAAGCTCTTCGAAGTTGGACTCGGATGATAAGACAAAGGATAATGAGAAAGAAGTTGGCAAGAAGAATGCAAACCTGGGACTTGGTAAGGCCACAAGGAAGAAGAAAGTACAGAATGGGAACGAAGAACCATCGTCCAAAAACGTGGAGCTGGCTCGTTTCTTACTGAACCAAGCGAGAAACTTGGTTAGCTCTGGTGAGAGTCTCAACAAAGCCCTCGAGCTATCTCTTAGAGCATCTAAGTTGTTCGAGGCTTCTTTAAATATCAAGAAACCGTGTCTGGAATGGATCATGTGTCTGCACGTTACAGCAGCTATCCACTGCAAGTTAAAAGAGTACAACGAGGCGATACCAGTTCTGCAGCGCTCCATCGAGATCCCATCTGTGGAAGAAGGTGAAGGCCATGCACTAGCAAAGTTTTCTGGTCTGATGCAGTTAGGCGACACTTACGCCATGGTGGGACAGCTAGAGAACTCAGTATCTTGTTACACCGAGGACTAACAATCCAGAAGAAGTTTCTAGGAGATAACGACCGAGAGTTGGTGAAACATGCAGATACTTAGCCGAGGCTCTGGTCCAAGCACTACGTTTCGACGAGGCCGAGAAAGTTTGCCACACGGCTCTCTCTATACACCGAGAAAACGGTTTGCCAGGCTCGATCTCCGAGGCTGCGGACAGAAGACTCATGGGACTTATATGCGAGACCAAAGGAGACCACGAGAACGCTTTGGAGCATTTGGTGCTAGCCAGCATGGCCATGGCAGCAAACGGACAAGAGTCCGAGGTTGCTTTCGTCGACACCAGCATCGGCGACTCATACTTGTCTCTGTCTCGTTTCGACGAAGCCATCTCTGCGTACCAGAAGTCTCTCACGTCGTTGAAGACATCAAAGGGAGAGAACCATCCATCCGTTGGTTCGGTTTACATCCGTTTAGCCGATCTCTACAACCGAACCGGAAAAGTAAGAGAAGCAAAGTCTTATTGTGACAACGCTCTTCGTATATACGAGTCGCATAGCCTAGAGATCTCTTCCGAGGAGATTGTTAGCGGTCTCACGGATATCTCCGTGATATGTGAGTCTATGAACGAGGTGGAACAAGCTGTGACATTGCTGCAAAAGGCTCTGAAGATATACGGTGATTCTTCTGGTCAGAAGATGATGGTTGCTGGTATTGAAGCTCAGATGGGAGTGATGTACTATATGATGGGGAAGTACTTAGACTCATACAACACGTTTAAGAGCGCTGTCTCAAACTACGGGGACGGGGAAGAAACAATCGACGTTTTACGGGATCGTGCTTAACCAATTGGGTTTGGCTTGCCTTCAGCTCGACGAGATTGAAGAGGGTGTTGAGTTGTTTGAAGAAGCTAAATGTGTTTTAGAGCAAGAGTGTGGACCGTATCACCCGGAGACACTTGGAGTGTACAATAACCTCGCAGGAGCTTATGATGCAATTGGCAGGTAAGTACTTTGATGGCTTCTACTCTGTACTTCCTCTTATTGACATTTTTTCGGTTGTGACTATAGGCTGGAGGATGCAATTGTGTTGCTAGGACATGTAGTTGGGGCTAGGGAGGAGAAGCTTGGGACAGCTAACCTTGATACAGAGGAGGAGAAGGGAAGGTTGGTCCAGCTGTTGAAAGAAGCTGGTAAGGTTACAGGAAGGAAAGCTAAGTCTCTTAAGACTCTAATTGATTCTGATCTCATGACTTCATCAGCTCTTCGTTAACACAATATGTTTACTTGTTCTTCTAATATATAGAAAATGTGCATACATTATCATATTATTTTTCATTTGTGATTATGTTTTGTGGAAGTTCATTGTCTTAATCCTGGTGTATAACAGTCTCACATATTTGTTTTAATTGTTGAATGAAAAGATCATTACCACTTTATACAACATTTGAACTCGTATACATCTCATAGAGAAGAGACGAATATTTAATTTTTTCCTGTAAGCTTTTTATATCACTTCTTTGTCACATTTGGATGAGTGTAGTACAACAGAGTTATATGTTGCATTTAGGAAAGACTAGATTTTACTCACACGCCATGGTTTATTTGTCTATAAAATTTATTTGATAAGTTATATCATTTATTTGTTTTGATATATATTTGATAAATTAGAGTGAAACGCTTTTTAAAAGTTATAAATGTTTTGTTAGGAATATCACTAATTTCTATTTATTATACATCCTCTATTTTAAAAGATCCATATTCTTTAAAAAATTATTTCAAAAGATGTATTTTTATATTTTCAAAGCTATTTTGTCAACTAATAATGAAAACTGTAAAATTCAAAAATATTAATTATATTTCTTGAAATCTTATTCGTTTGAAAAATAAGAAATATAAAATTACAAAAAATATTCATTAATAACTTAGTTTTAATATATTGTATTAAGTGTGAAAGTCTTTAAACATGTATTATTTTGAAACAGAGGAAGTATGTTTTATATAAACATAGTTTAAGTTTTGTTAATCTTTTAGCGATCATGTTAAAACTTTATTAAAATTTAAATACTTTATACATAATAAATATTAATAATTTTATGTATACAATATATTTTATACATCATCGACTGAATTTTCAAATCTTTATTTGAAGAATAGGTAAAACCGTTATTTCATATATATATATATATATAATTATATATATATATTAATAAATGTGTAATCATTCTGAATATTTAAATCTGTAAATTTTGACGACGAATGAAATGATTCAATAAATCTTTAAAACTTTGAAGCTATAGTTTGTTTTCAATATTAAAGTTGTTAGTTAATAATTATTTTGTAAATAATTATTTAATATTTTAACTTTTAGGAGATTGAATATGAATGATTCAATGTTTAGATACTATAAAGTACTGTGGATAGATTGCATTACACATATGCAGTTATATTAGTCATTGGTATTGTGTAGAAAATTTATAACCTTGCAGTATTGTTATGTTAGAGTAGAACCATATTTCAATTATTCTTAAGTTAATTATTAAACAGCTTAAGATGGAGTTGGAATAGCAAAAGCAAATTAGACTTTGATGTTTAGTTTCCAAAAGTAGTAGAAATATATGAAAATTTAAATGTTTTAGTTTATTTTATGTAGATTTTCATTTTGTTTTAAAAGATATGGAAGCTCTAATGTTTTTTAAAATGCAATTACAATGCTGACTAAACATATCTAGTTGGTTATTTATAATTCTATGTGGATAACTTTAATTGCTAACTGTTTTTTATTTTTTATTAGTAAAAATCAATTCACTGAGATTTAGGATTTTTCGGGGATAATTTATTTGGATTATGTGTGTGAGATGTTTCAAAGTCTAGAAAGATATTGTTTGCATAAATTTGTAAAGATTTGAAAGATGGATAGCCAATAAAATCAAAGAGCAGAAATATTTCTAATCAAAGAACATGTAATGAACGGAAATTTAACATTTAAACCAAAAAATGTAATGAACGAAAATATAGTGCTTAGTATGTACATCTCTTTGATAAAAAAATTAATTGAAAAATAAAAAATATTAAGTGACCATGCGAGCAATATATCAATATCATGCTATGCATGAGCATTTTCTTTAAAGGTTGTGAGCTTTCAAAAAAAAAATTATGTCTATCCCTGAGGATAAGTGAAGAAAGACGTATTGTCGACTCTGATGTGTTTACTGGTATTGAGATCAGGTTATATCAAACGCTATTTGGATCTATATAACAAAACCAGATATTGTAATGGTTACATAGCTTACTAATTTCTTTTTGAAAATTTTAAATGTACCAAATCATCAATCAATCAATTGTTTACTCTCAACTCAAAGAATGTAAACAGAAACGTCATGTTCTGATCAAAATCATATAAAAGTTGTTTCACTGATTTTAGCATTAAGGCCAACAATATGAAGAACATATGTATAAGCCCAAACGTTTTTCTAGTGTCATAATAATCGAACATTGTAAAAGTCGTATAATGAGGGAAGGCGCTCAGATTAAGTTGAATTTCTGTATATGGATTTAAATATCATAGACCAAAATGATGATATAAAAAAAAAAAAAGATAACATTTCAATTGTTGCAAAAATATATGATTCAAATCATAGACCTTAGATACAAAAAATGTGAGACTTAATTCGAATATTTTGAGAACTGGTGTAGGTTTAGAGAGCCATGAACCGCTTAAGCCAAGATTTCCAAGTATCATCCTCCTCGGTAAAAGAAAGACTGAAGTATCTACATTAACAACTTAGGACAGTATTTTCTATGCAATCATTAAGCTGACAAAGAAGTTATAATTTTTTAACACATAACTGATAACCCACACACATTCCTGGAACCTGCAATTGCATGGGATGCAAACCCCAGAGGGTTGAGCCCTTATTCTGCCATACCTGGATGAAAAAATCCAAACGGAACTCAGGTCTGTTGTCTTCTTATCAGCAGTATACATGTGTAAGACTTTCAGAATTTCTCAACAACAAAAAAGAGAGAGAGAAGGGAGCCAAAAAAAGACGAGCTTATATATGAAACTTACAAAACCTCAAAGCGGTAGAAGCATCAGGTAGAAAAAATCTTAATAGTTTAAATAGATAAATACTCCAGTAAAAGATATTGAACCTTGTTACGATTCCAAGTGATCTGTAACAGTTTCTGGACTCTAAGCACATGCGCTTATCTCCATTCCAGATACAGGAAATAATGCCTCCTCACCAAGTCCACCAACATTATTATGATTTGTTGGTCAGAAACATAAGCTAGATATAAGGACTCTAAAGATTCAACATGTTATCATTTGAATGAAAATTCTAAACCACTGCAAAGAACGTACCTCATATAGTCCACCCTAACAGGTACACCAACTCCTCTTCTTCAACTTCATATAGAGTAAAAGACACAAAAGCTTCTAAAGGAGTTTCAGTTAACTGCTTATTCGATTTATTTTAGGAACAACTTGTGGTATAGGGCCTTGGCTGCAACCGCATACTCTTTCCACCAGTCTCTATAGCACAAACTTCCCAGGAACATCAGCTCACTATTTAAATATACCGCACATTTACACTTGTGAACAAACTAAACCGCCTCTTGTAAACAATATTGTAGTAACTGATGTAAACAATATTAAAGCAATGAATCATGGATGTTAGGAACTTTAATATTTTGTTTGACAATAACTAAAACAACTATTTTAAGGACATATATTAACTCTCGCTTGATGCAGTGGATCTAAGCAATGAGATAAAGTTCTATGGATTCGGTATTTTCAGTGTTATAGAAAACTGAAAACACAAACAATTATTTATATTTATTTGAAATAAGAAAGCTAACAGTAGATAATTATCCAAGCTAATATAGGAGGAATCCTAACAGATGATCAAGCAAAGCTACTATATTTCTACCAAGATCACCTATGTTTACCTGGTGAGAACCGCCGGCTTCTAGGGTGTCGTGGCCTTGGCTTTAAGCAAAAAGAATCATCTGAGTTCCATAACTTGCAAGGTTGCAACGAATCCAGGGGCTTACATCCACAGGTTCACAAAGTTATAAGTTAGTTTGCAAGTAGGTTTTAACTAAGCCTTGATCTGCCTCACAGCTGCAGTTGCTGCTCTATCTTTGATCTCCACATTAGACACTTCTTCTCGGAGTTCACAATTTGACGATGTAAGTGATCGGTGGTCTTCCATACCGCTTTCATGGTCGCGTGTCTTCTTCTCAAGCTCAAGAGAATCCCTGTTTCAAACCAAACCCAAGAATCTCATTATTCGCCTAAAATAATCAACTCCACAACAAAGGGATATTCAGTTTTCACCTTCCTTTACTAACTTCTTCTCTGAGACCGCCTTGATCTCCATGGCTCAGTCCGATGTGTGTCTAGCCTTGGCTATCTCCTTAAGCACCGTTGTCTGCTAAGTAAAATAAGAAGAGATGAGAAATGAATCAACCGAGAGAAGTAAGAAGAGTTATGACATCGGGAATGGAGGGCCTTGCTTCAGTCTGAGCAGCCTTGGTGAGATGAGGATGAAGAGAACGACCACACAGTAAATTCGTCCCTCTCCTCCACATACTAAGAAGCGCTCGCCAAAAGGTGAAACACATGTCTCAGTTGGATAAAAGACAATCTGAAAACAAAAAGAAGAATTGGGTAAGTTGAATACACATATATGATCACTTCCTAAGAGAAACAATGATATATGACAATATCTAGTGAAATTGAATTTTAATCAGCCTTGGCAAAGAGCAAAAAATACATTAACAATGCCATGTCATTGACAAATGTCATTCTACCAGTAGGAAACACCTCATTAGATTTGGTAATTGTTTGAGGCTTGACAATCCTCAGGAAAACTGACCGTTAATTAAGTTCAACATCACCTAGCAAATAATTTCACTGTCTGGAAAACAATAAAAGATTGATAAGTAAACGATTTGAAGAATTACAAAGCCTGACACAAACCTCCAAGATGATTGTTTTTCTTTTCTTTGTCGAATTACAAAGCCTGACCCAATCTCCAAGATGATTGTTGTTCTCAATAGAAATCTTAAGTGCAGCAGCAGCACTACCAAAGCACAAAATAGAAAGTTAGAGAATAATAACAACAAAGGGAAGGATATTATAGGAAAGTAGAAACGTGAACCATCTTTTTTGAACTTTGACGCTTGAACCATCTTCCGAGATCATAAGCAGGATTTTGAATCTCCAGACATCTCTGCACTTTTTCTTTTCTGATTCTCCCTTCAAAATGGGAGATGTGAAGCTATAGATTGATGAACAAAGAGAGGGAAGAAGTTTACTGACTTCCTATTCCTATGAGGAGCAACGATCTTGTCCCTGTAATGATATTTCGAGGTAGTCATTAGATTTGATGACCACATGTTCACTGAAACCCTAAACCGTCATAGCTAAGGAATATCTCAAACCCCAAATGTTGTAGTGCAGTTGAAAGGTTGATTAATGGCCAGTATTTTCAATTCTGATCAGAACCCCGCAGCCACCTTGCTTTTTAGATTGTCTGAGAATTTTTTATTGATCAAAGAAAGAGAATTGTGAGTAGAATTGGAAAAGGAGATAGAGAGACTGTAACGGGGTGAGCAAATGATTTGTTTCAATTGGGATGTCGATCGACAAATTTGCGTGGAAGATTTAGTTCGGCTTGACATGGCATATATTTAGAATCTGATTGACCGATTTAATTGTCCTATGGACATAATGAATGGGAGTATATTCCCCTTTTAATATAGGTTAGATGAATCGCTCCCGAAGAAGAATCTATTGATTCTCTCCCAAACCTAATGGTTGACTAATAGTGAAATCACATATTCAAATTAATCTTCTCTTCGAATGGGAATTAAATTATTTTCATCTACTCTACTGGATGTACTAGGCCAGGGGTATCATTCAAAAATTTTGAATCACCAATGAATGTGTCTATCCCTGATAAAGAACCTGACACAACAGTCTGACTGGCTTCTCCTGTCCTGACTTCATGACTGTCCCAATGAGAATCCCAAATTGCACTCCCCTGCCCTGAGCATATTCTATCTCGAGTATTCTGTTTAAATTATATATATATCTCTTGTTTGTCGTTTTCCCCACATCAATCTGTTATGTGTTTGCAGGTTGTCTTAGATTCAATTGGAGTATCGATCTTGTAAAATGGTTGTGGCACCTCCCTCCCTCTTCTTCTGAAGCAGAGGTGATGGTAAAGAATGAGTACTCGAGTGAGAAATCAGATGACGAGGGAGAGAGTGGAGTTGAAGATGAGTCTGAGTTGAATGAGCTTGAGGAGAATTTAGAGGTCCGTGAAAGGCGTATTGCAGTTGCCTGTGATGATGGCTGCGTGAGGATATATAATGTCTCTGATTCAGACAAGTTAACGTACTATAGATCGTTGCCTCGGGTCAGTGGTGAGACTTTTTTTCTGCCACTTACCATCTTTTGATTCTTTATTTTTTATCTGCTTAGAGATTTATGGAACGTAACGTTATCTTTGTAGGTCGTGCTTTAAGTGTGACGTGGAGTTCGGATGCACAGAGAATATTTTCGGGCAGTAGTGATGGGTGAGGATATTTACTTTTGCTTTGTAAGAGATGCGTAGTTGGTTGGAATGAAGACCCCTGAATGTTTTTTTATTTGCCAAACAATTACTTGTAGGATGATAAGATGCTGGGATGCTAACCTATGCCATGAGGTATATAGAATTACAGTTGGACTTGGAGGACTGGGGAATGGGTCTGAGCTCTGCATTTGGTCTCTTCTTTCGTTGAGGTAGATATTATTACGTCCTCAGATGTTAGTTATGTATTTCTTTTCTTGTTGCTGATGATCTTGTCTGCATTTGGTCGTTTCTTGTTTTAGATGCGGAGTTCTTGTCAGCGGAGATAGTGCAGGAAGTGTCCAGTTTTGGGATAGCCAGCTTGGAACCCTTTTGCAGTCGCACTCTAATCACAAGGGTGATGTCAATGCTCTTGCAGCTGCCCCTAGTCATAACCGTGTGTTTTCTGCAGGTGCCGATGGACAGGTAAATGATACTACTTAACTTGTGTGCTCCCTCATGTGAACGTTAGTTATCAGTTAATGTATCTTAAAGACTGGTTTCCCTTTGACGAGATATGGGTCTTAAATAGAGTAGAAACAAACAGTTTGTCCAATTGCAAGGTTTCGACAATCAAAGAGACCTTCTTGCTTTAACATAACACTAGATGTGTTATTTGGGTTGTAAGGTGTCAACTTTCTAATTTTCTTATCCTTTGTAGGTGATTCTATATAAGCTCGCTGGTGGTACATTTAAATCAAACCCTTTTAAACCTTCTTCTACTAAGAAGTGGGATTATATCGGTTGTGTAAGGGCTCATACTCATGACATCAGAGCTCTAACTGTGGCAGTGCCAATTAGTTCAGAAGGTCAGTGGCGTCTTGAGTTATTCTACCTTTACGATTTCCAGTATAATCTTGATTTAAAATTCATGCTAGGATATGTTGGAGTTGAAAGACCGCAAACACACAGACAAGCTCAAAAGCGTTTAATAGAAAAGAATCAGAAACTATAACACCATATACGTTAAAATCTTTCCCTTTGTTAAAACCGGTAAACATTCAGCGAAGCAGCTAAGCTCCATAAAGCACCTTTTTCACCCATAATTTTGTGATTATTCTCTAAGATTTTGACCAAATGCTTATAAGAACATTGTTTTCCTTCTAGAAGCTGCCTATTCTTTTTGTTATTTTGTAGTTCTTAAAGTCCCACCTTTACAGGTTCCCTTCCAGACGGTAATGCAAAAGAAAAAAGTCGTAAACAACGCAGGAAGGAGAAGCCGGGTGGTATCAGTTACCATAAATGGGCACATTTGGGGGTTCCGGTGCTCATTTCAGCTGGTGATGATGCAAAGCTTTTTGCATACTCAGTTCAAGAGTTCACTAAGTTCCATCCACATGATATATGCCCTGCGCCTCAGAGAGTACCTATGCAGATGGTACATAATACGGTGTTCAATCAGACTTCTCTTGGTTCAGGATTCTTGTTCTTTAGATATTCTTGGTATTCACATAAGCAGTGATTCTAGTGGGCGTGTCTCCACCAAGCCATTAGTTCGTGTTAAAAGTAAAGGTGGCAGAAAGATCATATGCAGTGCAATTTCTAACGCAGGATCGCTTTTTGCTTATTCTGACCAAATTCGCCCAAGTCTGTTTGAGTTGAAGAAAAATAAACTTGGAAAGAATCCATGGAGTCCCAACAGAAAACGAATTCCGAATCTTCCATCTGCTCATTCCATGGTCTTCAGCTGTGACTGCTCTCGGCTGATAATAGCTGGGCATGATAGAAAGATATATGTATGTGCCAATTTTCTTGCTAGCATCAATTTTTCTGTTACTTGCTTAACCTTGTCAAACATCTTAACTTTATCTTGTTTGGCAGACCGTTGGGACTGATAACATGGAGCTATTACACACCCTTACTCCCCGTCAGGAGGCGCAGGAAGGTGAATCTCCTCCTCTTGAACCTCCAATTACAAAACTGTATACTAGCACAGATGATCATTGGCTTGCTGCTATCAATTGCTTTGGGGACGTATACGTTTTCAACCTGGAAACACAGAGGTGAACATTTTGTAATCCTTATCTGCTTACAGTTATTTATTAGTACTTATTCACAGTACTATATCTTTTTTTAGTGAAACATTCACAGTACTATATCTTCATATGGTTATGGCTTGCGTATTTCCAAGCAGCGTCTTGTATATTTTATTCATTCAGGCTCTTATACTGATTACAGGCAGCATTGGTTCATCTCAAGGCTCGATGGTGCATCTGTTGCAGCGGCTGGTTTCCATCCCAGAGACAACAATGTGCTTGTGATCTCCACCTCTTCAAACCAGGTCTTTGCATTGGACGTGGAGGCTAGAGAGTTGGGCAAGTGGTCACTTCTTCAAACTCTTTGCTTGCCAAAGAGATACCAAGAGTTTCCTGGCGAGGTCTTAGGCTCTCATTCTCTCCATCGCCAAGTTCATCATCTGTAATCATTTACAGCTCCAGGTACTTTAGATTTTTTCACTAATGACAATGTGCAGTAGAAAAATAAAAGCCATACTAATCATGACACTTGTTGCAAAGCAGAGCAAAGTGTTTGATTGAGTTCGGGAAGCCGATAGAACAAGGCGAAGAGATGGATTTGTCTGAAAGGTTAGAAGATAGAATTGCAAGCATTGGTCTGAAGAAATTGGGGAACGGGACCCGAAAACGTAGGTTCGAGGAGTATCAAAAAGAGAGTAAGAGTAATGAGAGAGAGGAGATCGAAACTTCAAAGCACCCGGTCCTGTATTTAAAACATCTATCAAAGAATGCAATCTTGGTGGTAGAGAAACCATGGATGGAAGTTGTCAAGAGTTTAGATTCACAGCCGGTTCACAGACATATATATGGGACATAAGTCAGGAGGAAGCTCTTGCTCTGAAGAAACTTCTCTTTTAATTTTTACCAGTGAAAGCGCAATAGAGGTTGAAGAAGAATGTTGGCGAGGAAGTATACTTTGCTTCTATATGCTTCCAAGAATTTTGTAAGAGCCCTTTTTAGTTTATTTTATTTGTTTTACTTTTAGACTTTTTTTATAATCTAAGCTTCTTGTTCTTGTCATACTCCTTGATATTGAGTTTTATCTAGCTCATGATTTTGTTACATATTAAGAACTTTTAATTTCAAAAACACATTATGTCAAGATTAGTGCGCAAACTTCCGCCCTGTAAGAACATTGAATAAACGACTCGGTGTAGTAACCCTATCGTCTTTGTATATAACAGAGGAATTGTAGCTAGTGATCCACAACATTTGTGTAATCTTATTTAGTCATTTATAGCTAGTGACTCTTTCTTTCCTGGTTCCAACTTTATTATATTTTTTAACGGATTCCAACTTTTTCTTATTTCCTGAAATTAGAATAAGAGAAAGTAAAGAGAGATAGAGATACCAAAACCACGAAAACGGAAATCAGGTGGCTAGAAAGATCAGTATGTGTCGACCAAGCATAGATGTTAAACGGCCAAGGCAAGGCTTGACATCATCAAAGACACGTACGAGAAAAGAAACCCAAAACGTCAACTAAGAAATCCCCACGTGCCTCTCCTTCTCTCCCACCGTTGCATGAAGCAGACAGAAGCTGCAACTGCCTCGTGTTCCTCCCCAAAGACCAGTTACTTATACACACGTCCCTAAAACATCTCGAACAACCAAAGACTCCAATTTAAAATTTTCACAAAACCTCGAATATACATTGCATGTAGCTAAAAAAACGAAAGAAAGGAGATAGGTGTAGGTACGCATGACGCCCATCAGCAACACGCGTATCGGTGATAACCTCTGTGATTGGTGAACCGAACCACATCCCACAGTATATCTGTTTGTAAGAATGGCACATTAAACGTGTCCCTATCCCCAGCCCTCTCTAACACGTACCCATCCTTTTCTCTCCAAATGTCTTTCTTTCTTTTATATTAGCCTCTCTCTTATTGGCTCTTCACTCTCCTTATTATAAGCTTACCTCTCAGCACTCTCTCTTTTGATATCTCAACATCCTTCTTCTTTCTTCTTCTTGTGGTTGAGTTTTGTTTCCTTAAGTTTCACGCAATGATAAAGATGCTCGGCCCTCAAACCTCTCACCATTCTCACGGAACCACCACAACTCTAAAAACAGCGGAGATCTTGTCCAAATATAGACCCATTGCTCCTAAGCCCAGGACGACCCAAGTAAACGTGGATAATGACTCTTCTTCTTCTTCTTATATGTCTCACAAGATCAGCCAATCTCCTTACCTTCGTCGCCTCTGGCCACAGCTTCAAGCTCGTCCCACGAGAACCCGCAAGCGAGGTAGAGGCGGGACAGGTCCAACCTCTCATCTTTCGTTGAAGAGGCCCAAGGCATTATCTGGTTCTGCCACAGCCACTTCCACTACAGCTACACAACGCGTGCTGTCGTTTCAGGCTCTCATGCGGGCTACCTCATGTCGCACAAGTTGGCTATGCCTTGGGGAATGGTGGATCTTCTACTTTGGTGACTCTGTCTCTTCTTCAGTGCTCTCCTCCTCCCAAATGCATGGAGTCAGAAATCAAAGGAAAGGGTGTTATCGATCTGAACAAGAGCGTAGAAACGATACAAGAGAGATTTTTGAAGCAACTACAAGGACCCATCACCACGAATACAACCACAACCACGAGCAGAGTCATAGCACCGCAACCCATTAGACCGGTTTCATCAAAGATCAACGTCACATGCATAAACCCACTAAGCAACCCATCTTTACCATCTCAAATAAGCAAGAAATCACCACAAGAAGTCGAAGAAGATGTTGAATCCGATGTACTGCCCGCTATAATCTCCAATTCAAACAACAAGGTCAGACTCGTGAACTCGGCATACAAGGAGATGATGGGACAGCCCGAGTGCTCGTGGCTAGATTCAGTGGTGAGAGGGAAGAGGATATGTGGTGAAGTGATGATCCATTTATGTGAATCCAAGATTCCAGAGAACAACAGCTTTTCATGCTGGGTGAAAATAGAGTGGGGAAGAAACGGTAAGGAGGAGCTTGTGCATGCGTTCTGTGATGTGATGAAACTTAACTGCGATTCCAAGGATTATGTCTTTACGTGGAGGTTTCACACAACCGCAGAGAAACTTGTCAGTCAAGCTACAATGCTTAGTTAGGTTTTAGAGTATGCTTGTTGCTCCTTTCAGTTCTATAGCGTAGTGATATATGTAAATATTTTCATCTAAAGAAGTGCCTGTGACATTCATTTAGGTAGATTTAGAGATAACCGTTACTGTCTTATATAACATAACCATCCAACAAAGTACAACTTCAAACTCTAATCATCAAAAAAAGTTATCCTCAAGAACCGGGCCACTCTGCAAGTTTGTTTAGAGGCTGAAGATGATTTTTTGTTATACCTGATTTCACTTTGCTTTGTCCGAGTAACTTAAGTTCTTGCAAGTCAAATGAAACTCTGTACCGGAGCCGACAGCTCTAGCTCATATGCAGCTTGGTAAAACTCTGCAGCTTGCTGTGATAAGCCTTGCATTTTGGCAACATGTCCTAGCTTCATCCACGCGTCGTGACTTCTAGGGTCTAACCGTAAGGCGTTCATCAGAAAACTCTTAGCGGTTGCAAGTGTATCACCTCCGGATTTCATCATAACCTCTGCTATAGAAACAATGCTGGGCACGTGGTCTGGATCTATCGATAGCGACATGAAGAATGATATCAAAGCCTCTTCATGAAGTGATTTAGCTTCGAGACACAAACCTGTCCAAACGAAATAAGCAAAATGTATGGAGATTGTTATCAACAAGAGAAAAATTAATGAAATGTCGAAAACGTTTTGAGTCCAATTGTTTTTTCCATACCTGTTTCATTCCAGCCTCTGGGAGAATAAAAGCAGATGGATCTTGCCTTCTCCAAACATGTTTGTGCATCTGACCATGAACCTAGCTTTCCATAGACAGAAGCCAGGTCCTGCCAAGCTTCCGTTTCATATTTCTTTAGCAGGGTCTGAAAACATATAGCATTATAAGAGTAGTAAAAGAGATCACAAACATTTTCATTTATGACACCCAAACTAGTTACCTTGGAGTGTTCAGATTTCTCCTGCGCCCGGATTACACCCAGCACATTGCTGCATGTCTTCAGTGCCTGCTTAGGTTGTTCTTGAGCCATCTGAAGCACAGCTTTCAACTTCAGAAGGTCCAACTTTTCGATGTCACCAGCCTCTTCCATAGTAAAGTCCAGAATAGATTCAGCATCCTTGAGCCGTTTCTCCGCTGAAAGGACAGCAGCTAGATGTTTCCATCCTCTAGTTGAAACTCCTCCCACCATACTAGAATACTCAACCGCACCATCCAAAGCCGCCTGAAGGTTTCTTTGAAACGCATTCTCAACGCTTAAGTTATATACAACATCTGGTTCCGGATAACCATTAGCTCTTGTTGCAGCTTTATTTAGAGAGAGTAGAGATTTCTTCTGAAGTAAAACCCGTTCAGAGTCTAGTTTAGAACTTCTCGCAGCGTTTCCATAGCATACTCCAAGGAACCTGTGTGCTTGGCGGAAAAGGTGTTCACTCTGATTATTAGCCAAGTCGAGCAGCCTATGAGCAAAATTTATGCCGTCACTCGAGTGTTGTGGATCTTCAGAGCATAGCTTTGCCCCAAACAATAACCAAGAAGTCTGAGGTATCTGCTTTGACTCAGAAGGACCAAGGGCCAGCTTCAATAGATTGACGGCAGTTTCATCGATCCCTGCAGCACTGTAACAGAGAGAGAGCAGGTACCATCTCTCCCCTCGGGTGTAAACACCGGGAAGAATCTGCTCCAGATAGTTCGCCAACACTTCAAACTGTCCAACCATCGAAAGAGCGTAAGTGAGATGATCCATGAGTTCTGCATCCCACTGTATCCCTCCAACCACCATCTTCTTTACAAGCAACATTAGCAACACAATAGCCTCCTCCATGCTGTCTTTCGGGCTCGCCTCAACGCTTCCGTAAAGTAAAACCAAAGCCAAGGACTTCTGCGTAACAGCTAACCTCTGGGGATCCAGATTCCACTGTCTGGATAAAGCACGGCGATAGGAAGCAACGGTTTCACGAAAGTCCCCTGCTTTTGTCCACAGCAAAGGAAGCAACTCGAGCGCCTTGTGGAAAACTTCCTGCAGTTTATCGAATCCGCTGGTTCCTACTTGAGGCATGCCACTTGGTAGTGCAGATTCAACCATGTCCAGGATTAGTTTGCATTCCTCTGCAGCTTCTGGTTAAAAAAGAATAACAATGTGAGGCAAATCAAAGTTTCCAGAGAGGGAATCCAAGTTTATTATATACTTTGCAAGACCCGAGTTCCTCTAATGATCTAGCTTTAAGCAAGATAGCTTCAATAAGTAAGCTGACGGAATGCATCGACATGGAGCTTGGAGGAGGAAGAGTAACAGCAGAAGCAGCTCTGGAGGAGCGTGGTGGTGGTTTGCAAGGACGAGATGTGTCAAGAATGGCTTTGATAATCCTGGGAGTTAAGACCTTAATGTCAATCCCTTTGAAGACTTGAAGCGCTGCATCGAAGTTACCTCTCTGATACTCAAGTCTCCCCAGCAAAGCTCTAGCTTCCTAACCACACGATGAATTTAAACAAAAAAAACTCAAAATTAGGAACGAATCGATGATTTTTTCAGTTTTGCTAATAGATCACCAAGAAGGCACACCTCGTAGTTGAGAGAGAGAGCCTCTTTAGAGTGGATTCAGCTTCGTCCACTTGAGAATCTTCGAGTTTTGAATCCCAATCGGCGCCTCCTCCTCCTCGAGTTCTGGAAGAAGAGAGGCCACTAGCTGAGAAATCTCTAGTGGCGAGTGACTCCGGCGAGCCAGGCTGGTCCTCGAACCGGAACTGCTCGCCTGAACAAGCACACAACATCGCTTCTTCCTCCTCTTCGCGGATGCAGAAATGCGATTAGTGGATTCAACAAATCTACACAGCTTCACTGAGAAAAAACAAAGAAGAAACAGGAAGTTGATTAAAAAGAAAAAATCGAAGAATCAAGAAGAGAAGATCAGAAATCGAGGTTAATTAAGGTGTTGTTTGTCATTTTCCACTGTGTTGTTCATATCACACTCTAAGCAAGCTGCAGAGCCAGCGGCTACCACGCTGTGTTTTTTCCTTTTCCTTTTCTTTTCTTTTTTTGTAATTCTTTAATTTGAAATTTTTTGTTTTGGGTCCCACATGTATATGGTTTTCAACTACACCATGATGCTTAATCAAAACATTCCCATAATCACACCTTTATTAAGGAATCCTATAAATAGTATATATACACACTTTATCAGATCATGTTTAGTATTGATCTGAGATTATTTGGGAATCCTATAAATACACACTTTATTTAAAAACATCTTTAGTCCCACCCCTATTTTTTAATTTCAAAATGGAGTACTTCTTCTCCAACATTATTTTCTATTCTATAATGAAATAAAACTGAACTTATTATAGAATTACTCAAATTCTTTCTTTTTTTTAATAAAATAGTAATATATTAGAAATGCACTTAATCTGACTTTATTTTGGATCAATAACAATGGTAACACTGCAATCAAATGCTGGCAAAAGTTGAATGCCACAAATTTTATTATAAGTTGAAAACAAGAAGAAAGTGATCATCAGATCCCAGAGGAAAAACGTCTCTCACCCATACAATGAAAAGTAGTAAACATTTTGTTATCCTCCCAATAAACTACCCCCATTTTCCTTCCTTTTAGGGTTGTTTGTTCTTTGTTAGGCAGCATCCGAGGTTACAAGAATAAAGAGTGGCGACTCTCCAAGTTTCTCCCTTCCCTAAGCTCTGGTAACTCAATCACGCATGCACACTCCACTATCTTCACTCCTACTCGCTCTGGAGAGAGAAGTAGTTATAGAGAGAGAGAGAGAGTCAAGTTTAACAGTGAATCATTTTTTTGTTATTCAAGCAAATGCGCTGCATCAAGATATATAACTTGTTGTCCTTACCGAGTAGTCGGATGGCAGCAGCGAGAGTACCACCCGTGGCAATGAGGTCATCTATGATGATAGCACGCTCACCAGGCTCTACCGCACCTACATGCATCTCTATCTTATCTGTTCCATACTCCAACGAATACTCCTCCGATATAACCTTCCCTGTCAAAACAAACCACCAAATATCATTAGGAGAGCGATACTCAAGTGGTGCCGCTCAATTTAAGTATCCAAAAATAACTTTAACAAACACCTATCTGGTAATTGGTAAACATAAACAACTTACTCCATCAACCACCAAACATACAACCACTTAGGATTTCGAAGTTCGAGATATAACGATAATTGTAAACTTAAGAGCAAGAAAACTAACAACTTGCTACCCAAATCTATTTGTCCCACTTCAACAGACTACAATCGACTAGGTTACTACTAGACCAACAGATATAGAAAGCTGCATCTAGATGAAAGGAAAAGTGTACCAGGTAGCTTCTTGGGCTTCCTCATGGGAACAAATTTGGCACCAATAGCCAACGCAATAGGAGGGCCAAAAATGAATCCTCTTGCTTCAACACCTGTGACCATTTCAACCACCTCAACCATTTCATTACATACCAAAAGGAATCAACTTTCACCTGTGAGTTATAAGGAAGAAGTTACCTGCAAAACAACAGAGATGCCTTTGCCTTTGTATCTTCTTCAACAAAATATCAATGGTATCCTTAAAAGCCTCAGTGTCGAGAAGAAGCGTGGTTATGTCCTGAAACATGATCCCTGTTCAAAGTATCCAATCAAAAACATTAAGAACGAACACACAGATCAAGATTCTTAACTAGTGGGGACAACAGTAACAAAATGAAAAGGGAGACCTGGTTTAGGGCAGGGATGACTCTGATGGAAGAGGCGATCTTAGGGATTCTCGGATCTTTCCATCTTCTTTAGCTGCTGCCATTTTCTCCTGACTCACTGCTGCTGTAACACACACAAAGAGAATCGGAGCACAACGAAAGGGGACTCAGATGCAAAACACAGACACCATAAGTGAAAAGTGAAAAGGAAAAAACACAGTGATGATAAATGACCAATTTATCCTAAATGATCTTCACGCTTTGACAGAATTACCCCACCACAAAATTATTGATCTAATTCTAACAAAAAAAGAAGTGGTGGGGTCTACCGCAGGAGAAGAGACGGAGGGAGGTGTTAGAACGATGGCTTGGGAGGCGGATCGAATGAACACGGTGGCAGATAAGACTGTGGCGAAGGACAGGAGGAGGAGGAAGACAGAGATGATGAGAAGAAAGGATTGATTGCATATTATTTGATTGAGATCTTATAAAAAAAGGAATGTAATACTTTTTAGAGACGGAGTAGTTGTTGACAAACGACGTGATCAACGCCTTTTCAAGTGTAAGCACACCTAACTCACTCCTTGGTGGCTTCTTTCTTGTGTTTGGGTCAAAAATGTGAATTTTTCTTATTCTTTCACGTGTATTAAAAACACGTGTCCTAAAATTTATTTCACCATCAATTTTTCCTAGCAGTGTTGAATTTCCTTAATCTAAAAAAGAACCCAAAAAATGAAGATGATGGATTTAATTGTGTTGATGAAACTAGAAGTAGAACTTGTAAATAAATAGAAACCTATATAAATTGAAAACAAGGCTAAATAGTTTTCTTTTTATTAACATAATTAAATTTTGTAAAGTCCATCTATGTTTTATTTGAGAATGGATCAAATCTTATTTATATAAAAATTTAAGAATCGATTAAATAGTGGAAATGACTGACTGACAACAAAATTCTCTATTTTTTAATTTGTAGCTACTACATCACAAACCGATACGTCAGCATCTGGATGTCTTTGGCCGCAAAACAAACGATAACTCGATTGGTTTACATTTTCTTCAATAAAAAGTGCTATATAATGGGCCAGTAGACATTTAACGAAGCCCAATTTATGTTTACTTATTTAGTCAAACCATACGCGCACCAGTTTTCTCACTGGTCGTTGAATTCACGAGAACGTACATCACAAGCAAAACATCTCTTACTTATCTGTGACTTGAAGTTATTTCGTTTTCCGTCCCTTCCCCGTTTCGTTTTCGAACTCTCGCTTCTTATTAAAAAAGCCCTAAAGCCTAATGTCGAAGTTAACTCGTCAACTACTTGCTCCCATGACCTCTCAATACTCTTTCCTTAAATACATTCTCTTCTTCACCTCTCGAATCCAACCCCACCCACCACACATCTCCGTCCGGTACGATGACCCGCTATTCCCTCTCCGTCATTCTTCTCTCTTCTCTCTGCTTCTAACGCTGAGCATAATGCTCGGACCGAGCGAATCTCAGGTAATCTTCTAGTGTTGCATTTATCACCTTATCAAGAAACTAGTGTAAAAATTACAATGGTGGTAGGCCAAATAATGTTGATATCTAAGGTTTACTTCACTTCTTGTTCGAGTTAGACGTGACGGTCTGACATTTTTTTAAGAAAATTATAATGCCATATGCTTGAATAAAAGTCTTGTTCATTTTTTTCATATAATTTTTTGTATAATTCATATATATGCAAATAAAATTGTCCCGTAAAATGTTGATGTCTTAAGCGACCGGCTCCTTTGACTATGTTCCGAAGTGGGCCAAGAGTTAGATTATTACATACACAATTTTGACTTGCTTAAGAAGTTGTAAAAATTGCAGGAAGTGCTGGTGATGTATTGGAGGATAATCCTGTGGGGAGGCTTAAGGTTTACGTATACGAGCTTCCAAGCAAGTACAACAAGAAGTTACTCCAAAAGGACCCTCGTTGTCTTACCCACATGTTTGCTGCCGAGATTTTCATGCACAGGTTCCTCTTGTCTAGTCCTGTCCGAACTCGTAACCCCGATGAAGCTGATTGGTTTTACACGCCCATTTACCCTACTTGCGATCTCACTCCTACCGGTATGCGCCTTTAAATCTCCGCGAATGATGAGAAGCGCCATACAACTAATCGCATCGAACTGGCCTTATTGGAACCGGACAGAAGGTGCTGATCACTTTGTCGTGCCACATGACTTTGGTGCTTGCTTCCATTATCAGGTATATTTTCTCTCCACTCGGAAACATACTTTAGATATATGCATAAGTGATTGTTGTTCATGAATCATGATGAACTCCCTATAACTGATCTAGTAATGATAATATTGTTTATTTAGTTCTTGTATTATCGCTAAAGTGCTTGATTACATGGAAATGCATCTGCTTATAAGTTTATTGCATAGAAATGTATAGTAGACTAATGAATTGTGTCGGAATTAAAGATTTAATTTGTCATTAAACAGGAGGAAAAAGCCATTAAAAGAGGGATTCTTCCGTTACTCCAACGTGCCACTTTGGTTCAAACATTTGGTCAGAGGAACCATGTGTGTTTGGACCAAGGCTCAATCACTATTCCACCTTTTGCACCACCACAGAAAATGCAGGCTCATCTTATTCCTCCAGAAATTCCACGCTCTATCTTTGTCTACTTCCGCGGGTTGTTCTACGATGTCAACAACGATCCAGAAGGTGGCTATTATGCAAGGTACGTATATCTTTTCTAGATTTATTAAAAGAACTCAGGTTTAAGCTAGAAATGGAGCTAAATGTAGTTCATGTCTTTGTGTAGAGGTGCAAGAGCAGCCGTATGGGAGAACTTCAAGAACAACCCTCTATTCGACATCTCAACAGACCACCCGACAACATACTACGAAGACATGCAAAGATCCATCTTCTGTCTATGTCCTCTAGGATGGGCTCCATGGAGCCCGAGGCTAGTGGAAGCGGTTGTGTTTGGGTGCATTCCTGTTATTATAGCGGACGACATAGTACTGCCTTTCGCAGATGCTATCCCCTGGGAAGAGATAGGAGTCTTTGTTGCGGAAAAAGACGTTCCCGAGCTAGACACGATCCTGACCTCAATACCAACAGAAGTGATCCTTAGGAAACAGAGACTCCTAGCGAATCCTTCCATGAAACGAGCCATGCTGTTTCCTCAGCCGGCTCAAGCAGGGGACGCGTTCCATCAGATACTTAACGGGTTAGCTAGGAAGTTACCTCACGACAGAAGCATATACTTGAGGGAAGGTGAGAAGGTACTGAACTGGACCGCTGGTCCTGTTGGTGACCTTAAACCTTGGTAAAATTCAGAAAGCGATTGTCTGTTTGAGATATGAGCATATGTTGTTTATCTTTTTCATCACGTACAGAAAACAGTAGTATTACTCCGGTGGATTATTTTTGTAGATGACATTAGTAGAGAAGTGGAGCTACATGGTAACATGGGTGAAGTTGAATGTACACCTTTTGTGGATCATACTACTACTCTTCTTGTCTTCTTATTTCACAATGTTAACTCTTAATCTCCAATAATCCAAAATGCATAAAGTCTAATTAAGGATAAAAAATCAACAAATATCGATCACTAAGAATGGAATGAAGTTGAAATTATGAAAGTATCAGGCTCTCAGTTGGTGTCCACAAAAATGATATGTTTGATAACAACTTACATACATTGCCATATTGTTTTGCCTAAAAATACAAATATTAAAATTTATTAAAAAATAAAATATAATTAAATATCATATAAATTTCATAATAAAATTAGCTTTAAAATATTTAATAAATTTAGAAGTGGTATAAAATGTAACTAATAAAATATTTCACAAATTATTATATTATGAATTTAGCAAAATAGGTAAGGTATGTAAACAGAAATGGGCCTCAGAGTCTACTAAGAAACGGGCTGATAAAGGGAAAAGCTGAAACTAATCAAAGACCCCTTTGCTTGTCTTATTCTGGAGATCGAGCGAGCTAGAGAGAGAGAGAGTAGGCGGCCATGGGAGCGTTCTGGGGAACTCGGGTGATGGAAATAGTGAAGAAGCACGATTCAGGTGGTCTCATTTGGAAGAGAATCAAGCTTACCTCTACTCAAAGTTAATGCCAAAACCCGCCTCCGTCGCGTTTGGCAGGTACTCTCTCTCCATTTCCCCTTTTAGGGTTTATGGGTTTGACCGATTATACATCAGAATCTCTAATTTTATAGGCCAAGGATGGATTGTGACTGTGTTTATTGATCATGATCTCCAGTGTTAAATGGATTCAATTCAATATTATGAGTTCTGTTCAGTTTATGTGATGTGGTTTGGTGTTTTGATATATCATGCAAAAGCTTCTCCATCTCAAATAAAACCACTTTAACTTCTGTAACATAAAGTAGTTTTAATAGTGTTGAGGGTTCTCTTGCAGAATGAGGCTGTTCTAAAGGCGTGCGGTACATCAGATGCATCAGTCTCCGGGAGTTACCAACACAGAAAGCTGTGCCAGTGGTGTGAAAAATGAGTGAGGAGGAGAACATGGTCGTTACTGTAGTAGATCAGCTCTCTGTCTTGACCTGGTTTAACCAAAATAATATTTGAACTTTGTGGTGTTACTTGTTAGGTTACATTGGTTTTATTATATATATTGAATCTGCAACAAGAAGAGACTGGGTTGTTATTGTGATCAAGAAATTTTTGGTCAGCTACTCAAATACGTCTTGGTCTTTGCTACACCAACTTAGTCAATCTTTATCCTTGTTGCTATTTTGTTATGTTACATTGATGATTTATACACAGCCGGGGGCTAGTCAGTGGTTGCAGTTATAACTGTCAAGTAACTTAGTATTAGTGTTAATCTAATCATTTGATAAACCTAGATATATAATAAAATATTTCTGTCTATTTCATTTTATGGTCATGTCACTGGTTGTTTTCTTGTTTATCATTGCTTGGTTATAACAGTTTAGGAAACAGACGACTTGCATTCAAACAAGTTTAGGAGTGTATACAAACCACAAATATATGAATCATTGACAAAGTTGAGAGCCAAACAGACATCACACAGCCCCAAAGCGTTACACTTGCACACAAAGTAGAAGAATTGGTTGCATTTTGGCAAGAACACACAAAGCTCGCAGCACAAAACGTTAACACACACTTTGCAAAAGAAGAATGGTCAAATAAGGGGAAATCAGAAGTTGATGAGAACACTGGTCAAGGAGAAGCAGATGGTTTAATCTGATCACAGACTCTCCACTTGGACCCGTTCTCTTTATCAAGGTCATACATTAAGGTCTCATGTCCACAAACCCGTGAAACAGCAGAACCTTGCTGTTCCATTCCCCTAGCCTGAACCAGAAACCACCCGCCTCGGAGGCACACCCACCGAGCTCCAATAGTTCTCCTCTGGATCAAACACTCCCAGACGTCCCGGCATGTTCCTGTCCATGAAATACACTTTGTTCCTCACAACAGTGTATGAATAGACAGAGATTGATTGCTCCGAGTCTAACTCTTCCCATGTCTCCGTTTTGGGGTCATATATGTCGATGAACCTCGATCCATTGCCTGAAACAATCAAATCAATTACATAAGAAAATCTTAGTTTCAACCATTATAACTCGAGTGTCCTCTTATTCCCCACCTACAGCAAAGAGTTTGGACTTGAAGGAGAAAGCGAAGCCACGCCAGACCGGGCGGTTTGGACAATCCATGAGGCTCCATTGGTTAGTTTCCGGGTTGTATACTTCAGAGTTGGAAAGGCTATAAGCATCTGTGGAATAGCCTCTGATCACATACAAAAGCCCGCCCACTACAGCAAACGCAAAGTTGTAACGTGGTATGTTCATGCCCGCCAGTTTTCTCCAGCTGTTGAGATATCATTCCGACAAGAAATCATCAGAACAAAACATCTTCACTTTGGTCGGAATTCAGACAAAAAAAGAATCATTTATGTTTCTTTAGATAATATCTAGGAGAGATTCAATATGAAGAAAGACCTGTTAGATGCAGGATCAAACTCATACACATCAGCAGAAGCAGAGACAATGGTGCTATTGATCGAAGAAGATCCTTCCACCTCCGTGTAACCACCGATGAACACGATCTTCCCGCCGCCGAGCACCGCGACGCCGAAACCGCGTTTCAAAGGCCCAGGGACGGAGGGATCTGTCCCAGTTTGTTTCCCGAGCCGTCGAAAACTTCCCAGTAGACGTCTCTTCCGCACTCGCTCTCCATCAGAACGCACATGAACTCCTCCACCGTCCCGGTCAACTCTCGGACGGATGCGAAATGCTCGCTCCTGAGGAATGTCCTCCATCGTTTGCAGACCTGGGATATGATCCGAAAGTTGGAGCGCGGGGTTCGCGAGAGGCAGAGCTCCGCCGCGTCGTCGGTTAAGCCGGGTATTAAAGACGATGATGACGACGACTCCATTTTAATTGTCCACCACGATTTCGATTTATCGGGTTGTTACATGATTAGTTATGTTCAAAAGTTGTTATAAATAAAACTGACTGTTGACAAAAATGATATTAAAAGATAAAACTGATTACGATATAACATTGATTGACCAAGTGTTTGGAAGTTTAATATCAGGATTTTGTTAAAATTAATCTGTTTACTTTTCAAAGAAAGTGACAGGTCAATTCATAAGCTTGCTCATTAAAAATAGAATTCAATTAGCATAAGCTTTATAATTTTGTTATCTGCTTTACTTCAAGGTTTTGTAAATGGTAATTAATTTTCGTGAAGTAGTAAATTAAAGCTTGGGAAATCCAGAAACCAATCAATTTTGTTGTCTTTAAATTTCTGGTTACTTGTCTTAATGGAGGAGCGACCAAAATGTATAGTTGTGACAATTGATAACTGGTGTCTATAAGATCAAGACGAGGTTCCTTCTTTGACTTGGCTGCCAACTGAGTCTCCGGCTGCAATGTGGATATGAGAAGGAAGAATGAACAACGATGACGGTGAAAAACAGATTACAAAAAGTGCAATGATGATGGATAGATTACCTCTTTCTTCACAGGCTCCTCTTTCTCCGAAAGAATCAATTCGATGTGACATGGGTTTGACATGTAAGCTGCAAAAAAAAGGGATTGAATTGGATCAGAATGTGTAGAGAAAAAAAACAAGTTGAAAAAGAGATAGTTGCATACGGTTGATTCTTCCATGAGCACGGTATGTCCTTCGCCTCTGCTTTGCTGCTTGGTTCACTTGGATGTGTGATATGAAAAGGGCATCAACATCCAAACCTTTCACCTGATAATCAAAATGATTCTTAGTAACTGAACAGAAGTACCATGTTAAAATATAGAAAATAAAACGGTAATGAAGTCGTTG
The DNA here is from genome assembly GCA_016432835.1 of Brassica nigra. Taxonomy (NCBI): domain Eukaryota; kingdom Viridiplantae; phylum Streptophyta; class Magnoliopsida; order Brassicales; family Brassicaceae; genus Brassica; species Brassica nigra. The sequence goes on along the minus strand of CM028248.1, from coordinate 51,849,414 downwards.
AAAGTCACCTCAGCGTTGCTCTCAGCATTCTTGAGAAGATCAAGAACGAACTGAGCAGATTTAGCAGGCCAACGACCTTGACCGTTTGAATGTCTGTTCTTTGCCTGGGCAGTACGTCCAACACCACGACAGAAACGTGTGAAGGGGATAGCTTGCTTGTGTGCAATCACATCTTCTAAGTACCTTTTCGCCTTGTTCAACGGTAGCTTTATGGCATGCGCTGTCTCCCTTGTGTTCTGTTCACAATTCAAAACACCAACAAAACAATCAATTATGAGTTTCACCCAAATAAGCAAAACACATTTCTATTTACTTTCCTTTTCAAATATTAGTGGCAAAATGTTTGCAAATCAAAATCACAATGTTCAGTATTCTAAGTATATTGTTTAAGACGATGGAGGTGCTTGAGCTTTTAAAAGATGCAAACTTTTGAAAACCTAGTATGACCTAATCTAGGATACAAAGGGATCACAAGCTAAAATGTACCATCATGAACTGAACCCATCAGATATTAAGAAGAAACGCAGGTTCACCCAAACACGATGACCAATTCGATTTCCCTGACATTTACGTGAGGTCTGCTATTATATAACAGAGCCCTGCTTTTTGTTAATCAGGTTTTGTCTTATTTACAAGCTTCTTATTCATTTTCCAGATCCAATATCACTTTCAAAAAAAAAATTGTTATCTCGAACTGTAAACAAAACACTGACTAAAGAAAAAAACATTTAAGGAACAATGTACCATCATGAACTGAACCCATCAGATATTAAAAAGAAACGCAGGTTCACCCAAACACGATGACCAATTCGATTTTCCTGACATTTACGTGAACTCTGTTACGTAATATAACAGAGCCCTGCTTTTTGTTATTCAGGTTTGTTGTTGTTAAAAGCGTACGCCGCAAGAAAAAACTAATCTTATTCATTTCCTAGCTCGGCAAAAAGAACTTTACCTTGAAGTGGACCCTGAGATCGGCTCCCCTTGCCTTGCAAGCTACACAACCATACCAACCGACACTAATTAAATCAATATCACTTCAGAAACATAATAACATAGTGAAGCTAGATAAAGAATCAATAAAGTGTTCTCTCACATTTGGTGGAGTTGTCGGGTTCTTGTGAGTACTTCACCTAAAGAAAAAAAAACAATAAAAGATGAATAAATAAGCATAGAAGCAGATACTACAAGCAAGATACATAGCTACTATCTACTGAGCTTAACGCATTTACCATGGCGGCTAAAGGGAAGAACTGATGGAGAAGAGATTTGGAGTTGATGGAAATAGTTTCCCGTTTATATATAATGGGGACATGTGAAACCCTAAACGGCGGAGACATGATGTTAGTCTATGAAAATGCTTTTAACTATATGGGCCTTTGTAGGCCGTAATGGGCCGCTTTAAAACTTGGGTTATATTGCTCTGGTTAATTTTTTTTTTTTTTTTACTAGAATAGCTGGTTGTTTATTTTCGTTAGCACTAGAGTGATTTACTAGGGTTTCGTTTTAGAAAAAGAACCTTAAGAGATCTCGGATCAAGATGAGTTACGGAAGCGATAGGCTGAGGGGCACTGTCAAGTGGTTTGACACCCAGAAAGGATTCGGTTTCATCACTCAGGACAATGGCGGCGACGATCTCTTCGTCCACCAGTCCTCCATCAGATCCGAGGGATTCCGAAGCCTCGCCGCCGACGAACCTGTCGAGTTCCAGGTCGAGAACGACAGCAACGGCCGTCCCAAGGCCATAGATGTTTCCGGACCCGACGGTGCTCCTGTCCAAGGTAACAGCGGTGGCTCGTCTGGCGGACGCGGTGGAAGAGGTGGATTCGGCGGCGGAAGAGGTGGTGGTGGTGGTCGAGGAGGAAGCGACTGCTACAAGTGTGGTGAGCCAGGACACATGGCGAGAGACTGTTCCGAAGGTGGTGGTGGATACGGAGGAGGGAGAGGTGGTGGTGGATACGGAGGAGGCAGAGGTGGCGGAGGAGGAAGCTGCTACAGCTGTGGCGAGTCAGGGCATTTCGCCAGGGATTGCACCAGCGGTGGACGTTGAAACGGACACTAGCCGCCAGGCGGTTGAGAAGGCTGATCCCGTCGTGATCGGATCGAGAAGTATTCTCGCAGCTTTTTTTTATCTATTTATTAATTCGCTTTTGCTTATGAAAGGATCTGTTTCGGTTCTTGGTTTATGTTCGGTTCTCGATTTGAATGTTTCGAATTAGGAATTTATGGTTATGCTATTTCACGGTTTAATGTGGTGCTTTTGTGATGGGTGAAAGATGATTTCATAATTGAGTCCGGTGTTTAAATCCATTTGTATTTGTAAATGGGATTGGAGGAATGAAAATAGGCAACAATGAGTAGAGTTTTAGGTTTTGAAAAGAAAAATATTCTAGCTATAAAAACAGCTGTCTTTGTCCAAGAGAGTTGTCTTTGTCGAAAACAGTTTTGTTTTGTATGTATTTGAATACCTTTGTTTATTTTGTTGTGGGGACCTTGGTCCGAGGAAGCCCATGGTATCATCGTACTCCGTATCTTAAATGGTTTTTCATGTAGAACATCCAATCCTCTAAATAGACGATTGATACTTGAAGAAAAACAGTGAAACCCCACATATAAATTTCCAAAATGAATAACAATCAACCTTTTTCATTTTATCGAACTCTATACATCAAATCAATTTAGTTTGTAAAAAATCAGTTATCCACCTTGTTCTCTTGTAGCTTTGTGTTTTAGCAAGCGAGTTAACACACATTAAAAATCAACCTATGTTTACAAAATTATAAAAATCTGATTGCTTGGACCGTAGACGTAGCAATATTGCAGTAAGATTTAGTCTATTGGTGTAGATGTATATTATTTTCTGTAGAAAAATACTATAATTTTAAAAATATTTTAATAGTTGCCTGAAGAAAAAAAAACTAAAATGTGAAAAAAAAAGTTGTAGATAGCAAGACTTTAATTTTAAAAATAAAACCACATCATGTTCGGTCAAGAATAATGTTAAAAAAATGAATGAAACTAAAGTCTTAAGATAAAATCCAACCAGTCATCATCAAAATATAACAAATTGGCTACACGAGCTTTATGGAGTATGAGAGAGCCTTATCTCAAACATCAATAAGATAGCTCCATCAAATTTTGCATGTGTAAATATATATAGACGAATTGTTCAAAGTTTTAGAGCATTTCCAACTTCACTCCTTATTGTTTTTAAAATGAAGTTGAAAATTAATGTAATGAATAAAAAATAAAATAGAAAGAGTAAGATATGGAACGGGATTATAGATGCTCTTAGTAGAGCATCAACAACTAAAGATTTGTATCCACAGCAAAGTGGTGATGATGGTGAAGTTTCTAAAAACTTTTTAATCATGTAGGAGTAGTATCCCCACATTTCATATAGCAAGTGCATGCTAGTTAAAGTTTAATGGGCCGGCTTTAACTAAATTCGTAGAATGTAGCGTTTACAAAAGATGATAGCAACAGAAGGCCCATACAAAGTTCGTAAAAAGCCCAATTATGTGTTATTATTTATTAACCATCATCACACAAACTTGTCGGCTCCTAAAACCCTCGGACAAATCAAAACTCTGTTTTAGTTTCAAGTTCTTGTAATTTCCCAAGAAGTATTCAGGACAGAACCCTAAAGAATTTTTTTTTCTTTCGCCCTGCCAAGATGGAATTCACTACCGCCGACATGGAAAGCGTGATTCTGTTCGAGCATATTCGTAAAGCTTGCGAGGCTCAGCACGCTAAGGATCCTCTCGATTCCGATGTTTGTACCTACTCTCTCTCCTCTTGATCATATGATTTGTACATATTAATCTTCACGATCGTTCAGAATCATTGTATGGAGATTGATTGATTACTTGATTCTGTTATGTCATATTATATTGGCTGTTTTATTACTTGGATGTAAATAATTGATTTGGAGGATCTCTCTCTCTTTTGTTATTTTTATATATACAGAATTTGCTAAAGTGGGCTGGTTCATTGATTGAACTTGCTCAGTTCCAGACTGTTCCCGACGCCAAGTGGTTCATAAGTGGTATGAGTTTCTTCTTGAATAATCAAATCTTTTTGCTCACTTCCTCTTTCTCTTTTCCTATAAATTAAATGATGAATCAAGTAATGGTATTGATTGATATATATATATATTTGTTAGATGCCATTTCCAAGTTGGAGAAGGTAGTGACATTGGATCCAGGGAAGCATCAGGCTCTTTGGTGTCTTGGCAACGCCTACACCACCCAAGCTTTTCTTTTTCCTGATACCGATGTTGCCAAAGGGCACTTCGATAAAGCCGTTGAATATCTCCAAAGAGCTGTAGATGAGGTACCTTTTTTCTTTGCAGATTTTATCTGTTTTTTTTTTTTGAATATTTTGTAATGTTAAAAAAAGTGTAGTGAGACGAATGTTTTTTTTTTGTTTTTGTTATTTCATAGGATCCAGGTAATGAGATATATCGCAAGGCCTTGGATGTTGCAAAAAGGGTACTATTTCGACTTCTCGTTTTTTTCATAGTCAATCTTGGTGTCATAACGTTACCTCGCTGTATTTTTTTTTGTTTGTCTTGGATCTCTGTGTGTTTTCACTTCTTTCTTCTGCTGGCTAATGCGAATAGGGCCCCGAAATGCTAATGGAGCTAAAACAGAATCAAATGATGCAGCAGGCACTAGGTGGAGGAGGAGGAGGTCCCTCAAATGCTAGCGTAAGTTATCACTTTGTTTTTGTTGGGTTCTTTATTGTGCTTGTTTCATACAAATAATTCTCTAATAGTAGCAAGTTGTTGAGAAGTTAGTAAGAAGAAAGGGAAAAAAACTCTCATATTATTTTTTTTTTGTTTGGTTCTTTGCTTTTACAGGGTGGTAAGAAGAACAAGAAGAAGAACAATGACTTCACGTACGATGTATGTGGTTGGATCATTCTGGCATGTGGGATTGTTGCTTGGGTTGGCATGGCAAAGCCCTTGGCCCTCCACCACCTCCTGCTAGATAAAGCCTCTAGTATTATGACTGCCATTCCACAAGTTTCCCAGCTAGAGCGGCTTTACTTAGTTAGCAGTATGTTATTGATTTTGGATTTCCTGAGCATCTTATGTTTTTGGTTTTGTGGCACTAAAACACAAAAGGTGTACACGATCTATATATGCGTTTCTTATTTACAATATAAATGAATAGAGGAGTGAAGCTCTAGAGAAGTCAAGGGTAATCAAATCTTCTGGCAAATAAAACTTGGTTCCAAAACGATTTTGCTGTCGGAATCTCGTATGAATCTACTTATATATGGGAGAGGTCGTTTTATATTTTTCCGAAATAGAGTTGGAGTTGGTTCTAAGATTAATGACCAGAAAGTTGTGGCTTCTATTACAAGAGAGGGCCCAGACTCTTGATAAAAGAAACTCTTGGACTATAATTTAATCTTGTTTGGATACAAGCGGTTGAAATATCAAGTATCTTCTGATCTGATGATTCAGAAAGCTCTTCTTGATGAATTGTTACATTATCTCAAAATTTGAAAGTAGATAAGACTCTTCTCTAAGGATGTTGATAGCTACCGAGCCTACCACTCCTCCTTAAGTGGAACTTAAGATATCAAGTGAGTTTGATCTGACCCGGTTAGTCATTAGGTTCACCGGTTTGCAGGATTTGTCATGCCTGATTTTTTTTTTTCAAAAGTAGTAAATCCCAATAGTGTGTAATTCCTTTGGTCAAAAGTGTGTAATCATAAAGATGAAAATATATTTTTTCAACCAAATTACTGTATACGTAACCGTGTATCTCTCAGTGTCTTGGGAACGTTCTAACGAAGGTTCTAAAAATTGATTTATACGGCAACTCGATCATATCCGAAACAATTTTTTTAAAATCTGATTTATACGATTCAAATTGGTTTAAATATTCTAAATCAATTAAAATCGGTTTAAATTGATCTAAATTAGTTAAATATGTTAAATTAATCAATAGTATTATAATATTATTATGAATCTACAAATTTGTCTAAATTCTTTTGTTTTGTATATTTAATTTTGATAACTCATCATAATAATTTTATAATTAAAATTAAAACAAAAATATGTTATATAAATGTATAATATATATATAAAATAAACCAATAATTTATTAACGTAAACCTTGTCTAGGGCCGAATTAACCGCCTAGTCGCTACTTCTTTATAAAGCATAGTTACCGCTATCGATTTTAGAACATTGATTCTAATTCTAAGACAGTCTGTTACTAGTCTACTTATGATATTGATTATAATTACAAATGAGATTATTGTGCATCAGAAAAGTTGGAAGGTGAGGGATGGGGTTATCGTGAATCTTTAATCCAGAAATTAGGTTAAGTGGCACTGTTGGCCAACTAAAAGCACCCTCAAATGTACTCAATAATGACACTCTTCTTCTATTGGTTTAGGGAAATACAAAATTCTTCAAGTAAACAATGATTCTAACTTGCTTACAAAGCCATAACTACGCACGAAATTTGCAATAAAAACCCCCTACCAAAGTCCATCATTTCATACACTCACACACGCTAATATCACCATTACACATTAATCGTATACCATACGCACACAAAACACACACATACAGGAGAAAAAGGAGAGATGAAAGATAGGATTGAGCGTTTTGTGGTATTGCCCTTTTCGTTGGGGTGCTCGACGCAATCCAGCGTCGCTGTGGCTGCAACTCATCAACACAAGAAACCAAACCAACTCATCAAGAGTACCTAAACCCTCTTCCCACACCACCTCGTGTTCTCTTTCTTTGTTTATGATTCTTTTTCTTTTTCCTTTTTGGTTTTATAAGGAAGAGACGAGAGTGATGACAATGGCTTGTTTCCAAAAGAAGAGACAAAAGCAGAGAACAACGGTGCTAATATCTCTGATGGTATCTACAAACTTGTTCGAAGCTTCAAGAATTTTTCTCACTTTTTCATTCGTATGTCCTCTTTTACTACTCTCTCTTCTTTTTTTTTGTTGTCGTGAGAGCAAACACTTCGTAAGAATCAATTTTTTGAATTTTATATCACTTAGTTTTGGTTTTAACTATGCATGATGTTATATGGGGTTCAAATTCAATTCAATCATTTTTTTTTTGATATTTGGTTTATTTTTATTTTTAATATATATGGGAAACATCACACATGTATGCATCACTTCCCTTGAACCTGCATTAATTTGCATGTGTATATGACCAGGATATGAAGAGGAAAGGGAGGCGGAGATGGAGATAGGGCTTCCAACGGATGTGAAGCACTTGAGCCACATCGGAGTTGATGGAACCATGACCACTTTTGACACCTGTTCCAGTACCACCACCTCGTCCTCATCTTTTCCATTCTCCCGTTTCCATCTCACTGCCGTCTGATTTATATATCTGCATTCAGGCTGTCTTCTTAACTAAAATCAACTTTATGATACACTTTTTTTTTTCCAATTTATACATTTCTGTTAATATGCAATAGTTTCAGAGTGTACATAAGAATAAAATCCCTTATTGGCTTGCAAGAAAATACCACAAAATTCTATTCAATAATGACAACTCAAACGATGGCTTCTCTTCATTGCCCATTTCATCTTTCCAACGGTGATGTACATTAGATTTGTATTAGAGAGAGAGCTTGATTAGCTACAAGTAATTCGTGTTCTTATTTTCTTCCACCATTATTTTGATGTGTATATATGGATTGTGAAAGAGAAAACTTTCTGCTCGAAAACAAACTCAATTCTAAAATGAATATATCTTTTTGTTGCTAAAGTGAATTTGAGTTAATATGTTCTGTTACGAAAAAAACTAGTTTTCGAGTATAGCTATATATTTTTGATTAATCTGCCGATATTTCGATTGTGTCCAAACTAATTTCTAACGACATACACATTTATTCACATGTGCACACATTTCTACTTTAAAAACATAGATATAACCAGAAAAATATATATGCCAATCTAAAATCGAAAGCAAGAAATAAATAAAACACACAAATGAAAAGAAAAAAAAAAGCAAAACAGTAAGTCCGATTAGTGACCATTCTGGAAACAAAGGAAACGAATAGAAAAAAACATAAAGAAATAAAATAGTAGGAAAGAAAAGAAATAGTTGTTCCTTCTAAAATTTAACAAGAAATATTTTTGTTCTTTAATTCTCTACAAATAAAAGAATGAGAAAAAATCTTATTCCTTGTGAAAGGTGATTTTTTAGGAATATTAAAGAATGCATTATTCCTAATAGTCGTTCTCAGGTCACCATTCATAACCTAACAGTATAATAATAATTATGAAAAAATAATAATAATTATGAAAAAAATAAAGAAAGAGTGTGAGGATGGAGTTCTCTGGACACGGCACCTGTCACCTGAGGCAGCTCATTTCATTACCCTGAGGCGATTATGTCGTCTCACTGTTGCTCTTAGTCAAACACTTCTTCTTCTCCGATCGGCGTCCTCCGGCGATTTCTACGGCGGTCTCCGACTCTCTGTTCTACTTGAGGTTTTACTTCTCTTACTCCTCCCCCTTCCATATTCTACGAAAAACCCCTTTTCTCCTGAGATTAGGGGTTTTCTATATTCACAATTAAATACGCTTGATCGTTTCCCAGTTGAATTGATCAGAATTATCATAGAGGCTAGTCTATTTGCTTTTGGGGACCATTTGAAAAAAAAAAAACCCTAGCTGAGAGGGGGACCGTGATTTGGGATCAAGAACCTAACTTATTGTCACATCTTTTATTAGCTCTGCAGATAGTTTGCTATCATGAGATTGAGATTGTTGCCGTTTTTTCCATTGACATCATTTTTTATGACGTATAGCTTATAGCCTTTTGGGTTTTAGTTAGGAACCTTCTAGAAATTAGAAAGGAGGGGAATGTGGTTAGGGAAAGGTTTGCCATTTCGATAGCTACAGGATTCCGTTTACGTTTTTGTGTTTCTTTGACAAGTTGCTGATATTCTGGGTGAGGAGCAATTGTGGGTCCATTTGAATAAATGCCACTTAGTTTTTCTTTTTTTTTTTTGTGTGATGGAGAGCAGACGAGGATGGTTAGAAAAGGAATACACTTTCTCTTTCCCTTTTTGTCTGTCTGGGTGAAACATAGAAAGCTTTTCTCTTTAGCGGACGTTAAATGATAAGAAGTTGATGAGCTGTGTGTGGTGCTTGATATTTTGAAATTCTGAAGCTTTCTTTTGTTTGTTTGTTCTGTCTTACGGTGTTTTGATAAGTTTAAGGGAGTTTTGTCTATAAAGGTAGCTGATATACAAGATTGTCTAGGCTTCTCTTATTTAGTTTTTTACTATCCCTAAACTTGCAGGATTTGTTGCTCTGGCTTTGGTGGCGTGGGTCTATGAATGGACTGCGACATGGCATCTCCGACGTGGGATTGGGATCATTTGATCATGTCCAATCCCTCAAAGACTGAAAACGACGACAACCAGCCGTCTCCTCCTGAGTGGGAAATTGAGAAAGGTGAAGGAATTGAATCCATGTTTCCCTGTTTCGACGGCCTCGAGAAAGTCAGCAGTGGCTCTACCTCTGGTTTCTGGCACTCACGGTCGACCTCCACCAACTCATCATCTCCTCCCAAATTCAAACAAACCAACCTTGCATCAGAAAGTTCCCCTGGAGATTCTTGCAGCAACATAGATTTTTCCCAGGTGAAGGCATCCACCACCACAGCTGCCTCTGCTGAATCAGATCTTTGTTTAAAACTAGGAAAGCAGACTTACTCTGAAGAGTTTTGGGGAAGGGACGATAATGACCGTTCAGCTGTTTCAGTGAAGATGTTGACTCCATCTGGTGTTGCTCGTAAGAAACAGAGCTTGCAAGTCCCGCGTTGCCAAATAGATGGATGTGAGCTGGATCTCTCATCTGCTAAGGATTATCATCGCAAGCATAGAGTCTGCCAAAACCATTCAAAGTGCCCAAAAGTCACTGTGGGTGGCCTGGAACGACGATTCTGCCAACAGTGTAGCAGGTAAAGTCATGATCATGGTTCTGAGTAGTGGTTATGTTTATGACCTCAGTTACTGTAAAATGCTGTAATATCATACAGTGGAGAACTGATATCTTTTCTGATTTACAGGTTGCATGCCGTCTCCGAATTTGATGAGAAGAAACGAAGCTGCCGTAAACGTCTCACGCATCATAACGCGAGGCGTCGCAAGCTGCCAGGAATATTTCCATTGAATCCAGAGAGGGTGTGCAGTAAGAATCTACAACCCATACACAGCTTTGAATATGTCTATTGTATCTCTCTCTATTTCACACAGACACATACACAACTTTGAATTCAGGGAATTCTAATGTGAAATTTTTAACTCCTGCCAGATGATCGAAGACAGCATACAAATATGTTGTGGAATGAGTTGTCTCTGCACACGAAATCTGAAGAAACGTTTGCATGGGACGCCACTTATGATACAAAGCCTACACAGATAGAAAGCGGCTTTACCTTGAGCTTCCAGAGAGGCCATGACCCCCCTGATGAGCAGGTGTTTTCTGGTAGCAGCCGCTCTTTCTCTGCGTATCAAACCTCTGGCGGGTTCTCAGCAGGGAAGTCGTCAAACTTTCAACTTCCCAGCAAAGGTTTGATATTTTACATCTCGTAATTTTAGATCTCTGGTGTAGGAACTGAGTTATACATATGTGTTTTGGCAGGTGTAGGAGAATACTCAGGAGGCCTCCATGAATCGCAAGAATTCTACAGTGCTCTCTCTCTTCTGTCAACGTCTTCGGATTCACATGGGACCAAACACAACCCCATGGTCGAGTCACAGCCAATACATGGCACTTTCCCTTCTACCCATTTTATATAAATGCGTAAGGATCAATGCGAAGTCACTCCATGATAAGTCAGGTTGCATCCAGTGGAGTCTCGTTTCAAATAAAATAAGAATGTGTAACGTTCATTGTTCATGCTAAAACCCTAGCTCCAGTTTCCTCTACATTTCCAAACTTATTAAGTCAAACTTCTGCTTGAATCATGTTGTATTGTATTGTCAAGTGCTTCTTGGATTCTGTTATATGTCAACTTTGTTACTTTATCAGACATATGTCTAGTGTTTCGTAGCTGTGGTGTTTTGGATGAATCATGCATCTTGTGACAAAAGTTTTTGAGGTTTCTAAGATGAGAGTGGGAGTAGCTGAACTGTCAATAGCCATAAGTTTGCATGCTATAGGGGATGATATCTTTCTGATGCAAATTGCAAACGTGGTTGGTTTGACTTTGGGAGATGACGAGTTGGTAGAGGTCAACTGTGAGATTTTAGATACACGAGTGTGCCAGAAACCAGTGGGAGAGCCATCACTTTCTCTCTCTCTCTCAAGGCAGGTAGATATACATGGATGTAATTATATACCTTCTTCCTAGTAGTCAGCTTCTCTTTTTTTGTCATTTTCAGCCTTTGACATGATCAAATTCTCCAAGTCCCCCCCCACCCCACAATAACTGAGATGTCATGTTGCAGTAAACAACAACAACCACCACGTTAGCAGAAAAAAATAAGATCAAATAAGAGAAGACTAGACAAGCCAAGCTATATAAACCAAACAAGTTACCTGATAGTAGAAGACAGCCCTACAAGTATCAATACCACCCATAAGAAAAGAAGTAGAAGCCTTTTGTGATGATTTATCAAGCACACACACACACACACTCTGCTCATCAGTCCAAAACTCAACCTCCTGCTGCTTTGACTTCTAAACACGATGGCAACATTTTTCAGATGATTTCTGTCCAACGAGTGTCGACCTCTCTCAAAAGATTTATCAGCTTTTAAAATTATTAAATAACAGCCCACTTATTAATCGCCACGTAGACATTGCGCGTCTCTGTACCCAATCAGAACGGGCCGTGACGACTTGTGTTGTGAGAATAGCAAATTTCGATCCATTTTTTTTTTCTTTTAGGTTTGTGAAGGTAAAGTTGAAACGAGGACGACCATACATACATACCAACTCGAAAGGAAATTAGAAGCAATAAAAAAAAATCGAAAGCAATTTTTCTTCGAGATCGCGATCTTCTCCCTGATCCATTCAAAGCTTCTCTTCTCTTCTCTTCTCCGGCGTAATCATGGTATAGTTCCCAATAAGTCAACCTCTGCCCTTCCTTCTTTTTTACTTATTTGTGGAGCTTCTTCTTTCTCTTCCCTAGCTCCGATCTGCCAGATCTGATTCATGAGCTTAACTATCAATGTTTGAAAATCTGAATCACGCCAAGATTGTTTTTCAATTAACTCGAAATTTGAAATCGGATTTAGCTGACTTCTCGTTACTCTTTGTTGTGGTGTTTAGGATGTTCGATCTCCAGCTCCCGTTCCCACCGGATCTCGGCGGCGTGATAACAAATGGTCATCTCGTTGGGGCCCTGACGATAAAGAGAAAGAAATCAACAACAAGGACAAGGAGGACAAGGAGGAGGTTCAGAGTGAAGCTCAATCTGCGCTTGGGAGCCTCCGTGACTCTGACACTCGGGACAAATGGAGGCCACGTCATAGGATGGAGCATCAGCCACAGTCCGGTGGGCCTGCTTCGTACCGTGCTGCACCTGGGTTTGGGCTTGGTAAAGGACGAACTGATGGTCCTAATTTAGGGTTCATGGTTGGTCGAGGGAGGGCGAGGGGTTCTTGGTCTACTTTCTTCGGTGCTGGCGGGTTCTTGAGGAAGGAGAGTGTCCATGGTAAACGAGCCTATGAGTGTAGGTATGTGAGGGGAAAGTTGCTTGACTTGTATAGGGACCAGAAGCCTGATGGGAGCTTGCCGAGTGAGATGGAGGAAGTTGATTCTGTAACTCAAGTTGCTTTGATCGAACCTCTTGCTTTTATCGCACCTGATGTTGAAGAAGAGGTATGGTCCTCTCACTGAGGACTTGGTGCCATACACTTTCTTATTTGTAACTAATTGGGGTATTATCTGTCTATTAGGAAAGCCTTAAGGGCATATGGGAGGGAAGGATTACTAGTAGCGAAGCTCACGCTTCACCTGGGGAAGAATCATTGGCTGAGAAGAGTTTGGGTATACAATCTTGTTTTTCATTGCTCTTTGGTTCCTTCTTTCCAACTAGCGTAATATAACGAATGCTTCTCTGACTTGACTCAGGTGAGACAAAAGTGGATGGTGGTTTGCTCGGAGTTGTGAGTGGTGACAGTGTTTCCATGCTTAATAGTAATTCAGGTATGTCAATTATAGGTGCTAAACGGGGTCTTCAAATTATGAGTTTGATGGCATTTAGTGTTCTATTCTATATATTCTGACCCAAATCCAAACAACTGTTGCTGTAGGGTTACTTGGTAGTCGTAATGGAGGTCTGTGGGGTGCTTCCGAAAGCGATCAGGTTTCTCATGGAAGTCCTGAAGCAGTTAGATCTGCTTTTACTAAATCTTCTATCTTGGATGCGGGTGAACCCATTGTTACGGGAAAGCTGCAGCAATCAGATATTGAAGTGAATCACTCCGAAGGGACTCTGCCACCTGAGGAGTTTATGTTCTCGTACATTGATCCTCAAGGAGTAATACAAGGACCGTTCATTGGATCTGACATTATTTCATGGTTTGAACAAGGGTTTTTTGGGACAGATCTACAGGTCCGCTTGGCAAATGCTCCAGAAGGAACTCCTTTTCAAGATCTAGGCAGTGTCATGTCATATCTAAAGGCGGAAAGTATTCACGCCCAGATCAATGATCAAATCAGCGAGCTAGAAGAGGCTAGTAAAAAAACAAATTCGGAGTTTGGTTTATCAGTTGCACCCGTAGCAGAATCTAATGGTTCAACCTCAGCTCACGATAATGTCCAAATGAAGTCTAAGTCAGAAGCTTATGGGAAACCAACACATGTTGATGACAGAAGGTTCTTGGACTTTTCTGCCCAAGATGAAGGTATGTTATTCTACTGACCTTTCCTCAATCCTCACCGTGTGCATTTGTGTGCGAGAAGACATTTCTTTCTTCGGATTTTTTATGCTTTTGTAGCCGAATACATTTCTTTCTTTCATAAGCATATCAACTTATTTTCTGTTCATAATAACTAAACATTTGTATTTATTTTCTTAATCAGAAATCGTATTCCCAGGAAGAGCTGGAGTTTCTGGTTATGGATCGGCAAAATCCTCTACAACTATGCATGATGCATTAATGGGAGTTTCTGGCCACTCTGCTATTCCTGTTGATTCAGCGAAGGTTGCTACTCAGAATCAGAATGAGAACAAGCTGCATCCGTTTGGTGTGTTGTGGTCTGAGCTAGAGAGTAGTAGTACACCAGTTGATCTTTTGCCTAACAGGTCGTATGATACAGGACATGACCAGAAGTATCTTGATCAAGCTCAGGATTTGGATCATTTATTAACTCTCCAATTGCAGCAGCAGCAGCAGCATCAGCATCAAAAGATTCAGTTGCAACAGCAGCAGAAGATTCAGTTACAACAACGTCAACTAGAACAAGAGTATCAATTACAACAGAAGCTCTTGCAGGAGCAACAACAGTCCCATGCTCGGAATTTACATATTCAACAGATTCTTCAAGGACAGACTCCTGATTCAAGGATTGGGCAGTCACAGGACTTCCCTCGATTCAGCAATGTTGATCAGATGTTATTAGAGCAGCAGCTAATGGATGAATTGCAGAGATCTGGCCATTCGTCACAAAATTTTACACCCTACATGGAGCAGCTTGCCGCTGGAAATTTTGGGCAGTCACCACATGAAGGTCATCAAAAAGAGCTACTTGAACAGCTTCTTTCCACACAAATGCAATCTCAATACAGACAAATGCATTCTCAACATGGACACATGCAATCTGAACCAATGCGGTCTTTGGAGTACCAGCTACTGCAACAAGAGCAGCTCATGCAATTGGCAAATGGAGGGAGGCAAAATACACTATTGGAGGAACTGAGACATATTGACCCTCAACATGGACAAATGCAGTCTGAACAAATACGGTCTTTGGAGTACCAAATGCTGCAGCAAGAGCAGCTCATGCAATTGGCAAATAGAGCGAGGCACAATACGCTATTGGAGGAACATAGACATATTGACCCTCTATGGCCATCGAACCGTAATGATCAGCTTCTAGGAGCTCATCCTGGGATCCACCGCTCACACTCTTCTACGGGATTTAGACCAGTAGACTTTCATCAACAGCAGCAGAGGCCACCCTTTGAGGACCACTTTAGTCATCTTGAGCGGAACCTTTCATATCAGCAACAACTTAGTCAGGAATTATTCGAGCAAGGTCTACCATTTGAGCGATCTACATCGTTACCCAGAAATGCATCGGGGCTGAATCTGGATGCATTAAAAGGTCTTAACATCTCTGAGTTGCGGGATGTTACTGCCCAGATGCAATCTTCTGGTAGACTAGGAAATTCTACTCAGGGTTTCAGTCATCAGAATCCCCATATACAATTAGGTGAACCTCATTTTTCAGAAATGGAACCAAGGAAAGAACGCTGGCATGGAGCAGATACACAGCTAGCTGGTGGGTGGGCTGAAACTCAATTTCATAGATCAAATACTGATGCTGACCATCATAAGATGAGGTCAGAAATGAGGAGACTAGGCGAAGATTCCAACTCATGGATGGTAGACGGACATACAGATGAAAAGTCAAAACAGCTTTTTATGGAGTTGCTTCACCAGAGGCCTGGCCATCAATCCGTCGAGTCAACAAGCATTAATCGTGGGGAACCCTATGACAGGATGGCCCCTTCAGGCTTCGGCCTTGCAGACCATGGTGGTAGACAAAACGCTTCGTCATCTTTTGGGTCTCATGCATCTTCTGATGAACATGTAAACGGATTACCAGGAGATGGGAACTATATGGGATCCTTGCAGCGTAATAATTCATTACTTTCTGGAAGTATCGATGGTGGAAGAAAAAATGAAACTAAAGACTTCGGTAATACGTGGAACAATGCACCACCAAAAATGGAAGGAGCGGGATTGATGTCATTTGAAGTACAAGACAGAATGGGAAAGCAAGCAGTAATGGACTCCTTGGTTCAAAGGGAGGTTCCTGTTGATACTCTTGGCAAACAGTCTTCTTTCAGAATCTCTGGTATGTATCTGTCAGTCTTTAAGAATTCGTTTTCCCTGAATTTATCATGTTTTTGTTGTGTGGGCTTATGTTGATATTTTCTTTCTGCAGAGTCATACAGTGACAACTTGGTTGGAGAAGTTAAAAATGATAGGTAATTTTGTATTCTGACGTTAAGCAACCGTAGATTAGGTAAGTAGTACATCGCCATGTGAACTCTTATAATGATTAAATGTTTTTATTGTTGTAGGTTGGTAGTTCCATCACACGGACAGGTATCAGTTTTGTTAAAAAGGCCTCCCTCTTCGCATGAGGAATTGCTCGAGCAGATGTCGGATGCAACTAACAGAACAGCAGTGGGAAACAAAGGGTCAAAGGCATCGTTCAGTGAGATGTTAAAGAATAATAGCAGTGGCAGCATGAAGAAAGTGGCAGCAGAGCCATCTTCTGATCCAAACGAAGGAAACAAAGGCGGTGGTGGGAAGAAGAAAGGGAAGAAAGGGAGGCAGCTTGATCCAGCTCTTCTCGGTTTCAAAGTCACTAGCAATCGTCTTATGGGTGAAATTCACCGCGCTGATGACTTTTAGTCAATTCTGATACCCTGAGATCCATTCAAGACTTTCTTCTTCTCCGGCGTAATCATGGTATAATTCCATCTTTGCCTATAAGTAAACCATTCTTATGTTTTTGTTTCACTATGATTTGATGGTCAATGATTTACTCCTTTGAAATATGAATCACGTGAACTTTGTTTCAATAAGCTAAGATGAGACGTAATAATATCTGTCATAATCACATATTTTTCGAAATTTGAATCGGATTAGCTGACTTCTTATCTGCATTATTGTGGATTGTTCACTTGATTTTTTTTTTGTTGAGTGTGAATGAATGCTTGATCCGGGATGAATCATTACCAACTACAGTCACACATAATGGGAGATGAGATTATTGATTGATTCTGTGTTGATTTGGTAATTGCAGAAAACTTCAAAGCTGACTCGCAGACAGGAAAGGTGAGAAGTTTGAAAAAACATTTTTAAAGAGAGGTTTTGTTCCTGAGACTCCGTTTATCTCTTTTAGGTAAACCTGTAAAGGAACCATGGTCTGGAATCTGAATCATTTCAGTATTCAGTGTATATGTTTACAGCTCTCTTTCAGCATGAGGACTGCAACTAGCGGAGATACGGCATAAACCGAATCACAATCAAGCTAGTAGAATCAAGTTTAGAAATGAATCATGTCTTTACTCTTTTTTTTTCTCTCTTTTCTTTTACTGTAGAATGCAACTTTCTGTTTACTTGTGCATGTTAACGTAATAAAGAGTATTTTCTTCAAGTTATAGGCACCTTGTTGTTATACTTCTGTTCACTTGGTGCGACCCACCCGTAGTTGATACTCTATATACAAGGAGTGAGTGTAGTTTCCACTTTCCACTAGATCTCTCGTCAAATCTTATGAGGTTGATGACCACTCGCAGGTCTATGGAGTTCTGACCGGTTATCAACTTTCTTCCTCATAACCGATGTGGGGATTCTCAACTGGCACTATTACATATTTTCGGGCTTTACACTGTATAAAGCCCAAGCCATTCTCTTCACACATTAATTAAAGCCCAGTGGCATCTAATCGACCCAACAAGAATATCAAATTTCGATCCAACTCTTTTAGGTTTGTGAAGGGTAAAGTTGAAACGAGGACGACCATAAAAACCAACTTGAAAGGGAATTAGAAAAAAAAAAAAAATATAGAAGTTTTCTTCTAAGATCGCGATCTTCAATACCGAATCCCTAATCCATTCAAAGCTTCTCTTCTCTTCTCCGGCGTAATCATGGTATAGTTCCCAATAAGTCAACCCCTTCTTGTTTCTTTGTGGCGCTTCTTTCTTCCTCTTTGTAACTCCGATCTGCCAGATCTGATTCGCATCGTCTCATGATCTTAACTATCGATTTTCGAAATCTGAATCACGCCGAGATTGTTTTCAACTCGAAATTTTGAAATCTGATTATCTGACTTTTCGTAACTCTTTTTGTTGGTGGTGTTATAGGATGTTCGATCTCCTGCTCCCGTTCCCATCGGATCTAAGCGGCGTGACAACAAATGGTCATCTCGTTGGGGTCCTGACGATAAAGAGAAAGAAATCAACAACAAGGACAACAAGGAGGAGGTTCAGAGTGAAACTCAATCTGTGCTAGGGAGCCTCCGTGACTCTGAGACTCGTGACAAATGGAGGCCACGTCATCGGATGGAGCAGGTCCAGTCCGGTGGACCTGCTTCTTACCGTGCTGCACCTGGGTTTGGACTTGATAAAGGACGAAGCGAGGGTCCAAACACAGGGTTCGCCGTTGGTCGAGGGAGGGCGAGGGGTTTGTGGTCTACTTTCTTTGGTGTTGGCGGATTCTTGAGAGATGAAAGGGTCCCTGGTAAACGAGCCTATAATTGTAGGTATGTGAGGGGGAAGTTGCTTGACTTGTACAGAAACCAGAAGCCTGATGGGAGGATGCCGAGTGAGATGGAGGAAGTTGATTCTGTAACTCAAGTGGATTTGATTGAACCTCTTGCTTTTATCAGACCTGATGTTGAAGAAGAGGTATGGTCCTTTACTGAGGACTTGCTTCCATATCCTTCTCCATAAGTGTGTCATCCATGTTTCTTGTTTGTAACTAATTTTCATGTGTTTTGTTTTCGGGTATTATCTATCTATTAGGAATGCCTTAAGGGTATGTGGAAGGGAAGGATCACCGGTAACGAAGCTCTCACTTCACCTGGGGAAGAATCATTGGCTAAGAAGAGTCTGGGTATACAATCTTGTTTTTTTTGTTACTTTTTGCTTCTTTCTTTCCAACTAGCGTAATATAACGAACGCTTCTCTGACTTGACTCAGGTGAAACAAAAGTGGATGGTGGTTTGCTCGGGGTTGTGAGTGGTGAAAGTGTTTCCATGCATAATAGTAATTCAGGTATGTGAATAATAGGTGATAAACTGGTCTTCAGTTAATGTAGTTTTTAGCTTAAGTCTATTCTTATGAGTTTGATGGCATCTTAGTGTTCTATATATTCTGACCCAAATCCAAACAACTGTTGCTGTAGGATTACTTGGTAGTCATAATGGAGGCTTGTGGGGTGCTTCTGAAAGTGATCAAGTTTCTCATGGAAGTCCTGAAGGTAGATCTGTTTTTGATAAATTTTCAGATGCGGGTGAACCCCTTGTTGAGCAAGATTATACGGGAAAGCTGCAGCAACCAGATATTGAAGTGAATCACTCCGAAGGGACTCTGCCACCTGAGGAGTTTATGTTCTCGTACATTGATCCTCAAGGAGTAATACAGGGACCGTTCATTGGATCTGACATTATTTCATGGTTTGAGCAAGGGTTTTTTGGGACTGATCTACAGGTCCGCTTGGCAAATGCTCCAGAAGGGACTCCTTTTCAAGATCTAGGCAGTGTCATGTCATATCTGAAGGCGGAAAGTATGCATGCCCAGATCAATGATCAGATCAGTGAGCTAGAAGAGACAAGTCGAAAAGCTAATTCGGAGATTAGTTTATCATTTGCACCCGTAGCAGAATCTAATGGTTCAGCCTCAGATCAAATGAAGTCTATATCAGAAGCTTATGGGAAACCACATGACGTTGGTGACCGAAATTTCTTGGAATTTTCTGCTCAAAATGAAGGTTTGTTACTGACCTTTTCTCACTGTGTGCATTTGGTGGGAGAAGATACTTCTTTCTTCGGGTTACATATACTTGTGTAGCCGAATAAATTTCTTTCTTTCATAAGCATATTAATTTATTTTCTGTTCATAATAACTAAACATATTTTTGTATATTTTTTCTTAATCAGAAATCGTATTCCCAGGAAGAGCTGAAATTTCTGGTTATGGGTCGGCAAAATCCTCTACAAATATGCATGATGCTTTAATGGGAGTTTCTGGCCACTCTGCTATTCCAGTTGATTCAGCGAAGGCTGCTACTCAAAATCAGAATGAGAACAAGCTGCATCCGTTTGGCGTGTTGTGGTCTGAGCTAGAGAGCAGTAGTACACCAGTTGATCTTTTACCTAACAGGTCGTATGATACAGGTCATGACCAGAAGTTGGATCATTTATTAACTCTCCAACTGCAGCAGCAGCAGCATCAGAAAATGCAGTTGCAACAGCAGCAGAAGATTCAGTTACAACAACGTCAACTAGAACAAGAGTATCAATTACAACAGAAGCTCTTACAGGAGCAACAACAGTCGCATGCTCGGAATTTACATTTTCAACAGATTCTTCAAGGACAGAATCCTGATTCAAGAATTGGGCAGTCACATGACTTCCATCGATTCAACAATGTTGATCAGATGTTATTAGAGCGGCAACTAATGGATGAATTGCAGAGTTCTGGCCATATATCACAAAATTTTACACCATACATGGAGCAGCTTGCCGCTGGAAATTTTGGGCAGTCACCACATGAAGGTCATCAAAAAGAGCTACTTGAACAGCTACTTTCCACACAAATGCAATCTCAATACAGACAAATGCATTCTCAACATGGACACATGCAATCTGAACCAATACGGTCTTTGGAGTACCAGCTACTGCAACAAGAGCAGCTCATGCAATTGGCAAATGGAGGAAGGCAAAATGCACTATTGGAGGAACTGAGACATATTGACCCTCAACATGGACAAATGCAGTCTGAACCAATACGGTCTTTGGAGTACCAAATGCTGCAGCAAGAGCAGCTCATGCAATTGGCAAATAGAGCGAGGCACAATACGCTATTGGAGGAACAGAGACATATTGACCCTCTATGGCCATCCAACCGTAATGATCAGCTTCTAGGAGCTCATCATGGGATCCACCGTTCACACTCTTCTACGGGATTTAGACCAGTAGACTTTCATCAACAGCAGCAGAGGCCACCCTTTGAGGATCACTTTAGTCATCTTGAGCGGAACCTTTCATATCAGCAACAACTTAGTCAGGAACTATTCGAGCAAGGTCTACCATTTGAGCGATCTACATCGTTACCCAGAAATGCAGCGGGGCTGAATATGGATGCATTAAAAGGTCTTAACATTTCTGAGTTGCGGGATGCTACTTCCCAGATGCAATCTTCTGGTAGATTAGGAAATTCTACTCAGGGTTTCAGTCATCAGAATCCCCATATACAATTAGGTGAACCTCATTTTTCAGAATTGGAACCAAGGAAAGAACGCTGGCATGGAGCAGATACACAGCTAGCTGGTGGGTGGGATGAAACTCAATTTCATAGATCAAATACTGATGCTGACCATCATAAGATGAGGTCAGAAATGAGGAGACTTGGCGAAGATTCCAACTCATGGATGGTAGATGGACATACAGATGAAAAGTCAAAACAGCTTTTTATGGAGTTGCTTCACCAGAGGCCTGGCCATCAACCTGCCGAGTCACCAAGCATGAATCGTGGGGAACCCTATGACAGGATGGCCCCTTCAAGCTTCGGCGTTGCAGACCATTGCGGTAGACAAAACGTTTCATCTTCTTTTGGGTCACATGCATCTTCTGATGAACATGTAAACGGATTACCAGGAGATGGGAACTATAGGGGATCGTTGCAGCGTAATAATTCATTACTTTCTGGAAGTATCGATGGTGGAAGAAAAAATGAAACTAAAGACTTCAGTAATATGTTTGGTATGAGCAAAGACGCGAATGAAATGGGAAAGCAAGCAGTAATGGACTCAATGGTTCAAGGAGAGGCTCCTGTTGCTACCCTTGGCAAACAGTCTTCTTTCAGTATCTCTGGTATGTATTTTAAAGAGCTATTGTATCTTTAAGATTTCGCTTTCCCTGAATTTATCATGTTTTTGTTGTGGGGACTTGTCTTGATATTTTCTTTCTGCAGAGTCATACAGTGACAACTTGGTTGGAGAAGTTAGAAATGAAAGGTAATTTTGTACTCTGACGTTTAGCAACCGTAGATTAGGTAAGTAGTAAATCGCCATGTGAACTCCTATAATGATTGAATTTTCTTTTTCTTTTTCTTTTGTAGGTTGGTAGTTCCATCTCACGGGCAGGTATCAGTTCTGTTAAAAAGGCCTCCCTCATCGCATTCGTCATCATCGCATGAGGGACTGCTTGAGCAGATGTCCGATGCAGCTAACAGAACAGCAGTGGGAAACAAAGGGTCAAAGGCATCGTTCAGTGAGATGTTGAAGAATAATAGCAGTGGCAGCATGAAGAAATTTCCAGCAGAGCCATCTTCTGATCCAAACGATGGAAACAAAGGCGGTGGTGGGAAGAAGAAAGGGAAGAAAGGGAGGCAGCTTGATCCAGCTCTTCTCGGTTTCAAAGTCACTAGCAATCGTCTTATGGGTGAAATTCACCGCGCTGATGACTTTTAGTCAATTCTGATACCCTGAGATCCATTCAAGCGTTTCTTCTTCTCCGGCGTAATCATGGTATAATCCATTTACTCTTTGTTTGAAATATGAATCACATGAATCACAGAATGGCATCTATTTTTTGAAATTGGAACTGGATTGGCTGACTTCTTATCTGCATTATTGTGGATTGTTTACCTTGTTTTAGATGCATGGGTAAATCTCTTTACCTGGCATTGTATTGTTATGAATTGTGCAAGTCGGTGTACCCAAATTGATTGTTTTGTTGAGTGTGAAGCTTTGCCCGGGATGGGAGATATGATTATTGATTGATTCTGTGTTGATTTGGTAATTGCAGACAACTTACAAAGCGACTCGAAGACAGGAAAGTGGAGAAGTTTGACAAAAACGTTACAAAGAGAGGTTTTGTACCTGAGACCACTACCTCTAAGTTTCTCTCTTTTAGATAAACCTGTAAAGGAACCATGGTCTAGAATCTGAATCGTTTCAGTATACTATGTGTATGTTACAGCTCTCTTCCAGTCATGACGTGTTGAACTATCGGAGGTATGGCATAAATCGAATCACAGTCAAGCTAGAAGAATCAAGTTTAGAAATGAATCTTTCTTCTTCTGTCTTTAGTCATTTTCTCTCCTTCACCTGTAGAATCCAACTTTCAGTTTACTTGTGCATGTTAATGTTATGAAGAGTCTTTTCTTCGATCTATATGTCCTTGTTGTTATGTTTTTGTTCACTTGGGTACACGCCACACGTAGTTGATACTAAGTACAAGGAGTAAGTATAGTTTCCAAGAGTATACAAAACCTCTAAGAAAGTGAACCATGGGCAGATATGATCAAGCACTAAGCTGTAGGGAAAGGGTGAAAAGCTGTTCCGCAAGCGATCCAAAGTCTTTTTCTCTGAGGAATGGTACAGAGAGGGAGGGGGGACCTTGGTCCATTCCTTGGTAATAGAATTCCAGGTTATCAGACGGTGTAGTAATAGAATGAAGAGTCTTTTCTCCATGTCTGGACCCCAAGGACAACAATATCAGACAACCTTTGTTAACTAGACATTTCATCCTAATGTGCATTCTGTCAACCTCCTTCCACGACATTGTCATCTTCTGAAGTTAGATGTACCGCTTCCATTTCCCATTGACCATTTCGTAGGACACTATAATTGGCTTTGACTTAAGGTTAAAGCAATACAGGGAGTTTTTGTTGGACGGGATGGTCCATTCATTTCTCATAGACTTCATACTCTCCACATCCAACCCACAAGATCTTATACCCATCAATGGTGGAGTTGTTGCCATCGCATCAAAATATTATGCTTTGCTTAATCATGTCACTTCCATTTATCCATACCAAATTACCATTATATTTTTAAAAAGAATAATGATGTAACCCATGATACCTCTTGGCCTCTTATTAGTATTTGTAGGTTTTTTTCTCCAACAATATTCTTATATATGTATTAATATTCGGTCCAATTGATAAAGCGGTAAATAAAAAAAAAAGATTACAAAAGCATGACAACAACAACGGCAATTAACGTCAAGACAACATTAAAAGGTTTGATAATTAATATAGAAAAGACTCTCAAAATTCTTCACAACATGTAGTAAGTACACAGAAAGCTAAAGCATTCTACGGTAAGGTTAAAGGAAAAGTGACACAAGAAAGAAGAGAGCGATTTCGTTTATGACATGCCTCCGCTAGTTGCAGTCCTGATGATCTGGAAGAGAGCTGTAACAAAGCGCATACAAAAGTTAATAAAATATATACTAGTATAACACACACATTACACATAGTATATAACCAAAAAGATCCATATTCCAAGACTATGTTCATTCGTTATTTATTTGGTTTGTAATATATAAGCACCAGGAAAACGTAGAATATGTAAACAAGAATCAAACACTAAGATGCTTTCCAAGACTAATCAAAGCTAAAAGAGATTAGGAATACTCACATGAACCAATGACGACGAAGACAAAGAAGCCGAGGAGGATGGGTCCGACAGGGTAATCCTTACCCTTCTTGGCTGTTGCCTCAGGCACAAAACCTCTTTTTGTAATGTTCTTGTCAAACTTCTCTATCTTCCTGTCTGCTAGCCTCTTTGAAGTTGTCTGAAAATGATCAACACAAGAGTCGATCAATAATTAATCATATTCACCCCCACACACACACACATTGTGTCCGACAATAGATTCAACCATGTTCTAAGCAGAATTACATCTAAAATCATCAAGCAACATCATAAATGCAGACAAGAACTCAGCTAAAAATATCTGACTCAAAAAAAGGATCCAATTTTTGTAATGATATTCGGTTAAAGATCCAATTTCGGAACAATCGACACAACAAACCATAAGAAGTGGTTAGTATAGTCAGAGATCGAGATCGCTGGATATACCATGATTACGCCGGAGAAGAAGCACTTGAAGAGAGGGATAAGGGAATCGGAATTGATGCTCGCTATACGAACAGAAACTTGTCTTGTCTTCTTTTAAAGAGTCTTGTTTCTCCTGTCTGTCACCACTTTAAAAAGGAGCTCCGTGAACATCGTCACCGCCTTTCTGTGATTGGATACTGAAACCTGTGATGTCAACGTGGCTATCAATCATTGGATATGGTAAATGAAAATCTCACGGTCTTATTTAAAAGTCACAATCGTTTAATAATAATAAAAAGTCTTTTAAGTTTATTTTCATTTGAAACCAATTTTTGTGTAATTTTTTTTACCGAAGAAAGGATTAATCCGAGTCTATTAAAGATACAGATTTAACTTCCGAATGAGAGTTGCAGTCCATGAATGAATATTTTTTCGGATATTCAAATGGGTCGTAAAATCCATATCTGCGTGGCCATATATAGAACTAATAATTTCGTACTAGAGGGAGAATCTATTCATGTCCTGGACCAACAGAGTGTGTAGTTAACATTCGTTTCAAATAAACTGATTAGTGAGAACCCTGTAACAAACAAATTGTTGGCCATTAGCAAACAGTAATAAATACCCCAAATTTTCTATTTCAGTTAAATACATTATACACCTCCTCAAACAAAAAAAACAAACAAATAGCCAAGCACAAAACAAAGAAGCTAATGCTTCTTCTTTGTCCTCCAGTTACGTCGCTTGTTTAGTATGTAATTATGAAGATATAATCTTTTTGTTTCAAATAAAAAAAAAGATCAATAATTTTTGGTTGTTTTTCTAAAAATTATTTGCGATTCAACCCAGAGGAACGTCATTGGTTTACCCGGTCCGAATATTAGCGGGCCGATATATTGTACGGTTAAAGGCCCAATAAAAGTATATTGAGAGCCTTTCCAGCCCCTGTTTCTCTTGCTCCTATTGGAACTTTTCAGTTCTACCCTCTCTCTCTCTATACCCTTGAAAGCACGACTCAAAAGGAGGAAGAGGAAGCGGAGAGAGATGGATCCAGACGCAGTTGCCAAGGCTTTCGTGGAGCACTACTACACCACCTTCGATGCGAATCGTGCAGGCTTGGTTTCTCTCTACCAGGAAGGATCCATGTTGACCTTCGAAGGGCAGAAGATCCAGGGCTCTCAGAACATCGTCGCCAAACTCACTAGCCTCCCCTTCCAGCAGTGCAAGCACAACATCACCACCGTCGATTGCCAGCCCTCTGGTCCCTCCGGCGGTATGCTCGTCTTCGTCTCCGGAAACCTTCAGCTCGCTGGCGAACAGCACGCTCTCAAGTTCAGCCAGGTCTCCTTCCCCCCTCGATTCCAGTGTTGATTGATATGTTGTTAGAGCACTTGAAGTTTGGATTGATCTGGAATTGACACTAAATCTCAGGCTATTCTTGATGGATAGATCCGTGATTAGGTTGTGTAGATGTGATCTCGTGTCATTTAAATTGTCTTTTGGAGTCTATCTCTCTCCTTTGTGCTTCGTGAATGTAGCATCGAATTGCTAGGAACCATGCTTCTTCTTGGTTATGTTAACTATGCTACGATATGCTGCTGCAATTCGATTAGATTGTCTCTGCTCTGTAAGTGTTCCTTGTGGTGTGTATGTGTCATCATCTGCTGTTAAACTCTGTCGTTTCTCTTTTGACTTTGAAGAGTCTTAACTAGATTTGTCACATAGGGAGCCATTTAATTATATATCTGCATCATTCGACTCTTTGTTCTTCATTTCAAGGCACTACTTGTGTCTTTGTTATCAGTTTTATGTATTCATGGTAGATATGTGCTAAGCCCATGTCATAAGTGAGCTATATCTGCATCTTGTGAATCACGCACTGGATACTGTTTGTTTTTCTTTATAAAAAGTAACAAAGATCTGATGACTGCGCGTTGTTTTGATTTGACTGGTTCGTGATAATTTCATCCTCACATTACCTTTTGTTTCCCAGATGTTCCATTTGGTGTCGAATCAGGGAAACTACTACGTGTTCAACGACATATTCAGGTTGAACTATGCTTGAGGAATGTCTTGGCAATGGGGTATTAATTCATGTTGGTTTTGAGTAGATTGGAGAACTTAAAGCTTGTTTCTAGGTATCTTGATGTCTGTCTTTTTTTTAATCAATGGAAGGTCTTTGTTACTGTGGTTGAGATGACTCTGTTTGTTTTCAAGCGTTGATCCATGATTCAGAAAGTGCTTATTGTTTAAGGATAAAACTCACAATTGTTTTTTTTTTTTTTTTGAAATATGGTCTCTCTGTTGGAACCCTTTTACGTATTGAAAAGTTTGTTTAAACAACTATTCTTTTCGGTTGTGATCGTCTTACAAAGTATAATGCCTGTAACTGAAAGTTTTAATTGTTAGTGAGGAGGCAACACTTCTTCTTCTTCTTTGGCAGTTCCAACTGTTTTTAGGAACGGGTTTGGTGGTTCCGACTGAGTTGATAAACAAAAAGTAGCATCATCCCTCAAATGGGAGTATGTCATCGTCGTATGGCAAATGGCAATACAGAGACTTTTCTGGCCATCAAACAACTTGCCAAAGACACCAACTTTACTTTATGAGAATGGCTAGTGTTTGTTGATCACATAATAATAATTTGAAAAGATAAGCTCATTGTTCCATCAAGATCCAAGTTGTTTCAAATGAGACTTGAGAGTAAGGAGACACTGACAAAATAAATATCCTGTTCATCTACTTTTTGTTAATGATCCAACCCCACAACGAATTGGAGCTCTGTTCTGCTAAGAAAAAGTGTGATAATTGACCAACGACCAAACAGCTTTTTATTTATATGATTCATGAACACATCAGACCAAGCGGATTTCACCAACTCAAAGCACTCGATGTACACAGGCTCGTTCAGTTTGTATCTTTCACAAAATCAATGTAAAACCTAAAAATTAGAAGGGAAGGAAAAAAGAAGAGGTACACGAGAGATAAGCTTAAGAGGCTAGAAAGCAAAACCCCCATGTCTCTCCAACCTCACTCAGCCGCTTGAAAGAGGTTTGTTGCTGACACTTGTATTATTACTTTTTTTAATTAGCTCAAGTCTTTGTTTGTAATGGACGTAACTATGTCATGGCTAGATACGTAACATCCATTGACCGACCGGTTCTTGGATAAGTCACCGTACCTATTGCACCACTTTTTTCTTCTTTTATTTCTCAGAGAAATTGATCGCATTGGGCATTTTCAGTGAGGACCGTTTTGGTTCGACTATGAAGCTTCATCCCATACTGAACAATGCCATATTTGAGGTCGCCCATGATCTGGACCTGGCACCTTTTTATCCTCGATCAACCAATTTTGACATGCACTTGGAAAAATACAAACAATACGAAATCCTATAATCTTTATATGTTCTTTTAAATATATCATGTTACATAATCCATAAAACGTCCCATGGAAAAAGCTCAACTAGAAGGCTTTCTCCAGTTTTCTAACAAGTAAAATAGAAAATTCTTTTTTTTTTTTGAAAAGTAAAAAAAATTATAAAAACTCCCAAATATCCACACAAATTTCCCCCCAAATACAGATAAAAGAACATATATAGAAAAACTCTAATCTGGATTGTGCTGTTATATAATCAATCCATCTTCTTTATCTTCTTTGTCCTGTTCGCTCTGCTTCCCAATTATAATAGAGCTCCTTAAAGAGTTATTCGTCACTTCACAACAGCTTCCATTCTGGGAATAATGAAACCAAAACCAGACATTGTAATTTGTAACAACCACAAACATGGTTTCAAAAACAAAAGCAATAGATTTAATTTTAAGAAACAGAAGTCAACCACAAAAAAAAAAATGAAGACACAAATGTGAAAATGAATCTAATTTTGCGTTTGTTGCCGTCACGTTACGTTTGATTGACCCTAATTCAATCCATCTCTAACAAGATCTGGATTAATAAAAAGAACTACTAAGGAACCTCACGAAAAATCCAACAAATATATAGCGTAAAGGTTTAATTAAAATTACCAGAAATCTCCTTCCTGGACGAAAAAGAAGGAGGCGGCGTCAATACGTAAGATAAGATCGACCTCCCAGCCATGGAAATGGCGGACACGATCCCGGCCACGTACAATACCACGATGAGAGCCAGAACCCAAGGCAGCAAGAGGAAGCCGATGAAGAAAGTCACGGATCCACACAGCATCAGAGCCACCGATATACCCAGAAGCAGCGACGCGAATCCCGAGGGAGATATATGAGCCATCGAAGGCGACCGATGATGCCGACTTCTCGTCATCGGAGAATCCGGGAAGTGATCGGGGAGAGAGATCGGCATAGGAGGAGAACGGAGGAGGCTCAGGACGAGAGCCGAGAGATCGTAGAAAGCCCTGGAGTCTTGTTCTCGTTGTTGGCTTCTCATCATTCCACAATAAAGGTTTTGCGAAACTGAGGAGTAATGATGATAAATGACCGTTCAGACAGAACCGAAACACAGACAAGGAATTGAAACTGACTTTTTTATATAAATCTCGCGGAACAGAGGAAGCGTGTGTGTCTGGATAACGAGAAAAAGCAACCATAAAGAAACAAGACACGCGTGTGAACACGCGAGGGTGAGGGCGAGTTTTGGATTCTCACGAGGATGGGGAGGTGGTGGAAGACCAATTTGGGGAGGAGTGTGGGTCCCTTTAATGACGCGTAGAGTGCTTATCTTCTACGACATTCTTATCTAACCTTCTCTCTCTCTCTCTTTCTCTCTGTAATAAATTTGTTCCAATCATACTTTTTTCTTTTTTTTTTCTTTTTTCTTTTTCTGTTTGAATCAAATAAGAAATTGGTTTTAGGAAAATGTCTGCACTTTATAGACTTGTCTATTCAATCGAGCTCTTTGCGTTGAACCATCATAATCATAATAATAAAAAGAATAATAATTTGTGAAATAATAATACTAGGACCCTTAAGTAAATGAGAAATATTTAATTTTCACTTGTGGATGTACCCTGAGAAATATTTATTTCACATCACTAATTGTTATTAAGAATCAACAAAAAAAATCAACGTAAACAAAAAAATATTTACTGTTACCAAAAAAGAAATTTTTTTTTTTGTCAACCCAAAAAAGAATTATTTATTCACCAACAAACTAGCAATTGAAATGTTGCGTGTGCCTCGCACATATGCTGTTTAATTCTCTGAGCAGTTATTTTTTCTAATGATTTTTTTTTTGTTTCTGATTTTAGTTTAGCTGAGGTCGTTTAGTGAAAATATTGACAAGTTCGTGGAATATGGGCCTTAGATAAGCCCTATATAGTATATAGATACCCCAAAAGAATATTAGAGGTGGGCCTATAAACATATGTTCGTGGTATGCATAGATACATGGCCTCTGGATTTTCAAACTGGAGGCATATCTTACTGTACTTAAATACCTTGAATTACGGGGCATGTATGTATATAATTTACTCAAGATCTTAGTGTGACAGTGTACGAGGAATGCGTGGCCAACTACTATACGGAGTAAAATTTTGTTGAAAAAAGTATTGAATTATAGAAGGACATCATAATAAACATTACACACACACACATGCACACAAGACAGTAATATAGAGAGAGGTGGTCATCATGTTGCCTAAGAGGGGAGCTAGGAGAACGTTTTGATATAAAAATGTCAAAAAAAAAAAGATATGAAGAAAGTTTCAAATAGAGTTGGTGTCATAAGGTAACCAACCCAACATGTAATTATTCGCACTTGGTCCTGCTTCCATTCCATGATCTTGCTGTTGCCCCTGATGATATCTGTTAAACAGCGTTACCAAGAAAAAACATCTAATTAAGATATCAAAAATGTAATATCTACACACTACAAAGGATATCCAAAATTGGTAATTGGTTAGTAATTATATATAAAGTATTAAGTTACCCGATTTGAAAAATGGGCTCGTATTCCAAAGGCTGGAAGAAAGCTTGTTGTTGTGGTTGGTGACGCCCATAGTCAACATCTACTTCTTCTTGGTTCGGGTTGAGTTGGAATGGCATCTGATACCCATCAGCTAACTGCCACGTAGTACACTTGTTAATTAGTGGATCCATACTTCAAAATAATAACCAAATTAATGCATTATTGTTGTGAATGATGAGAACGTAATTAAGTAATTACCCTCAGCCGAAGAGTTTTGTTTGTATCACTAAGCATGCGCTCCTATTCCAAATTATGTATTCATAGGAGAGTGAGTATTATTAGTGTATACAGAAATGTATGTCATGTGTTCATCATTCAAATTTATTGTTACCTTACTCTGGAGATCATTGAGCTGGTCGAGCATGAACTGTGTCTGCAAGTTTGTTATAGCGTATTACTTTATATGGACATCATAGTGTAGCATATATGATGAGAGAAATAGAAAAAGTATAGTACCCGGAGAGCTCTGATCTGCTTCAAAGAAGAATCAAGCTGTCTCTCCAGTGACTCAAGCTCCTTTGTACTAAGTGGTCCAAGATCTTCTCCCAATAGATTCCTATAATATTTCAAGACAAACAAAAATACCATCATAATTAAATTCTGTGTAACTAAAAAATAAAACTCTTAGCTTAATTACTAGTCAATTAGTTTAACCTTTGGGTTCTCTGTAAGGCGTCGTAACGCTCGTTAAGCTTGAGATACTCCTGCTGGCTACTAATTTCCTGCTTTGCCAAAAAAAACATTATTGGATTCGAATTAATTAAAGCAGATTAGGAAAAAAAGGGTAAAAGAATAATATAAGAAAGAGAAGGAGGGGGGTACAACTGCTAAGGCTTCTCTTGAAGGCACATTGGGCTCTGGAGGTCCGTAGTTGCACTTTTGGTACCTCTCCAGTGTCTTAAGCATGCTGCTTCACAGCAAAAATGTTCAGTACTAAGTAGTCACGTATCAAAATTACCTCCGTAATTAATCTGAGAGAAATTTAAGTTTCAAATCAACAAAAGTAAATCTTGATAAAACGTTTTCTAGCTACGGTTTACAGAATAATCTGGAAGTCTTTTTAGATATCCAATGGGTATTATAGGGCGAGTTTGACATTAGCATCAAAATCAAACGGAAATTGGATTACAAAAGTGGGTAGACAATAAGCCCTAGCTAGTTGAATCAGCCCCAAGAGCTTCTGAATTTGACAGTTGGTGAACTGATGTGATCGGATTTGATCAAAAAGGTATAGAAAACTCTTTTATATGTAAATTGATTATTCATGAGAAACCCCTAATTAATAATATTTATTAGATCAAATAGCAGAAGTACTAAGGGAACACAAAAACTAAAAGCTAAATTAGGACCCTGCAACCAAACTTTGATAAGAAAGCAAAAATAAACTGAAAGAAAACAGATGAGAGAGATCAAAACAGAAATGGAAATCATCAGAAAAACTCAAAAAACATATTAAAAAGGTGATATATAAATCATTTTAGTTTCCTCTTTGCTTTCTTTTAAAGGATGAAAGAAAAACGTACGATACAAACAACACATAAGAAAGACCCATACAACACATTTCTTTTACACAAATCAAATCAATAGATAAAAATAGATATAAATGAATACCTCGGATTACTGGAAAACTCGTACAGTTTTCCTCTATTAGAGAAGATGATGAGAGCAACCTCTGCATCACATAGAACTGAAAGCTCGTATGCTTTCTTCAAAACACCATTCCTTCGCTTTGCAAACGTCACTTGCCTATTGATCTTGTTCTCTATCCTCTTCAGCTCTACTCTCCCTCTTCCCATTTTTTTCTTTCTCTCTTAATCTTCCATCTCTCTCTCCCTTCTTCTATACATATATATGAATGAGCCCCGGGCCCCTCTCTCTCCCTCCTTTTTTCTTTTCTTTCTATTTTCTCTTATTTTCTAATTTTTAATGTGAACATATATTCTATTTTTTTTCTTTTGTAACATGTGAACATATATTCATTTGTACAAATATATATATATACGCATGTATCTCACATCACTTCTCTAAAGTACATTAACTTGTCAGCTTCATTATTCTC
The DNA here is from genome assembly GCA_016432835.1 of Brassica nigra. NCBI lineage: Eukaryota > Viridiplantae > Streptophyta > Magnoliopsida > Brassicales > Brassicaceae > Brassica > Brassica nigra. The sequence continues at coordinate 51,816,615 of CM028248.1, read as the reverse complement.
TTTTTATATACCCTTCAATTATTGTACGTGTGCTACTTGCAATTGTTACAAACCACCACATAGGATTTATGCAAATGTTGCAAACAGTAAATGTTAACTACTCCATCGATGCTTAGATATTTTTAAACTTAGAAAATTTGGGTCTATTTGTTTACACAAAATTGGCAAGAGAATAGAAAGAGCTTCCCACTAATCTCACCAAACACTAGTAGTGGTTTCAGTTTCAAAGTTTAGTTTAGACAAATGTATTTTTGGCCCTGTTAATGAAAGTTGGATGCTTTTTTACTTTGATTATGGAGGATTAATTGGAATTCCAACATTAAACCCTAACATTTAACACCATTAAATTAAAGCTTTATATTAGTTTAATATGGTGATAGAGACAGAGATATTGGAAAATGATAGATTAGTTAAATCAACGGTGGAGAATCGATGACGAGAGGATGTGGGATGATGAATGATGGCAACCCTAAACTGAGAAAGGTAGGGCAATGAATGAGTTTGAACACGTGTCGCTATTTGTATGGTAGGGTCTGCTAAACCCACCTGATTTTATATTTTTATTCTTTTACTCTTGTAATCGAGTTCAGAGAATCATGTGACCTAACCTTAACTAGGTGAAGCCTTGTACGGTCTTCTAACTTACAGAACTACCGTTGTGATTGGTGTAAAAATGTAAAAGTAAAACACACGCTTTTGTGATCTATTTATGTTGCGATGATATCTGAACTATTACTGCTAGCAGAGTCGGATCTGAGATTTCGGGGGCTTGAAACATTTCTTAAGGATTCTAGAAATTTTGGGGGCCAACGTCAATATTTAAAGGGCTTAATCCTATGTAAAAAATGTCTAAAATTTTTGGGGGCCAAGGCCAATGTTTCATTCGGCTGTGCCGAGATCCGGCCCTGCTGCTAGATTTGTTTTCATTTACTGAAACTAAATTTTGCTTTATATGAAAATGATTATCTGATAATAAACTATAAGTGTTAATTATTTTAGTTTATGGAACATTACCATGTTGATACCTTTAGTTTGGTATGCGAGGCTGAGACACAAATACATTAAAAATTGATAGAAAACATAAATGGATAGAATAAACAGAGCTTTGAATATAGATTATAGTTTATTTTGGTTTTCTTAGGGTTCGTCCGATGTTAGAGGCCATGTCCGACAAAACTCTTAGTGCTTTATTTTGACTGGTAAGTAGGTGATGGACACAACGGGATGACTCAATTAGAAAAACTAAACATAGCATTATTATTCTGTTTGGTTATATAAGCTTGTTTTCTCTGATTTGAAAGTTGATTCTCTAGCTTGATCGTCTAAGCATTTCTAGCAATTTTGTATGCTTTCTAATATATTTATATCTCTAATTAAGTATGTCTCGAGATTAAGACATTTTACTTGCCTTTCTTAATGTAAAATAAATTAAATAACTGGTTAATGTACAACCAAAATTAGTTAGAAGACGGGGTATGATGAGAAGACAAGTAAGTCAAGTACGTATTCTCTTCTTTATCAGCTGTGGTCATATTATTTTTCAATATAAGATGACGACAATTGATAAAGATGTTGTGCATTAAACTACAAGAGAAACTAAAGTGCATTCAACTATTTATTATTGAAGTGTCATTGATACCGATGATCTTTCTTACTATAGACCCTTCGATTTTTTCAAAATGCCGTAAAAACTTTAAGTCTGATGTATCATATATGTGGTCGATCTACAAGGTCTAAAGACCAAACAATGAAACTATTTTTTGTTTTAAACATTTCAAGAAACCATAGACATTCTTGAAGTCTCTCTAAGGTATATTTATCCAAAGGAAAACAAAATTTCTGTAAGGCATACTATATTTTATTGATAAGACGCGAGATCTTGTAAGATATATAAATGATTCGTAAGTGGATATCGTCTAATATAAATAAAAATGATTGATATGAAAGAAAGAAAGAAAGAAAAAAGAAGCACTTACACTTTTTTCTGTGGGATCTTATGCCCTGAAGCATACACACAGGACCTACCAAGAATAAATATCCATCGATGAGATCCAACGGTTATGATGAGTTCTCAAAATCAAACATGCTATTACACATAGGAAAGATAGAATCTTGATGCTAAAGAAACGGTGATGAACGGTGGTGGAGACCACCACATATCAACTTTCAAGTTGCACTACAAATAAATGCCACGTGAAATCCTTCCTACAAGACAGCTAAGTTGCGGAGTACTGGTTGATGTGGTCCATTGGCTGTGAGATTGAATCGGACGGTTATCAGGCGATGTCGTGGAGGATTAAAAAAGAATAGGAACCGTCGGATTAAGCTGCTAAAAATAGATAGACAGGGTCCACGTCAAGACGTAATGGGAAGGGGACCTCATTGCCCAAAATAGAAAGATGGGGGCTATCTTCGAATAAGTCACATCTTGGGTTTATTGGGTGGGGTTTTGAGCTTTGGGGACCAGCCTCTTTATTTTTCACCAACAGGCTGCGATATATAGTAAGTTACTGTAGTCCTAGACTCATAGTCATTATGCATCAAATAAAAGGTTTCAGCTTCCACGAAAAATGGTTCACACTAATGTACATGTTATTCACAATTCATTTCACATTATCACTAACAAGGTTTTATTTACAAATGAATATTGATTTTTCTTTATATATTGTTTTCTGTCTTACATCCATATTAAGTTTCAGACAAAAAAAAATCATTAAACATGTTGGCATTAATGTAGTAATTAAAGACATCGAAGATATAATTCGTCAATCCTTGTGAAACCTCAGAAACTCTACAAGCTTGTGTTTGTATTATACGAGGATATGAAGTCAGTATGAATGCAAGACATGTCAAGTATAAGCACAGAAATGAGAAAGAAAGAATATAAACATTCTAATATTTCCCAAAAAAAAAATCCCCAAAAAATAAATAAACTAATTACTATTCCAATTATTAGTACTTATTAGAACTGGTCTTTGGTTTGGTCCGAAAAAAAAGAACTGGTCTTTGGCTAAAGCTAGTAGAGCAATATTTAAACAAAGTAATATTTCTTAAAGTCTATTAACTAATTATTTAGGTGTCATACTTTTGATGTTGATTATAAGTCAATGGTTACAGGCTTACAGCTTAGAGAGTAAAGAAGCTTTCGAGTTCTCAGTCTTGGGCTCAATCATCTACTTCCAACTTTTTCAGTGTTGTATATAGCTACGGATGTGGCTAACGGTTTTGTCATGGACGTGACTATGAAAAGTCCGTAGCTAACAAAAAACAGAAGAGAAGATTTTAGATTTAGCGACGTCCAACATGAAACCAATCATTATCGTCACTTCATTACTACTTGATTCATAGTCATTCCGTGACAAATGACTATCGAGTACGTCGCTATGTGACAATTTCACTCCATGATGATGGATGGTAACATATACAGAATTAATTGGGTTGTAAGTGTCTACGATACGATTGAATCCGATCCGCAACTATCCTGCGGGTGCGGGAAGTTGGTTACCACATGTTGACAAACTCAGTTTATTTTTTACATGTATTCCAAACACATCGTTTTTTTTTATAGATGGATTTTATGTTGGACACGCTTGATTTGAACATTCCCACACTTTGCTATATATATTTAATTATTTTCGGAGGTACATGGTCTATTTCTAGGCTTAGATTAGATATATCATATATATATGGCACTAAGATGTTAGATAAACCAGTGTAGGATTTCATCTAAAACTAGAGAAATTTAAAATTTTATTGTCTTAAACTACGAAACTCACCAAGGAGCTCTAAGAATAATGCTAACATTCACAATTTAAAATATTGAAAATATTTTTAAATAGTCTATCAAACAAAAATTTAATAAAATTTGATTTTTAAAATAATTTTAATTTCTATTATTTAAATAATGATGAACTTTTTATAATACAAATCATCTTAATTAACTCTCAACTGAATACACTTTTCACATTTTATTGTAGTTAGTATTAGCCTTTCATTTGGGATCACTCTATTATTACAGCCTACAATGATTTAAATCATAATTTAAGTAACGGCTTATATTATAATTTTGGTTCGGTTTTGAAATTTTTTGTTCAGTTATGAACATTTTGGTTCAGTTCGAGAATCTTTTGGTGGTTAAAGCATCTCTTGCTAGAAACAAATTTATACAAAAGCGGTACTCCTTTGATTAGTGGCTCAGTGTTTACACAAAATAATGATCTCATACGTACCCAGTTACTTTGCTTGTTACCGAGGATAATCACTTAATCTAACACTGAGTTAATCAAAGAAAACATACAAATCTCTTATCATTAGAAATTTGCAGTATGCAAGAATCATCAGTAAAACTTTGGTTTAACAAAAGTATTTGACAAATGGACCAGCCTTTTGTTTTCAATACAAAAACTGAAAAAGATGAGACGGCCAGACAAAACCATACTCTCATATAGATTGAATTACAAAAGGGCAGAGCAGCAACCAACTGATTAATTGTGACAATATATTCCAATTAAAATATAAGCTTGCATCCCCTACAAAATTTATGCACCTTTTTCTCCACTAAAGCAAAGGGAACGAGCATAAACACAGCAAAATGTATATTCTCTACCAGCACTTATCCTGGTTTATTGATTCTTTTATATATCTGAATGATCAAACTCTCTTCAGTATTGACAAGCCAACACTATTGGGCTCCAGTCAAGTTTGCAGGCACTGCGTTCACCGCACTACGAGTCCTCCCTATTCTTGGCATTGAGAACATACTAAACAGGCCCGAACTCGTGTTTCCCATAGCTTCTCCAGAAGGTTTTCCATTGGAGAAACTCTCACGGCTGTTAGAACTTTCGCTTATGTCCTTCAGACCAGACATAGACTGAGTGTGCTGAAGTGGACCCTGTGACTATCCAAATGGAAAAATCAGCACTCTGAGAAATGCAATTCAGTTTCTAATGGACGACACTGGTTTGCCATAAAACATACCTGTTGACCTCCGTTAGGGGTTGATGGCAACTGGGATTCACGGGGAGACGCAGGAGGCAAAGACAGAGTCTGCTAAGATTCAAAATACCACGGAGAAGTAAGCAATAGAACAGAACAACTCTCAATAACTTGATGAATTACTCATGTACCCTTAACGAGGGTGTCACAGGAGCTGGCTCAAGGGCTGGCACAGAAGAAGTCGACGGCAAAGCCTAAACAATAAAACAAGTATGGGTAAAAAAGAAAAATTTCGGATAAAAATGCACTGCATACTGAAGAAGGTTCATGCCTTGTTGGACTCTTGGAGTCTTTTGTGCTCCCGACACTGAGCATGCAGAGCTCCAACTCCTTTAAGCGTGAGATCCTTTATGGATGGCAAAGAAATTCAAATTCAGTCAACACAAATGCCTGATGAACCTAAACAAGAATTATCCAACTAAAACTGTGATAAACGTTACCTGATTTCCCTCAATGCGATAGACTTTGCTTGCCTGAAACAAGCAAGATCACAAGATCATCTCTTTTTATCCTTTTTAGGAGGAACAAACTGGTTAACAATATATGCAATTATTATATTTTCTCACCAGAGTTTCAACAGCCTCGAAAACAGACCTAACGTCATCTTTCATATTTGCCGTACCATCACGTAGTTCAGTCACCTAACAGTTAGAGAAATCGTCAAGAAAGCAAGTAGAATCATCTGAAAGCCTTGCCAACGCAGTAAAAGATGAGTGTTATACCTCTCTTCCTGTTTCTTTGATAATTACTGTACTTGCATCCAAAGTACGATCCATCCTGTCAATTTCTGAACCTAACTCCCGCTTTGTACCCTGCCCCATGACATGTTAACATAACCAAAGTGAGACACAACTCAATCAAAATCACAAAATGTACTAGATCTGTTGGATTGATTAGCTCACAAAAGGAACCATCATAACTGATCAGTATATTAGTTCAATCGTCATTTCAAGAAAATATGGGAAGTGATAACTTACAGAGAGGGATTCATAAAAGCCATCGATCTGGCTGCCAACGTTATTGCATGCATCTGATAAGCTGCGCCTTGTCGCAAACATAAAATCTGGAAGTTTCCATCCCTGAGAATGTTTGCAGAACAAATCAGCGCAGCGCCCAGACAGTTTTCAATAAAGAAAAATAAACTAAAAACAAATGAGCCAGGTCAAAGTAATTGGCAAGGAGGACCAAATGGAGTTGTTTTCCAAAATACAAACTCTTGAGTAGCCAAAAGCAATTCAAATGAGCAAGTAACTATTGCAAGAAGCTCAAATATGGTGAAGAATTGTTACCTTCCACCAAACATATCCGTAGCCTATCACCCCAATAATAATGATCCAACCATACTTTTTACCACCTGGAAATTAAAGGAAATTGTCAACTATTTGTCTGCAAGCTAAAATTAACATAAACAAAAAATAATTTCATATTAATGAAATGACTTGTTAAAGCTGGGAAGAAAATGCCATTGATAAGAACATTAGTCAATCTGTCTTATAAATCATGGCCAGAAAATTAAAAGATTGAGAAAGGTTCTACTGTCCTGCTTCATATTATTATAATAACCAAACCAAATCGCACATTTTTAATAGATTTTTAAAGCAGAAGATTTCAGAGCAAAAAGGAATACAAAGCTTCAACGTAGAAACTATAAAGGACCTGATCCTCCTGTCGAAATTATAGTAATAGGTCTGTTTGAAGCCAGCAACTGCAATTCATGCCTAAGACTGTTAACCTGCAAGAATAATAGAGATCAGACAACAAATTTCTCATCCAGCACTATCTTACAACTTATCCTCGGTAGTAAGTAGATTCATTTCAAACTAACCTGGGCTGTAAGTGTATCATTGCGAGGCTTGCTGCCTGATTTGGCAGGTTCGTCTTGTTTCAGCTGCCTAAGTACAATCTATCAAGAAAAAATAAACCATTACCCCCAACATAAAAGAGTCGGAAAGTAATATCGTTTGAAAAAAGAAAAAAGGTGCAAACTTTATCATGTCAGAGGATGGTATGCAGTGAAAGATAGAAGCTTAGATACCTTAAAAGCACCCGAGACAAAATGGGATACGTCAGGTAAGCTCCCTTCTTTAGCAAGCACTGACCCAACAAGACCTAAAATAAAAACGCGAGTTAGATAAGCATTAATCCCTACAGTACCAATAAACTTCTCCTCATTTCAAAAATTTATCCTCTAGTAACCCAGTGAACATACTGAAACATCAAAAGCCTCAAACTTTTGTGCCCAAGATGATTCAACGATTGATACCCACTGGAGCATAGTGATCATTCTACAGGAATCAAAGGGTTTATCAAAAGCCCTAATTTCTAATCCTCCAATTACGATGTCGTCCGGAACCAAATCAAAAACTCCGAGAAGCAATAATAGAGTAATATAATGGAAAGCCCCATTAATGAACGGACCTGCACCGATGAGGATAGTGAGCTTCCCAAGCGGAAGAGCCATATACGATGTTGCCTAGAGACGTAAAACTCTACCCTGCGAGCTTGTTACGCGCTAAGGATTAAGGTGGCAGAGGAAGAGGGCATGAGAAGATCGAAGATTGAATTGGTATAAGAGAGCTTATGATAGGTAGAATCGGCGAGAGAAAGATACGCTCTTTTACGACGACGACAGAGGGAGGCGGAGAGAGAGAGAGACAAAAAAAATTGGAGGCGACAGTGTTGTGTTGTGTTCCACAAGTGACTTGAGAAACAATAGTTTCTCTCTCTCTCTCTCCAATTTTCTTAATATTTTTTTGTGGGCCGAAATAAAACTAAAATGGTGATGAAAAGGCCTTAGAATATGCTCTGAAAAGATGCCCACGAGTTTCTAACTTTTTTAAATATTTGTTTTAATTGGAAAAAAAAAATCATAGTAGCCTTTTCTATGCTCTCACGAGGCTGTATTTGGTTAGGTTCCGGCTCCAGAATCAGAGGATGAGGATACACACGTTAAAGAGAGACTCGTGAGATTTCATGAATATCTAAGCTTATTGTTTTGGTATTTTCATATGTATATGGGTTTCTTTTGGATACATAGATCAGATCAGGACGAAATAGAATTTGAGAAAGGATGACACATTACAATATATCTTAATTTACACCGGCGCTTTTGAGCCTGTTACAGAGATTTTCCTAAGAATGATGAGTTACGTTGTCAGTCAAGTTCCCTATTGCTACGTGTCATTCTGGACCAGAATGAAAAGCTCTGCAAATATTAAATCTAACCTGATTGAAAAAGGGGCTTCCAACTATTAAATCTAATAATCTCAAAATGGGATATGGAAGAAAAATATTAAAAAAAAAACAAGAGAACAAACTATACAAATATAATAATGATCAACAAACCAGAAATTGACAAGTACTAGTAGATGTTTTGAATACTGATTATGCTCGATACCTAGCTTAGATGCTAAAAATATCTATATGAGAATCTCTCTCTCTCTTTTCCCTCTTTTAAGACTTTAACAACTGCTTAAATCAAACAAATGGCCCACCTTCTGAAACTATGTACCCTATTTAATATCTAATAACTTTGTTCCTAAGCAAACATAGATATGAGTTTCTAAAAATGTTGTTGTTGTAACTCTTAAACTAGAGAGTGAGGGTCCAACCAACCACACCCAACCCATTGGGAGAAGAAGAGAATCAATCATACAGAACCGATGATCAACTCTTCCGAGAACTAAAATGACCAAAAACAAGAACAGTAATGGATCAGATAACATGCCTGCACTGCAGCATATTTCATATATATTAAAATTATTAAATATAGCTTTTGTTTAATGGATTCCAAGAACAAAGCATTTGTCTTATTTATTTAAATCGATCGAAGCGAGAGATGCTTCACGCATTCGGATTCCAAAGTCTCCAAAAACGCCAATTGAACAAACCCATCACGTCCGGTAACAATTTCCTCGCCAAACCCTTGTGCGGCCTAGCCGCCGCCGCCACCGGAAACCTCAACATTTCCGGCGATTCCTCCTCAGGCTTAACTGCCACCACAGGCTCCACCGGTTCTTCGGGTCGACCCGAGCTCTCCACGACCCCGCGGCGGCCACGAGATTTCTCCTTCCTCTTCTTCTTTCTTCCTCTGCCGTTTGGTTTCTCGCTCTCGGTGGTGAGATGGTCTTCGTAAGCCTCGATGATCTGGTGGATGAGCTCGCGGTTGGGCGAGGAGTCCCATCGAAGCCAGTAGCTCGTGTAGCAGTCGAAACATTCGCAGTCGAAAACGGGAGCTTTCTGATGAGTTCCAGCTTTCTTGTTCTTCGACGAACTACGAGAAGAGTTTCTTTTTCCGGAGGTGGTGGTGGTGGTGATGGTTTTGGCTGAGCGGGTGATTAAGTAAGCGAGGACTTGCTTATCATCGGGGGAAAGAGAGGAGACGAGAAGGAGAATCACAGCGGGGAGAAGCTTCAGGACAGAGAGACAGTGGTCTTCTTTGGATGAAGAAGAAGGAAATGATGGAAGAGGAGGAGGAGGAGATGGGTGGACTTTTCCTTTCTTCTTTATGTTCATTGCTGATGATGACCCAAAGCTTTAGAGAGAGAGAGGAGTTCTTTCTTTTTTGCTGCTGCGTTTAATTATTATATAGCTCTTTTAATAGGTTAAGCTGAAAAGGAAGGGGATGAACGGAGAAAACAGAGTATTTTTCATGTTTATTTATTCTACTCTTGTTTATTCCCTTATTTTATTAAGTAAAATACAAAATTTTGCCTTTTTCGGACAGCAAATCTTAATAATATATTCTCTTTTTTCTGATAAATCCCTTTATTTCTTTTTCAGTTTCAATAAACTCCAATTACTTCGTAAGAAACAAATATGTTCAATGTGTTCTTTTTCTTCCAAATTTCATAAAACTTTTTTGTTTTCTTGTAACTTGCAATGTTTTTATAATTCCATTTTTAAAATTTATACCAAAAAGAACTTGCAATGTTTTCCAAATCAGCATAAGGATTTAAAAGAATTTTCTTTTCTTTTTTTTTTGCTTAAATTTAATAGAAAATATTTGAAAGTTAATGTTCAAAAAGAAGAGTCAATGAACCACATATTCTAATAGTCCGAATGCCGACAAACGGAATAACTATGGTGCAGTTCAAATAGTGAGAAACGTATATATTTTTGGTAATTTTTTATTTTCTTGTAACTTGCAATGTTTTTATAATTCCATTTTTAATATTTATACCAAAAAGAACTTGCAATGTTTTCCAAATTTTTACCAAAGGGTTTAATTGAATTGTTTTTTTTTGCTTAAATTTAATAGAAAATATTTGGAAGTTAATGTTCAAAAAGAAGAGTCAATGAACCAAATATTCTAATAGTCCGAATGCCGACAAACCGAATAACTACGGTGCGGTTCAAATAGTGAGAAACGTATATATTTTTGGTAATTTTTTATTTTCTTGTAACTTGCAATGTTTTTATAATTCCATTTTTAATATTTATACCAAAAAAAACTTGCAATGTTTTCCAAATTTTTACCAAAGGATTTAGTAGATTTTTTTTTTTTTTTGCTTAAATTTAATAGCAAAATATTTGAAAGTTAATGTTCAAAAAGAAGAGTCAATGAACCAAATAATAGTCCGAATGCCGACAACCGGAATAACTATGGTGCGGTCCAAATAGTGAGAAACGTATATATTTTTGGTACTATTAATTGCAGTGTGTTTTTTTCCTTTACTATTCGGACTTAAAAACAAATACAATAATTAACTTGGATATATAATTTCTGATTTTGCAGTTTTTATGTGAGTCGAATTCCTAATTAAGCCTGAGCGTTTTTACCTTAACCCAAAATTCTACCTAAACCCGAACCAAAAAAAATCAAAACCGGATCCAAACTGTTATATAAAAATATCCGAACAGGACTTATAAGCTTAGTACTTTGGAGTTTCCCGAACCGAACCAAACCAAACCGAAATCCAAATTAGGACCCGGAGATATCCAAAACTAGTCAGATATGTTAGTGTTTTAATATATGTTAAGGTAATTTAGATATTTTATAGTGTTTTTTATCTATTATTTTGATAAATTTTTAGTTAGTTTAGATAGTTTAACTAATTTTTAATTAGATTTGTGAATAATGTATATATTTTGATTTTTTTCTTTTCAAATTTTCAGGTTAAAAAAATATTTTTTGGATAATTTCAGATACTGGTTACAATCTGATCCTAACCGAACCCAGAAGAAACTGAACCGAATCTGATCCGATAATTAGTAAAAACCCGAATGGAACTTATTAACATGATACCAAAAATCCAAAAATCTGAATTTACCGAACCGAACCAATGGAGTCACTGAACGCCCATGCCTATTTCTAAAACTAGAATATTGGATCATGGATCGGACTAGCCCAATGGTAACTAGATGCTAAGTACTTTTAGACAGTTTAAGTGCACGTGAAGTGATGTTGATAAGGACTACTTGGTCAGGGAACTTGGTACAGAATGTCAATTCTGCTAGAAACGTACATGTTAGGGTGTGACGGCCGTGGCGGTGATAGCATATATTATAGTGTTAGTTTGCATTCTTTTGGACTCGGTATTTATCATACCGACATGCCTGAACTGATAGCGAAAGCTTTATAATCAAAGTTGTTTCGGTCATGGAGTTCTTTTGCGCAAAGTTTTGGCCGCTGTCGTTATTTTATATTTTCGTTGTTTCCATTGAACTCAGGTAAGTATAAACCTTAAGAACTAGTTAGTTACACATCGAATACCATATACCTTTTCTTATATAATATACTTGATAAAACAAGAACAGTAACCTTTCTGTTACATTCATCAAGTCATATTCACAATGCTCTCTCTCTCAATAGGAAATTATTATATTGGCTTCAAAATACTAGATACTTTAGGTAAAACAGAAATATTAAGAAATTTATTTTTTTCTATAAAAAATAATACTGTAAATATGAATTAAAAGTTAAAACTAGTTTAACCAATTCTAAAATACGCTATAAATTATGGATTGTTTCATAGTTTAATAAAATTATAAATTACATATGAAAAAACATGAAACTTGAAAGATATTTTAAACATCTAACATTTTGAAATTATCTTTTAAACATCTAATATTTTGAAATAGAGGGAATATTATCCAAGAAAAATTATAGAGCATCAACTAATCACATAAGATGATTAGGTTAAGCCACTTTGTAATTTCGTTAAATTGAATAATCAAAAAAAAAACACTTGCAACATAGCCTTTCGCTGGATTATACCAACAAAAAGCACCAATTCGGCAAAGGCCTAAACCTTTGGTAGGCGTCAAAAGGCTTAAACTTTCGACAATTGTCATTAAAATTCTTTTTAAGCATCAAAACCAAACTCAACTTGTGTCTTAAAATCAATTCGAAGATGTCATCGTTTTCTTCGTCTCTCTCCCGCCCTTCTTGTTGCTGCTCCTCCTCCCGCACCTCGTCTCCTTTCTTCTCGAATCACTCTTCCCGACGCTCACTCTCATTCCTCTCCGCCTCTCCTCCTCAGGAGCTAAGTCTGAGATCGCAGAGGAAGTCCGTTCAGAGCTCTGTTGTATTGCAAGATGGTAACTTTGATTAGATTCTCTGTACCCTTTTTTAAGTTTTCCTGAATTGGGTTTTATTCGCGGGTATAACGTGAAAGCTTGAAACTTTGGATTATATAAGGATTCGTTTCTCTTCTCTTATGGAATTACAATTGGTTTCAGGGGCAGTAGTAGTAACGAACTCAAGCCCAGCTGAGATACTTAAAGACGGAGTTTTATCGATTCCGTTACAAGAAGCAGACAAGCTTATCACAGAGCTCGGTGGCGGCGAACATGAGTCGACAGTTAGTATCACGGTGGTGGGAGCCTCTGGTGATCTTGCCAAGAAGAAAATCTTCCCAGCTCTTTTCGCACTTTACTATGAAGGCTGTCTTCCTGAGGTAAGAGAGAGAGAGAGAGAGAGATCTTCATGTCTCTCTGATGATTCTTATATTGAACTGAATGTTGTAAGCTGTTCTTTTCTTCTTCTTAGCATTTTACAATATACGGCTATGCAAGGAGTAAGATGACAGATGGTGAACTTAGAAACATGGTCAGCAAAACACTGACTTGTAGAATTGACAAGAGGTGAATGATAACTGTAGATATGGGTGATTATGGTTTTCCTTTCAGTTTGGTAATTTGCAAGAGATGTCTAAGATTTAGTGTTCATCTGATATTCTCAGGGAAAACTGTGGTGAAAAGATGGAAGAGTTTCTCGAGAGATGTTTTTACCATACGGGTCAGTATGATTCTCAGGAACATTTTGTTGAGTTGGATAAGAAGCTCAAGGAGCATGAGGTACTTGATGTTATTCCCTTGTAACCAGACTGCATCATTGCTTCATTTTTCTGAAGACTAGGCAGGTTATATGATTTAAAATATAGCACCTGGACACAGAAGTTAGAGAAAGTATTGTTGTTTCAGTGAAATTAGTAGAAGCTAGAAAAGTTTTTGGTCTTCTTACTTCAGTGCACTTAATCATCACATAACTATTTACAGGGTGGAAGACTCTCAAACCGGCTTTTTTATCTTTCAATCCCTCCAAATATCTTTGTCCATGCGGTGAAATGTGCAAGCTCATCTGCTTCATCCGTCAGTGGATGGACTAGGGTCATTGTCGAGAAACCTTTTGGCCGAGATTCCAAAACCTCTGCTGCTTTAACAAAGTCCCTTAAGCACTACCTGGAGGAAGACCAAATATTTAGGTATAGATCCTCTACTTACATTTTTTTTTTGTAAATCTGTAATCAGTGATGATGGTTTTGGACAGCTAGCTTATATGGAGAGTATATATATTTTCTTTTACAGGATAGACCATTACTTAGGAAAGGAGCTAGTTGAGAACTTATCAGTTCTCCGATTCTCAAATCTCATATTTGAGCCACTATGGTCAAGACAGTATATACAGAACGTGCAGTTCATATTCTCTGAGGACTTCGGCACTGAAGGACGCGGAGGGTACTTTGACCATTACGGAATAATAAGAGATATAATGCAGAATCATCTCCTTCAGATACTAGCTCTTTTCGCCATGGAAACACCTATTAGTTTGGACGCAGAGGATATCAGAAATGAAAAGGTTTTTCTTCTATTCTATTACCCTCTTTCTTATAATTTGCGGTATTTTGACATCCTCACGACCTTATTCAGGTAAAAGTTCTACGTTCAATGAGGCCAATACAGCTCGAAGATGTGGTGATAGGACAGTACAAGAGCACCACCAAAGGAAGAGCCACTTATCCAGGCTACACCGATGATAAAACTGTGCCGAAAGATAGCCTGACACCGACGTTTGGAGCTGCTGCACTCTTTATAGACAATGCAAGATGGGACGGTGTACCTTTTCTTATGAAAGCTGGGAAAGCGTTACACACACGGAGGTAACCAAAACCTTTTGGAAGTTTTGTTTTTACTTCACTAATATATTTATATACTTGATTTGTTACAGTGCGGAGATAAGGGTGCAGTTCAGGCATGTGCCTGGAAATTTGTATAACCGGAACTCTGGTACCAATGTTGACCGGACCACAAATGAGCTTGTCATCCGTGTCCAACCAGATGAAGGCATTTTTTTGAAAATCAACAACAAGGTCCCTGGTTTAGGAATGAGACTAGACCAGAGTCACTTGAATCTTCTCTATTCTGCAAGGTGAGTTGAGAAACACTAAAGAAAAGCTTTTGGTCTAGTTATGTATTTCTTAGTTTTTTATTTTTACTTTGTTGTTGAAGGTATTCAAAGGAGATACCAGATGCATATGAGAGGCTGCTGCTGGATGCAATAGAAGGAGAGCGAAGGTTGTTCATAAGAAGCGATGAACTTGACGCTGCTTGGGCGCTTTTCACTCCGTTGCTCAAAGAGATCGAGGAAAAGAAGATGATTCCTGAGTTCTATCCTAACGGAAGTCGTGGTCCAGTTGGTGCCCATTATCTAGCCGCGAAACACAATGTCAAATGGGGAGATCTTTAGTCTCGACCAGTGAAAGTGTGTGGGATGAGTTAATCAATCAAACCTTCCTTTTTGTTCCATTGATCCACGTGTGAGGATTCTCGTTGATTTGTGTTGGGGACAATGAAAATATTCTTGAATAAGAAGGTTCTGTAATGGATTGTATCTTGAATAATAAGTTAAAAGGGTTTCTCTTTATAAGTTAATTGTTTCCACCATATTTGAACTTAGTTGAAGTTGGAAGCTAAGCTAATTTTTCATTGGATTGTGCTTAAATGCGAAGCTTTGATAGCACGGAACCGCATAAGTAAGAGCTGACGAATGTCCTCGCTTTGAAAAAGTAAACTTTTAAATTAAATAGGTTTAGTTCAACAGCATATGCTGTAACACTTGGTCAATCAATGATAATTTATTTATGTCAACCATAAGTTTACCAACGATGCAATCAGCACTAATCGAAATCAATCGTGAAAGACAGTTAAAATGGAGTCGTCGTTAATACCCGGCTTGACGGACGACGTAGCTGAGCTATGCCTCTCGCGAATCCCTTACTCTTGCATTCGGATCATGTCTCAGGTCTGCCGCAGATGGAGGACATTCATCAGGAGCGAGCATTTCTCAGCCGTTCGAAAGCTGACCGGATCGGTGGATGAGTTCATGTGCGTTCTGATGGAAAGCCAGCTCGATAGAAGAGACGGCCGGTTCGTAAAGTACTTGTTCGGGGAAATTTTCGACCGCTCAGGGAACAATGTGGGACTGATCCCTCCCGTCCCTGGGCCTTTCATGAGCGGTTTCGGTGTCGCGGTGCTCCACGGCAGTAAGATCGTGTTCATCGGCGGATATACAAGGGACGAAAGATTTGCGATCATAGGCACCACTATCTACGCTTCTGCCAATGTTTACGAGTTCGATCCTGCTACTAACAGGTCTCTTCTTCATTCTGAATCTCTCCTAGATATTATCTGATCAAGATATGTGACATTATATGTTCATATTCTCTAAAGAAACATATATGATTCTCTTTTGTCTGAATTCCGACCAAAGTGAAGATGTTCTTTTTTCTGATGATGTTCTTGTCGGAATGATATCCAACAGCTGGAGGAAACTGGCGTGTATGAACGTACCACGTCACAACTTTGCATTTGCTGTAGTGAACGGCCTTTTGTATGTGATCCGAGGCTTTTCCTCATATGGTGATAGCCTTATCAGCTCGGAAGTATACGACCCGGAAACTAACCAATGGAGCCTCGTGGATTGTCCTAACCGTCCGGTCTGGCGTGGCTTCGCATTCTCCTTCAGTTCCAAACTCTTCGTAGTAAGTGGGTATAAGAGCTATAGACATGGCCGTATATAGATTTAGAAGTAGTCTGGTTGAAACTAAATTTTTTATGATTTTTTTCAGGCAATGAATCGAGGTTCATTGACATATATGACCCCAAAACGGAGACATGGGAAGAGTTAGACTCGGGGCAATCATTGTCGGTATACTCCTACACTGTTATTAGGAACAAAGTGTATTTCTTCGACAGGAAATTGCCGGGACTGGGAGTGTTTGATCCAGAGGAGAATTCTTGGAGCTCGGTGTATGTGCCTCGGTCACCGGGTGGTTACTGGTTCAGACTAGGGGAATGGAACAATAAGGTTATTCTGATTGCACGGCTCGGTGGATGTAAGGCCTTAACTGGTGACCTTGATAGAGAGAACGCATCCAAGTGGAGAGCCACACACATTAAACCCTCTGGTTCTAATGCGACCGTCCTTCTCATCAACTTCTGATTTCCCCCATTTGGCTTCATCGTTTTGCAAAATGTGTGTAATGTTTTGGGTGTGAGCTTTGTGTGTTTGGCTCTCAACTTTGTGAATGATTCCTATATTTTGTAATGTGTCTGCCTACTAATTAAACTTGGGTAAATATGTTTTCACGATTATTTTGCATGGTTTTGTTTCTGAAGCAGAGGGAGAAGTTTGAGAAGCTCTTGTTCATCCTATTTACATGTAGAAGATTTTGTACAAAAGAAAAGTTTTAAAAATCATCAGCGCGGTGCTCATAAAAAAAATCGATTGCTAGCTGACTTTTGAAA
Source organism: Brassica nigra (assembly GCA_016432835.1). Classification (NCBI taxonomy): domain Eukaryota; kingdom Viridiplantae; phylum Streptophyta; class Magnoliopsida; order Brassicales; family Brassicaceae; genus Brassica; species Brassica nigra. Next base: position 51,799,590 of record CM028248.1, on the reverse strand, counting down.
CCAAGAAGAGCAGGATCAAGCTGCCTCCCTTTCTTCTTTCCATTACATTTGTTCTTTCGTTTGGATCAGAAGATAACTCTGCTGCCACATTCCAATATTGGCATTACTGCAGTCAGACCCCGTGAATACAAACCACAAATTCTGGGTTCTATTGTTATAAGATATGATCGCTGGTTCAAACACACCAAGTACAAGTAGTATTGACATATCGAGTATTGCCTGTATTGGTCACTATTGGGCATACATTTCATGGTTCATAAGTCCTTCACGTTCAGCCTATATCGGAGACAACCTCCTCCTCTGGCTTTTGGTGCCAAGAAGTTATATTCTCCCTGATGCATTTTTCCAAATCCAATCGTAACTGGTAAAATGTGAATTTTTTTTTTTTTTTTAAGGTAAACCGAACCAATTAGATAATAAACCGGTTAAGATGGTAATGCCAGCAGGGTAGTTGATAACAATGAAAGCTCTAAACACATTTGTTTACACATCTTAAGTTCTTTAATGATCTTTTAAGACCAATACTTGTCAAAAGGTTAAACGTTTTGAGTATGTCAAGAGAATTAACCATTGATCTCTTGCTTTCTTTCTCCAGCTACCAATAAGCTCTCTCTTTTCCTCTAGAATGCACAAGCGACACTTGATCTTCCATGGCAAATGACTTACTTTTCTTGATTTTTCTTGGTGAGTCTTTGCTTGAGTTTCCTCTCAGCGAGAGGTTCTTCCTTATCCTGTTCTTGTTTATCAGGATCATGGTGCTCCTCGGCGGCACGTTAACAGCACTTTCAACACAGTCACCAACCTGAGCACAGCCCCATTCTCTTGTAGATGGCCCATCTTCACAAAGCGGTTTAAGCCTCGGGACAATGTTGTGTGATTTGTTGGAGTGTTCTTCTTCCTGCTTGATGCATATCGGACAAGGTGGGTCATTACCGTGAGTCACTGGAGTTGATTGGTCAAGACATTCGGCGTGAAAGACGTGTTGACAAGGAAGCACTCCCGTGACAGGCATGTCTCTGTTTCTCATGATGGAGCGTGATCCCCAAGGAGACTTCTGTGAGATAGATCTATAACACAATCTGCATTTAAATGTGCTTGAGACCACTCGTTGTGACTTGGTGCTTTTATTGTCCCAATCAAGAACTGGCTCGGGAACATCAACGGAGCCAATGCTGCTTGTTGTCCCGCTGCTCCAGCTGCAGGCATCCGGAGAGTCAGACGTTGTTTCTCCAGTGTTAAAATGTGAATTTTTCAATTACAAAAAAAAAAGTGAATTTTGACGTCAAAATTTGTCAACTATATAAATATTTTGAAATTTTATGGTTCGTTTGGTTGAAATCATTAATTTGTATTGAATGTTAAATATTACTCCGTTTTTTTTTTAAAAAAAAAGCTAAACTGGTGATATATTTTGGACGAAAAGGCTAAAAATGAAAAAAAAGCCATTAAACAATTTTTTTTTTTAAAAAGAACAACAAAACCCTAAAAGCTGCTGAGACTCACGGAAGCTTAGCCAATGCTGGGGAATATCGTCGAACACTTGGGCTGCGTTTTAAAGTTTTCATAATCGCGCCTTCTGCCTAAAACCTTTACCTTCTCTCCCTCTCTCTCTCTCTCTCTCTCTTCTTCACCACTCAGATCTAACCTCTCTCCTTCCAATGTTCGGCACTCCCTCTTCCTCGCCGGCGTTCGGCACTCCGTCGTCCACGCCGATGTTCGGCTCGTCCTCAACCCCTTTCCCGGCGTTCGGTACGCCGTCATCCACGCCTGCCTTCGGTACACCTTCATCCACGCCTGCCTTCGGTACGCCGTCATCCACACCGGCGTTCGGTACACCGTCATCCACGCCTGCCTTCGGTACACCTTCATCCACGCCTGCCTTCGGTACGCCGTCATCCACACCGGCGTTCGGTACACCGTCATCCACGCCTGCCTTCGGCACGCCGTCGATCTCTTCCTTCGCCTCGGGCGGATTCGGCACCTCACTCTTCTCCACCCCGTTCTCATCACAGCCGCAGCAGCAACAGCATCAGCAGCAGCAGACCTCGCCGTTCCAGCAGCCGGCGGCATCTTCTGGTTTCGGTTTTCAGTCGCCGTTCAACACGGCGCAGCAGACGCCTTTCCCAGCCACGCAATTGACTACTCAGATGGCTCCCGTCGCTCCAATTCCTTTCTCCCTCGCCGATCGTGATATCCAGGTTCTGCTCTATCTTTTCTCCACAATCGAAATCTTTTTGGTTTCTTGCAAAGTCTAGATCTGAAAATCCCTTAACCGCTAATCATCTTGTTTTTAGGCCATTATCGAAGCGTATAAGGAAGATCCGACGAATCCTAAGTATGCGTTTAAGGTTAGCCTTTTTGGTAGAAAATGATCAGTTCCGTAGTTTTGCTGAGATGTATCTGTTTTAAGTTTAAGATTGTTGTTTTCGTTTTGCCTGCAGCATCTTTTGTTCAGTGTGACTGAACAACAGTATCGTGTGAAGCCTGCAGCTGTATCCGATGTGAGAATCTTTTTGAGTCATATCATGGAAATGTGTAGCTTTTCTTGTGTATAACTGAGAGGATTGCTTGTTTTGGTGGGTAGATAATGTGGGCAGAGGCCATGAGCAAACTTGAAGGCATGGATTCATCAGAAAGAGAGCGCCTTTGGCCTCAGCTTGTGCAAGGCTTTAAAGATCTTTCTCAGCGACTTAAGGTAGATTTTGATCAATTCCTTACCTTTTTTTTTGTTTAGTGCTTTGTCCATATGTGAGCAAGTGTGTTTATGAGGTGATTAACCACTTGCTGTTTTGTTTTTAGAGACTGACATCCATGTGATATGTGAAAATTTCACTCATTCAGCACCTTTGATAAATGAATCTTGACACTCTTTTTGTTGGGTACCTGCAGCTACAAGATGAAGTTCTCGTATCAGATAGGGAAAGAATAAAAACGACTCAGAGCAACGTCAAAATGGTGACTTATCATTTCTCCCACTGTCTCTCGTATTTTCACTGCATACTCATCTTATAAGAAATTGTTTGATTTTGTTTTTACAGCTTCAAAGACACTTGCAAGCACATACATTTCCTTCTATCGAAAGGTTAAGACAGAAGGAGCAGAATCTTCAAAGACGCATGTTGAGGGTGAGAGAGAGAGAAATCGTCATATTGAAGATCTTACCTCGTTTATGTCAGTCCATATTACAGTCAAATTATATTTACTCTTTGTGTTTTGGCTTATGTGCTCGAAGGTGATGAGGATAGTAGAGGGGTTAGAGGGGAAGGGTTTCCGTTTACCCTTGACAAAAGGAGAGGCCGAATTGTCTGAGAAGCTAACTGGAATAACAAGACAGGTCTGTATCATTTTTTATCAGATTCATAAGCTTTGAGGTTTACATAGTTTAATATTGATAAAAAGACATGGATATATATTCTCAGGTGAAAGGTCCTGGAGCAGAGCTTTCTAGGAGGGTGCAAAGTCTGCAGACAATATGTCGCGCTCAAGCAAATTCCTTTTCTGCGGGTAGTTCCATTTATCTCCCGGGGTCAACTAAAATAGACGAGCAGAGCCTGATTGATATGCAGGAGGTATGCGACATTCTTGGTCTTTTCTTTTTTTTTTGTTAGAAAAAACAGTTCACTATAGAACTATGAACTGTTTGGACTTTGTAAAACAGGTATTGCAACAAGAGACAGAAGCCATAGGAAGGCTTGGGAACGTATTGAAGCGAGACATGAGGGATATGGAAATCATGGTGGCTGAAGATACAGAAATGACCGAGGACACGTAGATGTCCAGTTTCTAATGTCTCGTTTCCTGTGCTGCTGTTGGATGCGCACAAGGCTAGCTTTGGGCTTTAACATGTACTTTAGTAGCTGAGCTATAAATTCTCAATGTATTGTGTGATTTCTATTACAATAAACCCTTTTGGAAGATTTGATGAAATTCGAAGTTACAGAATTTGTATTCGAATTCAGTTACTAAAATAGAGAGTATTCTTGGGACATGATTAAGAGGATAGGTGCAGACCAGCCGGTGAAGACATGACCTTCTCGAGTTTCTTTTTTGTTTGAATGTAGTGTTCCTAGATATATCCAGTCTGGTCATGGTTTCTAACCACGCCCCTGCATCAACCACACAAGATAAGGTAAGGCTACATATACTCAAGAAGATATATATTCAGCTTCTACCCTGCCTTTTTAACAAGGCATGCATACCTTTCTCACTTATCAGGTTTGTGAATAAGCCTTTTTGTGGATGCTCCCAAGTTTGTTATATCCGGTACGTTTATGTATGATGTATCTGCACTTGCCAGATTATTTTCCCCCCTTTTGTCGGTTTTGTTTTGGCGTTGTTGCGGCTTTAATGTCACACGTGTGTTATTATTATTTTCTTCTTCCAGCTTTTTTTATTTTGTCGTTATTGTGGCAAAAAATTCGCGTCAGGTTCGTGTTTCAATAGTGGTCGTAGAATTTGCTGGTTTTGTGGAGCTGACACTTCCTCCCTTTCTTTCTCATCAAACCCCACTTTTTCCGCCGAGGCTCTACCGTTATGCTCCTAACATTTACTTCCCTTCGTTTCTGTTTAAAAAAAAAAAAAAAATCTGAGTCAAAACTTGTTCTTTAGATAATTTTTCAAGAAGCGAAAATTCCATAGAATTTAGAACAAAAGGCCAAAACTTTGCGTAGGAGATATCCATGATTCTTGCTTCTGTCATTACTGAATCTTTATGTTGTTTTTTTTTCGGAAACAAAGATTGTTCTCAGGTTTGTATAAAGCTGTGGCTTAGGTGAAGTTTGGAACATGGATTTAAGCGAGCTCGAGGAGAATTTGTTCGCTGCTAGCGATGCCAAGGTATAATTCTCTTTATTTTTAATGTTTCAATCATCACTCTCTTTCACAAAAATCCCTGTCGGTGGCTGTTGGAAGCATATATAGCAGAAAAATTGGGATTTCCTTGTTATGTATATCTTACGTTGTAGCAAATGTGATTTGCGTCTAGTAGCTGCCTTTAGCCTCTCTGATCAATGGGGTAGCCAAAGGCAACACATTTCCCTAAACTAACATAAACAATCATCTCTGTTTCTTTTTTCCATTTGGCCTTTGTTAAATTGTAACCAAATATTGGGTTAAGAGTTTAATTGTAATTTTTTCTTCTTGCTCTTTGATGTAATTTGTGTGACAATGGCTCAATTGCTGAAAATGCAGTTACATAGAGATATGTGCAAGGAACTATCTGCAGTATATTGCAAGGTATTATCCATCTTCCCTTCATTGGAAGAAGCACGACCTCGGAGTAAATCAGGGATTCAAACCTTGTGCTCCTTACATATTGCACTCGAGAAGGCAAAGAACATTCTTCAGCACTGTTCTGAGTGTAGCAAACTTTACTTGGTCAGTTTCTCTTTCTTTTAGATGCATTTTCTCCTTTGTGTTTTGGTCTATTTAACTCCCTCTATTTTTTTGGCCCTTCTTAACAGGCTATCACTGGGGATGCTGTTCTGTTAAAATTTGAGAAAACAAAATCTGCACTTATCGATAGTCTTAGACGCGTGGAGGACATTGTCCCTAGCTCAATTGGCTCTCAGGTGATTTCTCTTTCAGTAAATAGTACAATCTTTTCCTTTTGCAACTGTCCAGGGCTTAGGTTTCTCTTGCTACCTAGTTGCTTGTCTTTACGGTTTGATATCTATGCCCTTCAGGTTTAATAACTATGGTATTTTAATCTGTTTCAGATTTTGGACATTGTTGGTGAACTAGAGCACACCAAGTTCTTGCTTGATCCATCAGAGAAAGAAGTTGGTGACCGTATAATTGCACTACTCCAACAAGGGAAGAAATTTGACAACTGCAGTGACAACGCCGAGCTTGAAATATTCCACCAGGCAGCTACTAGACTCGGTATAACTTCCTCTAGATCAGCTCTGGCGGAGCGGCGTGCCCTAAAGAAGCTCATTGACAAGGCACGTGCGGAAGAAGACAAGCGGAAAGAGTCGATTGTGGCTTACCTCTTGCATCTTATGAGAAAATACTCCAAGCTGTTCAGAAGCGAAGTTGTGGATGAGAATGACTCTCAGAGTTCACCACCGTGTTCCCCCACTGGTCAAGGTTCTAACGAAGACCACCGTGCTCATACGTTTGGGCGTCAACTTTCTAAGTTTGGTTCTGTTAACAGTAGGAAACCAGGACAGATGCCCACTCCACCAGAAGAACTCAGGTGTCCCATATCTTTGCAGCTTATGTGTGATCCTGTCATTATTGCTTCTGGACAGACTTATGAACGGGTCTGTATCGAGAAATGGTTAAGCGATGGACATAACTCTTGCCCCAAGACTCAGCAGCGGCTCTCACATCTTTCCCTGACTCCCAATTACTGTGTGAAAGGTCTGATTGGGAGCTGGTGTGAGCAGAATGGGATCGCAGTCCCTACTGAACCGCCACAATCTCTCGACCTCAACTATTGGAGACTAGCCCTGTCTGTCTCTGAATCCACCAATTCAAAGTCAGTTGATAGTATAGGATCTTGCACACCGAAGGGTGTGAAAACCGTTCCTTTGGAGGAGAGTAGTACTATTGTTTCGGAAGAACTACACAAAGAAGAAGTCAATGCGCCTGATGTAGATGATGAGGAGACTTCTGCTATCAATGTTCTAGAACAGTATCATGATATATTGGCTACCTTGGAGAAAGAGGAGGACTTGGGTAAAAAATGCAAAGTAGTAGAAAGCGTCAGGCTGTTGCTAAAGGATGATGAAGAGGCCAGGATCCTCATGGGAGCCAATGGGTTTGTTGAAGCTTTCTTGCGGTTTTTAGAATCAGCTGTTCATGAAAACAATGCAGCCGCACAGGAAACTGGAGCTATGGCTCTGTTTAACTTAGCAGTCAACAATAACAGGTTAGTTAGCACATCCTTCGTTACCAATCGAAGTTTTTAGCAGTGTCACTGTCTGATTTTCTCTATGTTTTTGTTTGTTTCGGTGGGCTGTAGGAACAAAGAGTTGATGCTGACTTCAGGAGTCATCCCGCTTCTGGAGAAAATGATCTCTTTAGGCTCTCGCTCCCAAGGGCCAGCAACTGCGTTATATCTAAACCTCTCCTGCCTAGAGAAAGCCAAGCCCGTGATTGGTTCAAGTCAAGCAGTTCCATTCTTCGTGAAGCTTCTTCTTCAGGGAGAAGAAACAGAAACCCAATGCAAGCTGGACGCACTTCACGCCCTCTACAACCTTTCCACCTACTCTCCCAATATCCCCACTCTCCTTTCGTGTAATATAATCAAAAGCCTCCAACTCCTTGCATCTACTGGTGACCATTTGTGGATAGAGAAGTCATTAGCCGTATTACTTAACTTAGCCTCTAGCCAGGAAGGGAAAGAAGAGATGATATCATCACAAGGCATGATCGGCACCCTTGCAACGGTGCTGGACACTGGTGACACGGTCGAACAAGAGCAAGCCGTTTCTTGTCTTGTGATCCTATGCACGGGAAGCGAGCTGTGTATCCAGATGGTGCTGCAGGAAGGAGTGATTCCGTCTCTGGTATCCATCTCAGTGAACGGGAGTGCACGAGGAAGAGACAAGTCTCAGAAGCTTCTGATGTTGTTCAGGGAACAGAGGCAACGAGAACAGGCGTCGCCCAATAAAGACGAAGCTCCCAAGAAAAGTGTATCTGCACCGTTACCAATGTCTGTACCTGCTCAAGCTTCAGCTCCACCAGGTTCAGATGGAAAACCTTTGTCTAAATCAACCTCTACGAGGAAGACAATGACAAGAGCATTGAGCTTCTTCTGGAAGAAAAGCTACTCGATCCACCGTTGAGAAGAAAAATATACATTTGGAGTGACACATATACATACTCCAATGTAAAGCTGATTTTCTTTTTTCGTTTGATCTTTTACTTCTTACACAAGTCATCTGCATAGGGAAGAAAGATATGTACAGGCCACTTTGTGACCACGCCATTTTTGCTCACTTTTCCTCTCTCACCAGAGGTAATCGTGTAGATAGCTTACTGATGTATCAGTTGTTTTTTTTTCTTCTATATATAAAACCTCACTTTCAGTACAAAAAAAGAAGCCTAATATCTTGGGTATTGTGTTTATCTTATCCAACATTTTTCCTGTCAGACCAACACATTGCTTGGCATGTGAAGTCTAGTATTCCTCTGGACCATACTCTGCAAATGAGAGATGTCTTCGCTATCATACTTGGTAAACAATGAACAATGCCAATTACACTCCACAAATTCTTCGTATTCTATTTATTATTTTCCAAATAAGATCACGTTTTTTTTGTTGTAATGGTGTTTCAAGTTTTCTTTACATTTCAAATGTAGCATGGTAAGAACATTCAATGAATATGAGACTATATATAGGGAAATAAAACTAAGGCTTTGATTGTAGAAGTTGCTTCGGTTCTGTCCATTGTCCAGCGGTTTCACTAAGGCAATGAATCAAGGCGAGATTGTGGTCTATGATTGGTCGTTCACGTTAGCTAGTAGCTACCCTGGTAAATAAATATCCAGTGACTGCTGTGACACTTCCAAGCATTCCACCAGCAACGACCTGATACCAAATGGAAAACAGAATCTGATGAGAAGAACTCGATTCGCCAAATCAGAGAGTAGTTCAGATTTCAATCAAAGTGAAAAAACAAACTCGAGATCGTTCTAGAATTCAACTTCCATCATCTCATATAAAAGCCTTTAAAAGGCCTCAAGGCACATAATTGTTCAATCAACTGAGATAACACACCTGAGGAGGGGTATGGCCGAGAAGTTCACGCAATGGTCTGCTTTCAGCCAGTGGATGTTCTGCAGGAAGTTCGTACACAATTTGATTGAGAACCTGTACAATGAATCAGACACGGAGATCAGGATACCATATCTCAATAGTCCGAAAAAAAAGAAAAGCTAGAGAGCAGCAAACAAACCTCAGCTTGGCGACCCGCATGCAATCTGACACCAGTAGCATCATACATCACCTGCCACCCCCCAAAAAAGATCAATCACATATAAAGAAGATAAATAAGCAAGAGAGAGTAAGAAAGTGTTGGTCCAACTTACAACAGAAGCTAAGATGAGAGCAATAGCGAAATGAGAACCACCAAAGCCCTCTTGTAAGCCAATAGCAACAGCGAGGGCAGTAACGGTAGCTGAATGAGAAGAAGGCATTCCTCCGGACCCGATAAGCTGTTTGAGATCCCATCTCCTTTCCCTATACCTGCATTATGCAGAATCAAGGAAACATTAAAAAAAAAAAGAATCCTCCTTTTAAGCCTAAAACGTCTATAAGATATCTCAAAGGGAAACGAAAGATGTATCCTTTTCACACAGAGAGAAACTCAAACACGACGAAAGTCAACGGGTTCTAGTTCTTAAGATCGCAATTCAACTATCAAGGACAGATCTGTATCAAGATCACTCCTTTTAACTATGAATGTAGGGGGGAATGAACGTACCAGGAGGTGAAGAGTTTGATGAATTGAGCGATGGTGAAAGCGGTGAGGGAGGAGATGAGAGGGTAATTCGTGAAAATGGTGAAATAATGATGAGTCGTAGACGTCGTCGTGGCCGTAGAATCCTCCATGGCTTCAATGGATGGATGGATGGATCTCGTCAGGGATGGATCACGCGATGGCTTTAGCTAGAGAGAGAGAGGAAGAAGAAGAAGAAGAAGCCATAAAGGTATATACCGAGATTCAAAACTGTATCCAATGGCGTCTGCGTGTAGACGACGTTCAATCTTCTTCGTCTTTTTTTTTTGTCTTTTCTTTGACCAGCTCTCTTTTTATGAAATGAATCCAAAACTAAAATTTAATCCATTTTTAACAAAATAAAAATAAATTATATTTAATTCTCTTATGAAATGGAAATCAAATTGAATTAGTCAAAGTTTTGTTTCTATAAGCTCAAATATCTTCAAAGGAATTGCATTAAAATTCAAGATAGATTTTTAAATTATATACTACAGTATATAGTGTGTAAACCCCATAATTCATATAAAAGAACCAAAACTGACACTATACGATTCGTCTCGTCCTGCATCTCCAACTGTAATTGTCACTAATAGGTTGGCAAGAGAGAGCGCATGATAGAATAACAGATTGGTTTGATGTTGGTTATATACAGATTTGGCATTACTACAAATTAGGAAACATTGAAATCGGTTCGGTTCGGTTCGGTTCAATCTAATCCGCCGTCCAACTCCTCGCCGTCTAATTCCACCAGCTCCCTCCCAACTGCTACTACTACACCTTGTTCGTATCGCTTTTCGAAAAATTTCTTCCTTAAATATTATTTGTTTAGAAAAGAAAAGACAAGATTCAGACTTTTTCGTCCTTCGTGTCTCTCTTCTCTCCAAAGATTCGATCTTTACGAGGTTCACTAGTAGTACAGACGGCTTTTCTGATCTCCACTCTCGCCGTTAAACGACCCATTCTCCGTTCCATGGCCACCACCACCGTCGCAGGAACGAGTCTCACCTCCTTGAAAACCACCGCCGGGAAGCTCGGCTACCGGGAGGTCTGTCATGTACGGCAGTGGGCTCCGTTTCAGTCCGCGATGCCTCATTTCGGAACGCTCCGATGTGGATCGCGACATGCATTCACTACCTCCACTCGTATTCAACTCCTCTCTCTCTCTCTCTCTGTCTTCCCTTAACATTTTGATATCTCCATTCTCATTAGAAGATTCTATTCTATCACCTTTACCCAGTTGCTCAAGCTCAAGCCACTGCTGCTGCTGAGCAATCAACAGGTGAAGAAGAAGCTGTTCCGAAAGTGGAGTCTCCAGTTGTCGTTGTGACTGGTGCTTCTAGAGGCATTGGTAAAGCTATTGCTCTTTCCTTGGGCAAAGCTGGCTGCAAGGTTTGTTTACCCCACTTCTTCTACACAACAAACATCCCCTGCAATTTTTGGATTCTGTGTGTCTTGCTTTTATATACTCAATGTATTCATTTGTACTCGTTTTATATTTGGTCTGTAAAGCATTCACTTTGCACCACAAGTCTCTTTATTTAAGATTTTAGCTCAGGTTTGCTTGTAGTTTCTCCTCCCTAGTGTGGTTGGTAAAAGTCTTAGTTACAAATGTTTTAGTTCTACAGTAAGGAAAAACAGTTGAGGAACGGTGTCCAGTGCTGAGACATTGTGTTTATGCTTTGCAGGTCTTGGTGAATTATGCTAGGTCAGCTAAGGAGGCTGAAGAAGTTTCTAAACAGGTATGACTGAGGATTTATACTGCATTTTTTTTTAAACACCACATCATTCTGTGTTGCAGCTCTTTCCTTGGTTTCTGTTTCAAGGATCTCACTTTAGACCCAGAAAATCATATAGATATTAAGTATGGAGGGATGTTTTTGTTGGAACCAATAAAGAAATGTGGCACCTTTTGAGCCTAATCCGTGAGACAGATTTGGTTTTCTGGGACAAGAACTGAATCATTTTCATTATTCTGTCTCTTGTGATTCACTCTCTCAATCCACACTGCTTAAAGAATAGCAGCTGTAGTCAATAGTATTCTTCTTCTACCATATCGCCTGTTTCCTCTGACATTTATTCTCTGTTGAACTATAGATTGAAGAATATGGTGGCCAGGCTATTACGTTTGGTGGTGATGTCTCGAAAGAGGCTGATGTGGAGGCGATGATGAAAACCGTAAGTGATCAAATTGTACACTGTCTTATAATTTCTCATACAATTTTATCATTCTCCTTTTGTATTATGTATCTGCAGGCTGTTGATGCCTGGGGAACCATTGATGTCGTTGTTAACAATGCAGGTATATTTGAAAACCTGTTTTCCTATTGATTTTGACTTAGTACCTTACTGACATTGGCTACATAATTTTCAGGAATTACTAGGGATACCTTGTTGATACGAATGAAGAAGTCCCAGTGGGATGAAGTGATTGATTTGAATCTCACTGGAGTATTTCTCTGTACCCAGGTCTGTGTTCTTGCGATCCTGCCTGAAATTTTTTAGTCTCAGAAACTCATATTTACTCTCTGTAGGCAGCAACAAAGATCATGATGAAGAAGAGAAAGGTACTAATGAGCTCCTCCTCCTATAAGATGAAGAAAGGGAATAAAGAATGAGAATGATTTATGATATAGTTTTGACATACGATAGTCTTGCAGGGAAGAATCATCAACATAGCGTCAGTTGTTGGTCTCATTGGTAACATTGGCCAAGCAAACTACGCTGCTGCCAAAGCTGGAGTTATTGGGTTCTCCAAAACTGCTGCCAGAGAGGGTGCGAGCAGGAATATCAATGTATGTGACTTAACTTATCTTTCTTCATTCTTTGGAGGCTTGTACAAAAATTTTAAACTTGGTCTGTTAACGATTTGCTCTATTACAGGTCAATGTGGTTTGCCCCGGATTCATAGCGTCTGACATGACTGCTAAGCTTGGAGAAGACATGGAAAAGAAAATCTTGGGAACAATCCCATTAGGTAATGGAGAGTCAAACTTTTGTACATTTGTTGCGGGTAAATTATGTAGTTTAGTATGTGTCTGATACTAAGCTAACCGGTTTCGTTTTTCAGGACGGTATGGAAAACCCGAAGATGTGGCTGGCTTGGTAGAATTTTTGGCTCTCAGTCCTGCAGCTAGTTACATCACTGGACAGGTTAATTCATACTCCTGTCAAATGAAGATTCGGTTATGATCCTTGGTTTCTGATTATGTTTATCGGCCTAACCATGGTTAAAATCGTTGGTTTGCAGACATTCACCATCGATGGAGGTATTGCCATCTAGGGCATTTGGTAAGATCGGCTTGTGTTTTGGCAAAATGATTTGGTAAAACAGACAAAGTTGAGTTGTCACTTGCACTTGGTCGGATTTTCATTTTGGGGATTCTGTTTGGGGAGAGAGAGATGTAAAACTTATTGGTTAAACTATGTTAAGTAATATAAATCAAAGATTGTAGACAAACTTGTTGATTTCAATAGAGTTTTTCGTGTAAGGGTTATCCTTGCTATTTTAGTTCAATTCGTACGTGTGTTTCCCTTCAGGTTACATAGTTAAAAGCAACTAAAACATAGTAAACCCAAAAATAAGCAACCAGGAAACGTATAGACACTGAGGCAAACCAATAATTTTAAAAAATAAGTATAACAAAATCTTCCTTTCACACTATCTTATCTTTTGCTTCTAAAGCCCTTCATTCAACAGAATCTTGAAGATAGAACAAAGATGGATTCAGGACTATCTTGGGCTGATCAATGGGATTACAACTCTGATCCTCCTCCAAATTCCATCTAAAGAAGACGATAGCAAGAATAAAAAGAAGAAGGAAGACGGACGCAGAAGCAGTTTGGGGAAGGCCTTACTTGGCTTCAAATGGGTGAAAGAACTTCGCAGGAAATCTGATAAGTAATCATTAGGTTTATTGTTGTGGTTACAAAAGGTGCATTGATTCATTTGTTCCTTGTGATTAATACATTAGACGTTGCTACTCTCTTTTACCCATTTTTCTGATTCTTACTGCCACATCTTTAAATTATTAAAATGTGTTGGTTGTGGTCCTTGTGGATGATTGTGTCAACGAGCCATCGGTTTGGTAACATGGACAGTTCAAATGCTCTTTTGCTTTTTCTGCTAATTAGAATTCAACCAATAGCAACTAAATATTTCAAAAATTATGTGGAAACCCTTACTTTGACTAATGGTTCATCAGTAACGTAATCATAAATCTTGACAAAATATATAGAATCATCGGCAGTAAATTATTTTTCGTAGTTTGCAATAGTATAAATTAACCAATTTTAAAAATAACATTTTAAAAATCTTAAAAGAGAGGTATGATGGAAAACTTTTTAATCATATTTAGTTATTTACTAAAATATCAAATTGTTGCAATTCCATTATTTACATCAATGCTGTAGTAGCCATGTTTTGGCCAACAATAAAATAATGTTACCTATATGAAAAAGAAAACAAAAAGAAATATTGATGTCATGTTATAAAATGGCATTTATCTTATTACTTATATTAAATGTCATTTTCTTCTTGATTTTTTCCTTATATTCTCTTTTTTCTTACTTAAATATCTTACAATACTAAAAGGAGAATATGGTGAGTTTTTAAGCCGTCGACATCACCCTGAAAAATCAACCAATAAAACATAAGTTTTTTGACATATCATTAGGTCAACATATTAAAACATACTGAACTTTAATTTTCTTCGGCTAAATCGATTTCTTTTTCTTTCTTCTCAATTTCTCTGCAAAACGTATTATAAACTTTGATTTCCTATCCAAGAGCTAAAGAAGGAGAATCACGATAAGTTACAAAGAGATTTATGGCAAAGATCTAATTGGTGTTTCTCCTCTGAACTCTGATGGTTTCATGGTAAAAATATCTGATTTAAAAGCACTAAGATTAGAGCGTTTTGTTTTGTCTTTAAACATGAAATAAGCATCTGATTTGTTCGACGTGATTTTGTGCACTTATGATCCAGCAGAGAGAGCGTAAGGCTTGCTGTACAAGGTTTTGAATGGGGAAGGAAAATCCTAGAAAAACTGAAGGTTTTGGTAGGGATCTCTGCACAACTTCTCTGAACCATTTGGTTGTGTGAGGAAACTTATATTGTTCCTCTGTGCATTTTCCTCTTTTGCTTTCACTTTCAATATTGTTATCATTTTTGAGTTTTAGCAGGCTAAGTATGATAATATGAAACTGAGGAGACTTCATGATAAAACCCACCATGAAGAGAAAAGAGGAGGAGCATAGAAAGCAGACGTGGAAAATTCAAAGAAAGGAAATTTCATAAAGGTAAAATGCTTCACTTAATTCATCACCTCTAAGATCAGACTGTTGCAAAATATATCACAATCGCATTGCAGTGTTTATCAGCTTTTATTTTTCCTGCTCATATTTTTTCTTTACAGGAAGACATTGCCATTGGAAAATTGTGTACTCTTAGTAAACTCTAAGTATGCTTCCAGGTTTTCATGTCTTTTAGTTTGTTTTCTCGGCGTTTAACCTTTTACTAACGATCTTTTGTTAAACCCTTGACTTTAATGGCAGCTTCAGTATGTCTCTGGAGGCAAGCAAAATTCATCATCATTCTAATGTATTTTGTGTCCATTTTCCACGTCTCTTGGCTTATCTTACATAAGAAAAGACCTAAAACTCAATCTCACTGAACCAACCTCAGATCTTAACCTTTTCGGAGTTGTGTGTGATCATGATTTTGTGGTTTCTTTCTCGCAGGTTAGCACATTGGGGTACATTACATCAAATTACCGTGTTATGAGGTAGGTGATCTTTTTCTTTGTTCAATACTCTCTGTGTGTGTTCTGCGGAGTGGTTTCATTAATTAACCCACAACAAAATGCAGGAGGAAGCTTCATGGACCGGAAGGAGCGATTCGAGGTTTATGACTTGGCTTACAGAAGAAACCGGTAAGGAAGGAAATTTGGAAGTAGAAGTATGTTTATTAAAAGATTACATTTTTTGGATTTCATTAACTATCTTTAGTGTATAGTCTCGAGAATAAACTACACATTCTTTTGTGGGTTTGGTGACATGAGAAAATTATGAGTGGAGCTCAAGTTTGGTCGTATGATATATGCCCTCTTAATTTTCTCTACTTTTATAATTCTTCTATGTATCAACATGAACTTAGAGTTCACGTGTTGCATGGAGTTATGCCAGATGATGTTTCTCGGTGGCTCAATTTTGCTGACCACTATTCAGCTTTTGGCTTAATTGATATTGTATATACTTTCACATAGTAAGTTGTGTTTTCCCTGAGCTATGAACCAGTTAAAAGTTGTAGTCGGGCTAGGAACAATCTCTCAAGTCGGCTAGGAACAATCTCTCATCTTTTTGCAATGTGAATTCTTCAAAGTCATACGATATCTCCAAAGATAGGATCCCTATGTGCATTTAGTTTTGTATTCTATTCAATTCATGAAATATCCAGATGGTATGAAGCTTGCAAGAGCCAATACAGTCCTCCTTCATTGGATAAATGTGGATTCTTTCGCTATGCATTAAGATGATAAATCAGATTGCGGTTCTGAAGCGTGTGTTGGTACTGCATGATATTATTTTTTGATATATCGATGGTTTTGTTTTGGCAGTTGCTTGCGGCTGGAGGTGGATGTATGTGGAAGTTTTCAACAGAGACAGAGTGATTCCATTGGCTTACAACATCGTAAAGAAGAATAAAGTCGGAGAAACTAACACTTAATTGGATGGAATCTACCTTCTTTTCACTTACTTAACCAAAGTTGAATCCATTACTCCAATCAAGACTGCTCTTACTGCCCGTAACGACATTACCCTATTTTATTCCTTAAAGTTAAAGAAGAAGTACAACTGAAGAGACGATGAACACTGCATGTGTGTATGTGACCAAATTTAGGATTCTAGATGTTCCTTCTGAATTAAAGTAGACCTATCTTTATTTCATGTGTGTCTTTGTATTATTTTTTGAAATAGTGCACTGTTTTCTTTATCTACCGAGTGTGAGAAACTGTATTGCAGTTTTTATTATATCAGCTATTCAAACTCTTTCGTTTGATATCAAAAGTAAGTCTGGATTTGATGATCGACTATATTAGTACATGTGCATACTATAAACACATGAGGACTAATGACTTGGCATAGAAGAATATGTTGATAGCTTATCAACATTCATGAACTTGGGGAGAGACATCTGAGAATCTATGCATAGTTTAATAAGTATAAACGTATAAGCTTGAGTAAATGATGCGTGGATTCTATTTATCATGTGCCAAATTGTTTTTGTTATAGCTGGATAAGTTAAATGCAAGGATTTTTGAATTGTGACTTAATCATTATGCGCAAGTTACATTTCTTTTCTTCTTTTTTTGACTATCGCAGGTCATATTTCTTCAGTCATGAGATTCTATGTTTTTTAAAGGCTTATGGCTCTGTAAGATTAAACAAAGCTGCTCTGATTGTGGTATGTTTGTCCGTGACTTTTCGTTGAGTCAAGAAACTTCAATTTTATTCTAACTTATATTTCCTTCTCTCAAAAGACAAAAGCTAGGGGCCTTTTTGACATCCACCAAACCAGAAATGAAATTATTTTATTCATATTTGTTTTTTATATTTTCATTATATGATTCCACCTAAAAAAGTAAAGATACATATTACACAGTAGACTGTCCATTAATGAAAATACTACGGTTGGTACCAAAATATATAAATAAATATAGTGTATAACTAAAATATAAATAAGTGGAGTTTAACCATTTTTAGTGAAAAATCAAATATAAAAATATATGAGTTTAATTAACTTTTCATTGAGTTTGCTTACCAGTCTATATATTTTCTGATATTAATAAACAAGTTTTAAAATTTGATACTTCAAATTGTTGTGCAAGATAAAATAAGAACAATTTAGTTTTTAATGATTTGTATTTTCATAATCGGCCAAACACACACACATATATATTCAAATAGAAATGTCAAATATTATAAACTTAATAAAATTATGAAAATAAATCTGGGTAAGACCGATTTACATATATGTCAAAAAATAACAACCAAAATATCATTCTTTCTGCTTTGTTTTCTGTAACAACTTCATTGATTTGAATTTACGCCTTATAGTTACTTTCTGAATTGTAACCTAGGCAATCATCAGAAAACAAAGATGAGATAAAGAACAAATAACAGACAAAGAAAAACATAGTCCTAGAGAAAAAGGAGAATAAGGCTGGTGAGGATAGAAAGAAAGATAAAAGTAGAAGATGAAATTGTTTTGGAGATCCTTCTGTGACAAGTTTGGAAGCAGTCTTCAAAAGATCTTAACGGAAGAAAAATGTCTCCTGCCCATCGTTAATTTTGGCGGGGCTTCATTATAGCCGACTCCGATTTATAGTATCTATGTTTTTCAATCACAGATTTTCTTAGTTCCCAATTTTTTTTAAAACTACTGTTAGAAGTTCATATGATCGAAAGGGTTGGATTATGTTTATATTGTGGGACACTAATTTCCATAACAATTAAGATTAGCGATAACTTTGGTGATCTCTATCTGCAAAACTTTCAGAACATAGTAAACTTAGCAAACTAATTTGTATCAGTGTATGTGTCTTCCAAATCAAAACAAAAAATTGCCTTAGTTACATATTATTCAAAACATTTAAACAATTTATTAAAAAAAATCCACAGAAATACAAGACAATAATTTTTTCAAATGGCAGAAAATAGTATAGAACGTGTAAACAAAAAAAAACATACATCTGAATATGTAATCTGCGCGTAAAAAAAGAGTAATAGTACCTCCAATGATAAAGAAAACTAGTATCTTACAATAAAAAATAAAAAAAAAAGCTGAGGAGAGAGAAAGAACTGGATTCTGATTTGAGATTCTTATAGAACCGGTTTTAAAGCAGTGGATTTTTAAGAAAAGAAAAAAAATAATTACAAAAAAATTAAACTAAAATCTTAATAATATAAAGAGGTAAGAACGTGTAGTAGGATTTTTTACCTCCTGAGATTGCTCTAATCTCTAGCTAAATATGCAATCAATGCATCAAATAATTTTGAGGGACAAAATAACATGCAAAACCATACAAATAAAGTTTTCCTTATTATTTTAATTTTTTCTGGTTATGAAATTGTAAATTTTGAATGGCAAAGGTAAAATCCAATAGAAGTCTGTCACCCTGATTTTTAGAAACCAGTCATAGAACATATTCAAAAATTCAATAAAAATACATGGATCAAGCTATATAATATAAACATCATCTCCAATTCATTTTTCTGTTCCAATGTATTCTTTTTTAAAAAAAAAGGATACAATGTATTCTTTATAATAAAAGATGTTATTTCTTCTATAAATAAAGGAATGATATATTTATTTCTATAAATAGAAAATATTGCATTTTTATTTATAGAAAAACGTATTGAAACAGTTTTCTATATTTTAATAATGAAATCTTTAAAATAAAAATAGGTTAAAGATAATTTAACTGAAAGCATGTTAAAACATTATTACAAATTGTTGGAATGAGCATTGGGAAATTTGATACAGACTCATGGTGGATTAAGAAATAACTCTATTTTATATTATATTCAACTTAATTTTGGTTTATCATATCAAAACTTTTGACAATTTGTAAAATCTAATATAACATGTTTACATTTGTATGTTTCGTAACATTTAGAGATAACTTTGACCTTTCCCTTAAAGTTTCTACAAATCCTAATTATAATATTGCAATCATTATCATAGAATATACGGGACAAATGATTTCTAAAGTTATACAAGAAATTTGAGACATGATCTGATTTAACTCATATTTAAATGAAATCATACATTTATATTTGACACTACTTTGCCGTTCCCAGAAAACTATAATAGTAACATTGCTTCACATATATAACTCTAAAAATAAGATGTTTCTGTTTTCTTTTAACTCGATGGTGTTGCTGTTTAAAGGAGGAACACACCCTATAATTTATGTTTGAAATTCTAAAGGTATATAGAATTTGAGAATTATCATAGACATATTTCCAACATTTTTACGATTTATTTCTACACAAGTGATGACAAGGAAATTATATGTGGATAATTAGTCAAAGGTTCATGAATCTAAATCTTAAACTCATTTTTGGCTATATGATTCAAATCTACCCAAATTATTAAGTTAGTTAGATCTTTCACCACTCTATGTTTCAGATGACAAACAAATTAATGGGCATAAACTAAATTAGGTTCCAACTTAACATTAAACAAGTTTATATTTGATAGACATATAATTGTATTTTCAATCCGATCACGAGTGTAATGTTTGTTATTAAAATTAACCCGGGCGTAGCCCGGGAAACACCCTAGTGATATTAAAACAAACACAAAATAATCAAGAGATGAATATCCGTTGATAATTTACTTTGGCGTGTGCACCAGCCCTCTACTTCACCAACTTTTGTAAAATCATAGCTATGTAAAATGCTTAAGAAAATATCATGTTATTGTTCGTTTTTTTAATCATGTAATTGTTCTTAAGATAATAAAGCTCGTAATATTGTCGATTCTTATTTAGGGTCTGGAAAATATCGGTTTTTGTTTTCAGTGAATGACTCAAAGGTATAGATAAATAGCTTTTTCATCTGAACATTTGCTAGTTTCACTAATTTTGCTAGTAGTTGTTATCGAAGTTTTTGTTATCAGTGTGTTTTATGTATTCGAACAAACAGCATTAGATAATAAAAAATGGACTGGAAATGGTTTTTAAAATACCAATCAAATTCCAACATGATCAATACTATTACTATAGTTGGGGGTTGGTGATCGATCGCATGAACATGTTTACCGTAACACATTTGACTTTTCCTTTAGCTCAGTTTATTTATCTGGCTCTTCCTCCCAGGGCCGGTACTGATTCGTGGTCGATAGATTCCTCTTTTCCAAGTCAATGGAACCATTAAGTCGAAGCTTGATTAGTTCCTTTTTTTTTTTTAATTGAAAAACTAGGGTATGAATTATTCCAACTCTCATTCTTTAACTTCGCATATTTGGGTTGTTCAGCTCCTTCAATTTAATTTGATCACTAATATACGACCATTCGACAGATAACAACCAACCAAAAATAATAGTAGTATTCTATATTTCTGTTTAAACAATATCTTATATAACTACGTCCGTTTATAGAACTGTATTCTCAAAGCAATCATTTCGTAAGGATTATAAACAGAACCGCCTTCCTGTTCATAAATGTGAGATGACAAAATCTTTCAATTGAAGAAGCGACAACGTCGAAGAAAAAAAGAAACACTTATAATTTTAAGTTCAAAATTAAATTTTTGTGTTTTTAAGAAAACTATATATATTGAGTTTGTGTCAAACTAAACAGGCTTTTCAACAGTACAATTTTCTGATATATATTAATAATCTTTATAGCAATAGTAAACGTTGTTTCTTCATGTTAAGCTGTTAGCCTTTAATATACAGAATTTAAAATTTAACAACATTCAAATAGGTCCCTGCTGGAAAAAGAGACTAGCTTGTTTTGTTAATCTCTTGTCAACGCGAAAAAGTAATGATTCAAATTAGGTTCAAAATGAACCATAGTTTATAAGAACAAAAACGCTGGGTTTTATTAAGGGTTACTTATCTCAGTTCGCAAACACGATCAGCAGCGTCACTTTCAAAAAGGAAGACATCTGAATTGGTTATTCAAAGTTAGTACTTAACTAATAAGGTGTTATCATCCACAATACTCAATAGAAAACGTACAAACTTCTGAAACTGTTAAAATGACATTAATTATCTTACTTAATGTTCTTAACTGCCTGTTATCCTCTCATCGGATGAAGGTTTTGTAACTGGTTCTTATAAAGCTTTCTTGGTCAACGCTGATGGTATACAGTATATTAATCCAAATCCATAAGACATATTATATCCCAATGTATATATACTCATAATTTGGAATGAGACATCACGAATCAGACACAACAAGCAAAATACAGATAATTAAAACAAACAACTTGATGCATTGATTCCATAATTAACATAAGGGATTTGGAAATAAATAATGTTGGTTATGACAGGTCACAGATATTAAAGACTAATAGGAAGTTGATTAAAAAAACGCCAATTTGGTAACGAAGACCTGCCAACAGAACAAAACATAAACATGTTGTTATAGATAAGGACCTTATCGCATCATCCATTTCAAACATTACAATTCATCATCTCTTCTTCTTCTGTAACAGAACTAAAATTAAGAAACTTTTTTTGGGAAGAAAAAGAAAAAAGAGAGAAGATTTTCATTTATTTTTGCAGTTTGCATTGGCTTTCACGAAGGCTGTCTCTTTCTCTCTCTCTCTGGCCGCAAAATATCACAGTCGCTTTTATCTTTTCTAGAAAATTCATTAGTGGAAAGCAAAAACGGAAGAGATAAAATAGACGAGGAGAAAAGCAGACGTATCTGCTGTGTGTTGTTGTTTTGTTGATTCATCTCTGTGGTTCCAAGGATTTGTCTGTTTTCAAGACACAACCTTTGGCTTCTCTCCTCTTCTGTTCTTCTACTTGTCTTTCCCTTTTGTAATACTAGTTTATTAGCAAAATCGAGAGATAGAGAGAAAGGGATTAAAGGTTTTAGGAGGGGAGATGTATTATCAGTTGACCAAGTCTTCTTACATGGACTCTTTGAAGATTCTTGAGGCTGACATAGAGCACGCCAATGGACTGTAAGTCATCTGATTCTATCTGGGTTTCCTTTTTAATTTTTGGTTTCTGATTCTCTGGGTTTAGGGGTTTTATGATAACATTTTATTAGGCGACTAATTAAAGGATTGAATCAGCCGAAACCCACTTAGGAATCAGTTTCCTGCTCTTGCAGCAGTTCGATTCCCAGTCTTTGTCATGAACTTGGAATATTGCAGAATTGGTCCAAAGTTGTAAACTTTGATGTATCTGTGTGATGTTTTCTTTGAAGCATATGTTCTTTAAAGAAATGGGTTAGTTTATTACAAGGATATTAGTAACTGATTAGTCTCAAAATTTTGACTCAGGGCTGCTGAGATTCCCATGGGGAAGAGCGGTGTTCGACTTCAGATGAAACTGGTTTGCAGCAATTTGGCTCCTTTCTTCATTTTCCTGCTACAATGGATGGATTTCTCGTGTCTGCTCCCAAGATATTTTGATTTCTTCCACATACTCATCTACAAGGTTCTTACTTGCTCTACCATATCTTACACGGCTTGTGCTTGTGTGAATTGGTAGATTCCCTGATAGTTTCTTCTTGATTCTTCCATACAGGTACGTGCTGATGGGCGGTGGAATCGATCCAGGTACGGAAGGAAAGCTACAATCAGAGAGTTTTACGGTAAGCCTTCAGCTCTTTTTTGATACAATTGTGTGTGTGTTCTTACACTATTGGGTTAAGTCTTATATTGGCTAAATGCAGGTGTTATATTACCATCACTAGAGCGTCTTCATATCAACTTCTCTGACTCACCAGGCGACGGCTTGTGGTATCCGAATCCAAAAGCTATCACCAAGAAGAAGTACGACATCGAAGGCAACAGGTTCACGACTAACGACTCGGAAAGAGAAGAGGAATGCGGGATCTGCTTAGAGCCTTGCACCAAAATGGTGTTGCCAAACTGCTGTCACGCCATGTGCATCAAATGTTACAGGAACTGGAACACCAAGTCTGAGTCGTGCCCGTTTTGCCGAGGCAACATCAAGAGAGTGAACTCGGAGGATCTTTGGGTGTTGACTTGCGATGAGGATGTGGTGGATCCTGAGACGGTCACTAAAGAGGATCTCCTTAGGTTCTACCTACACATTAATAGTCTGCCTAAAGATTATCCTGAAGCCGTCTTCTTAGGCTACAACGAGTATTTGATGTGATTTTATTGCGAGAAAACATTACATCACTGGTGGGTGCAGAGAGGGAGAGGAAGATCCCAGACCTTTAACTAAGTGTATATAAGAATCTGGTGATCCAAGATTTTCCCTAACATTTTTAGATTATGATAATAAGAAAATTGTCTACCCTTTGTTATGAGATATTAAAGAGAAATTGTTGTTTCAGTTTCCTTATACCACACTTGTTGTCTGGTTTCTTCGTGATAGGTTATCACTGATAGCACAAACATATGTTTCAAGATGAGACTAAGAAACTTGGCCATCCTTTGGTCAGGGAAAATCTTTGGAGATAGTGCTACTGATTCTGTAATGCTTAGTAAGACATCAGTTGTTATGAATAAACACGAATCAAACACGAAGAAGAATAATGACTTTATTAAAGAGAAAAGAAGATCAAGGCAAATACCCGTTATTGGTGCATTGTTTCGAGAATCAACACCAAGGTTTTCTGAAAAGTACATAGAGATCAAGTTGAAAGACTAGTGTCTGAGTTGTAAATTACTGGTGGTGTTCAAAGTTGTAAGACTAGTGTCTGAGTTGTAAATTACTGGTGGTGTTCAAAGTTGTAAGAGAGACTTCTTTAAGGGCCTTATATGGTACTACTTCTTGTGTTTCTGTGATGAGTTTGATGACTAAACCACATAATATTAGTTGATGTTATGAGGATCATGTAAGGGACGAACTGAAAAGGTCCCCAGTGCAATCTAATGATTCAAACATTCAACTAAAGAGGCTCAACATTTAACAGAAAAAGACAGATGTAGGCTAAGTTCTGTGTTCAAAGATAATGGGCACGTTTACAAAATCTGAAACTGTGACTGCAGTGTACCAGAAATGTGACTTGTGGATCAACAGTTGTAGATGGCTTATGAACAATAGCGACACATTGTAACGCAGTGTGTTACATGTAATGCACTAAGCAACTCATAGGAAAATGGGAATCCAGCACATTGAAAGTTGAATTTAATTGACCGAAAATATAGCATACAAATTTAATGTTTGCATTTGTATATAAATACGAAAATTTGATTAAGATATGGTAAATATTAAATGTAATATAGTTTGGAAGATTTTATTACATCAAAAACTTTATGATCACATTCCAATTTTGTCTTACATTAAATAAGATTAAAAAAGTTAGTCACGTGATGGGAACCTTAAACGGAAACGAACGTTTCTGATTGGTTAAAACACATCACACACTTCAATCTCACGACATAAACACAAACGGGAGATAACAAAACGCACCGTGTCGGTCTTTCCTCTGCAACGCCTTCTCTTACCTCTCTCTCTCTCTTTCCTTCCCTCGCTGGTTTATAATCTTACTCACGGATCCATCTCCGACTCTAACCAACAAAGCAAAACCGTTTCTCACAGTTCTTACCTTCATTTCTAGACTCTCTTCGCAGTTTTTTCTGTAGGCTCTCTCTCTCTCGTGTGCTCTTGTCGGGTTTCCGAATTAGATCTGTTTGGAAAAAGGGCTGGAATCGTGAGAATGCACGAGAATGATGATCTTCCGCATGATTCGTCTGATTCCGTAGCTGATGCAAACGAGAATGGCAATATTCTGCAGGATTCGGCCGATTCTTCTGTAGCTGATGGGATTGAGAATGATGGCGAGACAAATGAGCAAGAGCTTGATGATCCTGACCAGGTGAGAGATTTGTGAATGTTAACAATATGCTTTTTGTGTTTGTTTCTTGTTCGTTTTCAGATGATGAAATTTGGGGTGAGTAATTGTGCAGGGAACAGGTTTTGTTGATAGTAAGGAAGATATGTTTGTTGATGCTCCCGAAGAGTTGAATATTGATACACCTAGCAAGGAAGCAGCTCTCACCACAGATGACGATGGCAATGTAATTTGTATTTTCTTAGTTTAATTATTGAAAGTATCTTTGTCTTGTTGGTTGTTCATTTATGTTTCTTTTCTACCACACATACAGAATGAGAAGGAGGATAGGGAGAAGGAACTTGCAGTGTTGCAGGAACAGTTTAAGCTCTTGTCTGCTGAGAAGAACGACTCCAAAGGTGAGGAAGATGGGAACACCGTGGAGATCCTCAGTCGTTTCTCTAACTTTCTAAAAACTGCTGAAGAAGAGAAGATTCAGCATGAGGATGCACTCAAGGAGCTTCGAGGGATTATCATTGGGAAGGACGAGGAGATTGCTCATCTCACGGCAAAGATCTCAGAGCTTTCTCCCTCACAGGAGGAGGAGCAACTTGTGGCTGCGACAGATAGGACTCTGCTTGCTCTTAGTAATGTGTTCGGGCAAGAGGAGCCGCAGCTTGGCTCTTCCGTCTCTGAAAAGATTGCTAATCTTGAGAACGGAGTTGCGTTTTTGAGTGCTAAGTACACTGAGTTTTACTACGGTGCTGATCAGTTGAGGAAGTGTTTGTCTAGTGATGAGGCGGATCTTCGTTTCCAAGAGGATTTTGGTTCAGCTCTCGGTGGTGCTTGCTCTCAGTTACTTGAGCTCAAAGAGAAGGAAGCAGCCGTTACTGAAAGAATTAGCTATCTAGAAGATGAAAATAGGAAACTGGTTGAGCAAGTGAACAGAGATAGAGAAATGATTGAGTCCATGAATGCAGAGTCCGGTAAACTGAAGGCAGAGCTTGAGCAGGAGAAGACAAGGTGTATCAACACGAAAGAGAAGCTCAGCATGGCTGTAACGAAGGGGAAGGCGTTAGTTCAGAACCGTGATGCTCTAAAGCATCAGATATCCGAAAAAACAATGGAGCTTGAGAACAGGTTGACTGAACTACAAGAGATGAAGACTGCCCTTGAAACTTCTGAGTTACTCAAGGGGCAGCTTGAACAATCTTTAGCTGAAATGGCAGATGAACTCGAGAAGTCCTCTACTGAACTCCGTGATAAGTCTGTACTTCTGGAAGCATGTGAGCTGGCAAAGAGGGAGTTGGAACAGTCTCTGGATGAGAAAACAAAAGAACTTGAAGAGTGTTTGATGAAACTACAAGATATGTCAACAGCATCGGATGAATCTGAAGTCATCAAAGGTGAGTTAGTAAAATCCGAAGCTATGGTTGCATCGTATCAGGAAATGGTGTCGTCAAAGAGCTCAATAATTGAAAATATTGAATCCATCTTGTCACACATTAATGATACCTCTGACGAAGGTCAGTCTTTAGATGTCATTGAAAAAGTTAGATCACTTGCAGAAGAGAGGGAAGAGCTCCAGAATGTTTCTCAGGAATACAATAGACTAAAAGATTTGAACCTTTCCATTGACTTACCGGAGGAGATCTCCGAGTCCAGCTTAGAAGCTCGTCTAACTTGGATTAAGGAATCATTTTTCCACGCAAAGGATGAAGTAAGCGCCCTGCAGAACCAGATTGAACGCTTAAGCATTTCTCTTTCAGCAGAAATGGAGGAGAAAAATAACATTAGACAGGAACTTGAGGATTTAACTTTCAGGTTTAAAACATTGGAGGAAACTGCGGAACGAGATTCTTTGGAAAGAGAGGAAATTGTGAAGAGGCTTGTGGAAACCTCTGGCGTGATGACAGAAGGAGTTGAACATCATACTGTTCTTGTTGATAGATCCTTCGATCAGATAGAAAAGAAAATCAGGGACTCCAGTGAGAGTTCTTATGGCAATGAAGAATCATTTGAAATATTTCAAAGTCTCCTTTATGCAAGTGGTCTGGAGTTGTCACTTTGTAAGGAAATGTTAGGAGAAGAAATGCTGGCTAGTGTGCAGGTACGCAATCTTTCAGATGAGCTAACTACCGTATCTCGAGAACTTGCTTCCGTAAAAGAAGAAAAACTTGCTTTGGAGACAGATCTTGAGAGGTCAGAGGAGAAATCTGCTTTGCTCAAAGACAAACTTTCCATGGCTATCAAGAAAGGCAAGGGACTTGTTCAAGATAGGGAGAAGTTGAAAACTCAGTTGGATGAGAAAAACTCTGAAATCGAGAAGCTGATGCTCGAGTTGCAGGAGTTAACTGGTGCGGTTGATAGCTACAAGAATCAGATAAATATATTATCGGGAGACTCGGAGCGCACAAAGGAGCTAGAGGATGAGCTTGTTGCTGTTAAAGAAGAAAGAGATGAGCTTAAGCAATCTTTATCTTTGAATGACACCTTGTTGCAGAAAGTGATGAAAACAGTTGAAACTATGAGTATCCCTGTTGATTTAGCAACTGAGGATGTTTCAGAGAAGATTGACAGACTTGCTGGGTACTTCAAGGAAGTGCAGCAGGCTAGAGTAGAGGAACAAGAAGAGCTGGAAAAGGTAAAAGAAGAAGCCAGTACATTAGCCACTAAATTAGCAGAAACCCACACAGCCTTGAAGTTGGTTGAGGATGCCTTGTCTGCTGCAGAGGGTAACATTGATCGACTTGCTGAGGAGAATAGGCAAATCCAAGCTGCCAAGGAACATGTAGAACTTGAGCTGCAGAAAGCAGTTGGAGAGGCCTCTTCTCTGGCTAGCGAGCTGGATGAAGCTTGTGCAACCAGGAATACACTTGAAGCTGCACTCATGCAGGCTGAAAGAAATATATCTGATATCATCAGTGAAAAGGAAGAGGCTCAAAGCAGTACTGCTAATGCAGAGATGGAGCTCCAGAAGGTGAAAGAAGAAGTTTCAGACCAGAGTAACAAATTAACAGAAGCACACAGCACCATACATTCACTTAAAGATACACTTAGTCAGACAGAAAGCAACATGGATTCGCTGTCTAAACAAATTGAAGATGACAAAGTTCTTTCTACAAATTTGAAGAATGAGTTAGAAAAGCTTCAAAATGAGGTAGAGTTAGAGCGTAGCAAGATGGCTGACGCTTCCTTGACAATAGGATCCCTGGAAGAGGCACTAATGAAGGCGGAGAATAGTCTTTCTGTCTTGCAAGGAGAAATGGTGAAAGCTGAAGTCGAGAAGTCAACTCTGAGTAGTAAACTTAATGTGTGCATGGAAGAGTTAGCTGGATCAAATGGAAACTCCCAGAGCAAATCTATGGAGATTATTGCTCATCTTGACAATCTCCAAATGGCACTGAAGGATGGAGGGGTGATATCCAGGGTGAATGACTTCCTTGAAAGGAAATTTAAGAGCCTAAGAGACATGGATGTCATTGCTAGAGATATCATAGGAAATTTTGGTGAGAAGGAATTGGCTGGGGAAATGAACAACGTTACAGAGGTAAGAGACTAGGAGTATTCTTGAACCTTACCATGTTAAACCTTCTTCTGTTTATTGGCTTTTTCATATCAGTTTACTATCTCTCTTCACCATTACTTTGTGCACATTTAGCAAATATAGATTGGCCAGAGTTTATGGATCTTCTCTTGACGAATTTGTGATAATGCTGTTCTCTTGACGTTGTTTATATTTCCAGGATGATTCGACTGTGGCAAAATCCTTGTTAAATGGTCTTGATGATTCAGTGGATACAGAGCTGGAGAATGGCAGAGAGAATGCAGCTAACGAAGACGAAATTTCTTTATCTCTTAGGAAGATCACAGAGGGAGTCAAGCTGAGAGACAAAATACTCGAGAAAAACTTTGAGGTTTTCGCAATTTCCATTGACACACTCATTGCGGCTTTGATGGAAAACATGACAGCAGCTAGGGCTGATGTGATAAACGTCAAGGGTCATAATGAGTCCCTGAAAGAACAGGTGAGGAGTGCTGAAGATATTGTCCGCGAAAAGGAAAACACTATAGCTGCATTACAAACAGACTTGTCATCTTTGATGTCTGCATGTGGCGAGGCTGCCAGCGAACTGCAATCAGAAGTGAAAAATAACCTTCTAGAGTTGGTTCAGTTTCAAGAAAATGGCAACGGTGGTGAGACTGAATCAACCGAACATCCACAAGAGCTTCTCCATGTAAGTGAATGCTCCCGGAGAGCAAAAGAGCTATCTTCTGCCACAGAGAAGGCATGTACTACTCTTAAGCTCTTTGAGAAAACAAGTAATGCGGCTGCTGTTCTCATCCGAGATATGGAGGACAGACTAAAAGAAGCATCTAACGCTCTAGAAACGGTTGTGTTGGAAAGAGATCTAAACCAAACTAAGGTTTCAAGTTCCGAGGCTAAGGTGGAATCTACGGAAGCGCTGTGCAAAGATCTGAAACTTCAGTTGGAAAATCTCAAAGCCGAAGAAGAGAAATGGCATGAAAAAGAGGTGGAACTTTCTACATTATATGATAAACTGCAGTTGCAAGAGCAAGGTATATATTTTTCTTTTCTTTTGTCATCTCTCACTTCCTTCAATCTTCTTTAACATGTATATCAGTTTACTGAAATCTCACTTGCTGTTTCTTCGAGTTGCAGAAGCAAAGGAAAACCTAATTCCAGCTTCTGATATACGTGCCCTTTTTGACAAGATAAATGGTATTGAGATGCCTTCAGTAGATCAGGCCAACGAGTTAGATTCACAGAGTCCATATGATGTAAAGAAGCTATTCGCAGTTGTTGATAGTGTTACTAAGATGCAGCATCAGATAAGCCTCTTATCATATGGACAGAAAGAGCTCAACTCCACCTTGGCAGAAAAGGATCTTGAAATTCAAGGTATGAAGGAGGCAGCTGAAGCAAAGCATACAACCGAGCTAGAGCTAGTAAAGGCAAATAAAGAATTGTCCAAGCTAATATCTGGCTTGGAGAAACTGCTGGGTATGTTGGCAGGCAATGACTTTGTCGTAGAACCAGACTTCTCCGAGTCATGGACACTCTTGCAAGCACTAGAGAGAAAGATAGCGTCTCTTCTCTTAGAGTCAGAGAGTTCAAAATCAAAGGCACAAGAACTTGGTCTAAAGTTAGTCAGCAGTGAAAAACTTGTGGATAAATTATCACTCAAAGTCAAAGAGTTTGAAGATAAACTTCAAAGCCAAGCCATTCAGCCTGATGTTGTTCATGAAAGGAGCATCTTTGAAGCACCAAGATCATCTTCTACCTCAGAGATATCCGAGATTGAGGACAAGGTAATTTTTTTTTTAATCTTGGGCTGTTTCAGCTTCTTATTGACTCTTGTGAATGCCATCTATGTTTACTCTATCTGCAGCTAAGTTATGACCTTAAAACTAGATAATGTTATTTTGAATATTTAGAAGCAGTGAGTTAGGTTATGTCTCTTTTTTTTATCATAAAATTTGTGCTTGAAATGTTTTGTGCTCAGGGAAAAAAATCAATATCAGCTGTGCCTACAGCAGCGCAAGTGAGAATGGTGAGGAAAGCATCAACGGATCATCTAGCAATCAACATAGATTCAGAGTCCGAGCATCTGATGAACCAGAGCGAGGCAGATGAAGATAAAGGTCAGAACTGACGCCGTCTACATATCTATCTCGTTTATTGCTAAAGTAAATACCATCTGTTTTTTCTTTGGCAGGGCATGTTTTCAAGTCTCTCAACATGTCTGGTCTCATTCCAACGCAAGGAAAGATGATAGCAGATCGGGTCGATGGAATATGGTAAACACTCGATCATATTCAAACTGATCTGAAAGGGCTCCTGTGTTGTTGTTCATCTTATTGAGCGTTGTTGTTTGATTTGTGTAATGTAGGGTCTCAGGTGGAAGAGTATTAATGAGTCGTCCACAAGCAAGGCTTGGCGTTATGGTATACAGTCTCTTATTGCATTTGTGGCTCCTAGCTTCCATCTTGTAACAAGACAGGTGATTGATATCTCTTAGGCCTCTTCACATGAAACTACACACAATAGAAACACACAAACTTACTCTTTTCCCTATTCTTCCCATTCTTTGTCGACCCCGTAAGAAGAGAATGATAGGTGTCGTCTTGTATATCCTGAATAATGCCTCAGCCTTTTTTCATCTAGTTCTTCAGTTTCATAGTCCTAGAATGTTTAATTAGGACTCAGTACGTTATTACATATTTACAGGTGGTTATTTTGTCTTGAACATTTGTTCCAGGACTTGAGAATAGTTTTTTGCCTTTTGCGTCTTCTAAGACTTCTAAGTTTTTAATGAAGATAATAAAATAAACAGAAAATTACAAAAGGAAAAAAAAAAGAGGGTTGAGAAGAAATGTAAGATGTGTATCTCATTTGAGATACTAAAAAAAGTTTTGAGAATCCTAAAACCATATTCTTTATTTTTACACCTTTTTAACACCTTTTTATCTGTTTACACATTAAGAAAACACATTAAATATATATATCATAATAGCTTTTAATTCATAGTGGAGAAACACCTCGTGAAATGGCCAAGAGGGTTTTTGTAAGTCATGGAAGCTAAGTTCATTTTTCATCGCATATTCTTTTTTTTGGGCAAAAGTATAAGAAATACGTGTATCCTCGCAGGATTTGCTTTAATACGAGAATACCTTAATTTCTAAACCATGAAACTTGGCTACATCTGTGATGAAAAAAAATGAATAGAAAATGCAATCACTACATTAAAATCTAAGTCAATGAAGCTTTCTTTATGCTCTACGGTTCAGTGTCGAAAAAAGTGGAATAAATTCAAAATCAGGAACACAAATGAGGATGTTCTTAAAATAAAAACTTACAAGAGAGGAAAAAAATGTTTAATAGTATCGAAAGCTAATAGAAGGCAAACAAAAGAGGCGAGAGGGAAGAAATACAAAGGCTACAGCAGTACATCATCAGTACTCAGAATTAGAGATGACATCGTCGATCTTTAGAATCATCTTAACGACTTGTGTTGCAAGCAAAATCTGCTGCTGCTTTCCTATCAATGTTTCAAACACATTTTGCTCCCTCATATCGTTTGTTCCCACGTCATTGCAATCTATCCCATAGAAAGGAATATTCTCCTGTTTATCATACACCAAAAAATGTCAAGTTTCATTCACTGACCAAATTAAACAAGATAACCAAGTCACTTACCTTAATTTGCTGAGATTTAACCGCAGAGAGTGTCTCAATGGGCTGTAATCCACTGTTCTCTGCAAGAGCCATAGGGACAGAGTCCAAAGCTTCTGCGAAAGCCCTTATTGCGTACTGCATAGATGGAGGAGTAGTCAGCGTTGAGATTTGTGAGATAAACGATTTTGCGTAAGGACTCGAAAGCGAAGAGCAAAGATCGTCTTTTACCTGCTCGACGCCAGGGTATTTATCAGCAGCTGCATCAACCGCAAGTGAGCATGTGATTTCAGCTGCACCACCTCCATATACAATTGAATTATTGCGGATGAGATTCCTTGCCACACATAGAGCATCGTGGATACTACGCTTCGTTTCTTCTATCATCATTTTGTTACCTAAATCATATGCCATAATGAATTGTTAATCAATCGGAAACAATACTTTTGACAACCATGTACATTGAAGCATATTAAAACTCGGTACATCAATGTTTATAGATCATTAAGCTAATTAAAAGTCAGCGCTGTTAACAAATTATTTTAAAAAAAAGCTATGAGTACCTCCACGGATGAAAATAGTGACGGCTTTTGAGTTCGCACAATGCTCAATATACAGCATTCGTTCTTTCGTTGTGCCAAATGATTTTTCACGGACCATACCAGCCTAAGAACATGCATAAGTGTGGAGATTCAATGGTCTGATTATAACATATTTAACATCCCACTCATTATACAGGCAACACCAACTGAAAGTAAATAATACCTTCCCTAACTTCTCAGGGGTCAACTCCTGGAATCTTGGAACAATTCTGCCGCCTACATAAACAAAAATATCCTATCAGCTTTACACAACTGATTAAATCATTAGCAGTAGATGCTTGGAGAAATGTCATACCTGTGGCTATTGCGATAAGTTCTAATTCAACACCTCCGACCCATCTTACAGCAGGCAAATTCCTGTGCATCAATAGATGGTTTGCCTCATCATCGAACCCCCATTGGCAAATAACCAGTGTAGCACCAACATCCTGCAATTTCAAAGCATAAGGAATACACATACAATATCATAAAGTGCATTGTGGTATTTTAATGAAAAAAAAGCATTTTAAAACCTACCTTGCACTTTTGAACCATCTCATCGAAATATTGCTGCTCTTGCTTGCGCAATGTCTCAAACTTCTCCACTGTGTCAATGTCCACCTTATGCTTAGTCTTCGGCTTCGGTGGCTCAAAGGGGCAAGTCAGAATGGCAATGTGGGCATCTTCAATCTGCTTTGGCATTTGAGGATGACTCATGTCTTTGTCAACAAGTATTCCATATATAAGCTCAGTGTCCTCCAGCTTTCCCCCGACTTTACCCTCTACTTTTATCAAATCTAAGTTAACATCTCTTCTCTCTAAATCAGCAACAGCAAGAACTGCTTTCACAGCAATCTCAGCTAAACTGCGCTTGCATCGATTCACACTGTAGAAATGAACCAAAAAAAAAGTTAGAAAGTATTCCAAAAACCATATTAAGAAAATTTGCATAACTACTGAAAGGAAACTCAAATATTAAAAGGAATATTACATCTTCGAGGATAGCGTAGTCATGCATGTTTGAACCAATGGCTCGTAGTTATTAACGTCGAACTCAAACTTCTGAGCTATACGCTCCAGATGTTCAACTGCTACCCTAGAAGCCATCTCATATCCTTCAGCGATACGGATAGGATGAATTCCCCTATCTAATTGACGTTCAGCTTGCTCCAGAAGTGCACCAGCCATGACAACGACGCCTGTTGTGCCGTCACCTATTTCATAATCCTGGCTCCGCGACAGCTCGACCATAAGCTTTGCAATCTGGTTGTCAACATCCATTTGCTCCAAGATGGTTGCACCGTCGTTTGCTGGATAACAACAAAAAGCCGAAGTTATAAACAAGATAGCAAAAAAAAAAAAAGCTTCACACAAACTATACGATTCTGTAGGATAGAACCACTGTCACAAATTTACGCATCTTCAAATACTGCCAAGTGAAATACGCTCAATTTCAACAGACATTATGAGCCAAGAATGAGAAAGGTGCATCAGTTGTCGAAATAACAAGGTTTTGCATATCCAGCCGACGTAATAACAAATGTTGTCACTCATTTAGCAAATCTTTGATAAGTTGACACGAAGCATGAGCATGATTTCAAATAAAAATCGTACTACAAAGTTCACACCAAGTGATAACTACAGCTAATAGAAGGAAAAAAACATAACAAAAGAGACCGACTTTTAATTCAATGCCTACCAAATGAGAGATTCATAAGAATTTAAACACGCAGAAGAAACTAGTTTGAGCTTCATAACCATTCAATGCCCCGACTAAATTTTGACTTTCTTTAAAAAAATTAGCTTAAAGTATTTGATTTTCTTAATCAATTAGTTTAGATTTCATGAAACGTCCCTGAAAAATTCAAAATTTATGATAGTGCCCCTGTTATAAAAAAAAAATCTAAATCGGCCACTGTTAATTAGCTAAGCTCGCAAACATAGCAAATCGATTTTCAAAACCTAAACAGCGAAAAAGCTACTTGGATGGATCCATTCATCAAATAAGTAAAACTACTCAATACAGATACTAAATTCCAAAAGCAGAGATGAGATATATAAAAAAAAGGGTGAGAAACGAAACGAACAGATGGTGACGTCTCCGTCAGGTCCCTGAAGCATCTTATCCATTCCCTTGGGTCCGAGAGAGGAGCGGAGGATCCGAGCCACAGCTTTTCCGGCGGCGATATTGGCTTTCTGAGCATCGATGCCTCTTAGACGCGTCTTCTGATCCTGCTCCCTCAGTATGATGAACGGACGCCCGAACTCGTCGAACGCCAACGCCATTTTTCGATCCTTCACTTTCCTCGATCTGATCGGAGTACAGATCTGAGAGTGAGAGTGACTGTGAAAATGGTCGAGTGTTAAACCCTTAATTCGTTTACGATGGCAGAATCGTAATTTTAAACCGATTCCTGGGGCTGAAAAAGTATTTGGGCTTACAGCTTAAAGCCCATCTGTCTTTTTTTTTTGAACACAAAGCCCATCTGTCTATTTTTCAGGGTTTAACGAGTTATATACATTTTGATATGAAAGCTCTTTTTATTACCATGCAACTACGTCGATTACACTAGTTTCTATTATAGTAAATTTTCCACCTTAAAATCTCTATGGTAAGTGCCGGTCTAACGTTTAACAATGCCCTAATCCAATTTTAAAACTATGTCTTTTAATATTTTGTATCGAAATTATTAAAAACTAATATAAAAGTAAATTAAAATTTGAATTAAAATAGTAAATCTAAAACATTAAAATATATTTTTTGTATTTTTCTATGTAAAAACATTCATTAAATAAATATAATCAAATCTTATAACAGTTTTGATCGATAACAAAATCAATTTAGATAATCTTTTAAATAACATGTTAGATTACAAATAACTATTTATACCTTTTAAAAGTTTTTTTATATGTGATGATCGATATTCTTATATTCAAAAATGCACATTAAATAATTTATGTTTGTCAGATAATAATCATTCTTTAACAAACAAATATTATAGTAGGCTTTCTAATCTATTTTGACATTGATTCTTGTAGAGTATTAGTTCCATAAATAAAATACCACTAATTATGTTCGAATGAATATCATTTTAAAGAAATTTTCAGTATTTGAATTATGTCTTCAAATTATCATTACTAAAAATGTCCAGTAAGTATATTTTCAACTAAAATATCTAATCGATGATTTGGGTGGCTTTCCCTCTAGACAGGTCCCAGAGAAATAAACGCTTAACATGGTTTATCACAATTCACAAACACATGCCATGGTAAGTATTTCTCATCCAAGAGCTCCCAGAAATATATATATTGTTAGTGAAATGAACAGTTAACATGATCTATCGCAAACACATGCCATGTTTACCTGTGGATGTAATATGCTGCATGCATATGTTGTTCGTTTTACTAATAGTTAATAATTGGTTACAAACTATTAATTAATATCGGTAAAAAATTTAACAATTTAAAATTTTAATTTTCTGTGATCTACAACTAATCGATGTGACAGACCAACAATATTTAAGATCGTAAGTTGCATATCACAACCATATCGAACAAGACAATCTGGAGTTGCAATTTCTAAATTTCAGAAATTTCTTTTAAAAAAAAAATCTTGTTTAGGTTTAAAAATCTGAATAATGTCTCAGTTATTCTCTTAATTGATCAATTCGTTTAACTCAATATTAATTAGAAAACAATGGTATGCATTCGTCTTATGTGCAAGCGTATAAAGTAATATTCATATTGTCTACATTCATTTTATCCGGTGTTCATTAACGAATGAAACACATGTTCGAGTATTTGTATTGAATCAGTTCATTGGCATGTTACCATTCTTTTCTCTTGATTGTCTTATTACCATTCAAAAATATATATCTTAGCAAGCCCATTTTTAGGCACTCCATTGGATTGAACGGTATTCCTCCATAGTAGTACAAACGTTTTCTGTTTTGTATTTTTTTTTTCTGAATCTCAATCACACAAGACAACTACATATACGCATCAAACCCATCTCTTTTCCGATCATCACAATCTCTAAACCTCAAGCCCTAAAATAAATTAAAAGGAATCTACGTTGAAGGAGAGAACAGAGAAGAATGGGTCGCCAAAACGTTTTCGTAGTGTTTGGCCTCGTGTTCTTGGCCATTCTTGGCCTCGCGGCAGCTGCCTCCTCTCCATCTCCTTCATCGTCACCCTCCAAATCTCCTTCTACTCCCACAACCGAGGTCGAAGCTCCAGTGTCCGAGGACACCATTGGAACCACTGACGATGATGCAGCTGCTTCTCCTGGTGATGGTGACGTGGCTGTGGCCGGTCCTCTAGGAAGTGACTCCTCATACGGTAGTATTGCACCTTCAGGCCCTGCTGACAGCGGTGCGGCGGCTCTTGGTGTCTCTGCTTTCGTCGTTGGTGTTACATCCATCGCCGGTTCTTTCTTGTTTCTCTGAGGTGTGTATTATCATGAGAATGAGAAGATTATATTGAATAAAGACTATTTATATATATATATGGATGATTGTGATGATTATGTAGTATTTTGTTTCCCCCATTTTATGAGAAACGTTGTCTTTGTAATAAAACTGAAAAAGAAAACAAAACTTCCCATTTGCAATGATAAACAATACATAATTACGGATCGAATAGCATGTCAATTTTTCATGTTTTCAAAATGAAAAATACATATTAATTAGGTAGATTCGTGAGTTCGTAACCACTGAAGACGATCTTTTTATAAATGCATATGTTTGATAAAAGAATCCCTAAACTATCCGATCCTTAAGAAGTCGTCATAAAATTCATAAATAGTTTCCTGAAACAATTAACTTATAAGAATAGCAGCGGTAAAGTTTGTCCTCAAAAGTCAAAACTTTCTGCAGTTATCATAATGACATCACCATTTAATGAAGAAAAACTTCACCTCCACTATTGTCTAATATGTTTTTTTTGAAAAAAATAATATATATATTCTAACATGTTTAAAACAAGAAATTCAAAACAGAGCTGCAGGGAAGTTTGTCCTTGTTAAGTTTCAGAAAGAGAAAAAAAAAACAATTGTTATTATTGTTTCTTTTTGGAGTAAATGTTGCTTATCAAAAACATTAAACTGAAATATTTAGTTTAGATATAATATTTGTTTAGTAGGCTGCAAACATTTGCATGGTCATTCATATTCAAACGTCAATTCTACAATTATAATAACAACTACTAATTCCACTTACAAGTACTAGGCAACTTATGAAGGAAGCAACTTTGTTTTCACTATAAAAAAATATTACATCATGGAATTTAAAGGGTGTGGTTACAACTTACAAGCAAGTTTCTCGGTTGGTGTTGGGGATCGTCCACATTTAGAAGCTCAGTGATGGACCTATCTACGAGTGAAGAAATAGCCGTACGCGTAGTGCATATGGGTTCAAATATTGGGGCATATTACTCTTTTGATCCTAACTCAACTAATACTACCTCTTTTCTTTTTCTTTTGCTTTTTCGATATTGTTCCTCTCTTAAAGCTATTTTTAGTCAAATATATCAAAATATGAAGACATATTTAAAGTATTCATGTAAAGTATATATCAATAATCAAAGCACCATTGACCATCCTCAATTCCTCATACATCTTATATACTTGATAGAGAAGGTTCCACAAATATTACTAACCGTCCGTATATTCAATATTCGCAGAGACAAGTTTTTGAATACCCGTGTAAATGTGCCAGTTGAAATACAAATAAAACAGATCCATTAAAAAACACAGGAGTCCAAATTGATAATGAGAGATGGAAAATATATTAAGATAATTACTTAACTTCTAGAATGTTGATCTTCTATATATGTATGTCTTCTCTTAATTCAGATAAAGAAATGGAAATTGTTACGAGCCGTTTCACTTCAATCAAACCTGAAGATAGTGAAAGCATAATTAAATAAGATCCACTGAGGTAATTTCTTAGATGTATCTATCTATGAGATTAAACGAGATTCAAAGTTTAATTAGTTTTCAATCATGGTTGAACAAAAAAAATGAGTTTTGAGTCATAGAGGATAGAAGAGTACATGGTTATTTCTTGGGAAAATCATTGACCTTCCTTGTCTGAGAAGCTCAATGAATATTGTGGATTAAAAATCCCGTTTCTGGAATGAATTAAGATGATATAAATCGAGGCAACAAAAATTGGAATAGTTAAGTATT
The DNA here is from genome assembly GCA_016432835.1 of Brassica nigra. NCBI lineage: Eukaryota > Viridiplantae > Streptophyta > Magnoliopsida > Brassicales > Brassicaceae > Brassica > Brassica nigra. Next base: position 51,760,665 of record CM028248.1, on the reverse strand, counting down.
GTTGTTCCAAAAATATGCTATACTGAAACTGATATAAGAGAATACATGAATGCAAATGTCTATTTATGGAAACATTGTATGAATGCATATATACAGTAGTGCAAATCTGTATTGCTATGGGTTTATTTGCAAAGAAGATGATCCCATATTGGTCTATTTTTCATATAAAAGTTTATCGTTAATTATTGATAATAAAACAATTAATTTGCACCGAATCATATTCTGATTCTTTAATATTACTTTCTACACCATGAGGTGATTATCTTGTTTGTTTGTTTGTTTTTTTTTTACTATCTTCGAATAAGGTGATCAACATGTATGTGAAGACTAAAAGGCACGAAGGAATCTATATTGATGATTATTTATGTTTCATGTCAGTTTTTAATATATTTCTAAGGTACATTGGTTTCGGTTTAGTCAATTTAAAAAATGCTTTCCTTTAGTTTGTCAAATAAGTCGCATATTATGATAGACCATATGGCAAACTGAAGCTAAGTCGCATAAAACAGCTGATATTTCTCCTTATTACAAATCATATGGTAGGTTCTTGGGAAGCATATGAGAAAGACTGCATGAACCTTCCTACCAACCTTTCACTATTCTTGGCTGACCATCTCCTGTCAGCGCTGCTTCCCAGTCTACTCCAGATAACGACCTGAGTTTTCCAACTTGTATAGTTCTTTTATAAAGAAACAAACATTATTTATCCATTTGGTTAAGCTATTCAATGTGGCTCTGTTCTGACATTGCATTCATTGTGTCTTTCTTTTAGTTAGCAACTTTCCAGCAACGATGTGACCAATCTCTTACTCTTAGTCTCGTGTTTCGTCCAAGTTCCCACTTATGCACTCACACCCATTTATTACTTCATTTGATCACAATTATTCAACGTACCAAAAGTGCGTCTACATCTTCATAAACATCATAGTTTAGCTATTGATGATATAATTGGCTCATAGTTATTGGGTCCTACTATCTCCTTGACTCATGTGCTATCTTCCAACCTCATCAATGCTGTAATGCAAACTCACTGTCTTTCTTTGTCCTTGATTTTTTGAGTTCTTGTTCTTTACCCCGCAAACACACCATTGGCATTGGGTATTTGACTATGCTTCTTGTTTTACCAAAATACCCACTAGTTCGAATGTATTACTTTATATTTTAGTTTTCTATATATATTAACAATCTGATGTTTTATCATTTAATTAATGTATTTACTTACAAATAAAAATATTAAATTTTATTGGAAAATAAAATTTAAAATAGAACCAAAAATAGAATGTAATGTTTTAATATTTGTTAAAAATAATCAATTTTTTAAAAAATACATAAAACTTACAATCTTTTGATTAAACACCCAAACCAGAAAAAATAACTAATTTATAATCCAAAGTATTGCTTTGTACTTACAACGTAATACAAATCGTATAATATTATTTATACCAAACTAAAAAACGCATTTTGAATTTTGAAAATCACGAATAAATTCTCAATTTTATATGAAATATTAAAATATTTTATTAAAATAAATTTTGTAGAAAATAATCTGGGGCTTTTAAAGAGCCGGTTGAATCTGGTCTAGTATATATATATATACTTGCATATCTCTTCTTCATTAACATCTCTCACCAAACGAAGCTTACTAGAAAGAGAAACTTAACGAGCATGCGGGTTATCTCATGGCTGTTCGATTCAGAACATTCTTCCCGGAGAAAACGAACACCAAAATCTCCGACGCATTTGGATTCCAACGATAGCGCCACGTCATCTTCGCTCAGCGAAGCCACCGGCTCGACCAGCCTCCAGAGCAGTCTCTCTCTCCAGACACTCCCTTCCGTTCCCTCTCTCCAGAAAATCCCCTCCGAGACTCTCGCCGTCACCACCGTCTCTCACTCCGTTACCTCCTCTTTCAAACTCAGCGAACGGAGTCTCCCCGTCACTTGTCTCGCCGTCAACGGCGGTTATGTCTTCGCAGTCTCCGGACACGAAGTCAGCATCTACGATCGCGCCATGTGTGCTCATCTCGACACTTTCAACGGCCAGGATCCTTCCTCGGGATCCGTCAAGTCCGTCGGTTTCTCCGGTGAGAAAATCTTTACTGCTCACCAGGACGGTAAAATCGGAGTTTGGAAACTTACCGCGAAAAACGGTTACAAACAGTTAACGACTCTGCCCACGTTAAACGACCGTTTGCGACGTTTCGCTCTTCCTAAAAACTACGTTCAGGTTCGCCGTCATAGAAAACGTCTCTGGATCGAACACGCTGACGCCGTTACCGCTCTCGCCGTTAGAAACGGGTTCATTTACTCCGTTTCCTGGGACAAGACCTTGAAGATATGGAGAGCTTCCGATCTTCGTTGCCGGGAATCAATAAAAGCTCACGATGACGCCGTTAACGCCGTCGCCGTCTCTACTAACGGCACCATTTACACTGGATCCGCGGACAGGCGAATCCGGGTTTGGGCGAAACCCGCAGATTTTAAACGCCATAAGTTAGTCGCGACTTTGGAAAAGCACAAATCGGCGGTTAATGCTCTGGCATTAAGTGAGGATGGTTCGGTTTTGTTCTCCGGTTCGTGTGACCGGTCAATTTTGGTTTGGGAGAGAGAGGACAGCTCCAATTACATGGCGGTGAGTGGTGCTTTGAGAGGGCACGATAAAGCCATACTGAGCTTGTTTTACGTCTCTGATTTGCTTCTAAGTGGATCTGCCGATCGCACGGTGAGGATTTGGCGGCGTGGAATCGATGGTAGTTACAGTTGCTTGGAGGTGCTTTCCGGTCACACGAAGCCGGTTAAGTCGCTTGCTGCGGTTAAGGATTCGGAGTTAGACGGTGTCGTTTCAATCGTTAGTGGAAGTCTTGACGGAGAGGTTAAGTGTTGGAAAGTCTCCGTTACCAAACCGGATAATCCAATTCACACGGATCTCGTTTTATGACTTTTAAAATATTATTATTATTGTTTTTTCATGTTTTGTCAAATTACTTTATTATTTGTTTGGGGAACAACAATTTGGCATTTTTAACCGTCACTTTACAACAAATACTCCCTCAGTTTCTTGATAATAAAAAAAAGGAAAAAATGTTTCAATTTGTTTGATATTTTGAAATTCTCTATGTAAAATTATTACAACAATTGATTAAAATATTAAAAGTTAATGTATAGCTTTTGTCTTATTTATTCAGAATAGTAATGATTAACTATTTTCACTTACTTTTTTGCTGTATTCAAATGATTTTAATTTTAAAAAAAATCTTCTTTTTTTTTTTTGCCATCTAATTTTATTTTAATTTGTGTGTTTATACTAAAACATCATACAAAAAAATGGAATAAGATTATTGCAATACGTGCCTGATGAGTTTCTATATATTTGTGTCATGTAATATTACAAAATAAAGGTTAGTAATAATCGTATTGATCAGTGGTCAAGAAATCGTTGGATGATAACTAATTGTTTTACATGAGGTTTTTGATTTTGTGGAGGTATGTACTGATTTTTTTGAAGGTCTAACTGATTCTCTTACAAATAGTTCAAAAAAATTATTTTGTTTAGGGTTCGTTTTGCCGTATAGACAAGCTCGTATACATCGCCTTTTAGAACATTGGTATCAAGAATAATAAGGTTATTAGTGGATTAACAAAATGGATAAACTTACTGAAGGACACACATGCACATGTTTTTCAGGCGTAGGAATGAAGATGCTGCCTGTGACACCTTGAAACCTGGGAAAATCTATGCAGTGATATTTTATTTATTTATTTATTTTTTATTATTAGATTCCATAGAGGTTTGCGATTGGGTTATCAGACAAATATACTTTGAAAATATGATTGGTCGACATTAGATTTTATGTAAGAACAAAATACTATATTATAATTATTGCATTCGAAAGTTAATGCACCTTTTTAGCAAAAAAAAAAAAAAGTTAATGCACCACAGTGAGATTTTCAAGACAAATAGAATACCCCGAAACAAGAAGTCAAAAGACCCGTGAGTGTGGATAAGATATTTTGTAATTTTTAAAATAACTAAGATTGCTTGTCTCGGACGAAATTAACCAAAATTGTTCTAAAACTGAAATCGAGACTAACTCCCAGGCCTATAAAACGTCTATTGGCCGGATACGAATTCCGAAGAAATGCGAGTTTACTAGGATAAAATATTACTGTGATGACTATGATCATTGATGTAACTGAACCCCAAGTGAGATTTACCTAAGACAAAAAGGTACTTTATTAGGTGTTTATCTCTTGTGTTGAGGTGAGAAGTGGAGAAGAATAGTAGACAGATCACACTATAATAATGTTAAAGATTGAAGGAAGCGTTTTGGACAAACAATATTGTTAGTAAAGAACTAGAGATTCATGTATCAAAGACTTAGAAAAACAATCTAAAATTTGAGTAAACAACGACAAAAACATTGTTCAACAGTCACTCATGTGTTAGGACCAGTAACAATTTATATTTTTCATTGGTATGATATTATATTTTGATTCTGCAAACTTAATTTTTATTGGCTTATAGATGCATCATGTTTAGTTCATTAGATCTTGCATTTTTTCCTAAATATGCAAATATCATTTCGAAAAATGAAAGACGAGGTTACAGATAGTGATTAAGTCAATGACGTACCTCTGAAAGTAGATCTTGCATTTGTTACACTTTAAGTTTATAATAAAAAGTATGTATCACAAATTACTCTAATATTATTATTGGTACAAATAATGACTGGAAATGATATAATATAGATGCATCATGTTTCGCTCATTATATCTTGCATTTGTTTCACTCTTTTTGCTGCCTGGGTGACTTCTTAGCTTTTTTCATAAAAAGGATTAATCTAGCTACATTAAATGATTTATCATATGCGATTGCTTAGCCGTTCACTTAACAACAAAACGGGGTCTTCTACTCGGGGTCGAATGAAAAAGGCCTCAAACTTTTATACCAGTGGATAAGATTAAACTATCGCTGACAGACTGTAATCCATTCATTGTGATTAGACAAACCAAAACTACAGTGAAACATCTCCTTTTCATAGGTAGACCAGAAAATGAAATTATAAGTTTATTTAGCAATTAGCATAAACAAGAAAGTAATTTTTTCAAAGGAAGAACATTACTTGGAAAATATTAAAGAATTTTACTTGGAAAGCCGACAAAGAAAACAAGGGCGACTTAAAAACGGGACAAAGATGAATCACACAAAATGCAACTTTTTTTTGAACTGTATAAAATGCAACTTGTAAAGAGTTCTACAGAAACTGCATGATAAAAGATTTTTTATTTATTGTATTTGGTCAAACAAGTACATTTTGATTCGCTAGCATTTAACATGGTGCTGACTTATTATCAAAACAAATTTTAATACTTTTTGCCAACCAATCAATAATACTGGAGTCCAAGTATATGGACGTAGCCATTACAACTAAATGGCTATACAAACTTTGAAAGATATTACTTTCTTCGTTTCTTATTAAGTACATTTTTAATTCTAAATTTTTGTTTTATTATAATTGTTGGTTTACATTTCCAATGCATTGAACAAATTTTTTTATTTTTACCCTTATTTTTAATTCATTAATTAATAAAACTAAACAAAAAATATTAAATAAAAATAAAATAGAAAATTTAACAATTTTCTTTAAACGGAGGGGTAGTGAATACTAAATAGTCTATTCATCACCATTGGTGGCATATCAACATATAACCATAGTTATAAGGATGGTGTAACTGATCAAAAGGAGTAGCTACATTAATATTCGAATAAAATCTTAATATGACACTAATTGTATTTACTAGTCTGTAATATATCTAGAACAGTTTTTATGTATTGCTCAATGAGAATTTACATGTCCAACTCTGCTTCACTGAATGGAAAACAGATTATGTTAAGTAGAGCTTCTGCGACCACCACATCACTTCAGGGCTTCAACGTCATGAGCATCTGAAGGTTGACTGTTGATCTTTCAAATTCCTAGTTTTCCTCTCAGAAAAGTCGAAGTCACCTGAAACAAAGTAACTGTTATTTCCTAAAAGCATGATAATGGGGAAGACCCATTTGGGGTTCTTAGAATATGGTTTGACACTTTTCGGCTAAGAGACATGTTTTATATTTCTTGTTTAGGAGATGTTTCTTAGTTTTTCTTAGTTAAAAACTAAGAAACGTATTTTATATTACACTAAAAATCACATCCTAAGAGATTCCATTGATCATGGTCTAAGTATCTGAGTTATGGAAACACATCCCAACAAATGTAATATCAAAATGAACACATCTTTTCTATGAAGATCCAACATGTATATCATTTACAAAAAAAAAAGATCCAACATGTACATCCCCTTTCTGCATTGGGAGACGGGAGACCTGATCAAAACATGTGGACAGTGAACTACAACTAGATAATTGTGTACATGTACACCCGTGTCTCATTGTAGCTCGAGGCCTCTCAAAGAGAGCAATCATAGGTCTTTACCACAATGCCAGTCACATGGTATGTGTGACTGAATTTACAGTTTACTTTCTTTATATAAAATACTTATAAATATAACATATATAATACATTAGCATAGTTATAAGAAGGTATTTTCTAATCCTTACATCTATATGAATTATTTAAAATTTGTGTGACTAATCATAGTATTTATTTCTTTTACTATTTTTCTACTACTGAGATGACAGTCAGACAAATGCATAATAGATTGTACATCATACATTTTTCCAAGTAAATGGAATGAGAAGACCCATCTTGTGAGACAAAAGTGGACAAACTTGACACATACCTTAATACGTGTACTTGACCGTGAGAATGAAAAGTAGACATGCAAGTTGGCCAACTTGACCTCGTCTTGTTACCAAAAAAGTCAGTTCTCATGATGATATACTCCTTTTTTCTATTCACGAATAGATATTAATCTTACAATCGTGTGGCCCAAACTTAGATTTCTTCTACGGTTAGTGGAGAAGATTGCTTTCCGATTACGACCCTAGACCAAAAACTTGAGGATTGGATAATTCGAATATAACTGTTGGAAGTTCATAAAAAACCCTACAGATCTCAGCATCTCGCAAGTATGGTTTCATGTGTGTGTATCTCTATTGTTGCAAATGAGTTAAGTAGAAGATGACAAATATATAAGCCTATATCTAAAAAAATATTATACGATTATATATGTCACCCTCAAGTGCTTACCATCATCGGCTGAGAACGGGGATTGATAATCTGAAGTTTGCGGAACTACTTAATGGAATGCGCCGGTATAGTGGTGGTTGAGCAAAGCTAGGGATATTACGTAAATTTTAGATCATTTTATTTGAATCACATTTATAATCAAAGCTTGAATTCGTAGATTAATAAAAGTAATTATTATTAATAAAAATGTTCTACAATTATCCAGAGATGTCCGGTGTGTTAAAGACTCAACCGAATAATTTTCTAGGGTTTGTCATCTCATATCAGATAGATTTAGTTTTTTTTCACAGTGAAAAATAAATATCTATGTAGTTTACCCACACAAATGAGTATATCTAAGACTGTAAGTTTCAAATTCAGGATATTTAGCACCTTTCCAAATTCAAGTACCATTTGACACACTTGTGTGGTTTATCTACACAAACTAGGTAGAGACCCGCGCCTTGCGCGGGATGAAGATGTCAGGTAAATAATTCTATTTAGTAAAAAACTTTTGTGCATAGTTTGAAGAATACATTACTAACATATAATATGTGCATTGTTTGAGCTTTGTGGATTATTCCTTTGTTGTTTTTATCTATGTTTGTTAAAAAGGAAAACGAATTTAAAAATGAAAAATATATGTATATAATATAATTTCATTAAAAAGGAAAGTTCACAAAATAGTAAAATTCGTTTAAAACATATTTTTACAAATACTTTCTTTATATCTATGTATTTTTAGATGAAAAGAAAAATATATCTTTATATAATGTGATTTCATTAAAAAAAAGTTCACAAAGATAATCTTGATATTAAAATAAATATTATTCCTTTAAAACATACTTTATACAATAAAAATCAAAGTAATAGACATATTTTCTTTATATCTATCTATTTTCTTAGATGATTACATAAAATAATTAATAACATAAACCGATTTATTTTAATTGACTAAAAATAGTTTATAATATCTTACAATTACAGCAAAACAAATACTCATAAATTATATTTTACTTATATAATATGATTTCACAAAAATCATAATTTTAGTGATGATTTTAAGAGATATTAAAATGGAACCTAAAAATATTTTTTTATGATAAGCATATTTGATCAAATAAAAATATTTTAAATATCATATACTTTTAAGGAGGTAAATATATATTATACTTTATATTATTTAAAAATTCCTTAATATTTTGTTTCTTTTAATGTTTTGATTTCTTTATGTTTGTGGAACTTAATATACTCATAATCAAAATACCCAACCAAATCTGAATTATCATTTTAAGACAATTTAAATAATTTCAGTTTACCTTTAAATAATTCTAAGGCATTCAATTATTTAAAAGTTATAAAATATTTTAATTATTGTAAATATTGATATTTGCTCATGAGCTTACAAAATTTATCAGCTATAATTATGTAATTTCCTATTGATCATCTCTTTATTTTCTATTATCTCTTAAAATTAACATATAATTTCGAAAATTAATTTGAGAATACATGCACATTTATGAGAAATAAAACTAATTTGATTTCCTTAATTATACTTGAATTTGAATGATCTAACTACAATAATAAAATATATTTTATAATAAGAATCTATTTATTTATATATATATATATATAAATTACATGATCACTCAAAACATACTAATAAATAAAAATAAAATATTAATTAATAGTTACAATATATTTTTATATATGCATGAGACTTCAAAATTTTAGTATTATTTTCATTTATGTAATTTTGAATCAGACACTTCAGTTTATTTTTATTTAATTCTAAACACAATATATATTACGTTATACATAATCTTACAGTAATATATTTACATATCTAAGAAAATAATCAATATAAATGTAAATAAGAATTTAATCAAAATTAACAATATTATAGTAAAATATTATAGTTGAATTCAGAAAAAATAGATGCAATCCAAATACCCAAGTGACAAACAAATCGATTGTTAACCCAAAAACCAACCAAACCGATTAAATATAACTTATCCAAAATCATATGTATAATTAAAATAATATTAATTAAATATTAATTTACAATCAAAAGTAAATATCAATTAATTATAATATATTAACTTTATAAAGATTTATAACCGTGCATGAGCACGGGATAATCACCTAGTCATATATTCAATATACAATCAATATGTTAAGGAAGTTTCTAAATTTTAAAAACTTGAAATTAAATTTATTTTCCATATAGAGAATACATAAATATTATGATAAAAATGTATATTCTTCATTGAACATTTACAAACGTGAACAACACTTCATTTCCATTTTGTTAGTTCATTAGTGTTCTAAGATATTTTAGTTAGCTATTTAGGTATCTTAGCTCTTCTCATACTGACGATTCATTTGATGGTACGGTTCAATTGATATTTTAAAATCGTAAATAACAATACCGGCGATCCAAGTGATGTTACGGTTATATGGTACAACTATAAACTAAATAATAAAATAAATATAACTTAGTGTAACATGCAAACAATACAAACAAAATTGTATGATCCATCATGCATTCACAGATGCCTATTTTTACCCACTGACACATGGGAAAATAATTTGTATGATCCTTAAGAGTTTCCTTCCTTTGAATCCGTAATGCTCTAAAAAAAACAGCAAGATGAGATGACTGTTAAACATTCATTTGATTAAAATTAGTAACATATATAAAAATCTCAGTGCAGTTACGTCATTATGAAACTGTGGTGTAATCACAGCTGATACATGTTTTTAAATGTTCGGTTACAATGGGATAAAAACAAAACCGGGACAAACGTCAATGGACCTATATTAATTACAGGGGATGCCAACTTAGAGATATACATTAATACACTAATACATTAATATATATTAATGCTTTCCTTTTATATTCTCTAGTAATGTAGGTCCAATTAAAAAGAGGTTGTGAGAAGAGCTGTGGTGACGACACGTCAGCATCAAAACATAAGTTACAACTTAAAAATGTTCCACAAATAATATATAGGGGATATTGATATGAGTATTTATGTTACCGCGTCATATATACGTGCATACGTATAAATTAGTTTTATACTTTTATATTAGTGTTGTATGATATTATTATGGACTGACTTATGGTGTATCATGTATGCATGCTGTCTCGCGATTCACGACCTCATAACTCATGTTTAATAAGTCTACTATAACTATTTAACGAAATGGAATCAATGATAGCTTACAAATTCAAGGCTGTTCTCTACGTTTCCACACCACATACTGTTTTCTTTTTTTGCAAAGTTGGGTGTATATGATATGATGTGCATGTTTTTGGTTTTAATATGAGCGTCGACTGTCAACAAGTAGGAATAATCCAATTAAAGTAATGTTTGACAAAAGAATAAAGTTCACATAACCGTTGAAGTGAAATTAATTAATTGTCCGTAGGCCATGTCCAAAAGTTACATATATTTGTTTGATGTGTTAATTTATATAAAATAAGGGCCTAACTTGTATGATTGTTTAAAGTTATTTTACATAATTTTTGTAGCCATTATATTTTCAATGAACTACTTGCGCATTCCAAAAGTCAAATCTTATACTAACAAGACAGTTTTTATTTAGTTAACTAAAACATGACGAAAAAATAAAAACGGCAAAAGAATGAAGAAACCTGTAGAGAAGTTTCATTTAAAATTTTAAAACCATTAAAGGATTTGATATTGACGTTAAAATATCCAATCGATAGAATTTGAGAGCGGTTGATAGAGAGATATTAGTTGTTCCTCCATTAGAAATTCCTTAACTCCGCCAATTTAAATGCATAAATTCGTATATGATGAAATTGAAACCTATATATATTAACTGAAAAATCTTTCTTTATAATTGAAAAACTTAAAAGCCTAGAAATAAACGGGCCTAACTAACACAATTGGGCCTAAAACAAATGAAAAGTGGCCCCACCAAATCTTTTTCAACTAAGGAGTAACCCGAGATTCGAAGCACCACCGCGTGAGTTCGGTGAGCTTACCGTCGAATTCGAAGCTCCACCGCCGTAGAAGATCCTAGATCATTGAGAAGGCAGTCTCGTCTTCACTGATCGACGGTGATAATAATGACTAGTGAATCCAACGAGGACGCAGAAGCTGTCCTCAGCGACGTCGACTCCGACGAACCATCTCCCGTCGCTCTAAACGACCCGCCTCGTGAAAATGCACAAGACGAGAGGGTGACGGAGCTAATCGCGGAGCTCGATCGCGAGAAGAAAGCTCGAGAAGCCGCCGAGATTTCGAAATCGGAAATCCAAGCGTCGTTCAATCGGCTCAAGGCTCTCGCTCACGAGGTGATCAAGAAGCGCGAGGAGTCCAAGCGGGAACGAGACGATGCCTTGAAGGAGAAGGAGAGTCTTTCGAAGGAGCTGGAGAGTGTAAGGAAAGGTAAAGACGAGATGACGTTGAAACTTGATGAGGTTGTTAGAGATAGAGATGGTTTGAGAGGTGAGATTGAGAGTTCGTCGCATATGCTTGTGTCTGGGATTGAGAAGATATCAGGTAAAGTAAGCAGCTTTAAGAGTTTCTCAGGTCTTCCGAAGTCTCAGAAGTACACAGGTTTGGCTTCTGTTGCTTATGGTGTTATTAAACGTGCGAATGAGTTAGTGGAGGAGCTCGTTAGGCAGATTGATATGAATTCTAAGTCGAGGAATGAAGCTAGGGAGAAGATGGACCAACGGAACTACGAGATAGCTATTGAGGTTTCTCAGTTGGAGTCGACGATTAGTAACTTGCGGTTAGAGGTTGCGGAGAAGGCTTCTGTTGTTGATGATGTAGAGAGGGATGTGAGTGAGAAAGATAAGAGGATTGGTGAACTTGAGAAAGATAAGTTAGAGAAGGTAAGTGAAGTTGTGGAGCTGAAGGAGTTGGTTGATGAGTATGATGGGAAGTTGAAGGCTATGGAACTGAAGATGGTAGCTCAGCGTCCTTTGTTGGTGGAACAGCTGAATCTTGTGTCGAAGATTCATGACCAGCTTTACGAGGTTGTGAGGGTAGTTGATGTAAATAGTTCAGAACAGTTGGATTTGTCTGAGTCTTTCTTTATGCCTCAAGAGACAGAGGTGGAGGAGAACATTCGAGCTTCTTTAGCAGGTATGGAATCTATCTTCGAGCTGACGAAAGTGGTTTCTGGGAAAACACAGAGTTTGGTGGAAGAGAAGAGCCATGAGCTGAAGAATTTGAATGAAACTGTGGGTCTTTTAGTTAAAGAGAAGGAACATATTGGTACTTTACTGAGGAGCACTTTGTCCAAAAGAATGATAACAGACCAGCCATCCGGAAAAAGGGAATTGTTTCAAGCTGCAGAGAATGGTTTGAGGGCTGTTGGCGTTGATTTGAAATCCACTAAACCTTTAAAGGATGGGAAGTTTCAGGACACACGTGATGACAGTTCTGTTGATCATAGTACAGAAGAGAACGAAATATATTCCCTGGTGAGTGTTTCTCTATGCCAGTTATGTTTTTTGAGCTTCATTCATTCGGGTACTGTATAATGTCTCCACGTTTGAGTGCAGGCAAGCACATTGGAGAATATTGTCAAGGCATCTCAGCTCAAGATCGTTGAACTACAGCATTCGTTTGAGGAATCAAGGCAAGCTCTCCAAAAAGGAACTCCGTCATATCTTATTAGTTTGATAGATGGCATTCACTTGGTTTTACTAGGAGAGTATGTGGCTTAGATTTATCTCGTAGCATAGGGTGGCCTAGTAATCATGAATGTCACTTTCCAATCAAATCCAAATAGTAGATTCAAATTTCAACATTCTTTTATTGGGAACACCGACTTCTACATGTGCTTGCGGCATCTTACTTATGTTTAACGTGAGTCCGTGTTCCTATTTGAAAGGCATCTATGAAAATTTCTTGTGTAATGCATAAGTTTTATATGTTATACTCGGTAGTTGTTCACTGTAGATTTCTGTCCACAGTGATCCTTTGCTTGCTTTTGTTGGCGCAACTTACATGGACCACTTTATTTCTGTATAAATCAACCAGGGAAGAGACTAGTTCTCTGAGGAAACAACTGGACTCTCAGACAAAAGAGCTTAACCAGAGAATGCGCCAAATAGAAGAACTTAAAGAAAATGAGAGAATAGCAAATGAAAATGTGAGTGGATTTCTTCTTGCTAGAGTTGTGAAGTTGACTGATTTATGCGTAATGTATAATTGAATTTATAATACACTATCCATAGAATTTGAGTTTCTATAAACTTTGGCTCAGGTTGAAGGGCTTATGACTGACATTGCTGCTGCTGAAGAAGAAATAGGAAGATGGAAAGTAGCAGCCGAGCAAGAGGCTGCTGCTGGTGGAGCTGTTGAACAAGACTTCACTTCACAGGTGCGTAATAAGTTAGTCCTTGTGTTAGTCCAGTGCATGAGCAGTGTAATAACTCTGTGGCTTGTAGCATATTATAGCAGTGTTGACAGTTCAGCAACTATAGTTGGGTTAAATGAGTTTAGGTACTTAGGGCACCCCCGTTGAGAGTTCAAATGGGGGGTTCACACTCTTCCCAAAAAAAAAAAAAATTAAAATAATCTAAAAGTTTTGAACCTGCTTAGGAAAAGTTTACTGGGGTGAACCTGGGTTGGCATGGGTTCGCCACGTGGCGGACCGTGATTGGTCCGAATTAATTTTTTTTTAAATCAAACGAAAAAAGTAAAAAAAAAGAAATAATAAAAAATTAAAATGGTGAACCCCATGTGGGGTTCACCAATGTAGATGGCCTTAGGATTGTATATCATTTGGGGTTGATAGTGCGCAAATAATATATATTTTCTCATTAATCAAGTCTGTTTATGGTGTGTAGTTCTTGGTGAAGTGAATAAAGGAGTTTCATTGGTTGGATTCTATCAATATGATCTGTTCTATTTCCTAGGCACTCAGTACCTGATAACTAAAAATGATGGTCTGAACTCGTATTGTCCTTGTTTGATCAGCTGCTTGTGCTTAAAGAAGAACTTGAAGAGGCAAAGCAAGCGATTAAAGAATCAGAGAAGAAACTAAAGTTTAAGGAAGAGACGGCAGCAGCAGCAATGGGTGCAAGGGATGCAGCAGAGAGATCTCTGAAACTCGCAGACAATAGGGCAACTAGGCTGAGGGAAAGAATACGAGAGCTAAACGGTAAAGTTGAAGAGCTAGAAACCAATCGAGATATGAATAGTTCAAACAGAGCTAGGTATGTGTGTTGGCCATGGCAGCTTCTCGGGATTGATTTTGTGGGAGGTCGAAGAGTTGAGTCGGAACAACAACAACAGAGTTCGAACGAGATGGAACTCGCTGAACCTCTACTATGACGAAAACCGGTACTTTATACAGTTTTACTTTCAGTATTTAGTTTTTGATTCTTATGTATATTCCAGCTGAGAAAGTTTTAAAGCTTGAACACGTTTTGTTTTCCTGTTGTAATGTTTACACCCATCAATAAATCTGAAACTTACAATCTTTTTGTTCACATTCGCATGACATGGACCAAGAGAAGAGAGTGCCATTTTTGTTGTAGCCACGAACTTACGTAGCAACCCGTGAGAGTTGAGTCTCCACGTGTCAGTTGTGAGTTCACCTCGGGAGAACAAGGAGCTCTCCACAACGCACTATCTGGTTGGCTGTTCACAACACGTGTCAGAGAAGCAGCAACCACAGAAACAGAACGCAAAAACAGAGAGACACATTTTCGAATTTATTTCGTTATAAAAGACAAAAACCCCACTAATCAAGTCACCACCACAATCATGGAGAGGTGATGAGTCTCTAACCGCAACCTCTCTCGTGGTGACACGTGGTTAGACCACCGCTAGTTAAAAAAAATCGCCCACCGGAATATGAGTGGCGGCTAATCCTTCCTCTCTGTCTCTCTCTTTTTATTTCTCTGCCTTTGAAGATTTTCAAACTCTCAAACTTTTAAAACACGCTTCACAATCTCTGTGGATACGATTCGAAATCAAGAACTTATAGAAAGATGGGTCTTTCGCAATTTCCAACAGCGTCAGAAGGAGTGTTGCCGCTTCTGGTGATGAACACGGTTGTTTCAGTTACTCTGCTGAAGAACATGGTGATGTCTGTTTTTCGAACTGTTGGATCCGATACCGAAGCCACCATGGAGATAGAGGAGCGTGAAGAGGATTGCGTGAGGATGAGGAGGAGAAGAAGAATATCGATAACGCAGTTCAAGTCTCTGTGTGAGAACAGAGGGGGAGAAGAAAATGAAGATGAAGAAGAAGAGGAAGGTGTTGAGTGCTGTGTGTGTCTTTGTGGGTTTAAAGAGGAAGAGGAAGTGAGTGAATTGGTTTCTTGCAAGCATTTCTTCCACAGAGCTTGTCTAGACAACTGGTTTGGTAATAATCACACGACCTGTCCTCTTTGCAGATCCATTCTCTAGTGGTGGAAGTATCTTGTTTAACACTTTCCTTTTTTTTTTTGTTTTGCTTTAGTTATGAAAACACCAACATTCTATATCCTCTGTTTTGTCCCCTTTTTCTGCTCCGTCCTATGGTTTTTTTACCCGTTTGGTGTTATGTTTTCCCCCTTCTTGAAATGGAAAAGGGGTTTTTTTCATAATAAGAAAGGACTTTGAATTATTGTGTGTTTAATGCGATAATCAGGCGAGAGAAACAATGGCGTTGCATCTAAAATACATTTGTTTGAAATTTGAAGAATATTACCGTTTTTTTTTTGTAAATGGGAGAGTATTAGCGTTTTCTACATTAGAAAAGAAAACATATGAATCTAGAAAAGTTTTATTTGATAAAAAAAAATGAATCTAGAAAAGTTTAGACCATTCGGGGGATAATGATTTACTAAAGGGCAATCTGGATTTGTGTAACCCATCCAAATAATAAAAACTTGATAAAGTTGGATTAAGGACACTTTTTTTTTGGAGAAAATTAAGGACACTTCTATCGATCAGATATCTAAAATTGATATCTTAATCAAATGTAATATAATCATTTAATTAGTTTTTTTTCTATATTTAAAAACCGTCGATGTTATCGTCTTTGAATTTCTCATTCGAATTTTTTCTCTCCATCTCTTTCGTATTATTATTTTTGCTACTTAGATACGTGTTAAATATTTTAAAATGAAAGCACTAAAGAAAAATACCAAATACCAAGTTACAAAAAAAAAATACCAAATACCAATCATAGTTAATAAATTTTTATTTCCATGCACCCTTTTAGCTAAAGGGAACAAACAATATCCATTTCTTACAAAGACCACAGTAAGAACCAGTAGATGGTTCCACACAAAGAAAAAGGGAAGAAGACGAGCACAACATATCAATATCGTTTAATACAATCTTTATAGAATATGTTATATGTCCTTATTGTTTTTTCAATTATTCATCCGCAATGGACTAGACGGTTCTTGACGCTCTTAGTTAGTCGTCGTCCACTTACAGAACTTCCTATGCTCAAACTTGATGAATTCATCTGCTTCCTTGTCGACATCCACTTCTTTTGTAGCCTCTCTCTTCGTCCTCCTCATATCTGCACACTCCACGACATGGATCAGTTCTTCAGCTGCAAAAGAAACTCTAAACTCCTTGGTGGAGTCCCGGTGATGACGAGGATGATGATGATGAGATTGGTGGTTAGAGAAGTTTCCAAGTGTCATTCTTCTTCAGATGATAACCCCTTTTAGCTCTTTTTTTGGTTCTTGAGTATGGTTTTGTTAGTGATACCTTTGAAAACTATAGGAAGTATCTTTATATAAGGGATGTAATGTGGCACATGAAGAAAACATAAAAAGATGAGGGTGAATCGTATTCCCCTCTTTTATTGTGTCTTTGCGAGAATATATAGCAATATAATATTGAAGGCTTTGGCCGATTTAATAATATTCGATGCACATGTCTACAAATATGGTATAATGATAGTCTAATAGATAAGGATCTAATACGGTAAAGTGTTTAAGAGATTAGCTTCAACAACAAGCAAGTTTATAGAACATTTTACAATACGTACCACATTATTTGGAGTCTTGAGACGTGGGCCAATGGAATATGAGGTTCAAAGGTATATGCCATGCGTATAAAAGGAACGGTAAATGGTAGACTAGGTAGTTACTGTTGGTTATTCGTCCCTAGTTTGATCGAATTAGATGCCTTAATAATGCGCAATTTTGAGTGGAGAACGTAAAAAAACGTGGTCCTAAATAACGATTTGTATTTGTTGCGTGGTCAAAAAGAGATGCAGCTTTTTTGCGAACCAGGCAGATCCGGCCCATCGCGGGTTTGAGTTTACAGTGTACACCATGAAACAAGCCCAAGCGCCTTAGAAAGAGGATGTGAGGGTCGAACTTGTAATCGTTTTTACAATTATTTTCACTACTAATCTAAACTATACCGAAACCCATCTAATCCGGAGTTGGACTAGCTCAGCGGTTAGAAATGTACCATGTCAAATATTCAGAAGTGAAGTCAACTATCACCATTAAGTTCGTTTTTACAGTTGTCTTTCCTTGTAGTCTCATGATAGACACCAATTTTATACTGCCCTTGACACTCTAAAGGCCAATATCTTAAGGATACGAGTTTTAAAACCCAGAAAAAATATATGGTTTTTTTTTTTTAATTTTAAAACATTTGAAATATTGAACCAAGACTGATAAATAAACATTTAAATGTTTTACACACACACTTAAGTAATAGAAACCCGTCTACATATAAAGCCAATAAATACAAGACAGAGAGAACAAATGAGAAATAGAAATGTTACTATCCAGCTGGCCATCCAAATGGAGAATCGACTATTAAAGTTAGCCAGTTTTGGTATCCGGTCCAAGAAGATTATAGGCCTACGTCAAAGAATGTTGGTTGGTTAACAAAATAAATAAATGAAACGCCACCTTGTTTGGTCACTACTCACTAGCTAGCATGAATATCCATGGTACTCCAAAGAAAAAAAATAAAAATTTAAGCGAACCTACTATTCCAGCGACTACTTAGCCGGTTCATCCCCGGTGCTTGTATCACCCGGCTTAGCCATAGGATCTTGAAGTATGTTAGTAGTCTCAACGCTTTTGGTACGTTGCAGCGAAGGAGTTCGGTGTAGTCTGCACCTAAATGAGCCCGGATGAGTGGTCGGTGAGCAAAGACAGTTGGTCTTAGTGATGCTGGTCTGACGAGATAGCCCGCCAGGGCTCACTGCTGTAGTATTCTCCACGGTAGCTTCGATCTCGGTTTTGTCATTCATAATTTTAATATGAAAGGTAAGAGGAATTTAGGAATGAATAAGAGTTATCCTTCTTTGTGTTTATATGGTCATATTTAACATTTGAATAAGCTTTAAAGCTGAACAGATCTCCCTTTTCTGTTTGGTCATCACGAGAATGATGATGCATTCCATTAAGGACCAACTATATCCTTCAACTTTTCATAATGTTTCAACTACTCATATCCCCCACAAGTCGGTCCTTTTCTTGTATTTAATGGATGATGGTGATCCACGATTATTAGTCCCATCAATTATCAAATATATATATATATATATATTTTTTGGGCAAATATATATATATATATATATATATATTTTTTTTTTTTTTCCGCCAAGATTTTAATTAATAAAGGCTGAAGTCCATGAGAATACAAAGCCCGCAAAAGAGCGGGTAAACATACGGCACCCAATTGGACAACAAGACCACAAGCCCAACTTGGGAGAACCCTAATAACCCGAAGCGCAAAACGACGCCAGCTCTTCGAAGATCTGTTCTTGAGTGAAAGCCACGTGTTACCATCCTTGGAACCGAGGAACATGCGACGTTAAAACCCTCTCGTCACCCCCGCTTCTCACCACCACCGGCGGACCACACCTCGATTCACCGACCTCACCGGAGTACATAACTCCACTAACTTCACCGCAAGCACCTTCATCTCTTGAGGATCCATAATCAGAAAGCATCAATCGCCGGGGCAAGAGCTATTCCTTCGACAAAAACCACCCACCACATAAGATAAGGTGTCACACACAACATCACTTTTTCCATCGGAGAGTTTCCATCGTCCTCCGACGAGATCTCATCCATCACAACCCGATCAAAACCCCAAAATCAAACAAGCTAAAAACTAAGAACCGAACCCTAAAACAGAACTAGGGCAACAAAAGTCGACGGTGCAAAGTAAGAGAACGCCTTCACACCCCGACGACAAGACTGGAAACGATGGATCTTTAGGAGCCTCCACCTCCCGGAGATTTTGCCGGCGACGCGGAGCTGAGGGAACCTCTACCTCCTGAGAACTTGAGCGACGACGACAGAGCTTTCAAAACCTCCACCTCCCGGAAAAAGAAAACAGTTTGAACACAAAGATTGACTGACGCCACGAGCCGTCGTCCTACCACCTCACCGCGAATCCAGAAGAGAGGCGTTGTTTTCTTTCAAAGTCTTCATCCGAGTAAAGAACCTTTCCGGAGCCAAACCCTAATCCAGATCCGCCAGCATCTTGGGGAGCAACCACTGCTCAGAGCACCCAGTCCGTCAACTGAACTGAAACAAAAAAAAGGAAAGCCATCGATACCGGCACACGCTCAGACGCGCAGCCGGACGTCGGAGCTACCCCAAACGGGCTCCTCTCTTTTCTCACTGCCCTGTTGTCCTCGAAATATATATTTTCTTAAGTGCAGTTTTAAAGTATACATTAACTTATACAAAACGAATTTGTATAGTGGCCTCTTTTACGTGCCATCCAAAATTTTAGTTTATTCAAATGCAATGCAGTACACTGAATATGATGGGGTAAACTATATTCAATAGCCGGCCAAAAAGGGAATAAGAGTTATTTTAAAAAACAAAATAATTATCGTAACAATTGACGTATTTTAAAACCCAAAAGAAAACCTATGGCATGGCAGATGTCTTAAGCTTCAAGGAGTGCTTTATGATATTCATTTACTCTGTTTGTCATTTGATTCTACATGTTCTCGATTTGTACCCCATTTGGGAAATGTAGATGTTGATTTCTTGGCTAAGGCAACTCTTTGCGTATTCATAAACTCTATTTTTCCAGTTTAATGAGGGTTTGGCATTGTTCGAGCTCGAATTAATTTGAAATTACCAAACTTAAGAGATCATGGATACTGTTTTGTATTTTATTATTGATCTTTTATTCTTGTCTAATTATTCATCTTCTTTAATTAATACCAAATCTGATAACGATAGTAAAATACAAACATCAGCGTTCTATCAAAGGTCTCACAACTATCAAAGTTCTAACTATTTATTTATTCTCAGTAAAAAGAGTCTTCTTAAACCTTAGAGGATTGATTCTTCTCTTCACCTTTGAAGTAGATTTCCTAAGCCAAATATGACTGATGAAAAATTATACCGTTGTATTAGCTTGATATTTTCCTCCGTACTATGCAATTAAACACATCAAAACTCAGTTTTAATGTGTGGTTGTACTAAATAATATTAAGTGTACGTATCACATATTTTCATACGAGGTACTATTGTGACCAAAAACTTATCTAAAGAAAACACAAAACTATTTAGACAATTATCATTTTCAGATCTAAAAATATGTACTTCCGATGTAAAGATATTGTAAACATCAAAAATACGTGCTTCTGAATTATGATGATTTGAGAGGGTGAGGAATGAAAAGACGAAAAAGCAAGAAGACAAAGGCTGTCTTTATGAATTCTGAAGTCAACTTATTAGAAAAAACTAATTTCTAGAGATCTCCTTTTGTCTTTTTGGTGTTGTCTTTTTATCGTTCTTCATAACTTTGCTGATACAGGACATATTTCATATACCATCAATTAGTTTTTCTCATACGCTAATTTACCACACAAAAAAGCATACTCGGATAAGTTTCTTACTATATTTTTAAAGATAAATATTGCCCTTGCGAAACAATCTATCATAGAGATAAATTTATCATACAACTAGACAACGAAACAAAAGACACAAGACTTTAGAGTTAGTTACCCCTAACCTCATTTCTCATAACCCTAAATAAACGTAAAGAAGAGCCAACAATAATGGTTCAATAATCATGAAAGCAATACTGATAAAACATCCCCCCATTTCCATTTTGATACATCTTAGCTGAATCAAACCCACTCACATGATCGGCCCAACCAAACTCTCCATGATATTTCACCTGGTTGAATCCGTTTCCTTCCACGTTGACCTGATTCGGTAAACCAAGGTCTGTCTGGAAACCGTTCTCTAGCATTGTCGGTTGGTTGGTCTTTGGAGGTGTTGAAGTTTGTTGAGAGATAGGTTTTGGCAAGAACCCCTGAACAACTTCTTGAAGAAGACCGGACCCAGCTGGTACCTCTGGTTCGAGGATTGATATCATGTTGTCGTTGTCAATGGTACTTGACCTCTTCGCTTTAGGCGAATGGTCTTCGGAGACATCGTTAACGTCAGTGAAGGAACCGTTAACGAGGCCGCCGCTTACGTTAGAGAGATTACACTGTGGGTAAGGGAAAGGAGAGAGAGGCTGAGAGTTCCAAACGTCGCGTAGAAGGAACATGTTCATCGGTGGTGGCGAGAAAAGACGGCGGTGGTAAGAGTCAAGCGAAGGAATCGGGTAGACGAAGTTGGTTCGAGCTTTAAGACCACGCATGGCTCGAGCGGCGCAGTCGTATGCGCAAGCTGCTTCCTCGGCCGTGTCAAATGTTCCGAGCCATCGTCTCTCCTTAGACATCGGATCGCGTATTTCAGCAGCGTAACGACCCCATGGTCTACGCCTCACGCCTCGGTACCTTATGGTTGTGCCACCGGAAGCGCCGCCGCCGCCGGGGGCAGCTTTTGCGATGGTTACACCTCCGGGAGAGCCAGGAGCGGTGGAGGTAGTTCTTGATGGTTTTCTCTTAAGAGAATGGTTGGTTGTTTCTTTGTGCTCAGCACCTTCGAGTCTCATGATAGCCTCTTCCATGGTTTGACCTAAGGTTTTCTCTGTAAGCAAATAAAAGATTTGTTTTGTTCTGTGGGTTATCTTAGGGTTTGTGATAATGTATTTATAGAAGAAGAGAAACACACACCGTTTCAATTTAAATAAAAGAGGCTATGTCTTTTTCAGTTTTTTGACTTCTGAGCACTCTATCAAAGATGTAGAAAGCAAAAGTACGTTTAATTAACGAAGCTCATGTTCTACGTTCGGACTTTTGTCTTTATTTCTTTACGGACTTGCATAAAATTGGAGTAATATGTTACATATCTTTTTGATAAGTAACCAAATAACGTAGTTATTATATACTACTTTTAGCTTCTTTATTGCCAGAGTATAAAGTCGTCTCGATTGTGTTAATTCATATCTTTTCGATTTATTCTTTTTCTTTTTTTTACTGAGGTTTATTCTTTTGTTTTAAGTGCAAGACGTGAATCTTTTAGTCTCGATCTCGGTCTGGGATGATCCGGATTATCAAAAAAAACTATATATAGATCTTTCAGAAACTTTTTTGGAAACACTCAAAACTAAACTAATAAAAATGGAACACCAAACCACCATCTGTTTACCGTTCTAGCTAATTTGAAAACACAATTTGTTTTGACTATAGTTATTTTTGAAGTTTTAACTATTTCAAAAATCATAACTCTAACAATAATGTCATCATTATGTATAGAACCACTGTGAATAGTGTTTTGAAAAAAATAATACACAAAAACAGTTTTCAATTTAATTCTAAAACAGAAAATATAGTTTCTGCACTCATACATCTCTATCTTTAATTTTTTTGCTGTAGAATTAATGCTGTAGAATTTTTACTTTAGCTGTAGATTTTATTCCTGAAGATTTTTTGCTGTAAAAATTTTGCTGTAACTTTTTTCTTTTAGAACATGATTGGTGTAAATTGGATGTAGATTAATATTATATACATATACTAAACAGCATATTAATAGATACAAAGTTTTATAATAATTATAGTTTTATTGAATAAATAAAAAATAATAGTCCTAAAAAATTCCCTAAAGTAGGTTGGTCATCTTTAATAAATTTTGGTATGACAATAAATCACTAATTCCGTTTACCTACGAGTATTCCATAAATTTATTGCAATTTTGAAATTGATTTTAATGGTACATAATTTGCCTATATGGTCAATAAAACCAGTACATATTAAAAATATACAATAGAAATAATACTTCGTACGCAATTAATAAATCTCCAGTTACTACAACAAACAATCTAATATACAACTTATAACCAAGTTCGTAATCTAATTAATATATATGACAGAAAATTAGTTCATTAATCAGTTTATAATTTAAATCAATAATATAAAAGAGAGGAATAGATGCCTACGGACCGTTTTGTTTATTTTATCTTATTCTTTTATTAAAAGTTAAATAAAATCTTTTTTTTTTCTTTTGGAAAGCACACAAAACTGAGCTCTCTAAATTTAACTTTCTACAGTACTTATACTCACGTTAGTTTATAAAATTGCTGTGAAGATAAAAAAAATAAATAAAGCTTGATTGCTTTTTTTTTTGGACAAAAACTTGATTGCTTTAGTTTTACTGCTGTAGACACAAATACTGCTGCACACAGCTCCTATAGATGTCACCAATCACCCTCGTATTATATTGGGATCTCTTAAGAAAAAATTCTTATTTAGCAAAAAAAAAAACTCACAAAAAAAATTTTAATTGGAGGATTTTTCAAATGAAAAAACTTTGGCATGCGTTTTTAAGAATTCTGAAAAAAATTAAATGTTAATATGCTATTTTGTGAAATTTTTAGTGAGAGATTCTTCATGGGAATATTGTTCTATGAGAACCAATGACTTAGAAGTGTAGTCGATCTAAAATTTGAGTTGATTTGATTTTTAATAAAATTTTAGATGATTTTAATGAAATTGTAAAGTTTAAATTGATTTTTATTAAACCATTCTAAAATATCACATAAAATCTTGAGATTTGTGTTTAATTTTTTAACTAATAAATTTCAACCAAACACTCTAAAATTACTTGAAAACTTTAAAACTTTACAACTTAAAATATTTTAATAACAGTGGATTTCAAAATATTTAATGAAATACCAAATTCAATGACAGTAGATTTTAAATGAATTTTTAAAATTCAGTTTTGAATTACAATGTATTTGTCGTACAAGTTACTTAGAACTCTCAAAACATTGTTCTTTCAATGCCTTAATAATAATAATTCAAAAGGCGAGTAGTCCGTGGATGGGAAAGGAAATTATGATGTTGGGAGTTGAAAGGAGTCGGTTGATAATAGTGAAATTATGATTCTGAATTAATAACACTGGCGGCGCTCAGAAATTGTTCCTTCTACATGAGGTTATGTTTTGTCTGTTCTTTTTACGAGATTATGGTCGATTTGCTTATGCTCTTTTAGAAATTTTCACGTGGACTTGTCTCAACTAGGGTTCTTTCTTCATGGCGTGTAGCCTCTTTAGGGCTTTCCTACTGTTGCTCAATTGTGACTAATGACCGCTCGCGTTTGCAGAAATTAGTGTCCACATATCTTTCTGTTGATTAAAGTCCACATAATGTATAGTTTTAAAACTAAATTATCCTCGATCGACTTTCCCCGTCTTGATCAATGTCGGTAGGATATCTTAAACCTATGAAGTGAGATCACGTCCTCTACACCGTCCGAGCCCAAATGCATATGGGTTGCATGCAATATATATCGTGCTCTAAACAATATGTCTTATTTATATTTGCAAAGTAGCACTTACGTGATCACGTAAGTTGGCAAATCGTCTTTAGGAGAACATAAGAAGAAAGACGAGTCTTGAATTCCGTTTGGCAAGTGGCAACCAACCAAATGTTCGTAGCCAAGTGGTTTCGCCGGGATCTAGAACCTTTTTTAATGTAGCATAGTAATATATTGATAAATTATGTAACACAAAACATAATAGGGTACTGATTACTGATAGTCTAATACCATGGTAAAAGAGTTCTGCGTAGAAGCCATGTTTAAGATCTTTTATTACATAATTTTGTTTAATTATGGTAAAACTATTAAATCGAAGCATGTATGAACGATCTTTTGGAAAGACCAGGTTGTACTACATCCAAGACAAACATATTTTGCTCGAATAAGAAATACAGAATATAATTTTACGAAAAAAAGGATTATACAAAATACAGATAAATAAAATGAAGATGAAATGAATAGCAGCAAACAGACGAATAAAATGAATAAAATAAAAATCAAGTATTCCACTATTTCTTCTACATTTTACGTTGCATAATGTTTATAAAAAATATTTTTTCCACTATTAACAAAATTTCTGAATGTTTGATGTTTTTCATGGGATCAAATGGAATGATTCATTCCTTTATTTATCTTAGCTCTATAATAACAAAAAAAAAAAGAAGAAACTTCGAAATAACTTATATATGAATTATTACTCTTTGTCAAAAATAAAGATAATGTACACGTTTCCCTTAGCAATTCAGTTGTCCAAAAATTGACACTCAGTCCTGGTATGTTTTTTAGGGCTTGTTTATCGCAAAAGACGGTGGTGGGTTTTTTGTTCTTTTTTTTGTCTTCTTTTTTTGATTTTTTTTCTGAAAAAATAAATTAAAAAAACAGATCAATTGCGGGCCGCCACGTATCAGTGGGGTCTACGTACAGTGCAAACAACCATCCAAAAATATTTCTTATTTGGCAACATTTGCAGCTGTTTCTTCTTTTTTGGTGGGACCCATCCTCATCTTTTTGCCTAAAAACTCTTCTCTAGAGATCCGATAAAGATGGCCTGAAGATACCAATACTATATTGTTTAAATTCTGAGAAAATAAATAGTGAACCTAGACTGTTTTATAAAATTGCAAAAAATTATTATGCCAAATTGCCAATTCTCAAAAAACTTTCTTCAGTTAAAATTTCGGGTCACTAGAATGATAAAATATCTCTTAAAAAGATTAATCTTTTTTGTTTTGAAAAGGGGCTAAGAAAAAGAGATTAATCTTGAGCTTGAAGAAAGCGTAACGGTCCATAGTACCGCTTACTAGCTAGTTTGCCTTAGAGCATCTCCAATGGGGGTTCTACCCATTGGAGGTTCTAAATATAAATATGTGTGTATGTATATATTATATATGTGTATGTAATTGTAGGGTCCATTAAATAGTGTAGAACCCTCTCCAAAAGTTCTAAATCCAAAAGTTTTTAGAACTTTTGAAGAGGGTTCTATACTATTTAATGGACCCTACAACTACATACACATATACAATATATACTTACATACATATTTATATTTAGAACCTCCAATTGTTAGAACTTCCATTGGAGGTGGTCTTACATTTAGATGAAATTAAATTATGAAACTATAAAATAAGATCAGAGTAGGAATATTGCTGGAACCAGAAGAGAAAATAATAGAACGCAAAAATGAAGGGGAGAGCTAGGGAAGTAGGTTACATGCAACGGTACGACATTAAAGTTGATACCAGAATTGTCTCCTCTCTTCTAAACGCGTGGGTTTTTCTCTGCACAATGCCTCACTCTCAATGACTATATGTCATGCATGTGTTTGACTTTTTTTAATTGCACACACGAACGCTACGTTTGATGTATATGGTTCTCAACTACACAAACTAGGGGATATTCTCTTTTTCTATGTTTTTTTTTTGAGAAAATTCTTTTTTTTCTATGTTTCTGGGGTCAAAACTAGCACGCGTTACATATCTAGCTGTCCAACTATAATAACGCATGTTAAGGTACAGATAAAATTTACGAATACAGTATAACATGCACTAACAATAAAAAATGTGTTGCAAATTTTCTGTCGTCGAGTCTGTCACGGTTTCTGTGTAACCACGACGACAAACGTTACGTTTGTTACAAAATCAGGGCAGGCAGGCCAGGAAGTCATATATATAATTTATCAACTGGGAGTTATCAATTCAAAGCTGATCAAGTGAACTTGTTTCAGTGTTTGTGATCGTTTCTTGGTCGATCGTGACTGCATTGGACTAGTTACATGTTATGAGTTATCACTTATGCGACAGTTATATATATAATTATTCAAATTATATATTCCCTAGAAAGTATATATAAGTGCTTTAGAGCATCTCCAATAGTTGGTTGCATTTTTATTTTCAAATTTCCACTTTCTTCAAAATGAAAAAAAAAATGAAGTAACATTCACTCCAATGGTTTATTTCATTTCTTCATAGTAAAAGTAATATTCCAAATATATTCTATCTCCATTTTATCATTAATTATAAATAAACATCTTCTACTTTCTCATTTTTACTAATTTGGCCCAACTATTTTATTTTAACATAATCCAAATATAATTTCAACATTATTTTATAATAAAATTATTACAACAAAGATAAATAAATAAAAACATTATATTTTACCAGATTATTAAGTCTTAGTTTATGTTGTATTAATGAGTTTTATATGTTTAGTTTGTTTTTAATTATGTATTTGACTTTTATATTAATTATGTAATTTTACTTTATTTATTAGTATAAGTTTTAAATATATTAATATTTTAAATTATTGTGATGAAAATAACAGCTGAAATTAAAAATTAATTGGATTATATTAAAGTATATAGTTTATTTTGGCAAAAGATAAGAATAAATAAAAGTTGAGGACCAATTGACAATTAAAAAAGTTCATCTTCAAAAAATGAAGATATGTACAGTAGATCTTCAAATTTGAAGTAGGGTTAGAGTAAAATTTTTTTCAAAATGAAGTAAAAAGTGAAAAATGAACTGGGTTGGAGATGCTCATAGCTTGCAAGAATGATGGATATCAGAAACAAAGATTTGGGTAGATCCTGGTTCCCTTTTAAACATACACCAGGTCATAATTATAACCTAAACCTATTACAATTCATGCACGTACGTACGATTCATCACTCGCTTTCACGTGATCCCTCGTCTCTTTAACATGTTTACATCTATATAGTAGTATTATTTATTGTGAAAATGAAACTCGCAACTAAGGAAACAGTTCATGTGCCAATAAGTTTTCAAATAAGCTACATAATTTCCTTTTTACACTATTGAGAATTGGTTTATTATCAATTTCTTTTATTTTAAAGACCGTTTCTGGTTGTACTACAAATAATATGTAAGCCTTTAGAAAGGTTAAAAAAATTTGACTGTTGAACTGAGAGTTACTTCATGTCTCTCCTGAACAAATTGTCCCCTATGTTAATAAGGCTACCTTATAATAACTTTCCATAACTTTATGTCTAGATACACACATTTGGAATTTACTTTTTGTCGTCATTGTAGATATTTTAATACTTAAAAACATTATTTTTTGTCAGAGTAATTCTCCTGCAGTAAGAGCAACTAACTTTTACATTTTTGGTTAGAGATGTGTGTGATATATATGTTTTCCTCTTTGTCGAAAAGAAAGATAATGTACACGTTTCCCTTAGCAATTCGGTTGTCCAAAAATTGACACTCAGTCCTGGTATGTTTGTTAAGATGCCAAAACTATATTGTTTAAACTCTGAGAAAATTAATAGTGAACTTAGATTGTTTTATAAAATTGCAAAAAATTATTGTCAAAATCACCGTTTAAAAGCTTAGCTAGAATAAAACTTATAACTTATATCAAGAAAAAAGAATGTTTTATTGCTTGTCTTGGACTAGAATGTTTACAATAGTTGGTATCATAAGACTTTCAATATATTTTGTTATAGTTATCTCTTTTTTTTTTGAACACCAATTTCGTTAAAAACCTTAAACATTCGGACTACACTTTGAAGGAACAATCCTTGCTCTACCAACAGTACCAAGAGACAATACAACATAAAGGATAAGAGTAGAGAAATCTCTAGGATAAATTGACAGCGGATTCCGAACAAAGCTGGAATGCGTCGAAGTAAAGTTCATGGCAAAGCCGGAAAGTTGAAACTTAGTCACATTAAATAGTAACATTGATAGATAATCCACACCTTGGAACATCGTCGGAACAAAATCCATTGCATCTTCAGGCCCCGTACGGACCGCTCCACGAGATAACAAAACGGTTAGAGATTTTGAAAACTTCATCTGCTTTATAGCAGGAGAGATGACACTTCTCATGGAGAAGGTCTTAGATGATGGTATTGGTGAGTCCACTGGCAACCACATCATGTTCACAATAGTTTGGATCAAAGGTTCGGTGAATCCATCGAGACTCATTGAAAAACTATTAAATAAAACCAAAACCAGACCTAAAGTCAAAAGACTAATTATGGACTTGTTCCTCTCACTAAAATTAATATTTGGAGGGATAGAGAATGGATTGACACCTTTTGCAAATGGTAGGGGCCTGGCACTTATAGTGGAAATGGAAGGGCTGACGTCAACAGCACTCTCATCGGATCTGAACTTGGAGAGCAGCGTGCGTGCGGCGGAATTAAGACACACTTCTTCGTCGGGATGAAAGGCGGTGGCGCAAGATGGAAGAGGGGAGACCGTGAATATCGGAAGGTTGGAGATTGAGCAGCCACCGAGAAGAGATACGGAGTCCCGTTTGTAACATGAATTTGATGACCTGTGGTGGCTTGAGGTGTTCTTTGCAACTGAGCTATGAGCTTTATCTGAGAATACCTCAGATCCTGAGCAACCCATGGAGATCCTCTCAGATCTGGAGCGGAGCTGAAGGTTAAAGTTAGAGAAGGGAAAGAGGTGAAGCGAGGCGTCATTTGTGCTGTTGCAGAGAGAGATCTATCCCTTTTGTGGGTCGAGGTGAGGAGAGGTGGTTTTTGTACCGCATGTCCAGGATTCCCTGGTGAAGATTACATGTCCGGTGGTCTCCAAAATCCGAGCAGAAACCACAAAGGTCTTCTCCGGTTTTGAAAACCCCAGATCCAGAACAAATGATTGAGTAAAAGCGAAATAAGTAACAGAACCAGAGCTTTGACTTGGAGCAAGAGAAACTATGAAGAAGATGAAGCGGAGGCGACGCCGGCGAGCTCCCACTCCACCGGCGTTGAAACACGAGTGTCTTGGTAAATGTGTCAGAGAGAATATTCAGGTTAATTTGTTATAGTTATCTCTATAATAGAAAAATTCTATAATAGAAAAGATATATGCTCTAATATATTTTTAAAAAATAACAATCTCTGAATACAGAGTAAAAACAGATGAATGCTATTTCTTCTTCTATAATAAAAGAAAAAATAGCAAACTCTATTGTAGAAAAATAGTAAACTTCATTACAGAAGTGAAAATAATAACGAGCTGGAGATGCTCAAAATTATTACTATTATTACTTAGGTGAATCATGCAGATAAATTAATAAATCAGTATTATCCCTTTTTGAGCGAAGAAGCGACTTGTTATTGAAAGAGTGTGCTGTAGCTAGACGCATAAAACGTGATTCTGTTTTGAATTTTATAAAAAAAAAAAACAAGTTCTACAACTAAATGGTGTACATTTATGGTACTAATTATAAGTCTCCTAGTTTATTATCATCTTATCTTATGTCACATATAATTTTATTTCTTGCATTTTTTACAAAAAAAAAATACTCGGAGAATGTGCCATAAAATAAGTATCATACCAATAAAATAAAAAGAAATGACGTCGATAAATAAGATAAAAATTTGAAACTCTATTAAATATCTTTTACAAAATTTATTTATATTTTAAATGTTTTTCGACATTTTAAATGTTAAATATTCTTAATTAAATGATAAATTATATCAAAATATTTTTGGTCAATTTTAAAAACTAATATATGATTATTTTAAATAGTGAAGCTGCTCGTATATCTATAAATTCTGGAGTCCTACATCTGGTCTCGTATGAAACACACAAATATCGTTTTTTAGTTTACCGGTCTAAATGAATCGTCGGTTATAGATGGAAACTGATTATACGGTCGTAAATTGAACGGCTACGGTTTCCGACTTCGAAAACAACGAAGATCTAATAAGAAAGAAGACGTATATCTAGTGGCCTTTTCAATCTGAGTTTGATTGAAACAATGGGTCCCAGTGAAAAGAGGCAGCGTGGGATCATTCTGAGCTCTGAAGGGATTAGATTTTTCTTGTTTTGATTTGATGCTCTGTCACTTTTTCGTCGTCGAAAATTCATTTTAAATTTGACGTTCTGAAACGGTGGATGTATTTTCTAAGGTAATTATTTGTACTGTTTTTTTTTGAAAATAATTATTTGTACTGTTCTCAACTCGATTTTGAAGATGATTTCAATTTATATATGTTTATATACAATTTTACAAAAATTAACAAATATGTATGAGAACAAAGAAGGATGGGAATTCTCTTTTATATAAGCAGCCAAAAAGTCATGGTAAATGATTTATTTATAAAGATTTACATTCATTTTACTTATTTCTAATTCTATATATACTATATAATATTTCTAAATTTCAAATCTTGACACTATTTTTCAAAAGGTATAATAAATTCAAATTTTCAGAACAATACAAGTAACATAACATGGTTATTTTTTTCTTTGATCAACCAGTAACATGGTTGTATAAGATGTAAACTAGTTACTGTGTTTGGTTGTTGCATGAATCGTAAAGAGTGAGTTAATTTTATTTGGTGCACAAACAAGAGTTAATTTTATTTAAAAATGTAATATTTTCTCATTCATGTTGATTATTTACAAATTTGATTACATTTGATTTCGTTAATATCTGACATAAAAAAATTCAGAAGTGATTAGAGAGTTCATAGTTAGATACAAAAAACGCATAAAAAGGTTTATAATCTGGGTTTGGTTTTAATTTTGTGTAGAATAATTCAAATTAGAGATTCATGTGCAGTCGGTTAGAGTGATACGGTTTTTGTATTACAGAATCTGAATTCTAGTCCTATGTTATGGTTTTGCTAACCATTCAAATAAATGAACGAAAGCAATTTATCTGTTTTTCTTTAATCAAAGCTATAACATTAATTAGAATCGCTTAAGAAGCCCATGCTAGTCTTCTAACAGAAAGTCCATGCTGAGCTTCTCTCATCAAACAAAAGCATTTCCTACGTAGTAGTTCCAAGTCTCTTTCAACTTTTCAAGCAACTCTTCTCAATTCAACTTGTTTAGCTTCTAAACTTTGGAAGCTCGCAAAAGAAGGTCAAAATCTTGGTTGTATTGGCTTTGTAGCCGACACGTAAACACAACTCACCCAACATCGACCCTCTTTTTCACCTTTTCATGCTGTTCGCAATGAAGAATGATACGTCTCTTCTTTCATTTACATCATTACAACTTAAATTATCATCATATATTATAAACACACAAAGAGAGACTAATTTGGCGTTGCCCACCAACCTAACTTCCCTTCTACTTCATCAACTCCTCGTGTCCATCTTTGTTCGAGATTATAATTATAAACATAATTATAAACACGCCTCCTGCGTGAAAGGAAAACAACAACATCATAAGAAACATAATTCTTCTGGTTTCACTGCCGATTTGCGATGGAGAAGAAGAAGGCCAATCATGGAGATGACGGGCATGACTGTGTTCCTCCTATCCATAGTCAAGTCGTGAAGATCAAGAAAGAGTTTGAGAAGATACACCACCCGTCGCTGAGGCAGCCTGAGATGCCAAGGGTGCTTCGAGAGATCACGGCTCTACGGCGCTCCCGTTCTCCACTCGGGTTAGGAGAAAGAGAGAGACCCATCTCCGTTGGCAATTGATAGCAAAGAGAGAGATGAAGAGGAGACGAGATAGGTTATCCTCTTGTGTATTTAGGGTTTCTCTTTTGTATTCAAAGTAAATATCTTTGGTTAACGTGATGAGTCTCCTGTTCAATATCCTGAAACAACAAATCTTTTGCTTCTAGTCTAATCTTTCTTCCTCATGTGTTCTAGTCTTTGAGGAGTGAACCAACTAGTACATAGAGAAATCTCGATCGCTACTTAACAAGGTATACGGGCGAGTTTAGCCTCTATTCGGGTCTGATGCAAAGGCTGGGTCGGATACGGGCCGAGTTTAGCTTCAGTTGATGAAGGGTAAGTTTCAAAAATTCGTTTTAAATCTCTAATGGGCTTTTTACTTTGGATAACTGAACTTTTTTACGCTCGAAACTTTATATTATGCGTTTGTATTTTATATTTTCTTAGAAAATTAATTATTACAAAATTCTTTTATTCAATAGTAATATATTTGCAATGAAGAAGATGCAAATGTTCTATACTTCAAATGTTTCATGTTCAAAACTAGTTATTTCAGCTGTGTCAATGCAAACACATAACTACCATCCAATATTCAAAAAAACGATATGCGATAGTTAGAAGTTTCGTAAAAGATTAGCGTTTATGGGACTGTCTAAACTAACTTTCAGAAAAATCTTTTCGTATATAAACCAATTTTATTTTATGACTAGGGAGACGAATGCTTAAACATTGTCTAAAGTGGTTTTTAGAACACATTTATCATATGAAGCAAATGCAGTAGACCAATGCTAAAACACACAAAAATGGTTATTTTTTATACCCACAGAACTCTCACTGTATATGCATCAAATTAATCGAATTCTAAGAAAGAACTGAAAATAAACAAAAAGAGTTACATTAAATGTTTTTTCTAAAATAACTTTAGCATGAACAATCCCAAAGAACAAGAAAAAAAAAAAAAAGACTGAAACAATGGTGAAGTAATAAACAATGGATGAAGAAACCGAGAAAACTAGAAGGATGAAGCCGTGAAACTCTCTACCTCTGACCACCTCCCATAACGTTATCACGCCTTGATCCCAACGTCATCATAATCTTAAACTCCTCAAAATCAATCGTCCCGTCTCCATCCTTATCCACACCACCAATCATCTTCCTACACTCCGCGATCGAACACTCATCTCCAAGACTCCTCAAAACCTCATGCAGCTCCTCCGCCGAGATCGACCCGTTCCCGTCGATGTCGTAAACCGAGAACGCATCCTTCAGATTCTCCAACACCTCGTTCTGATCCATCCCTTTCGTGTTCAGCTCAACGAACTCCTCGAAGTTTATGTATCCGTCTCCTTTACGGTCGATATCTGTGATCGCCTTCTGCAACACCTCCTCTGGAACCTCGTGGCCTAGGCTCGTCATTATCGCACCGAGCTCTTTGGACGAGATCTTACCGTCTCCGTTCACGTCGAACTTTTTGAACACTGCTTCGAGTTCTCGGATCTCGGTTTTACCTGAGCGTGCCTTGTGCAGGAAGGGAGAGTCTGCTCCGGTTCTAGACGCCGAACCATTGGATTGATTTTTGTTGTTGGACATGGTTTCCGAATCTCTGTGAATAGAGAGAATCAAGATTTAGAGAAATATCCGTTATTTGTTGTGAATCCAAAAGAAGCGGATGAATCTCTGGATCGCTAGCTATTTTGGGGCTCCCTTTCCGACAAAATCTCAGATTACATAAATGGACTTAGTTGTGTTTGGTTTTGTCATAATTTTAAAAATGGATATAGAGATAATATTAAATAATTTGGTAGTATTTTGGAAATGGGGAAATAGAGATGGGAGGCGTGTTGATGAGAAGAGCTTGAGGTCATGTGTAAGTACTGCTCTCCCAGTTCTCTAACTCGGCTTCTAGACAATTAACAAGTGGATGATGGATAAATAGAATTTGACCATTAAAACTATCATATGAATTGTTAAACCATTCTTCAGAATTAGAAAGTCAATAACATGGCCATAATTATATATATATATATATATATGAAACCAAATAATAGATGAAAATTATTAATAGAAATTAAATAAAAATGATCAGTATAGAGTTATTTATTAAAAGTGTGATGTTATTTAGCTATTTCTCAATAATTATAAATAATTTTAAAAGGAAATGCTTGGTTTAGAATTTGAAAAAGGTAAAACCAAACGGTTCCACCACTATGCATTCATTATGGAACTCTTATTTACCAATAGAATTTGGTTTAAACCGGGACTTATAGTTCTGGTGGTAAAGGGTTTATGGCTGAGTACCGCCATCTTGGTTCGAATCCCGGCCACTGGCAAATTAATATTTCGGAATCGCCAGGGACAGAGGACCGACACGTGGTAACACGTGACTAGTCTGAACCACTTATATGTGACCAGGATACCTATGTATAATTAAAAAAAAAAGAATTTGGTTTAGCTCGAATCTTATCAAACTACGTAGATCATGACAACCATAAGTTAACAAAATACCTATGACAAGATGATGGAAAGGTCATCTTGGATAAGTATTTAAAGAATATGTGCAGGGAATTTCTTAATGGTTTCCACTCAAAATAGTTGAGCAGTACAAGTCAAGAATAAGGCTAGAATGTCCGTTTCTGATAAAGCACTGAAGTCTCCAAGTACTTGTAAGCGCCTTGTGATTCTCTGGTGGTCTTGGTGAAATACCATAAAGAAAGTTGAGAAAGCTACTTGCAGAAACTAAGCTCACACCAGAGAAATAACAGTATCTTCGCTGTCCCTGGGTCTTTAACAACAGACCAGCCATGACAACATCATTCTTTTGGCACACAAAAGACCGCAGCTCCTCATATATTATATGTAACCAACGAAAACTCTCAATGGTTAAGAACAGAACATATATGCTGCTGAAGTCTTGATAACCTTCTGGTAACTAACATCACTCAACGCCATGATGGCTGCAGTAAAGATCAATATCAGCAGAAGGTGAGTGAGTCAGTGAGACATATGTCCTTGAGGCTGACTGACACGGCAAACCATAATTTGTGAGTGAGCAAACATGACTTTCGAGCTACATTTCTAACATTCCCCTTATAAACAAGCCAACGTTCTTAATCTTCATAAAGCAGTAACATGATCAATACCAATGCCACGATGGATGCAGCAAAGATCAATACCACCAGAAGGTGAGTGCGACATTGTAAGTGAGACATTATGTCCTTGTGGCTGACTGACACGGCAAACCATAAGTCGTGAGTGAGTGTTGTGTTTTGCTTCAGCACTGCTCTAATACCATGTTGAACTTTGCTTCAACCTTCTGATACCATGTTGACCTTTCACCCTCTTAACTCTCGGCCAGCCTCTCTTCTGACTCAGTTTGTTCTCTGTTTGTGTTGTTCTTGTTAACTCACTCACACTTTGTTTTGCACTTGTGTAACAATGCACAGCACACACTCATACTCTCGTTACTCTCATATTTGTTTGTTCTTCTAGAGAGAACAGAGAACAATTTGTATATCCACATTGTTAATCTTTTCTCCAACTCCTTTCTAATAGAATTGGACACTAGACTAAGTTAGTAAGCAAACATAAACAACTTACTTTAACTACTACCACTCTTAACAACTATTACCAACTCCAACATGACTTAGTAGCTTACCACAGAAACATGTGAAAGAAATAAGAGCCACAAAAGAAGAAGAAATTTGGAGAGCAAGAAATGGAGGAAGAAGAAGCAACCAACGTGGACAACAAGAAGTCAAAGTTAGTTTGGTTGTGTAACAAGAAGTTACACAACAAGAAGAATAAGAGAAACTAGTTAGAGGGTAAGCTAACTAAGTTATGTTGGAATTGGTAATAGTTTTCAAGAGTTATAGTAGTTAAAGTAAGTTGTTTATCTTTACTTGTAAACTTAGTCTAGTGTCTAAAGTAGGGGCTCAGACAGGTAATAGTTGTTAAGGGTGATAGTAGTTAAAGTAAGTTGTTTATCTTTGCTTGTAAACTTAGTCTAGTGAGAGTTGTTAAGTCTAGAGTACAAGTAATTGAGTGGTAGTAAGTAGTAAGAACTGCTATAAGTATGTATGTGTTGTGTTGTAAGATATATCCAATTCTAATAGAAAGGAGTTGGAGGAAAGATTAACAATGTAGATATAAAGAACAAACAAATGTTAGAGTAAAGAGAGTATGAGTGTGTGCTTGTGCATTGTTACACAAGGGCAAAACAGAGAGTGAGCGAGTCAACAAGAACAACAAAAACAGAGTAAGAAGAGAAGCTGGTCGAGAGTTGAGAGAGTGAGAGGTCAAGCCAAAGAAGAATGTAAATAGTGAGCAAAACATAACTTTCAAACTACTTCTAACATTCCCCTTATAAACTTTGGGCTTCTTCTCAAGGCACACCAGTATCACCTTTGTTGTTGGACATGATTTCAAATCTCTGTGAATAGAGAGAATCAAGACTTAGAGAAATATCTGTATTTGTTGTGAATCCAAAAGAATCGGATGAATCTCTGGATCGCTAGCTATTTTAGGATTCCCTTTCTGACAAAAGCTCAGATTATATAAATGGATTTAGTTGTGTTTGTTTTGGCATAATTTAAAAATGGATATAGTGATTACATTAAATAATTTGTTAGTATTTTGGAAATGAGAAAATAGAGATGGGAGACATGTTGATGAGAAGAGTTTGAGGTCATGTGTAAGTACTGCTCCCCCAGTTCTCTAATTCGGCTTCTAGATAATTAACAAGTGGATGATGGATAAATTGATTTTGACAATTAAAAGCCATCATATGACGATACAAGTTGTTAAACCAATCATCATAATTCCAAAGTCAATAACATGGTAATTAATATTAATAATCATATTTCCTTGGTATATTTAATTAATATCAGTGATCAGTTTTGTTTGTAAGGATATCATTAGTTAGCTAGGTTGGAGTTGGACCATGATCCCCTGTACAATTCTCCATTTATTTATCATTCCATGGTTGGTGTGCTCTTTTGTCTATGCTATGCATATACCAACTCGTAACAAAGGATTTATTTGACTAAGGTCTTTGCTTCAAATACCTAGGCCATGTTAGTGTTGGATATATATATATATATATTTTTTTTTTTTTTCATGTGGCATGCAGGTTTTGCGTTGGCGGGTTATGGCTGCGATTGCTTTTGCTTTTGCAGTCTAGTATGTTGCTTCATGTCTCAGTAGCATCTTTTTATGTCATATAATCTCCTTGTTTTGTGTTCTTGGTTGATGAGACAAAGTTCTTGATATTCTACCCTTTTTTCTTTGTCAGCATTGCCTAAAAGCATGTTGTGCAATTCCAAATAAAGCGCTTAAATTCATAAAATAAATAACGTGTGAGTAAATCTTACAAGAACATCAACTACCATATTTGTTTAACAGAAACATCCAAAAAATCAATTTCGAGCTGCTGAATTAGATCATGGATTAACTAGTGAGAGCTCTAACGAGATATCAAAATGTAACAAACTTCATTTATATGACAATAAAAGTTTTGCATCCATTTCTGTAAATCTGTCTCCCACTTATCTTCTGCTATGTTTCTAACAACAGAAAATGAACACAAGATATGGATGAGCTTAGAGTCTCAATGTAAGATCAGGCTTTGAGCTATTGTTATTATCTACTACACTTCCGCTAGCTGCTGCCGAGTTCAGATCAAGACCTGACTCTTTAAAAGCCACCACCACTGGAGCTTCAGCTTCCTCCACGACCTGACGAAAACTCCCGGGCCAAAATAAATCGCCGACATCATCATAGTCAAAGAACAATGGCACGGTGTTACCAAAATACCCTCGATGATGAAACCTTGTGAAAGGAGGAGGCTGAGTTTGAGATAAGGTGTGGTGAAGTAGACTAGAGTGAGCTTGCATCCCTAGAGAAGAAGAGGTGTATGTGTAAGGCCTGTGGTGGTGACCAAACATTCTTCCCATGTGCATTGCTCGTTTGGCCATGGTTCGTTCTCGCTTGTGAGCGTTTTGGTGACCTCCAAGAGCTTGAGAGCTATAAAACTTACGTCTACAGTAGTTACAAGAGAAGACTCTCGGGTTGGATTGACACTTTGTGCCCTTTTGTTCTTCGTTGAAACTACCGTTGAGCTTGAGATCGAGCGAGACAGGGGTGGTCGATTCTGGTTTAGTTAGATCTTTATTTAACGAGGTATCTCCTCTAGCTGATAATTCTCGTGAGGCATCATCAGATTCCGTCATTTAATCAAACTTTGTTATCTTAACCTGAAAGAAAAAAACATATTAAAGTCAAAAGCAGATCAAGAAAACTTTTCTAATCCCTCTAAATTCACTGATAATCGTCATTTCTCAAAAGGGGATAATCTATAAATTCAAGAACTATATAACGAAGAGATGGTAAGTAAAGTCTTAAACAGAGTTACTACATCAGCAAGTTCGAAGTTTAAAGACACAACCAATCAAAATGAAGCTTTTGATATTTAACTAGGAGGGAGAGAGGGAACCTAAGACAGCAATTAAGGATATTATTTACAAGAAAAGTACTGTGCTTACAAAGATATGTTGAGATCTGGGAAGAGACAACCGACAGAAGCTGAAGTGGTTGACTTGGAAGCCTACCAGAAGTTGTACTCTTCGAGTTAACCAAAAATGGGTCAATCCAGATGTATAAGGAAAATAAAAGCCAGAGAGAAGAGATAGGATTGGTGAAGAAAAGTAGAGAACAAGAGGTACTGAAGAAGAGAGAGAGAGAGAGAGTTATGTCTAAACAAATATGGAAAACACAAATGTTGGAGAGATGGGAATGGTCTCTGGTGGATACACATGTGGGAATCTAAAGTGTCTGCCAGTTAAACCTCTGTTTTTTTTTGTTTTCAATAGTTCAACGACCTTTTTCTAGGGGGCACTTTGTAAAATACTTTTTTCTTACAGCATTGTTGTGTAGGTGTAGCCGTATAGGCGTTGGTATGCACGTTGAAAGTATTGTTATGCGTTCATTGTATTGGGTTATACACTTATACTCCTACCCTATCGGCAATCCTTAAACTTTTGAAAATTCACAAACCTTTAACGCTTTTTTCTTTAAGTTAAGTTTATAATTTTATGGTTAAGTAACAATTTTATTTGGTTATTTTCGTCCCCGGTTCGCTTCGGTTATTATAATTTTGGCTCAATTGGGTTTTTTTGAAAATTTAAATCATACACCATTTGTAATTCAGTTTAATTTTAGTTCAATTTGACAAACTTATGTTCAGTTTGACACCAATTTCTCTGACAATATATTCATAGCACATATAGTGATTCACACTCTTCAGACAAATCAAATTAACAAAAATAAATTATTAGGCATTTAAATAAAATTTCAAGAACTTAAGACTCGAAAATAGATGAAGGTTTTCTTAAATAATCTCATAAACTATATGGCTGGATGAGTTTTGATTGAAAGTGGATACAACGTTAGATTAAGGAATAAACTCTTTTTTACAAAAAAAAAGAAAACTTTTACATCTTTTATTGTTGTTAAAGTCAACTTTTACATCTTACAGAAAAACCAGCCGAATTTTATATCATAAAGTTAAATACCCATTATGTAGTTCAATTATTTTATCTCACTCGTCAGAGTAGTTCAGAAAGATTTTAATTTGGATCCTATCATGAATATATAATAGTTGAACTCGTACTATTAAGGATAAAAAAAAAGAATAGAGCAGCGCAAGGGATTTGATAATGTCGCATGGAGCCCATACATTCATTCCCCCGGCTTCACCTTTTCCATTTGACGTCGACATTTTCTTTGTGTTTTTCTGAAATTTTACATGGATTTAAAGTCTCTGCTTTTCTGTCCCTTTTCTATTTAAGTTTTTTTTTTCTTTCTAAAGTTAAAACTTTTCTTTCGATACTGTGTGGGTTGTTGTTACCAATAACTTGTGCAGTATATTATAGATTTTTTTACAATCCAAGACACATTTTATGTTGTGAATTACACGTTTAGTCACTTCCCACTTGGGGAATACAATTTGCTTGTGGAATGTCTCATTTGCCCTCGTTTTAGACAACCTAAGACTCTCCTAACCATTTCAAAACTAACCATGGTTCACCCCTTTTAAACAGAATATTTATTCTCTCTCTATCTTTATTTTGAAATCTATATTCACTTTCTCAATTTCTCCCCTAATCTTAGTTATGTGAACCCTCTTCTCCTTCATCTTCGATTTTATAATCTTCACGATTCCAGAGATATCGACGCTGGTTTCGATTCTATGATTCTTCTCTCAATATTTATACCCATCATTCTATACTTACGGATAATTCTCATCAGCCCTTTGATTCTCTTACACCAACCATGACGAAATCGAATACAAAGAAGAAATGCAAGACTTCCGAGGAACCAGCCCCACAGTTAACCGCTACCAGAGGTTTTCTTCGACCTCCGTTTGCTTTTTCCCCAAATATACTCCAAAATAATCTGATATACGGCGCATAATTGTCGAAGCTTTCTCTACAAACACGCTCCAAAATTGATCTGTTTTGTTCTGGGAAATTTATTTGATAACACAAACCCTAAATGGAAAGTTCGAGATGAAATCAAGAGGAAGCTGAGAAGTGGGGGACGAAATCAAAAAGGATTTGGTTATCTGATTGAGATTAGAGCTTCTAAGATCTTGATTTGCGAGGGGCTTGGAAATTAGTGATTTGGAATTGGAAAATGATTTTCAAATTGATTTTAGGTATGCTGGTGAAACTGATTGCCATAACTGATCCCGATCATCCACATCCACAATCTCTCTGTTTTTATTTTTTCGATAAATTTGACGTCCACACTTTGTCTGTCCACAACTCTTTTTTCTATCTGGTTTAGAGAGGACGTGACGACGAGCAGATCCGACCTCCGTTGTGGAAAAGACGACGACAAGCTCTCGTGTCTATTATATTTAGTGATTATGTTTTGTGGTGTGTCTATTAGAGATTTTTAAGGATGATGGAAACTCTTGTTTATGACTGTGACTATAAACCCTTCCTCATGATTAATAAAATTGGCCTCATCTGTTTATTGAATATTTTGTTTGGTTGATTGGATTTACAAAATATTTTGACTCAATGAAACAGTTTGTGGACTTTCTATTAGTTGGATATGTCAATTCTTAACTTGACGACTATAATTTCTTGATATTCTATCAGTTATCCACATCCACAAATGGCAACAGTGAACTTTCGTCCACATCCACAAACAATAACCATTTTCAGCATCCACAAACACGTATACACATATGCATATCAGAGAGACTCGCTTCAACACGGTAACTCATAGACATATTGTCTTTTGTCAAGGTTCGAAGACTCAAAATACGATCTTAGTTAATATAGTTAATATGAAACCACATTTCTCAAATCAACACTAAGTCATGTATATTTTTTGTATACATTTACGGTGTCCATGTCCACAATTTTTTTCATATTCAAATTGCAAAAATATACCAAAATGGATCTTAAAATGTAGAGAACAAAAAGACATAATTTATGATAACAAATTTATTTATTTATATATTTTAAATATGTTAAAAT
Source organism: Brassica nigra (assembly GCA_016432835.1). NCBI lineage: Eukaryota > Viridiplantae > Streptophyta > Magnoliopsida > Brassicales > Brassicaceae > Brassica > Brassica nigra. Next base: position 51,718,379 of record CM028248.1, on the reverse strand, counting down.
AATCACATAAAGAAATAGATGCGATTGATAAAGTAGTATCAGAAAAGTTCAAGTAACTCTGACTATACGATCTATTTGCACTCTTCATATCTAATGGCTCAAAAACATAAAGAAGAAGAGAAGAAAGTGAGCGAGTGGAGAGAAGCTGGCAAATTTAATAAATAATTTTTTTTTATTAAAATCAAAACTAACTCATTTCTTCCTTTTGTTAACTAGAGCAAAAGAGCAATAGAGTATTAACACATGGGGGAAAGAAGGAATAAGTGTCTCACAAGTGGAATGTGTCTTATGGAGTAAAAAAAAAGAAAAAAGTGTCCTTTTGAGTAATCAACTCAATAGTATATGGTGTTTTGTTTTATTATACTGCATTTTTGTAACGGTTATACTGCGTTTTTAGCTGCTTTCACCCGTTCCATTCTGCAAGATGGATAGGGTAATCTTAGTTTTTTTTTTAAAGCGAAACCTTTATCTAACTTACTTATAAAAATACCACAACTCATATCTTTCATTGAAAGACAATGAAAATTTGAATAATCAGTTAAAAAATAATATTAAAAAATAGTTGACTTATAAATCATTATAAACTAGTTTACTTTTCTAGTTTTTCTTTAATTTTCTTTGCTATTTTGTTTTCTCATTTTTCTGTTACAAAATGATGGAATTTTTTCATTTATGCTGGATCGCCACTTAGAAAAACAAACATAGTTAAAAAGCAAAGTTTTAAATTAGTTCATCTTTCATATAATTTTCAGCCCTTGTGGTTTTCTTTGAATGTTCAGCTATTCAATTTTCTTTGAACTTCTCATGAAGACAAATCCAAACAGTTCACAAGATAATAGTTCTTGTATTTGTTGAGATATGAAAATTGCTTAAATTTGTGAGTACAATGTAACTCTGGTGATGATGGTGGAAAAATATAAATCTGCGTAATAAGTTGTAATAACTTAAATAAAAATAACAATTAAAGAAAATAAAAGTAATTTACATAATTTTCACGTTACAAATGTGATTCGTTATATATGTAATGTTAATCGTAATTTATATTATACTAGTAAAATAGTTTTTTTAAGAAGGTGTTGGGTGTGTAGACCAAATCAAGTAAAGACATTTAACATTTTATCCCAAAAAATCAAGTAAAGGCAAAATCAATACTGGAATGGTGGCAAAACAAAATTAGGTAAGGGTGTCTCCTTATTTCTTTTGTTTTTATGCATTGAGTGAGTGACCAGTGACCATGCCCACTTTTGTTTTAGTTTCAACCTCAACATGCTTTCGGAAAGCCCACTTGAATTCATTAGCTTTTATATTCGTCCACTACCTTAGTTGCTTTCCAGTCACACTTCACAAATAATTTCCATCGTTTCTATATTGCTGGTGATAAACAATTATTGATTCGTCACCATCTTTAGGTATGATCGGCTTAAGAACTTTGAGATAGTTCAGACTATTCTTTACAAAGTCGAGTACTTTTGAGCTTCCAATGGATGGCGCACACCCGTTAAATCTTAAATCTCCACTCTTTCAATAATCTATTCTACATTGCCTGTTGATCCATTAATATATTCAAGAAGCTGTGAAGATAAGGTAAAGTATACATATGCACAACATTAGTGTCCCCTCGTTTTAATTAGGAAGGATCATCAAACAGTTTAAAATCATGTTAAGTGACCAGGCTACCACACAAGAAAGTTACATACAAAATCTTATAATGGCCATCTGGAAGAAAAAGTATAACTTCTCCACATATATCTCCAGATCCATAAACAAACTTTTGGAAAGGATCATTTAAACCACATATCTTTCTTAATAACAAAAAATGTTAAAAATCATCGTTTTATACATATAGCGCTTAGTAATTTTCTTCAAAATAAAATAAATCGAAAATATTTTTAAATCCAAAATGAATGTAGTTAGGACAAAAAGTACAAGTTCGTTTAATTTTGCTCAACACATGAATTTTAAATTAAGCTAGTTGCTAATCGGTTAATTAGTTAGTTCAAGGATGTAATCAAAACGAACAAAAAAGTATAGCTTCTCCACAAAGCTATAGTTTCGTTTTGATTATGAGGTGTATCGTCATTCTATTAGTTGCTAAATCGGTTAATTAGTTTCAGTTTGTTTCGTCTTTTGTAATGAGGTATATCGTCATTCTATCATTTGTTTAATCAATGTTTTTAGTTTGTTTGGTTTTTAGTTACTTTGATTTATCTTTCTTTGGTGGAGTTAAAACTCTTTTAAATTTTAACGAAAGTATGGTTTGAACAAAAAGAAAAAAAAGGTAGCAACAGTACACTAGATCTTATATGTTTTTTTTTTGAGAAAGTTATAAATATTTTCAATTTTTTATTGTGAAGAAAATTACTAAGCGGTCTATGTAGTAGTCTTATAAAACTATGATATTTTAACATTTTTTTTTGTTATTAAGAAAGATATGTTAAATGATCCTTTTCCTCTAGATCTTATATTTTACTTCCAGGAATTTATATACCTAAACAGTCTGACGTTTCACGTTCAATGATCTAGCTATACTATTATAATAGAATGGCAAAACCCATATCAATCCAAAAGTCATTAGGCAAAATAATGTACCTCTTTATTTTGCTTACTGGACGTACCCACCACTTTGTGTGTGACTAACAATAGCAAATCATATATCAAACGATACAAACTGCATTTTAAAATAATAATAAAAATTTCTTACTTTGATTGGAAATTAAATAAAATTGTAGATGCGAAGAGATGATCTTTATGAAAATTACTTCCAGATGCTGTATAAAGTTTTATATATATATATATATCTGTTTTTGCTTTAATTGTGCTGCTTTGGAGTTTTGAACGTACTTTCTCAAAATACGTACTTTCTCAACTAATACTATGATTAGGGGTGGGTACGGATCTAATATTACCGTATTTTTTAGATTTGTGATTTGCTTCGGACTTCACGGATATCTGATTTTTCGATTTGCTTTGCTTCAGAAAAATAAGGATATTCGGTTTTACGGATATCCGGAAAATTTATGGATATTTGCGAATATTCACGGATATTTACGGATACCTTTTTCACTATGTTTAATACAAGTAAATCTGAAGATATTATACAAATTTGTTATTATAAAAGATAAAGGAAAACATTAATGAAACTGTTTATTCATAAATTCTAAAAAATTCATAAAAAATTCTTATAAATTAAATGTTGTAGGAAGAGTTGTAGTTTTTTATAAAGATATTATAATTATTTTATTCATATTATATTTTTATAAGTAATTTTATAAATACAATTATATAAGATTACACATTAAAAACTCTTTTTAACTATAGATATATAACTATTTATATAAAAGTCGGAACGGATAGGATATTCGTCTCTAATTTTTTTAGTATTTGTGATTTGCTTCGTTTTCAACGGATAGTGATTTTTAATATTTGTTTTGCTTCGAAGACTTACGGATATCCGGATTTTTCGGATCGAATCGAATCGAATAACGAATCGAATCGAATTTAACGAATAAAATGCCTAGCCCTAATTATGATATCTCCACTCTTTTGGTGCCTTAGCATAGAAGAGAATACAAATAATGAAAATGATGGACATGTTTTTTTGACTGAAAAAAAAACATGTTAGTTATGGTTTTATTAGTTTTAAGGGAAATTGCACTAAATGCACCAACAAAAAAAGACTGCGTTACATGAAGAGAACACCATTTCCTGATCCTAAACTTTTCAGTCCATCATGCAAGTCGTGGTGAATAGCGATTTTATGATTTTTTTTTTGACGAACGATTTTATGATTTGTTTCGTTCGTCTTATTTCTAAAAGACAGGTGTAGAACAAATAATTTGTGTGTTTATCCATAAATGTTAACTGTATAACTATCATTTTCATATTTATACATTTCACAAAAACGGACATTATTGTAAATAAAGAATACTTTTTCAACAAACTGTATAAAAGTTACATTCTTAAATTCGAGTTATATATATATGTGTGTGTGTATTTGTTTTTATAAGTTTTCCATTTGTAATCCAATTTACATGTGTATTTTAATATCATTATCAGAAAAATTTAAATGAATTAAACCATGTCGAAGTTAGGTTATTACTGATAATATATATATATATATATATATATATATATATTAGCTAGATTACCGACATATAACTTTCTTTGTTAGTATTAAAATTTTTATACATTATTATTAATGTGAAAGAAAATGGTAAATTTATTTGCTTCAATTGGTCTACACTTTTATTTAAACAAAATATTGCTCGTACCTTTCTATATAATATGTACGATATGATGAGAATAAATTTTAAGAACTTTCAAAACCCTTTTGTATTTATATTGTGAAATCTTACATGCATCATGACATTTTACTCGATCGTAGAGAATAAATTTTTCAGCTAAGACAATTTTAATGTTGATGTAGCAGTTGCATTTTCATGATCAACATAAAATCACAGTTTTTTTCTTTTAGTATCCAACTTGAAAACTGGCTCATGAGCTGAAACATTTATTTTTCCTTTTTTCACTCAACCATTTCGTAACTAATAGTTGGAAATATTTTCATTTATTTACATTGATTTGTAGCTTGCATTTCGTAAGTTATAGTTGGAAATGTTAGACGGTCGAGCTGCTGACTAAATTTGAACACTTTGGGATTCTCCTTTAATATTTTTACTTGTCTTGTTTATCAAAACGCTACCATCTCTATTCTGAGCTAATAATGATAAACTTTCTGGCTTTTAATCAACAGCTCTTGCTTTCAGAGCCTCTAACTCAGACTGGAGACTTCTTCTGGCTAGCAGAAATTTGGATTGGAAGCTTTCTACCACAAGCTGTTAATTAAACATAGTAAGGATTACAATATAGATCGAAATCACTTTGAGAGTGACTGAAAAATGTTGAGTAGATAAAAAGAAAAATATAAAAAAAGAAATATATTTACTGTTGTGTGAGTTAGAATATATTTACCGTTTTGTTTGTTTAATATAGGCGATGGTGATGGTGTATGGGTCACACTTGTCAAGATGTGTCACATGAGCTTAGAGACTTGTCAGACAGTGTGAAAAATTTACAAGATAAAAACAAACTGTCTTAAAGATAATAAAATACATAATGGTTAACATGATTTTTTAATAGAGAAGTTGATTACCTGACACTTAGTTACTACATGACTCCCAAAGCTACAGCAAGCACAATACTAACCAACATAAAGACACATAACAAGCATGTTCTGTTCCGGCAGAAGAAGATCTGTAGAAGCGAGCTCCAATACCATTGATGATATCATGAGATATTCCCATGAATACTACTAGCTTTGGTCATGGTATACGTCATGGTATACTCTTTGGCTTCAACATGTGTTTCTTGCTGTTGATGTCAAGAGTACCGAACATACGGGATCTCGAATATGAGTAAAGACCTCGATCGCCACAACTTGAGATATCGCCACTTGAGGATTCGCTGATGTGAGAGTTCATCATCTGACGTGATTTATTCTTCAAGATACTCAAACTTAATTACAGACTGAAAATCAAAACAATTATCGATTTACCATTAAATAAGCAAAAATAAAGATAACTTGTTGGAAGAACAAACTTCATATCTCGTTTTGGTCTTTCATGTAAGAGCCATGTTCTCTGATCTCAAATCTTTCACCTTGGACGTATTAGATCCTCAAAAAAAAAACAATGCAATTTGTGTTTTCGCTCGCAGTCAACTTACTCACACGGTCACACCATCAAAGATGCGTACCTTCTGAATTTTGATTTCCCTTGAAAGTGGGAGATTGTATTCCAAAATGAGCTCCTGCTGTGTTGATACGCACACTAGATGATCCCATCCACATGTACTTCAGTCTTCAATGCAAATTAGGTACCGTCTATTGTTGATTTCCCAAACAATTCAGTTGTTCTCCCATATGAGGTTGATTGCTGTTATAGACTCTTAATAATATTTTAGTTCAAAGTCAACTTTAAATCAAAGAAATAAGAAGAAAACAATTAATGAGTGACCAATATTCAATTGATCATATAGCTATATTCAATTTTATTACCTTATAATATGTAAAATTTCCACGTTCTCGGATATGGAACTTTTCTTTAGTTACATATTGAATTCTGAGACTGGTCTCATCTATATTTCCATGTAGACCATCGTCAAACAGATCTCCATTCGTAGACACACTGAAAAGTCCTATTGTTTCTCTTTTAGGTTGCTGCAAAGTTTAAATACGATGGTGAAATCATATGTATATCTTTCATATTCAAATTAAAATTTATAATGATCTGAAAAAACAAAATTATCACCACAAAACTTCATGAGTTCATATAATAGTTTCTGAAAAATGATTTTTGATGAAGTAGGGTGACACTATTAAAAGAAAATTCTATCTTTAAGGAGAAGTTTTAACATTAATTGACTAACTACGTGTAAACCAATGAAACTAAAACATTCCAGAGTAATGATCATGTTAATTTTTACAAACAAAAGTTTATAATGATATCAGGAAGAAAAAACATAGTTATCACCACAAAATTAATGAATCCATAACATAATTTTTTAAATTTTTATTTTTGATGAAGATTGGTAACAATATAAAAATGATTCTCTATTTTCAAGGAGAAGTTTTAAATTTAGTTGACTAACCAAATGTAAACCATTAAACTAAACATACTCCAAAGTAATGATCAAGATAATTTTCAATGATCAGAAAAACATAATCATCACCACAAAACTTCATGAATCCATAACATAATTTATGAAAGCTGATTTTTGATGAAGTAGGATAACAATATCAAAAAGATTCTCTATTTCTAAGAAGTTCTAATACTACTGACTAACCAATTGTAAACCAATGAATTAAACACATTCCGAAGTAAATGAGCTGGACAACAATTTGAAAACCTTTCTTAATATAACTGATTATATTGTAAAACATGTAATATCAAGATTCATCATGAGAAATAATAGTACATTGCATACACTTGTATATATTTGATAGAGAATCAGGTGAAGTCTTTGTTAATACCTAGAAAAATCATGCATATAAATGTCGTACCCTCATTTTTAATAAACATCACAAAATTGTTGTTACAAAATCATAAAATTAAGGCAGATTACTCAAACTTTTTTTTGATGACGCAGATTACTCAATTGTTGTGAGTATTAGTTGTATGTTTTATCTATTTCCTTTTATCAAAAGTATATCATAATTTTCTTATTTGAATCTATCTCCATTTTTATTTCACTTATATATTAATTTTTATCTCGTGATTCAAATTTTTATTATCGAATTAGAACGATAAATTCAGATTTTTAAGTAATCTTAATACTAAAATTACTGATTTCTTGCGGTCTCTATACATTTTGGAGCCTATCATCCAATATTATGCAAGGAGTACTATTTAGTTAAACATTTAACAAAATTTAATTATTTATCCATCTCTTGTTAAATAGTAATATTGTATTTATACATTAAAGCATTTAACAACTATAGTTTTATCAACCAAATTTCACTATAAAGCCACTAAAATACAAGGTGGAAAGAAACTAAGTACATTTCAACCTCATTAAACCAAAACCATTAAGTTGACAAAAAACCATTAATATAAGAGTAGTCTTACTACAATATTATTTTATTTTATGACAACATTTAGAATTATTTAGTGTGGTTTTCTGGTAAACTATATTTCTTAAAATTTCGACATACAATCAAACACCTAATATCTCAATTCTTTTGTTTTTTTTTTCTAACAATAACTAAAATACTCTGAAATAGTTACCAGTCCATCCAATATCTCAAATGTTAAGGTGCATATTTATATGATGATAAATCTTGTGGATTTTGTCGATTGATGATAAATCTTGTATACAATATAATCCATTAAATGTTTTAAAAAAGAATTCATCCAAATATTGTGGACTTAACGATCATCATCTCGCCAGCAAAGTGTAACCCACTATGAGCCCAGCCCATGGGTCAATTCACTAAACCGAACCCGGTTCGTATGTAATTGTTACGATAGCGTGGTTTGATCAGCTTTTAAGCTGAAACAAAGACGCGAGTAACCAAAAAAAAAACAAAAATCATCACCGTCGTCATCGTCTTCAATCTCTCACTTCGCATCAAATCAAAACGATCTCTCCAAAACCCTAATTCATCTTCTCCAATCAATTGTTCGTTCCTCTCTCTTCCGATACCAGGAATGCTTATTTCTAGCCGCCAATCGGATTCTCCAGCAGTCTAAACCCTAATTTTCTTCGTCTTCTAGGGTTTCGAATCGGGGGAGTAGAGGAGGATTCACAAGAGAAGGTAAAAGATGTCTCTTCCGCTGCTTGAGTGTAAGTACGTGACGGAGGAGTTTGTCCGCGATGGGAAGAATGGTAACTACGGTTCCAAGCTGCCCAGCTCCGTTCCGATGCTTCGTTTCCTCTACGAGCTCTGTTGGGTTTTGGTATACAAGCTCACAAACCTTCTCTTCCTATTCTCCAATCTATGCGTATGTGTTCGAGTTGCTGAAGGTGCGTCGTAATGGGTATATCAGGTTCGTGGCGAGTTGCCGATTCAGAGCTGTAAGGCAGTGTTAGAGAAGGTGAAGTTTTTGGATAATCCATCGAAGGAAGAGTTAGCTTCTTGTTTTGCGGATGTTGTGACTCAGATAGCTCAAGATGTAAGCTTTCCGAACATTTTATTTGTAGATCTTAAAGTTTTGATCTTTTTTTTCTTTTCGAATGATTGTGCTGAGCGTTGGATTGTTTGCTTTCGTGCTCTCTTTGCAGCTTACTATGTCCGGGGATCACCGTTCTCGCCTAACAAAATTGGTCAGTACTTTTAACCTTGTAGCGACTGGTTGTGGTTATGTCTTGTTAGTCTTGGTTATGAAGTATGGACGCGAATTCCAGCTCTTTTAAGTTGCATCTTTAGACAAGACACCACAAAAATCATGTAGTAGCGAACTATGCTGAAATTAGGAAAGGTGTTGTTTTGCCATCAGTAGTGTCCTAAGATTCAGCTAGCTGTATGCTCATTTTGGGTGGGTTGCTAGTAGGAGCGTTATGAATACCTGATCCTTATCGGAAAAGGTTCCTTTAGCCTAAGGATCTGAAACTTTGATCGTATTGCCTTCAGTTCTCTATTAGTGCAGTTTCTTCTTGACTTCAAAACCGTATGTTTGATCCGAAGTTTTTCGAAGCTGCTTACGTGGGGTTATTAGTATTCGTGTTACTCTATTGGTTTTGATTATTACATACTAAGTCTCTTCGTTAAAATATACTCTATGTTCTCACTTACCATCGCCTCAAGTTTTTTTAATGCTCACAGCTAAATTTAGTTGTTTTCTTTTGTAGGCAAAATGGCTTGTAGAATCACAGACAGTTCCTCAAAGGATTTTCCAAGAGCGTTGTGAGGTAAACATTATGTGCATCCAGCCAATTAATAATCAGAAAATGCCCAACAAACAGAGTACTATGAAGAGAAATTTCATAGTGATAGTACTTAAAGAAGAAATTCAGCTTTTAGAAGTTTCTTAATCGAGGCCCCATTGTTTCCCCTTACAAGTTTTACTCAGTTTCACAGATAACCCTCATATACATGCATAGGTGTTGCGTATGCACACCATACAAACAGTGACAAGAACAAGTCTATAACAATAGATTGACTCTTAATTGTGGTTATTGTAGCTACTAAGGTTGTTATCTAGATGTTAACTGTTAACTTCAAGGCTGAAGCCACATTAATCCCTTAGAATGTTGAAAGGTCCTCCCAGATCTGGACCAGCTTGTCTCACTGAATATCCCTCTTTTCACCATTCTCTCCATTTTTTTGGTTAAGAAAGTAACTCTTACTAAGGAGCCGATGATTGATTTCTTTATTTTCTCTTAGGAGGAGTTTTTATGGGAAGCTGAAATGGTTAAAATAAAAGCCCAAGATTTGAAGGGGAAAGAGGTGAGGTTTCACACTTCTGTAACCACTGTATTGTTGTGACATACAAAATTGCTATAGGGACATCGGTAATTTGATAATGATATTATCTCGTTTAATAGTAAATACAGATGTACTGTAGTCTGATTTGTGTAATAGTTAGTTTGAGTGAGTTCCTTTTGCGGTAGATTTATCTCTTAAAGAGTTTCTCCCGTGCCATTGTAACTACAGCTCGTTGCTTATAACTTACATTTCTGGTTTGTGCTACACAGGTGCGATTAAACACTCGTCTTCTGTACCAGCAGACAAAGTTCAACTTACTCCGTGAAGAAAGCGAGGGATATGCGAAATTGGTCAGAGACGATCTCTGGCTTTTATATGTTACTATTGTTTTGTGGAGTTTGATTGAAGCATATTGTCAGTACAACTTCATTAAATAGATTCTTTTGTGGAGTGCAGATTACCCTTTTATGTCGAGGATCTGCAGGTTCTTCGCATAATGCATCAGCAGCAACCATGGGAATTATCAAGGTTTTGCTTCTGCTGATACGTATGTTTCACATATTTATTCCATTTATCTTTTCTGAACAAAAATATTAATTTGCAGTCATTGATTGGGCATTTTGACCTTGATCCGAACCGTGTTTTCGACATTGTAAGTTTTTCTCTCGCTTTCATCTTTTTGTTTGATATCAGAGAGTGCATCCCTTTGTCATTCCCTATTATGTATATTCCCTTTGTTTTTGACGAATAGGTTTTGGATTGCTTTGAACATGAACAAGATTACGAGACGTTTCTCAATCTAATTCCTATCTTTCCCAAGGTTTGGAATGTCTCCTCGTGTTGTCATATTCTACCACTTAGCTTGAGAGACTATTTTTGTGCTAAACCCAATCTCTTTGATATGCAGTCTCATGCTTCACAAATTCTTGGATTTAAATTTCAATACTATCAGAGATTGGAGGTGAATAGCCCAGTTCCATCTGGGCTCTATAAGCTTACGGCCTTGCTAGTAAAGAAGGATTTTATCAATCTTGAAAGCATGTTAGTAATTTTTCCTTCATCTGTTTTACCTTTATTTTCTTACTTTCTAGGTCCTTACTCCTTAGGAGCCACTGAGGAATTTTCAGTCGAGCTTATATGTTGCCTCAAGGAAATAAACTGGTTTATCCCTTTTTCGCAGACGATGCCTTTGAAATTTCCTTTTGAAATTGGATACTTGTACTGTTTTGCATAACGATTGGTTTTCTTTTCATTGTGTGAGCTTAAGGCTATTTAAGTTGGAATCTAAACGAATTTTTTTTCTTCATTATGCATTTTTAGCTAGTTGGTAGCTATGTCTCTTAAGCGTGTTTCTTGATGCAATCTGATAGGAAATTGGTGGGGTTTTGATTGTCAAAACTCATTTTGGCTGCTCTAATATACTTGCTTCGAGATTGCTCTTGGGGATGACTACCTAATAGATTCATTAAAACAATTTCATGTTTTACCAGTGCACTGATTGGGTGTTACGAAATTGCTACATTTCCTTGTGTTAATAACAAGTGAAGCTATACTAAATCTATTGACTCATGTTCTGATGTTGTTTTCCCAATTGTTGAGAACAGATATGCACATCTGCTACCTAAGGACGAAGAAGTTTTTGAGGATTATAATACTTATTCTGCAAAGCGTTTTGAAGAGGTACAATTTAAATTTTCTTCCTTTAAGAAGTTCGTAGATGCATGTGTATAGATGTTTTTAGATAGATTTGTTCTGGCCCAGCGTAAGTTGTCTCTATGTTTTCTTCGGAACTAATATTTTTTCTCCCTGAAGACAAACGAACAAACTTGTTTCCGCTGCAAATACGATGATCTGCTCCTCTTGCCCAGATTTTAATTAATACTTACATACTCCCACTTTCCTGGAAGCTAGCCAATTATTTGTTGTTTTCGAAGCCCTTCTTTCACATGTTTATTGACGAGTTATGATATTTACAAATTCCTCCGTTTCTACAGGCCAATAATATTGGAAAGATAAATCTTGCTGCTACTGGGAAGGATCTTATGGAGGATGAGAAGCAAGGAGATTTCAAAGTAGATCTCTATGCTGCTTTAGACATGGAAACTGAAGCTGTTACTGAGCGAACACCAGAGCTTGAAAATAATCAGACTTTGGGCCTCCTTGATGGTTTCCTCTCCGTGGACGACTGGTATTCCTCTTGATTTATATAAAAAAAATTGAACTCTTCTGAAAGCTTTTCCATCCCCATTTTCATTTCTTTTTTTTTTTAATTAACAAATCCACTATCATCAAAACAGCTTGTTTAGTAACACCGCCTTGAACCATTGCATGTGAAGTTTCAAGTTATATTTCTTCATGAGCGTGATACTTCTTCTAGGATTACTGTGTATGTGACTGTTAACTTTGTGATAATTGGATCCCTTTTTGTTTATTACTTGAAATTGAACTTAGAGGACATGTTTGATACTGCGTTCTGCAGAATTGACATCTAACATTGATACTATCATAAAAGCTTGGCTTACATTTCAAACAAAGCTGCTTTGTATATCTTATTTATACTTAGGCCATAGTACTTTACTCTTTCCTTTCTGTTCAACTGAAGTGAAAGCTCCTTTTTTTTGTTAACAATTTACTTGTCTCAGGAAGCATGCCAATATCATGTTCGAGCGTCTTGCGCCTCTTAATCCAGTGGCTCACAATCATATATGTGATGGCTTGTTTAGGTTAGTGAGTGAGCTCAGGCTATTTTGTCTGCAGATGTATAACTGCTTTCTTACTTTTCAGTGTTCACTCCAGCTCTATGTATCACCTAAGTAGTACAGCAGCTCCGGCCACTAATTTATAATGAAAACAATGATATTTTTGCTCTATGTTTCAGGCTTATAGAGAAGAGAATCACTCATGCTTATCGCATTGCCCGTCAGACACGTTTTCAAAATTCTTCTTCTGCGGGTTCAGAAAAAATTACTCACGCTGCTAATACAGCTGCCGATAAGACTTGCCAATATTTTAAAGAAGTGTTTCAGATGCTTGTTACAGTTGGACCCTACTTGTACCGTAATACACAACTGCTGCAGAAGGTGCACTGACCTTTAAATTTCTGATGATACAAAAGATTGAAGATTGATGCTGATACTGTTTACCACTGTGGCAGATTTGTAGAGTATTAAGGGATTACTACTTGTCCCAAGAAAAGGACGCTAGGTTTAGAGTGGAAGAAGCTCTAGGAACTTGCCTTCTGCCATCGTTACAGTTAATACCTGCAAATCCAGCAGTTGGTCATGAGATTTGGGAAGTGATGAGTCTCCTTCCATATGAGGTTAACTTGCTTCTGTTTCTTGTTCCGAATATTTTTTTTCTTGTATAGAACGTGATGGTTTATCCAGCTGATTAATTTTTTGTTAGGCTCGTTATCGCTTATATGGCGAGTGGGAGAAGGACGATGAGCGGAATCCTTTGCTGTTGGCAGCAAGGCAAGTGGCTAAGGTATAGCAGTCTAACTTCTTCGACCTTTTATTCTTATATTATACGGCTGGAAATATGCATCCTTCACACCCTCAGGAGTCTATTCTTGTATGTCAGTTGGACACTAGATGGATTCTGAAACGACTTGCAAAAGAAAATTTGAAGCCGTTAGGAAGGATGGTGGCAAAACTAGCTCATGCCAATCCCATGACGGTGCTTCGGACAATTGTGATACAGGTATCAATCTACCTCAAAATGTGGTGCTGCTACTGTTTTTGTAGTCAGAATTGTTCAGACGGCTGACTGTCAGGTTCTTGTTGCAACAGATTGAAGCATACAAAGATATGATTGCTCCTGTTGTAGACGCCTTCAAGTACTTGACACAGGTAAGTACCGCCTTCTCCGTCTTGTTTGTATGCTATGCTGTTATTTTACTCAACTAGGTTTTCCTACACATTCTTTATGAATAAAAACATAACGTATGGTCTTTTTGCCAGTATCTTGTTTCAGAGTGCAAAGTAAATTTATTTTCATACGAGTGTGTGTGATTTGGCTTTGTAGGTTTTCTAGTGAGGCATTTTAGTCATCCGTTCTAGTATTCATTCGGTTTAGGTCTAGAATGTCGGAAATGTGGTATGTTGGTTTGGCTGATACCCAAACATGCGCTTCTGAAGAAGGCTCTGATAAAGTGAAATAGTACATGGTAAACCCCTGGTAAATTGGGATGCAGTCAGATGGATACTAACATTTTCTCTCAAAGATTTATTTAATGTTATAGTACATTGAGGGAGTTTTTCATGTGTTTCTTTTCTGGCTTAGTACGTATAACAATCTTTTGTGTGCTAGGCTATCTGGTATCAGCTTTCCTTTCTAAGTTGTTGTTGATATTGAGAAGCTTCTGATGCACAATCTGATGCTTTCCAAATTCTTCCTGATACACAGCTCGAGTATGATATCCTGGAATATGTCGTGATTGAGAGACTGGTGCAAAGCGGACGAGCTAAACTCAAAGATGACGGAATTAATTTATCAGACTGGCTTCAATCTTTGGCTTCATTTTGGGGTCACCTGTATGTATTTTTCCTAGAATGCATTAATACATGCTAGAAATAGTTCCATTACATTTTCAGAGGGAGAACTGATTGCTCAGGGTGTTTTATTTTAGTGATTGCATAGTCTAGGCATATTTGCAGTCATGCCCAGGATAGAAAAGCGCATTGTCTACGAGTGCTTTCACCTAGAAGTTGACGAGTACGGTATATGTTGACATGATCTATACTAGTTTGCCTGTTAGGATGAAGATTGCTTTACTCTAGGCATTAGTTTTTATGTGTTCATCCTGTTAGTTTCTCCATGTGTTCCTTCTCATGAGAGTTTTATCTTTTTCTCCGAAATCCATTAGAATATTATCATTTCGCCAATTTTTATGTGCATGATGCATATATAGTAGTATCATTCAGAAAGAAATAAAAGCTGTAAAGGCCATCATTTTGGAGTATTTCGATAAACAATATCATGTTATCCAGGTGTAAGAAGTATCCATCAATGGAGTTAAGGGGCCTTTTCCAGTATCTCGTTAACCAGTTACAGAGAGGCCAAGGGATTGAGCTTGTTCTTCTCCAGGTTGGTTTGTATTCCTCAAATTCTTATGATCCAACTTGTTCAAACTAATAGTGGTTGCCTGTCATTTGACAATGATTTCTAGGAACTGATCCAGCAGATGGCAAATGTACAATACACTGAGAACCTTACCGAAGATCAGTTGGATGCCATGGCTGGAAGTGAGACGTTACGTTATCACGCAACATCCTTTGGCATGACACGGAACAACAAGGTTCGTCTATTTAGATCCTCAGAAACTTAAAATAATTTCTGATTAAATTTTGAGAAGAGCCAACCTTTGGTCTTTTACCATAAGTGCATGTATTTTTTAAATGTTGTTAGAGAAAATTGGCGATGTTGTCAATTTGAAATTCAGGTTCTTTTTTTTTTCCAAGTAATCTGAGTGAAACGTTATTGATTTGGTTGAATTCAAGTTTGATCCACTACATCTTTGTTTTAGCTCATCGTTTGCAGCTGTTTATATTCTGACACTTGTGTCACTTGTCTATGCGTTCACATGCATACATGTTTGCAAGGTTGTGACAAAGTTATCTATCTAAAGTCTTTCATTTAGAATGTCTGGTTTTGTAAGAAAATTTGTTTCATTCAAAACCTCTTTTATACTTCTAATAGATGCTAGGTTCCGTACATAAAAAAAAACATATGAGCTTGCGACAGTGCCATCAGTATTAATATGCTTTGTTTGTTTTTAATGCATGTCTTCCTGGTTTTTGCAGGCACTTGTCAAATCATCCAACCGTCTACGAGATTCGTTACTTCCAAATGATGAACCAAAGTTAGCTATCCCCCTTTTGTTACTTATCGCCCAGCATCGTTCTCTGTAAGTTGATAAATCTGACTGCGCAAAATTGTTTGGCATTATTTGTTTGCATGGAGCACTAGTCTTAATTGAGGCGTATTTCTACAACATATACCTGGAAAATTAAATTGACACGGAGAGAAAAGGGCCCTATTAAACCGGTGTCTAAAACTACATATCTACATTGTAGATTTTATATTTTATATTTGGTCTGACCACGGACGATGTTCATATCTCTAAATCGAGTATGTGTGATGTACACTTATTCATCTAGTCAATAAGCTGATGATGTGCTAGATTTACATTATAATTGTTTTTATAATGTAAACTACTTTATATTCAGGGTTGTGGTAAATGCGGATGCACCCTACATTAAGATGGTCACTGAACAGTTCGACAGATGTCATGGAATTCTCCTCCAGTATGTGGACTTTCTTTCCAGCGCTGTTAGTCCTGCTACTGCTTATGCTCAGCTCGTACCTTCCCTTGAAGAGCTTGTTCAGACATACCATCTTGAGCCCGAGGTCTTTTGATCTTCCTTTCCTTTGTCTCTTGTTCTTTACCCTTGTGTTATTGCACTCTTCAACAATATGGATTTCATCACTTTTCTCATGTCTTTCTGGTCTACATCGTTAGGAATTATTATATTTTGCGATCACTTCACTTTGCTATTGTTGCTTTCTAATTGTAATTACTCTCTGCATTATGAAGCCCAAACTTATGTTTTGAATCCCCTGCCAGGTCGCTTTTTTGGTATTTCGACCTGTGATGAGGCTCTTCAAGTGCCGACGGAATGGTGATGTTTTATGGCCTTTGGACAGCGGGGAATCTATTGATGCAGATTCTGATGTATCAAAATCTGAGAGTTCCATGATTCTTGATGTCGGCACATCTGAAATAGCTGTAACGTAATAATTCAACTCAAAACTATAGTATATTTTGTGGCAGCAACATTGTGGACGTGATGTTTGCTTAAAGTGTCAAGTAATCTCTTTCTGAATAGTTGATGTGATAAGAATCAATTATCTAATTGAATTACACTTAGATGCTGATCTGTGGGACTTTCTCTCGTTGTTAATATGTTTGCAGGTGGTCTGATGTTCTTGATACAGTAAGAACAATGCTGCCCACGAAAGCTTGGAATAGTCTGTCGCCAGACCTCTACGCTACTTTTTGGGGGCTTACTCTGTATGATCTCCATGTTCCCAGAAGTCGTTATGAGTCTGAGATATCTAAACAACATGCTGCCCTTAAGACTCTCGAAGAAGTTGCCGATAATTCTAGCTCAGCGATTACGAAGAGAAAAAAAGAGAAGGAAAGGATTCAAGAATCTCTTGATCGTCTAACCGGTGAACTGAAAAAGCATGAAGAACATGTTGCCTCTGTCCGTAGAAGGCTTTCACGTGAAAAGGATAAATGGTTGAGCTCCTGTCCTGATACTTTGAAGATCAATATGGAGTTCCTGCAACGTTGTATTTTCCCTCGTTGCACATTTAGCATGGCAGATTCTGTGTACTGTGCTATGTTTGTACATATGCTCCACTCTCTTGGAACACCCTATTTTAACACAGTCAACCACATTGATGTACTGATATGTAAAACGCTACAACCAATGATCTGTTGCTGCACTGAATACGAAGTTGGAAGACTTGGGAGGTTTTTATTTGAGACCTTAAAGATTGCATACCACTGGAAGGTAACTCGAGAAATTTAATTTTACTTCAATGATGGAAGAATATAGTTTGGTTATTTTCTGACCTAGTTTCTAATGCTGCTGTTGTCGCATATATTTTCTCAGAGTGCTGAATCAATCTATGAAAGTGAGTGCGGAAACATGCCAGGGTTTGCTGTTTATTATAGATTCCCGAACAGCCAGCGTGTCACATTTGGACAATTTGTGAAGGTTAGAAATTATGTTCCTTGACTTCTATATATTTGTATAAACTCTAACTATGTCAAGTTTCAGGAGGTATAATCTCTTTAGCTGTTAAGTATCCTTGTTCTTTATTATTTAGTATTATCGCATAGAAACTTTGAGTCTTTGACAAGATAAAACGGACAGATAAGAAAAAAATTAAGGTTATGATGGCACTGTAACTATTATTTTGCATCTGCTCATTGATTTCTATATATTTCATTTCATCATTGGATATGTTTTCCTTATGTATTTCTACTATTTAGCTGTCACATATTCTGCTTTAGTTATCGCTAGCAATATCATGTTTCTCAAGTGTGTTTATGGCTGTTTCATCTGTTGATGTCTCTGAAGGTACATTGGAAATGGTCTTCAAAAATCACAAAGCTTTTGATCCAGTGTCTGGAGTCGAATGAGTACATGGAGATTCGTAATGCCCTAATTATGCTAACAAAAATATCTGGTGTGTTCCCAGTTACTCGGAAAACTGGATATAATATCGAGAAACGGGCAAGTACCTATTTACTAGATAGTCTTAAGTTGGTCTTATGTGTACTACTATTGTTTCATGTGTTGTTCTTTGTGAGAAGATTAACGTCTCCGTTCCTTGTTGATCTTGTCTCACAGGTAGCGAAGATTAAAAATGATGAGCGAGAGGACCTTAAGGTCTTGGCAACTGGTGTGGCCGCTGCTCTGGCTGCAAGAAAAGTGAGTGCCAACCACAGCAATTTCATATTCAGTGTTTTTTTTCTTGCAATTTTCACTGAATGATTGCCACTTGCAGTCATCATGGGTTACAGACGAAGAATTTGGCATGGGTTTCCTCGAACTAAAGGCTCCGCCAGTTCATACTCCTTCCCAGAATGGCTTGGTAGGTGGTGTCTCCCAAGGTGATTCAACTGGGGGAAGATCTAGTGTTAACCAGCAGCCCGAGTCTGGCGCCAAGGACCAGTTGTCAAAAACTAAAACGACAGGAAGAACGGAAAATATACCTTCAAAATCTGATCATGGACAACCAAAATCAAAGGGAAGCTATCCATCGGATGCCCAACAATCCATGTCTAAGAAACCAATGGACCAAAAGGAAACAGATGAATCACCCAGAATATCTGACGAGAATCCTGGCAAAGCTGGTTCAAAGTATTCTGAAGCAGAGGTATCAACTTGTTCTATGCTCTTTTGTTTGTTTAAGTTAGCAACGCTGCTTTACTTATGAACCCCAAAGTTGGCACTAGCATTTCACAGAAATTATATAGGAAATTATCTAGGAAATTATCTGACGAGAATCCTGGCAATCTTCTGTGCTCACGTGGCCTCTGGGTTGTGAGTGGGAGTGCTAAGGTCAATTGATTTATACCCTTCAGTTTCACCTCAACCTATCCCCACTCTTTTTTTGGAAGCTGTTCGGTTTAAGATTTCAGCTAATCTAACATTTCAGGAAGATTTCGGACTTCAGGTCTATATCACATATAACTTATGTTTGGTTGGCAGGTAAAACCCTCTTCCAAACGAGGTGCATCGGCTGCATCGACGAACAAATCAACAAAGCAAGATTTTGGAAAGGATGATGGAAAGTCCGGTAAAGCTGTTGGAAGAACGTCCTCAGCTGACAACGATGTTATTTATCTGGGGAGCAGGCAAGCAGGTTTGACCAAGGCCTCTCCCAGCACAGCAGGCAATGGTAGCTTAGCTTCTGGTTCGTCCAAAGGTTTGATCTCACCCACAAAATCATCTGACGTTCATTGAAGCTCTTGAAAACGGGATGGACTTGTCAGGTTCTAACTTTAATATCTGATGCAGTGAAAGATGATGGTGCTGAAGCTTCAGATACACAAAAGCAATCTACTCGGAATGCTCATTCCCCTAGGCATGAAATTAGCACTTCTTTGAGATCTAGTGATAGGTTACAAAAACGAGCGAATGCTGTTGAAGATAGTGACAGAATAAGTAAACGCCGTAAAGCAGATGCTGAGCACAAAGAGCATGAGAGTGAGGCCCGACCGAGTGATCGAGACAGATCAGCAGAGGGTAGGGTGGATTTAAACAAAACACCCAGTGATGACCAAAGCAACCAGAGAGATCAAGATAGGGCAAAGGATAAGGGTAATGAAAGACAGGACCGAGACCACAGAGAAAGAGTTGAGCGTTCTGATAAAACTCGTGCTGATGATGTGGTAAAAGCACGAGATAAATCTATGGAACGCTATGGTAGAGAGCGCTCAGTTGAGAGGGGGCTTGATAAAGGAACAACTAGGAGTTACGATAGAAACAAGGATGAAAGAAGCAAAGATGATAGAAGCAAATTGCGTCATAGCGAGGCGTCACTTGAGAAAACTCACGGTGATGATCGTTCTCTTTCTCAAGGTTTACCCCCACCTCCGCCTCTACCTCCTAACATCGTTCCACAATCTATGGCCTCGAAAGAAGACCCCGAAAGGAGGGCAGGAGGTACAAGGCATTCTCAGAGGCTTTCCCCGAGGCATGATGAAAGAGAGAGACGACGCTCTGAAGAGAATACATCAGTTTCTGTGGAGGATTCAAAACGAAGAAGAGACGACGACCGAAAGCGAGATGACCGAGAAACAATCATCCTTAAGGTAACATGGCTCTTCTTGACACATGTTGGTATCAAAACTATAGAATGTCAACTGTATCATAAAATGCACCACAGCATATGTATAAAAATCTTATGTCTACTCTGCAGGGAGAAGAAAGGGAAAGAGAGAGGGAAAGGGAAAGAGAAAAAAGTATCCCTTTGAAAGATGATTTTGAAGCCTCCAAGAGAAGGAAGATAAAGAGGGATCAACAGGTCTCATCTGCGGAGCCAGGGGAATACTCTCCAATGCCACATCAGTCATCTTTATCAATCGGCATGGGACCATCATCGTACGAAGGCAGAGAGCAGCGAAAGAGCAGTAGTAGTATGATTCAACATGGAGGTTATCCTGAAGAGCCAAGCATCAGGCTTCTTGGTAAAGAATCTTCCAGCAAGATGGCACGTCGTGATCCTGACCCGTATCCTTGAAAATTTAAAGCCTCGTTACCAACTTATATATAATATCTCTGCTTAGTGTTTTTGCATCATGAAACACTCCCTTATATGATACATCATTGATGGTATCTTCCATAGTTTCCTTGACCATTGGTATAGAATGTATGATCGTGAGTGGGAAGAAGACAAGAGGAGAGCTGAACGGAAGCGGAGAGATCGGAAGTAGACTGATGATGATCCGAAGATCCTTATGTTTGTTTTAAGATTTTTTACATCTTGCTATTGGTTTTATGAAAAATCAGAATTTTGTTTAGAGTTTTAAACTTCTACATTATTGTGATTGGTATGTATCCTTCTCGACAATGCCTTGCGTTTCAAACATCAACCACGGTTTTGGCGTCTACTTTGCTCGTTGGTAGCTGAATCTTACCTTTGTTATTATGTTTTGTGTACAAGTATTTCAAATGAATATAGGAACCGTATGTGTCTTACTCGGTTATACAGAGGTTCCAATTATTAGCCTACCTAATGTCTGTAATGGATCCAAAGATTCTTCAGGCTGAGAGTCCATGCTTGTATATCTCTCATCTGGTGAAAGCAGAGTCTCTAAGTGTTCTTGTCAAGCTTTCATTTTTGATCCAAAGTGTGTTATAAATCATTTTCCTTCGGTTAATTTTGAGTCCACTTATAAATTCTATGAGGTGAGATTATCAGAGTCCAATGTATTGATGTTTCATTGTTAAATGTTCAGATTACTGAATTTAAAGTCCAAAACGTTCTCTTTTAATCTCGTCAAACAAGGCCACGTTAGGGCAGGCTTCCGGAATTTACATTTTCATTAAACTATAAAATCTTCCCGAGTTTCGAAACGAGTTGGCAAGTTCTCGTATTAGAACAACGATGTAGCTGCAAAACGTATAATTTTGTAAACTTGGAAATTGAATAAAGACAACCATAGAGAGTTTTTTTTTTCTTTTTTTAACTCTTCAATTCAGGTCTCCAATTTTTTCAGCACATTGAAAATCTCAGGAGAAAGAAAGTTTTTAAGTTTTGACACTTCAAATTAACTCCAAAAACAAATGTTTGATCTACAAAAAAAAGGTTAAAATGTAGTAATTGCCTCCACTCAGTTCAGGTCTCCATAAAGTTTCCGCATGATGAATCTCGGAAGAACGAAAGTTATGTTTTGATCATCATCGAAGGCAATTAATTACTACATATTAAAAACAGAGATTAGAGGTGGACTCGTCACCAAAAAAAAAATCATCAAAACGTAACAATACAGAAAAAAAATTTAAGTAAAGTTGAAGAAGATAAAGCTTAAACAAGCGACAAAGGTGATTATGTGTTCGTAGGTTTACGACCCAATTTATATGCCACTGGAATGAGGGAGGCGAGTAAACCCTAGTTCAATCTTTGGGTCATCCTCCCCCTACAAATGGGCCTTTATTATTTAATTATTATGTTTTTCAATACCAGCCCATTAATTTCTTCCTTGAGTTATTATTCGTTTTAAAAATAAAATATTATATGATGAATTTTTTATTAAAAATGTTACAATTTTTTTGTTGATTTGTAAGAATTTTATCTATTTAAAACATTTTAGATTTAAATCAGCATTTTTAAACATGGCTTGAACCCTCGGTCAAACTGGTAAACCCGCTGATCCGATATAAAAATCTAGTTTGAAATTATAAAAATATCTATTATATAAAAATCTGATAAAACTCGTAAAGAAACCGCTAAAACTCGAAAACCAGTTGAACCGATAGATTACGATATATAATCCAATTTGATCTAAATAGTTATTTTTTATTTGAAAGTTTAAACTTGCAGTCAAACTTGTAAACTTACTGATCTGATATAAAATCTGGTTTGAGTTATAAGAAATATCCATTATTTTAAAATCTGATAAAATTCACAAAGAAACCACTAAAACCCTATGTTACCGGTTGAACCGCTAGAAGAAGATATTTAATCTAATTTGATTCAAGGCTTGATTTAAACTGTTACTTTTTAATTTTAAAATTTAGTTTTAGTGTTTGCATTAGATATTTAAATACTTATATATACTAATTTTGACCTGTGTGCAAGATAAATTTAATGGTATTGTTTTAGAAAAAATACAATACGCTACAAAATATCCGCATTTGAACATCTTCTAAATTTGAAAACTATAACAAATTTATTTTTATTAATTTCGGAATATATTATTGGTGACTAAGGAAAGTTGTATTTTTTTCTATAAATATATGTGATATTAGATTATGGATTTTAAAAACTTACCATAAAAATAGTTACCTTAAAATTAATCACTAATAATTGTTCCATTTAAGTCTCGACATAATTAAGGTCAGTGAGATTTAATTTTAGTTTTTTGGATTAAGATTAATATTATACTTTATTTAATTATAATCTATAGTTTAAAAAAAAATATTCACCTAGAAGCAAGTTCGGTCCAACTTTATGTTTCTGTTTTAATAGTATTGATGATTATTTTGACATGTATTTTCCTAAATAACTTTTAAAAATAAACTATTTAAAATTGATGTATTTTCAATGGGTTTCTAGATAGTATTTTGTTAATTCTCATTTGAGAATATGTCTCTCTGTGTCTCTCCATCTTCTTACTTTTACTTTTTTTATTAATAGATACTTAATGAAAACTTGTATACTGAAATTGGGGTTTTATAAACTTAGATAACAAACAAAACGGAGAAGTAAGAATGGTAAAGCAAATTAAGCTGATCAAAATGAATTATCTGTTATCTACCAAAGGGGAAATAACTTGGATTTGAGTATGAACCAACTTTCTTAAAGTAATCAACCAGATTAAGTATTTGTTGAGAATAATAATGGGGGTAATAAAAGTATGTTGGTGTAGTTTTCATATCTCATAAATGCAGACCTACCAATCGTGTAATAAAGCTAAAAATAGAACTGAATTGTTGGTCATTTTAGATAGCCAAAGCAGAATGCCCACCGTTAGCTAGGACGACGGATCATTCGTTTAGATGTATTCAATGTAAAACGTTTTGCCTGATGGAGAAGGAGAATTGACACTGGTGTAAAAACTGATTTCGAGTGTAAATAACTATATTTCAACAAACCTTCTATTTGAAAATAGGTTGATTAAAGTAAAATTTTGTTGTTCATAAGTTTGAGTATGAAATCTGATTGATAACCTATAATAATAGTTTGTAACTGTCAATAAAAATAGCGGTGCCATATAATATAGTAGGGTATAGCGATCAGATCACTGCAATACAACATAAATGTGATATAATTAAGCTATCATGATTAGTGTATTATATATCGGATTTAATTGTAAATCACAATAATTTATCTGTAAAGAAAATCCATAAAAACAATTAAAATTTAACAAAAACTTGTATACAATTTGTTTAAAAAGTACAAATCTATACACTAGATTTCCAAACAACAACAAAATAATTCTTGAAATAGTTCTTGAAATGGCCGTGCAACTCACCGCCTTCATGTAACCTCTACTTTCTATGCCGACACAATGCACCGCTTTTTGCAGCTTATCCGAGTCGTTTTATTAATAGTAGCACGTAAACGTTAAGTTTATCGCTGTAACTTTAAAGGTATCACTTTGAATGTCGAATCCATCAGATCATATCGCAAGGTAAACGTGGTGGTTACTTGTTTTCCTTTCAAAAAAAAAAAAAAGGTAAACGTGGTGCCAACTGCAAACTATTGATACCTTTTGATTATGACTTGCCACCAACTCTATCAGCTTTTGCGATTCTCATTTAATAAAGTAATGAAGATATACTATAAAAGGTAATAAAGATATATAGTAAAGAAGAAAAAGAAAGTAAAGTAATATAGTTATCTGTCCATAAGTATTAAGCTTTTTGAAGTTGAAGGCATCACAAGATGGAGCGAGATAATTTGATTCCGTCCAAAGGAATTCTCAAGAACGAGGAACTCAAAAAGGTATTATAACTGATCACTAGATTTTTCTTAATTTTCTGTTCAGGTTTTTCAATTGTTTTTAGGTGTGATCAATACCATCACTAATGCACTTAATCCCATCGAATTTTCGCTTTAAACATGCTTAGGCAAGATTTATAGTCATCACGGAAAGTTCTGGTGTTGCACCTCTTTTCTTACCAAAGAAAAACTGTTGTTCGGGTTTAAATTCTTGCTTGGTCTGCAAAATTGAACTTTGATCATGTCTGATGTGCGAATGCTAAATCCGAACCAACCCATATATAATACGGTTGTGGTTGTGAATCAAAACTTGTTATATGTGAGACAGTACATCTTTGAAACAACGGCATATCCAAGAGAGCATAAAGAGCTCAAGAAACTACGAGAAGCTACGGTCCAAAAGTATGGCAATTTGTAAGTCTGGCTAATACAAACTCCCTTGTCCATGTTTCACTGACCATTATTGACTTTGAGCTAGTATTTAATGAGAGTCTATAAGATCACACTCCTTTTTATCTGTAATTTTTTTTCAACATAAAACGTTTTCATTTTTTTTTTGTAAAATACTATTTCAAGTGGAAGCGCAAGTAGTTATTTTTTACCATTTGTGTTCACACTAAATAAAACAATTTCGTTGGAAATACAAATAAAGATTATACTAACAAACAAAGAGTATGTGGTTTATGTGTGTAGAAGCGAGATGGAGGTACCGGTTGATGAGGGCCACTTTTTGTCGATGCTTTTAAAATTAATGAATGCCAAGAACACGCTAGAACTCGGTGTCTTCACGGGCTATTCGTTGCTCACGACGGCCCTTGCATTGCCTGAAGATGGCCATGTACATGCATGCCAAACTAATCCTTAATTTCCAAAAAAAAAAAAAAATCAAGAAGCAAAATGATAACACAACAGCTAACATCTATGAACTCTTTGGATATATACAGATTACTGCAATAGACATTGACAAAGAAGCTTACGAGATGGGTCTAGAGTTCATCAAGAATGCTGGTGTTGATCACAAAATCAACTTCATCCAATCCGATGGTCTTCAGGCCTTAGACAAGTTGCTGAACGTACGTAACCCTTTACAACTCTCCTACCATTATTATTATTTAGTGTTAGGAAGATGTCACATTAGACGTTTAATGATGATGACATTGGTTTATACGTGATGGTAAACCACAGGAGAATCCAAAACCGGAGTTTGATTTCGCATTTGTTGATGCTGATAAACCAAACTATGCCAAGGCACACGAGAGACTAATAAAGCTAGTGAAGGTAGGGGGCATAATAGCTTTTGATAACACATTGTGGTTTGGGTTTGTGGCTGAGGAAGAGGAGACTGTGCCAGTGCACATGAGGGTGAACAGAAAAGCCCTCATGGAGTTGAACAAGCAGCTCGCTTCTGATCCTCGCATCGAGGTCTCTCAAGTCTCCATTGGTGATGGAGTCACCCTCTGCAGACGCCTTGTGTGACTAAAGAGTGATCAAATGTTCTTGTTTTTTTACTTAAATCAAGTTTTAAGAATCTTTAATGCTCTCTTGTTTCTTTAATCAAGTTCTTGATCATTCCGTGTTGCGTTTGTGTGTGTTGGATTATGCTAAAGAATAAAGATTTGTTCCTTTTTCATGAAATGCATGCCGAGCACAAGAATCTATAAGCAGAAGTTAACAAGCATGAGTAAAGAGATACCAAGCTTTCAAGATATGATGAATAGAGGCATTTATTTCATATATCAGCAAACCCAACATACAAACGAATGATCACACAAAGACTTAAGTGGAGTACAAACAAATAAGGAATCAGAGGTACACAAACTCTCTCTCTCTCATCTAGAGAAGCCAATACAAAGCTCTCTAACCTATACACACCCAACACAAACTAACTTCCGGAAAAGGATGAAAATGTTATCCAAAATGTCAACATTTCACTCGGCTTTTCTCCTCCTCCCTCTAACCAGTATATATAAGTGTGAGGATGGGATAATCAGCATGCTAAGCTATATGGTGACACAACCAATCACATGAGGTAAGAAAACACAAAGTAAAAAAAAAAAAAAAGCAAGTGAAAGAAGAAAATATATAAGGTTAAACAACTTAATAACAAGAGCCCATAAGATTCCTTTACTTGTTATGTCTGGAATCTCATCCTCATTGTGTCTCTTGGTTCAGCCGCTTCGTCCAGCAGCTCTGCGCATATCCAAACGCCAAATTCAGTTTTACTACCAAACTATCTATCAATCACTCTAACTATAGATATAGATATACCTTCCAACAAGAATCTGGGCAGTGTTGGATGAGCTCTTGCTATTTGAAAACCTTTTGGCTCTGCTATCCTGATCTTTCTCCACACGCATTGCAGCAACTTCTTTCTCCATTGCAGCTACTTCCCTTCTCATTTTCTTCGCTTCAACTTCCATTGCCTTAGTCAATGTTTCGACCTTCTTTGCTAGCATCTACAGAACATCAAATTATCATACAAAAGATTCATTATGCACAGAACAGAAGTACATGTAGAGGTTCTACCTCAATGGCATCATCCTTGTCTTTGAGACTTTGGTCCTTTTCATGAGAAGCTTTCCTCAAAGAAACCACTTCTTTCTGCAGCAAATCATACAAAACACCTGGGACACTGTCCTCACTTGCTGCTGCTGGAGTGTTTTCACTTTGTGTCTTCTCCTCTGAACTCTCTTTCCACCCATTAGCTGACTCTGGTTCCTTTGGGTCATCAGAAGCTTTGTTGAAAGAATAGTTCCCAGGTCCGTTTAAGAGTGCTTTGCCCCTGTCCAAGGATCTTGTGCCTCCATCAAATGACTTGGATGTTCCTTTTGCATTCTTCAGCACAGAAGTTGAGTTAATAGACAAAGAATGTCTCATCTGAGAAACTGGAGCCTTCTTTGACAAAGCAACGTTTGATGGAGATCCACCAAGCGACTGCCTGCGAGAGGGTCCATTAGTCATGGTCCTTGTCTCGGATGTATTCTTGATGCTGCTGCTTGAAGTTCCTCTAAGTGTCTCCTCAAGCACTTTAAGCCGCAGTTGAAACTTTTCCTGCACAAACAAATAATTTACTTCTTGTCTTGTGTAACAAAGATCAACTGAGAGAAGCTGACTAATGCACATAAGAATCGTTACTTTTAACTGTGCTTCGGATTTAGCAGCTCTTTCTGTTATGGCAAGCTTATCGCGAAGTTGCTGCATTTCTCCCTGCAAAGAGTTAGAGAACGTTGATATGGATGTGACATGCTCACTGCAAAGAATCTAGGAGAGGTGGCCATCATTAAACCTGTAGACACCTTCTTTCTTCAAGCCATTGCTTCACAGGCATCACTTTGTCATTACCATCTTTCCACTCATTTGCTACCACCGTGGCAACTCTGTTTGCTGTAACCTTTGCCCTTGCAAGCTCCCTGTCAAGCGTTTTCCTCTCTTCCTATAAGACAGCAACAATTGAATTGTTGTGACAAGAAAAACTAAAAGACTTTATGCCTCTCTTTTTATGACAGTCTTGTGAAGTGTGTTTAGCTCACATTCATCTCTTGGAACTTCCTC
Organism: Brassica nigra; assembly: GCA_016432835.1. Taxonomy (NCBI): domain Eukaryota; kingdom Viridiplantae; phylum Streptophyta; class Magnoliopsida; order Brassicales; family Brassicaceae; genus Brassica; species Brassica nigra. Next base: position 51,690,148 of record CM028248.1, on the reverse strand, counting down.
TGGTAATCCCTCACGGCGTTTGCAGCAGCACCACCTGCAAGAACAGCCTCTTCTAGCTCTCTTACTGTCTGAGTTAGCTTTTCAACATCAGCAACCTTCTGCCTATGCATTTTGTCTAGAATCTTGTTTTCTTCCTAAAAAAATAAGAATATAAATAATCATTAACATTGGTAGACGATATGTGATGTGTAGATCTCATCTCAAGCGTGTTTAGAGTTATTTTCAAAGAATAAGATGATAATAACCTGACAGATTTCTATTTGTTTCATAAACTCTTGGTTCTTGTTTTGAAGATCATCAACCAAGGCTGCTTTTGCCAGGGCTCCTTCAATGGTCCTCTCAGCATCAAGTAAGGCAGCTTCTTTTGATTTAGTCAGACGATCCAAAGCCCTGTTGTCTTCTTGAAGCTTCCCAATCTATGCAGGTAACAGAGAAGTTGATCGTTGGCTTTTCATATTTTTTTTTTTGCAATATCCCCATATGGAGGTAGAGAGCAAGCAAAATACCTCTGAACGTGCAAGCTTAAGTTCAGCTTCTAAAGGAGCAAGGATGGCTTCAATGGGAGGCATGTCATCATCCTTTTGCGCAGCATGGACCCTTCTTAAGGTTGCTTCCGCAGCAAACTGAGCAGCCATTGATGCTTTTTTCTCCTCATTGATCTTCTTGATTTCTAGATTCTGCAAATACGGTTTATATCATTTGTTACTCGATTTTTTTTTTTTTTAATACTATGAAAGGTGAACATAATCGAGGTAAGGAAGGACTATGAGCAATAATACTTTGTTTTGGAGACTGGACTCTGTCAACTTGAGCTTCTCATCCAACTTAACAAGCTCCTCAGTAAGCTAAAAAAAAACATAAAGGAAAAAGTCAAATCCACGAGAAGCATGAAAACTCACTACTTGCAACTGCCTGGACTAAACAAACACCTGATGTCATAACTGATCATAAACTAAGTGGTAATAATTAATAAAGTTATGTATGCTATTGACTAGTACCCACTTGAGATAAATGCACCTGAACCACATATTCATGATAAATGAATTCATCAACTACTAACAAACTAAAACATAGAATATGTGATGGAAGGAAGAAATAAAAGTGACCACCACAACTCAAATGTGAAACTTAGCAAACCATTATTGATTAGTTAAACCAATAAGAAACGAGAATCCACCAAAACAAAATTTAGAAATGATGGAACTATAACTGGGGAGGCAAAAAAAAAAAGGACAAAAAAAGAAAAGAAAATAAGACAAGAACAGCAAAACCTCTTCAACAGCTTTCTCTCTCTGTCTCTCAGACAACCTTAACGCTTTGATCTCAGCGTGTGCTTCCCCTAACTCTCGATCCTTATCTGCAATAACAGAATTAAACCAAACCATGCAAACAAACACACATCAAACAAATTAAAAAAAAAAAAAAAATCAGAATCGAATCGACACAAGTAGATCGATTGAGGAATCATGCATTTTTTTTGAACCTCTAACTTCGTTCTCTAGTCGATTAAGCTCGACCTTCACTGGATCCGAGCCATGGAGCTGAGTGATGAACTCATTGTCGGCTGCTACGACGTCGTCTAAGTTCGGCCTGATTGGCCTACGCTTAGAAGAAGAGCTTTTTCCTCCCCCGCTCTCCTTGAATGACGCCGACACCGTCAGTGACGGATACGACGCTGCAAGTTGAGCCGACTGCTCGGTTGCTGCATCTCCGTCACCGGAAACATCCGACATCTCCGATTTGATCCTTTTTTCAATCCAAAAAGTATCAACAGAATGAACAATGCAGAGTTCGAGAGAGAGAGAGGAATCAGATACAAAGACTGAAGTTAAAGAGTTACTTGGGATCCAAACGATGCCACACGAAAGAGACTTGAGAGAACTCTTTCGTCTTCTTCCTTTTTTTTATTATTATTTTATTTATTGTTTAGTGAGAGATATGAGGATGAAAATTAGACAAAAAAAGTTTTAAAAACTGTTACAGTTTTGTTTCTCTCTCTTTCTAATAGATTTGACAAGACAGCGAGAGTATTTAATCAATCCGTCATCTCTTTCTTTCAGCACTTGACTTAGGAACATGATTACTTTTCAGATTAATTAATAAACACATCCAAATTAGTACTATGTATCCTTTTTCCTATACATATATATATATATATATAATTGGCTTAGACAGTGCGAGTTGTGACGGCAGGTCTCTTGTACATTACTACTGTAGAAAAAGTTACATTCATTACTCTAGCTTTTACAGATTCTGAATTTTCTTTTCTTTTCTTTCCTCTTTTCATGTTTTCTTATTTTAATTTTCTAATAAACCAAAAGTGTCCGGTGAATCAAGATTTAACCTACTAATCTACTGGATGCTATCAAGTAAACCCGATTGTTTGCACTTTGCAATAAGAATTAGATATTTATATTGTCTATCACAAACTAACATATTTAAGATGTAGATTCCAAATTCTAAATATTTTTCATATTTCCAAATCTGTTTTACCACTCGACCACGCTTGTATGATTTAAAAACTTTAGACAATTTTTCGATTTGTGCATATCATCTTTTCGTAGAAGTTATGCTAATATTCTCTTGTTCCATTCTGATTTTATTGAATGTTCTCGAAAAGACAATTTTTCTTCTCCTTTTCATTTTTTATTTAATCTTTTTTTTGTATTAAAGTTTATCAATTATACTCTTTGAGTTAAACTTATATTGACAACAATATCCAAAATTTTCTTTATAAATATTTCATATGAATGTCATATGATAGATTTTTTTCATTTGAGGGGGCTGTTAAAGCTGGTTATAAGTTATAAAAGTTTAATTTTATAAATATTCAACATTTTTTTTAAAATAAACCATTTCAGATGTACATTCTTTTTCTATATAAGATATCTCAAGAGAACACCATTTAATCTTTTATTATGGGGATGTATTCAATATGAAATTTCAAGTAATCTGAAATTATTTGATTGAGTTTTAAATGATTTAAAATTCATTAAAATTTTAATATTATTTCTGCTAGACCAAATAATCTTATTTAAAATATAAGGTTTGAATTTTTATTTTTATAACTAAAATACCCACTCAAACATTGTAGAAACATTTGTGTGTTTCAAAATATTTCAAAATATTTTATAAATGATAAGATATAATAACACTGAATTTTAAAATATTTTTAGTGCGTTTGTCATTTTTTAATAGAAATCACTTTAAACTTTTAGTTGTATATATCCAATGTATGTAACTTTTATATATTATAAACAATTTATATGATATATGGTGAGGTGGATCGATCTACCTTTTCCTAGGTCGATAATCAATACTAGGATTAAAATATGTTGACGTGGTCAATATGTTCAATTCTCTGATTAGTGATTATTAGTAAGAAAAAGGTGTAATGTTATTAGTGAAGAGTAGGTGCTTTGCGCGTGGAGAGAGGTAAAATGTTCTATGCCCCAAACATATGCTTTCCTTTTTCCTTTTCTCGAGAGATAATGCTTCTTCTCTTCCTTATCAAGTAAGGTTAATTGGGTTCTATCCCTCCGTAAAATCAATGGACCACGATAACAAAAGTATAGGAATTTTAATTTTTACTAATGTTTTGAATCATAGTCTTAGATATCACCTAAGAATATCAGCCACTAAGTTAGGAACAAATAGCTATATCCTCATTTTCATAGATGTTCAAAATATGTAATAGAAGCAAATGAATACTATTTTTCCGGTCTTATGGGTCATACAGACTTTTTGGTAACAAAGTAGAGATAAAAATGACAAGAAAACTTGCTTCACACCCTTTAATTCTATACTAGGTGATGACCCGCGCCCTGCGCGGGGTGAATAGACTAAGGTAGGTTGTAATTTTTAAATTATAGATAGATGGCTAAACTCTTTTTGTATAAAAATTCTGGTGATAAAATGATCTCTTTTTGTTCTGAGAGATATATGCAGTGTGTCTATTTTTTGTTCATAGTTATGTTAGTCATAGTTGGAAAAAATCTGAATGTCTCCAGCCTTAGGAAGAGAAGAAACATAATAGCATGGATAAATCATCAGTTGTATTTGTCAGTCACATGATGGAATAAAGTACTTATATGACTAATATCTGAACAACTTAATAGAATACTAATGACTTTTTCGCTTTCAATCAAATTATACCGAAGACTCATGAATCAAATTATTGATTTCATAAGACAAAAAAGAAAACAAAGACAATGTAATAATAAAATATAAAAGTAAGATAATTTAAAAACTGATAAAACAATGATAAAACAACATCCGCTATGAAAGATAACTTCGAAATCTCGTTTGCAATCCTACAAAGAACAATTACAAATTTTATAAGCTTACCAAACATCACGACTTATAAATCAGATCTCACAAAGTTAAGCGTATTACCTATTTCTAAAAGCATCAATTTCTGGAACATTGCTGGGCTCAAACAACACTTTGGAAAACCCTTCAATGTTAGTCAAGTTCTTGAATCGACCTTATAAAATAATCAAAATAATTAGAGCTAAATTTTCAGCTTATATCATCTCCACCGTTTTTTTATTATAACATTACATTACCTGTTCTCCAATTAAGTTGCCAAAACTGTAAAACACAAAGTACAACGTTTGCATCTGAATTCCATAAATCTTGGAAAACGTGGAGCAAGTTTTCCATAAGCAACACACTTAATGACGACGTATCGTAAAAGTGAGAAGGAAATACTATTTCAGCACATATTAGGTCTATAAATTTCACAATTATAAGAATATAAAAGTCAAAACTTACTCCATATTCACTACAAAATAACGTATCCTATGATCGATAAAACCATTGTTTCCTAGTGGTTCTGTCATATATTCTTCAAGAAATCCTACACCTACCACAGCCCTAAATATCTGTTTAATATGAGAAAATCATGTAATCAAGTTTAGACGCATTCAGGTAAATAAGTAAAGATTCATAGTAACTTGGTAACTTTCTAAATATAACAAATTAGACATAATAGAAAACATACCAATAGAAAACTTCGATTGACAAAGCCATGATAGACGTGAAGGAAGTTTGGAAAACAATAAGTTGGACTTGGGGATCGGATCGATCTTCAATATGAGGGAGGAGTTCTGAGTTAAAATGGTATCGGTTCTTTGTCAACCGAACACGCTCTGTAGGATTCAAACTGAAATTATTAATTTCGTAGCAGTGACCTTCCTCCATAGGAATCTCGGTTGAAGAATCCAAATCTCAAGAATGTGGCTTGCATGGTATTTTCCTGTTTTACACGTGAATTACGTTAGTGAAACCTAAAAAATTAACAACACAAATAAATATAAGTGTAATCAGTAAAATAGCTAACTTTCTCATCTCCTACTATCATTCGGTTTTCTGAAACATCGATCGAACTTCTCTTTCCTTGAAGATAACCTTAACCCGACAGCAAGTAAAGGTTTGAACGGACATAGTGCACTCAATAATATATGACCACCCATAGCAAAAACAATGTAAGAACAATGAGATCGTTTTACTGAGCTAATGTCTAAGCTTTACATATATACGATTTATAGACGTTAGAAGACAATTCGATTTTTGAATATATACGATTTACAGAGCTAATTATTTAGTAAACTAATGATTTTTGAATCAATAGGTAATAAATTAGCGATTAATTGGCTCGAAATATATATTACTTCTTTGTTTAGATTTCAGAATTGATACAATCAGAAACATTCACGATTTTTGAATCAATAGGTAATAAATTTAGCGATTAATTGGTTCAAATTATATATTACTTCCTTGTTTAGATTTCCTAATTGATACAATCAGAAACATAATTTCGATATTAATGCTCATAAATACATCTCAGTTTATTGACAACTATATTCACAAGTGGATTATATTTTCATGTAACTAATAATCTATACAAAATAATCATATAACTTACTAATAATCATATTATACATATTAAATATTTATGGTGCGTATTTATATAGATGCAATTTGTATATGAATATTTTTAACATAGCGTCTAACTGATTTGATAAAAGCATTGATCATGGACTATGATGCCGTTTGAATCTAATCTTTTGACTAATTGATTGATACAAATTTACAAATTCCATTTAATCCCTCAATTTAAGCACCAATGTTTTAAAATTAAGGAAACAACACGTTTCAACACACAATCTGGTTATCATCTATCATGTAATTTTTGAAAGTTAATATTGTTTCCTATATGTTGATTTACTAATTATATTACTTTCCATTATTTTGAAAAAAATATTTTTTTAACTAATTCACCAAGCATACTGCAAAAAAAAAAAAGTGAACTTACATTCGAATTAATGAGAACCATCTCAATGGTTAGGCCACCAGCAGCCGAGTACTGCTTCCACAATCGAATGATGCTCACCCTCACTCTCCACATCGTCTTAAAAGGTTTCAAATCAGCAACGTGTTCAAACCTGCCATTTTTTTTGCTTGAAAGGAAGAGTTTGGATATTGGTAAGAAAGAAAAGACTGCGATGAGGAGATGTGAATGTTAGGGTTGGTATATATATATACTTATGAACGTGCAATCTTTAGATTTGAACTTACAAAATCAAATCGATAATTTTAAATCAATTAGCGATAATCACGAATGATTATAATCTTCGTATTATACTTGCCCTTTGTATATCTATGAACGTGGTATTACTTGCCTTAAACCCTCGTATATTTAATCAAAACATCTCAAAAAAGATAATCAAAACCGAAGAGAGAATATCTTACCTTTCATTAATAACGTAATTGCCGTAATTTATTAACCAGTTTCAAAAATTTCACGTGAAATAGAGCCTTTAACCAGTTACCTTTGATTATATTCATCTCAAATTTGACTTCTCATAATCAAAAACATCAAAATAAAATCACGTCTTTGAGTAAATCACGTCTTTGAGTGACTGATAGAATGGAAGTTTGAGTTAATCACGTCTTTGTGATGTTATTGTCCGGATCAAAACTTCCATGTTTATCTGAATCAAGACAAAAAATTCCTTTTTGATACCATTAAGAAGTAGTACTTTGATCGTAATATTACATTATTACTTAACTACAAATATATAAGATTCGACCATATAATCTTAATATTACTTAACTACAAATATATATTACTTAACTACAAATATATAAGACTCGACCATAATCTATATATTTCTTAACTACAAATATATAAGACTCAACCATAATGTTAATATTACTTAACTACAAATATATAAGACTCAACCATATAAATAGAGCAGTTATATATAACTATATATGACTATTTGTTTATATGTTGATTATTTGCTTATATTTACATATTGATTATTTGCTTATATTTACATAAATATATATATAAAAATATATAAGACTTATAAGGCTATGTAAGAAATATAAGACACATGGATTTGATAGACAATTTTCTGCGCGGTGGAGATGATGGACCTTTAGACAAATTACGATCACATGATAGATCATATGCTTTGCCAAGAAAATAACAAAATAATGTAACAATGTTTTGAGTGACTAAAAAAGGTTGTTCCATAACAATGGCAATGCATGTAATTATTCTAGTCAAAGGAGGATTATTAGTTAAATGGGCTGAGAAGAGCTAAGGTGATGCCACATAGGAAATGGCATTGTTGTTATTAACACATGATGATAAGGTTATTTTGTTATAATGTTCCTATTTTAATACTAAGGGGATGAATTTAAAAGATTCTGAAAATTTTGAAGCTATTTTATTGTAGTGATTAAATGAATCTTTTGTTGGTATATAGCTATAATACTACAATGTAAACAAGTAAAAGTTTCTATAAAGTTTTGAAGATTTCCTATAAATTTATAACATTTTCAAAACTAAGCAGCTGATAATTTGATATTCATTAGTCGGAAATTCCGCAATCTTAAACGTTTTCTAAAACTAGTTTTGTGCTGACATGCTTGCCTCCACTACAACGATACTAGTAGAAAACTGTGAATTTATCATTGCCAGTTTAAAGTAACAAACACAAAGGGACTAAAAAAACTCATTTGATTTTGAGTTTTCTGAAGATATTGCTGTAAAATACCCATGTTCGAATTTAGAGCTACGCTGCGTCTGTTAACCCGAGCCTAGCGCCGAATCAATTAATCGGAGATTAAACGGGGAGTAATCGGGAATTTTTTTTAGTTTTTATCTATAAATAGATATATATATATATATATATTAATATCTCGTAAATAGAAGACTAGTAAACCTAGTTCAGTAGCGAGATTCTCTTCCCTAAGCTCCTCGGGTGCTGGGTTCGAATCTGAGGTCACGCGTTTTTATCATTTTTTGGATTTTTCTTTAGTATAGTCGAAATGACACTTTTACCCCCGTCTTCTACCTTTGCTCTACGAATTCCAGACGCAAAATCTCACCTTTTTCACCTCTTTTCTTCACGATTTCGCATGTTTCTCAAATGATTCTTATTGATTTTATCAAAATATAATAGATCTATGATATAAACTATGATTTAGCACTTAGATTTTCAATTTTTTGCAAGCTTTTTTTTTCACCGCCTAGATTCTCCGACTACCACCTCCTCGCCACGGTGACTCTCCGATTACCATTTAACCGGACAATTTCTCGGCCACGCGGGCGCGTTTTCGAACACGGTAAAATACCAATACAATTAAAAACAAAAACCAATACATTGAGTCTAGTTTAGTACTCGGAAATATTGTAATATTTTCTCTTTGTTAGATTTACATTTTGAACATGTGGATAACGCTTTGTCTGGAACTATCACATAACGTCAGTCTAGAAAAGTTAATGATAGGTGGTTGAGATATAATCGATCTAGCACCCCGATGTTACCAAACTTGTACCACCATTACCACGTTATTCCTTTCTCTACTTTTCTGTATATTTGTCAAAACTATCAGGTTTCATCACTCCTTGATCTTGAAGATTCTTACTTCAGTAAACGTACATCTTATAATTAACTTATTTTCCTGTGATTTATGCGGTCTAAAAACGCAATATCATCAATTTTGAACGCTAACTACATCTTGTTTTATCTAGTAAAACCGGATAAAATAAAGCAGAAAAAGGGAAAAGAGAAGCAAGGAAGAAAGCTGCGTCCTGTGTGCACCCACGTGACACTTCTTTGCTATGCCTTGAAGAATCAGACAATGCTAGTGGAGGAGACTTTGATCCTAATACCCCTCCTTAATGTATGCCCATCCTATCATTATTTCACAACGCATATTTACTAATGTTATAAATTTTTTCCTTGAAATGCTATATCATAATAATATAGGTGGGTTCTAATCAGTGTTTTTAATGTGGTTCAATCTGGTTGGATTGGGTTCGGCCGAATTTAATGTATTAAACAGAATCTAATGATGTTTTGTAAATAATATGCATATTTTAACAAAAATAGATAATATCAAATAAAATGTTTCAATAACTATAATGTTTAGAAAAACTTAAAAAATAGCAAACTGAAATACAGTAGAAGTAGTAAACCAATATAATAGTTCAAATCTAAAATCAATTAAAAAAACACATTTAAAGTAGTTTCCAGATCTTTATCACTCTAAATGTTCATCACCTTTAAAAAATTATATACACATTAGTTAAAAAACTATATTTAGAAATAAAATTCAAAATCACACCATGATTGAATTTGTCGCCATCTTTAAGATATTCTTCAAGAAGTTTATCTTCTAATTTTATTAACAAAGCTTTTATTTCTATGTGAACCAGGGTTTAGCCAATTCGTTGGGTTGTCGGTTCCTGGGTTTTTAACGGTTCAATATGAGTTTTTAGCCGGTTCAACTTTAGTTGAGTTTTGGCGTTAACCTAACCCGGCTTGGTGTCCGGTTTGCGGTTGAATCCGGTCCGATCGCCGGTTCGGTCGGGATTTAAAAACACTGGTTCTAATAATATATGCCTGTGATTTGTTTTCCCTCCATATCACAACAAATTCTAATATGCCACATGCAGGAAATAGCATGCGTTTTATAGAAATGTATAGACTAAAATAAAGGAATTTTCAAAAAGCACAATACTCAATGAATTGGAAGTTTTTTCTTTTCTTATATTTTTGCATACAAGAGAATCTCACAAGTAACATAACATAAACAAATAAAAAATATTAAAAATGTGTGATCAAAAGCAGGGAAATTCAAACTAAATGAAAAGTTAAACGCCCAATAAATTGAAATTTTTGAAGGAAGTAATTAATATTCATGTGATCATGTTTTGTTTGCATTTTCATATTTTGCTTATTTTGTCAATGTTTTGTTTCTTTTATTTCATTTTTTTTCCTTTGAACTAAAGTATTGATACATTTTTAGTTTCTTTGAGAAAAAAAAATATTCATTTGGAAACTTATAGGATTAACACGAATCCAGTCAGGTTAGTCCAAAGACTTCAAATGATTCTTGTCTGAAAGTTGCAACTGTATTCTGATTTCGACGTATAAACCCTGATTAAACCGAGCTTCAAACATGAACTCTAAATCCAATGGATTTGCACAAATCGAACCATACCACTAACCAGTGCAAACATTATGAATCAAAGCGGATTTATTGATCCCTGGTTTAGAAGCTTACTCCAAACCCGGTTAATACTTAAATCAAAACCGATAATCCGTTTAGGTTAACTTAACGGTTGACGTTCCTTGGAGTTACGACTTCCTTTTAACCGAATCGGTGGGCGGTGTGACGTCACAGAATCAATGAGACTCTCCGTCGCCGTCAAAGCCAAGAACTCTACACTCATCTCTTTGATGCGACTATCCTCCTTTTCCTCCTCTGCGTCGTCTTCGTCATCAACAGTCTCCTTGAAACCAGTACACTCTCTCTCTCTCTCTCTCTCTCTCTCGCTATATATATGCATACGACTCGATCCCTTTCCACTAGAATCATTACGATTTTGTATCTCCTTGCCGTTTGATCACCAGAGCGGGCGGTTACAGCAAACTCTCGCGGGATCTGTGGAAGTGAACGGTAAGGCTCTGCATTCCGGCAAGCTTTCGACGGTGAAGCTACTTCCGGCGATCGCCGGAGCTGGGAGGTGCTTCGAGTTTCGTTCCAGATCCGTCCCCGCGTCGATCGAGTTCGCTCAGGAGTCGCCTCTCTGCACGACGCTGTTGAGAGACGGGGTCAAGATCCGAACCGTCGAACATCTGTTATCAGCTCTTGAGGCTAAGGGAGTTGATAATTGCAGAATTCAAATCGAGAGCGAGAGTCCAGATGATCGTGAAGTCGAGGTTTGTTTACATAATAATCTCAAACATATATATAGTAACCAATTGATGAATCAGTGGCAAATGATTCGATAGATGTGTAGCTTTTCTAGTGAAAAGTTCCATTCCAACTAACTACGACTTGGTCTAGTGGCTAAAATAAACTTGGCAGTTGTAACCGGACCCGATATCCAAACCGGAAAAATAAACCCGAATCTGTATCTTAAAATCACAGAACGGATTACATGAATGGATGAGTATTCGAAATCTGAATAAGTACCTCAAATATAATATCCATACCTAACAATATGTTACACACCAACCTGAATATGGCCTAAGACGCTGAATCAAAACATCTATTCCTAACAATTTGATTAATCAATTGCAAATGGTTCAACTGGTGTGTGTAGCTTTTGTTGTGAAAATTTTGTATCAGAGCCTTGGTTAGTTGGGGATGTGATGAATGCTGGAAACATTAATGACTAACCAAGTGGCAGGTTCCTATTTGTGATGGATCAGCTAAAGAATGGGTCGATGCGATCGAAGAAGCTGGCATAAACGTTGCTCAAAACCATGGTGGGGTAACTGTGGAGAAGATGGTAGCACATGTGAACAAGCCTGTGTACGTTTGCAAGAACGATTCTTTCGTAGCTGTGTTCCCTGCACTAGAGACTCGCATCACCTGTGGTATCGACTTCCCACAGGTTTCAGTCTTATTGCACAAACTTCTTTATTAACTTGTGCGTAGACCGGGTATTGACTCTGGTCCTGTGGTTTATGATGAAACCCTATAGGTGCCTGCTATAGGCTGCCAGTGGTTTTCTTGGAAACATGACTCTTCCTATGCAAAAGATATCGCACCGGCGAGAACGTTTTGTGTCTATGAAGAGGTTGGTCTCATCTTTGTTGTTTATGAGCTTTAGGATCAGTAACTTGTGTTTCTTTATTTAAACCCATGTGTCTTGTGTGTTGCTTTTGCAGGTGGAGAGAATGCGTGAAGCAGGGCTCATTAAAGGAGGTTCTCTGGATAATGCAATCGTTTGTAGGTAAAGAGAAACTTTCATGTTCTTAACGCTCTCGATGATTTTATTGTAATAAGAAAAAAAAATATTTAAAGACCGTCTATGATGCAAGCGCGGAGCATGGATGGATGAACCCTCCTCTGCGGTTTGATAATGAAGCTTGTCGACATAAGATCTTGGACCTTATCGGTGACCTCTCCCTTGTCGCACAGGGCGGAAATGGAGGATTCCCTGTGGCTCACGTCGTTGCGTTTAAGGCAAGTTCTCGCTCTAGTTTTCTTTCTTGACATCTAAAGAGAACAGTTTTCTGATAAAATGGGTTCACGTCTCTCTCAAATGCAGGCGGGTCATACACTGCACACTGAGTTGGCAAGTCATCTTACCATCGACTGAGGAGAGTGTGTGCTCGTTGGACAACCACATTCCGCAGAAGGCCTTGATCCTTGCTTTTGTTTTGTTCCGTTACCTAAAAGACCCTACCAATAAGTGAATTTTGTTTTGCTCAAATCGAGTTTTATTTTTGGATATATTAGATTTCACTTGGAATATTCAGATGATTAGAGTTAAAGAATGTAGGTCCGTCTCATCTTGTTGTACTAGTGAAAATATAACCTGTCTTTTATGTGACTGGTTTCATGGAAAATTGTTCTGTTGATCTGATCATGCTGTCAAGACAAGTTGATTGTTATCTTCTTGTTCAGAAACCGTCTGAACATATTAGTGTCAGTAGTATAAATTGCCTGATCTAGTCATGACCGCTTGATGACTTGTTGTTCTGTATGTGAATGAAACGAATACCAGAGCGCTAGAAACTTTGTGAACTCTTGTAATATCCCTTGTTACCTTTGACGCAATATCCAATATGATTGCATATGCTTGGTACTTAGTTTAATGGTAATCTCAGTGGACCAAGTGAGGAAAGAAGTCGAATCAACCAAACAAAACCCAAAACAGTTGCTTAATAAAACTGAAATGCATGTAACGGCCATTTTGTTTATTGATAGAAACAATGGGAATATGAAAAGGAACGTTTTGCATTTGGCAATCTTTATTACAGGGAGACGAGACGCTAATCGTACACAGGTGATTACGTGTTTGAATAGAGGAAAGCCCTAAGTCAACACAACTTCTTCTCAGCCTCCTTTTTCTCTACAAGTTTGATGAAATTGCGAACAATTGTCTTGCCTTCAGTTGTTATAATACTCTCCGGATGAAACTGAACTCCCTGTGAACCAATTTTAACAAGACTTTTAAGACTTATGTTTTCAGTGAAGGAGGTAAGAGGAAACATGGATCAAACCACTTTGAGTGAGTTTTTTTTTAACCTGTATATGCTTGTACTTCCTGTGTCGGGCCGCCATAACCAACCCATCTTCTGTCCATGCTGTAACCTCGAGTTCATCGCTGGGAAAGGTATCCTTCTCGATCACGAGGCTGTGATATCTACCTACAAGGAAAGGGCTGAAAGAAAGAACCAACAAGATTTGTTTTCAGTACGCCTTTATAGACATGATTATGATATTCTAGAAAAAACTGAATCATACTTAGATAATCCAGAGAACAAGCCTTCTTCTCCTTTCTCATCATAGTGAACCATGGAGCTTTTCCCATGCATTACACCATATGGTGACCTCACGATCTTCCCTACAAACCAAAGTTCATACAAAAGGGCATTTAGAGTTGATGATCCATTACATAACGTACTAAACCATAGAAACCATGATCTTTTAAGATGCAAACTAACCTCCAAATGCTTCTCCTATACACTGCAAACCCATACATACGCCAAACAAAGGAACACGTGGTCCGAGTTCCAAAACAGTTTGTAAGGAGATCCCAGAGTCTTGTGGGGTACCTATCAATAGTTAAAAAGTTGTTTTATCTTCTGTTTCTTCACTACAAAAATCTTGAAAGATACAAGACGCAGTAGGAGGCTAATATAATTACCAGGCCCGGGAGAAATCAAGACCCCTCTTGGATTTTTACTGCAAAGAAAAGGAGAGAGCATGATAAAGGAATCAAAACCCCAAATAGCCAGATTACGTTTTAAAGAGAATGCATGTTGGTATCTTCTTCTCACCTTTTGAGCTCCTCTACTGTAAGTTCATCATTACGGTAAACCTCAAAATGGCATCCTAGCTCTCCCATATACTATGAAAAAGTGGAACACACGATTATGTGAGTGAGGAGCTTGAAGTGAGACATGGTGAAACTGTATACTAGGGACTTAATGCGTTATGTGAGATTATCCAGAGCAATCAAAAACCTTCACGAGACAGCGAGTTCTTACAAACAACGAATAAAACCAATCTAAAGCTCAAAGAAGTGATGCATTAGCTTTTGCTGGATCAAGAACATAACATAACGACTGTTAAGTGATCACATAACAAGTGAGCATCACGTGACATTACATAGTTTTGAGACTATTAGCATGTCGTCGAACAAGAGATTATCGGATTGTGAGAGAATGAGAATCTAACCATTAATAAACTATAATTCATATCGATAAAGTTAAGGACTTGCAATCAGCAGCATGTAGAGGAGAGTTAAAAAACCTGGCAGAGATTGTAGGTGAAGCTGTCGTAATTATCAATCACGATGATGGGACCCTTGTTGTGCTTATTCGACGAGTTGACAACAACGGAAGGTGTCGAGTTCGAATGCGCCATTTCAATCGAAGCTTTCGTAACTACATATCCACGACTCTTCCCAGAAAACGAAACTCCTAATCCCACAGAGGGAACCAAAAAAAAATCAAAGATTATTATTAATAAACTCCTAATCTTGAAACCGAGATTCAGCGAGACTTACTGGTCGGATTTGGACAGGGCTTGACGAGAGAAGAAGGGTTTAGGCGCGTGGTGGAGCCGGACTTGGGTTGGAGAAGACAAGAAGAGTTGTTCAATGTAGTAGCCGCCATTGTCGGAAAACTAAAGAAGATCGTTCTTTTCTCTGGTTTCCAAGAGAGAGAGGAGTTTTTTATAAAGAGAGAATTGAATTGGGGAAATGACAGGTAAAACGGTGCGTTTATGGAAACATGGACAACGTGTTTAATTAGTAGGTGAGTGAGTCCCTCTGATTTAAATTTCTTTGGGGTCAAACTGCAAAGTCTAATAAAGAATGTGTCGATTCGCAGTGGCTTTATATTGTCATTTGTCACGTACTCACCTCAACTTAAGTGATGGATCAGCAGCCCAAATCTAATATTCTTGTAAATATATTTTTAACAGTGATTAGAAAATTATTTGTTTCTTTCTAACAGGATCTTCATCTCTAATGTAGTTCAAAAAAGAATTATAGTACTTAAATTTTTCATTAAATTATGAAACGTTCGTGTAAATAGTTTCTTATTATATTTTAGAAAATCTCTAATTAACGACTATTTGGAAGGCGAGTTGCAGATATCGTCATTTGAACATAGTAACGTGGGACACAGTTTTTCAAATGTAAAAGTATCGTCATTTGACATAGTATGGGACACATTTTTTCAATGTAAAAATATCATCATTTGACATTAGCCTTCGAGGTATGAGGTTCGTAGTTGTAAATTTGAAGTCATAAACTAGTGGTTTTTAATTGCAAAGGTTAATTAGTCTTTGTTGTGATCCTAATTTCAAACATGATAGAAAAATGTTTTATGCTATGTTTTTGGTATTGGTGTACCAGAGGGGAGATTAAGAACCAAGTAACCTCTCACGATGACTCCTCCGTCGATTAACAGTTTACCACCACGCTCATCGTGTGTACAACAAATGGGTCCGCTCCTCTCCCGCCAACCTCAAGCCTCTTGGGCTGGAGTTCTTTGCTGCAAAGTCATGTTTCTTTCAAGATATTCGTCGCCTCCCTTTCGACCTCTCTGACTTCTTGGATGGTCATTGCCGTCCAAGCAAGACTTTGGGGTTCAACGCTTTTATCGGAGCTTATTTCTCGTTTCTTGATCACTACTCTTTCTTTGTATCGGATCAGATCAGTCTCTGCCACAAGAAACCTCAGGTGAATTCCGTTAACCAAGAACTGGAGAGCATTCAGAAGCTTCAGTCTCTTCTCCATATGCTTCTCCAAATCCGTCCTATGGCTGATAAAATGCAGAAGACGCTTATCCTTGAAGCCATGGACCGCGTAGTGATCGGGATCTTTGACGTTTATGGAAGAATCCGCAGCGCTATAGCCAAGCTTCTCATCAAGCTCCATCCATCTGCTGGATAGGTAGAAGCTGTGATGGCTCTTAAGATTGTAAAGAAGGCTACATCTCAAGGAGAAGACTTAGCATTCTACTTTGAGTTCAGTAAAGAGGAGACAAAGGAGGATCGCATGAGGAAGTTGTGGAAGAGAAAGCTACCATATTAGTGGAGAGACCAGAGTTCAAGACAATCATTACCGATAAATGGAAGATTTTTGAAGACGATTATTGTTTCGCATACATCTATACTATTAAAATGGAAGGAGTTTTGAAAAATCTATCTATGCAAGTTGTTTTGGACCCTTTCATTTAACTAATTATTTATTTGGTCTTACCATAAATTTTGCCTAACAATATGTTACCTAATATTTCTCTAACAACCATTTAGTCAATACTTTTATTTACCAGACCACATTATTTTATCCACTAACAAAGTTATACCACAAATATACTTTTTTTTATTAGACCATATCATTTGCTACACGAAGATGATATACAACATAAATTCTTTTAATATTTATTTTAAATAATAAAATTCATAATTAATATTAAATAAATTATTAACGAATATTAATTCTTTCATAATAGAATAAAAATAATATTCCCATAATATTTATATTCATAATTAAATTAATACATCAACTAATAAATATAAAGTAACTTAATTCATTTATTAAATATTTTATAAATCATAAAATTAAAGAATAACATACATTCATGAATTTTACCACATACTTCAACGTATTAAAATAAAATATTAAACTAATATATATAAAATAATAAATAATTACATATTTAAATTTGAGTATTAAAAATAATTCGATATAGTATGATACGGGTTGAATGAAGATGTTTTATTTATATAATAATAAAATAAATTTTGACCAATATAAAATTAAAAATATTTTTACTATAATTTACAGTTTTAAATATAAGTAAATAATGACGGTTTTATAAATGAATTATCTTACTTCCAACAAATTAGATTTATTAATTTTAATTTAGGTATCTATAAAACATTTTTTAATAAAAATACATGTATGAAATTTCTAATTTTCAGTAAATAAATTTTGGAAAAAACTAATCCCATAGATCCGGGTCGGGTAAACACAAGTATAATTATATTAAGTTATTTCATAAATAACTGAACGGTTTATATATCTCTTGAACCAAAAAAGAAAAAACTATAATCAAACTGAAACCGAAATCCAAAAAGAAAGACAACCTAAAACAAAACCAAAACCAAACATTATATTTAAATATATTGGTGAACAAAAGACGGGTTAATAAATTTGTTGACTAAACTAATTTCAAACATTTAACAAACGAGGAAGATCAATACATAAGATGATGACAAAAATAAAATCTTGCCCGCCCTTTGAAAGGACGGGTCAAACTCTAGTCTATACTATTAAAATGGAAGGAGTTTTGAAAAATCTATTTATGCAAGTTGTTTTGGACCCTTTCATTTAACTAATTATTTATTTGGTCTTACCATAAATTTTGCCTAACAATATGTTACCTAATATTTCTCTAACAACCATTTAGTCAATACTTTTATTTACCAGACCACATTATTTTATCCACTAACAAAGTTATACCACAAATATACTTTTTTTTATTAGACCATATCATTTGCTACACGAAGATGATATACAACATATACTTTATTATACTCTTCTTTAAACATGTCTCATTAATCTCATAATTAATACATGGGTCATTTCACCCAATATAAATAAACTATATCAATGGTTTGATCCACTAATTATGTAGCGATACATTCTTTTATACTTCTATTTTAAATTATGAAAAAAGATTCTTAGTACATTTGCTAAGAATATACCTTATTTCTAAAAGCATTTAAATTTTTTAAAAATCAAAAATTAAATAATCTTCTATACCCTATCTTTAAAACGAAGATATTGCATATATTGTTACAAAATATTACAAACAAAAATAGTATACTGTCGATTTGCTATTTAAATCCAATAACTTCATTAACTTTTTAACGGATTCTGAAACTCATTTAAAAGTTAGAATATATCTTATGTCATATTATACCATGTCATCTTATATTATAAATTACAAATTTACAAATATTTACAAAATCAAATTTAATAAATCAAGCCATATGTTAAAAATTATGTATTTTAATTAAAATTATTGCTTATAAAAAGTATTTATAATAAAATTTGTTATTTAAGATAAATTTAAAACTATAAAAAACCTTACAAATTTATACTATTAAATTAGCCAAAAATATTTTAAATAAATTTTAAGTCTCATCAGCTCAACAAATATAACTCCTATAAAATGCACGAGAGAGTGTAGGTCTGGGGATTGGGTCTTCAGATTGCGTAGGGATCTGTTCATTTTGGGTCATAAACATGTGGACATAACTAGGTATTTAAATTTTTTTGTTTAGGTTTGGGCTTTTTTTTTCCAGATCCGGGTTACTTAGGATCCATAATTCAAATACCTGTAAAATATCTATAACTTTTGGGTACATATAGGTCTGGATGATTTAGGTATTTAGGACCCCAAAAAGACTCGAAGTACCTGGAAACCCCCCAAAAATACTGAACCACAAAAAATACCCAAAAACCTAAACAAATAACAAAACAAATATTGAAATACCGAGAAACCTAAAATATTATCTGAAATGTGACCCTAGGGACCAAAAATACCCAATTTCTTATCTGAATACCCAATATAGTGTTTTAAAAAAATTACTCGAAACCCGAAATTAAGATCGAAAACATGAACACAAAACTTAAAACAACCAAAAAATATATCTAAATACTCAAATATACCTAATATACACAAAAGATTTCAAGTATTTGGGTATTCGATCAGGTCTTGGGTAGGATATTGACTAGAAAAGATACCTGCGGGTCCAAAAAAAATCAGATATGTACTTTGCCATGGACCATACGCAAACCGCACCTATATCTCCAGGTCGATTTCAGTTTGGTTTTACAGATCTGGTAAAATGTTCATGCGTAAGAGAGAGTTACATAAAAGTATACATACAAAATCATAAATAAACTAATTCATAAATCATATAATTTTAAATAAATTCTTTTTTGATATAATATGACTTTGTAACATAATAATGTACAATAATTTCAAAATATTAATTCACAAACTTTGTTTTCAATCCAAAGAAAAACCCGCGCTTTCGAATCGCGGGTCAAAATCTAGTCAATACTATTAAAAGAGAAGGAGTTTTAATAAATCTACTTAAAAAAGTTGTTTGGACCTATTCATTAGCTAATTAAATGTTGGTCCTACCTAATATTTCCTAATATTTTTCTAACTATACTAACCATAGTTAATGTCCTATTATTATACATATGTTACTTTTACCATTTTTTACCATCCGATATTTTTACCATCTACATACATAACTCAATTATACTAATTCATATAGAATATATCATTTTCCCAACTGTGTGTTATGAATCTCAATGACCAAAACATTACTGATTTATCCTAATAAATGAAATTATATTGTTTTTTGGTACCATCTTTTCCTTTGATCGAAGTGTGTCTATTAAAAAAAAGTTCCTTTTATGTTTCAAGTTGACCTGATACATTACACCTTCACTTTAATAATAAAAAATATATAAATGTAATCTTCCAACACATTTCTTCCAACTGAAGCAAAATACGACATGTCCATATTTTTATTATCACTTATTTATCCCAAAACTATATATATACTATTTAAAGGAATTCATCCTAAAAATTTACTTACAATAGAATTTGTTATTTAAGAATAGTTTTAAACTCATCAAAAACCTTACAAATTTATATTATTAAATTAGACAAAAATCTGCCAATTAAATCTTAAGTTTGACCAGTTTAACAAATGTAGTTTTTATAAAACACAAACAAAAAATAACGAGAGAGAGTAGGTTGAGGCATTCAGACCTTCGGGTCGGGTATAAATCGTCTTCTTTCGGGTATGGATTCTTTGGATCTTAAACATTTAGACGTAATTAGATATTTAGAATTTTTGGTTCATGCTCAGATATTTTTTTATAGATTTTATTCAAACCCAAAATTATAATCGAAAACACGAATCCAAAACTTAAAAAAGTATTTGTAATATCAAAAACATATCTGAAATACCAAAATAGACTTAAAATTACAAAAAAAAATCAGAAAATTTGGGTTCCTGATCGGCTCTTGGGTAGGACCTAGACTCGAATAGAGACTCCAGGTCTAAAAAAAATCTAATATTTTTTTTCCCTGGATCCAAACCCAAATAACTTCTATATTTCCGGGTCGATTTCGATTTGGTTTTCCAGATCCGGTAAAATATTCAGGCGTAAGAGAGAGTTACATAAAAGTATACATAAAAAATCTTAAATAAACTAATTTATAAATTATTTAATTTTAAACAAGTTTCTGATCATCGATATTAAAACAATTCTTAAATACTAACTCATAAACTTTGTTTATACAATCCAAAAACCCGCGCTTTTGAAGCGCGGGTCAAAATCTAGTAATTTTAAACAAGTTTTGGTTGCTGTTGTTTTTGGCGTCAGCGTCGGCGTCGACATCAGCGACGGCGTCAGCGTCAACGGTATCGGCTGCATCATCTTAATTTGATTGTTATTCATTTTGTAGACGCAGATGCCGACGCCGACGCAGAATGTTGTTCGTTTCGAAGAGGCAAATTGACGCTGACGCTAGACGCTGATGCATGAAACAGATTTGGGTTGTTCGTTTGATAGACGGTGCAACTATTTTTGCTTATTCATATTTTATTTTTAAAAATTTGTAAAATTCTATTTTAAATAAGTAAAATATAGTTTAAATGTATTTATATTCATAAGAATATTATGTTTACTTGGTAATAAATTTTTGGTCAAATATACAAATATAACAATATTTTATGTCATAAATCATAAACTAAATTAAAGAAAAAATAATATGTCAAAATGTTTATCACGAAACAAAAGCTAAATAATACATCAAGTTGGTTGATAAAAAAAAATATATTAAGTCTTAAATAAATCACATATAAATGATAATCAAAATTAGAAGCAAAGAAAAACCAACATTTAATACGGTAAACGACTTCTACCATATTCATTTGTGATGTTCTCACTTAAAACTTCGATCGCTCTATCTCCGGTAGGCTCATATACAATATGTCCATCACCATGATCTTCATCATCTTCTTCTTCACCATCACTATCAGCTTCTTCTACTTCTCCATCGTCATCTCTTTGCCATTGTACAAAATCATGATCTTCCCTATATGAATCACGTATGAAGTTGTGTAGCGACATCATCACTGTCACCAACTTAATCCACTTGACCAGACCATACTTTGGATGCTTACGATCTAAAATCCTCCATTTTTATCTCAAAATTTGATAATCAACGCCAGATATATCTCAAAATTTCCCAGGATTTTTAGTATAGATTTTTTTCTTACATTTCATTTAGTCATTTGAGAGTCCTTGTCAAATCTGGATGTTAAACGTCGCCTGGATTGTAGAAAACAAACATTTAGATATTTTATCCGTTTCTTTCGAGTAAATTGTTTGATACCAAATGGTATAAAAATATTTTATCCTCCATATATCTAATAAATTTAGAAGCTAAAGTATAACAGTAACTGAAACATATATGTTGTAGATATTGTATAAACCACATGTTTTTATGATAAGGTTTAGAGTATAAGAAGATGATATCTTATATTATTGTTTCGACGTTAGATGATATTTTAATTACTTATTATTTTGTATTTAAGTCATTACTAAGTTTACCTGGCAGATTATTTATATGAATGAATCGCCACTTTACCAAATTGCGTGGTGAATATTTTATTGTCTTTTATTTGGTTATAGAAAGCTAATCATTTTTATTTGACTTGTTTGATATGAAATGTTTGTAAATTTGTTATGAAAGCAATAACGTAGATGACAAATCGCTATCGATCATCAAAAATGGTATGGCCAGAGCAAAGACTTTAAGAATGGGTCATAAAATTGGAAGTAGTACTCTCTTACAAATAATTATAGACCCAACCAAAAGCTTAATTTGCGTCTCTTGTTTGATTATATATGGAATAAAATGAAGAGAAATCATAGCACATCTCCAAAACATGTCGTGAGAGTATGCTCTATTCACACCAGATTTGGTCGTATCTATCGTAAATTTGCCTAAATGAAGACAAGACTGAGATAATCTGTTAAGATCAAGGCAATAAGATAAGTATCACATAAGTATGTTGTAGTCATGTAGATTTTTATAGCTTGCCAAATGGGATAAGACTTTGCTAAATTTTACAAAGCAGAGTTTAATTTTCTTCTTAATGTTTGATACTTTAATCTTCCCCAAATGAGGTACCATTTGTAGTAATCAGTTTAAGCACAGCGAACTTATCATTAGAATTGATCCTCGGAATTTGACAATTTGAAGGCTGAAAGCCAAAAAACAAAGATAATAAAACTAATAAATTATGAGATTTTACGTGAACATAAAAAACGTTTGTAATAATAGGAGTGAAACTCGAATTGCAAACATTTCCTTCAGTTACAAAGGTTCTCACCACTAGATTACATTAGACTACAGGAAGGTTTGATTAATTTGGCTTGACGTTAATCATAAGCTAATTCCTTTGTTTGGGTTGAGGTAAAGCATGTCAAAATCGATGTCTAAAGTTGTTTTTAGAAGAATTATATTTTTCAATTAATTTAACCTTTTATTATTCTTTTCGTTTGTAATTAAAAATTGGTAATATAGGTCGAATAATTTTCTAACTATTAAGGATAATCTCTTAAAAGAAAACTATTCTTTCTCCATTTTTCAATGATTCGACCTTTAAAAAGACCACAAATATGAGGAAACTATCTCAACAAACACAAAATAAATTCAACACACAAAATAATATAGTAAAACATTGTAGATTAGTTCATCTCAAAAGCCGCAGGAAATGGAACTTGGTGTCTTCCTAAGGTAAAACATCCAATTACTTTACTGGTGAAGGCTGCTTTCCGGACTGTTTACAGTTTAAATTATTATCTTTCTAATAATATATTAAGTGAAGAAAGAATATCTGTTCCTCTATGTTCATAGAAAAAAATGAATGTTGAGACATTGTAACAACTTAAAGCCTAGCCAACTAATCGAGGAGAAAAGGACTAAGTTACCACTTCTACCGTCTTTATTGGCTTCTAGAGACGATGTAAGTCATAATGTAGAAGTCAACAACTTTAGAGTAAAATAGCAAGAATGTGTATACCTCTTGAAGAGGTGCAAGAAGAGTTCAAGCAATTTCACGCCAGGTTCATCAAGCTCAGTTTGTTCTGCTCTTCTCCATTCTTAGCGAGTAGCGTTCTCGAGACCTGGGCTCACTCGAGATGGTATAGCAGTATGAACTAAGCGGATTATTGCTACGAAGTTAGTGACGACATTTATGCCATCAGTCCGCTGACAAACTTTGCTAACGTAGGGATATATATGTTTAATGGAAAACAACACTAGTTTGTACCATCAAAGAAGAACTAAATTAGCAATATGCGTATCTCTTTAACGTTAGTGGTCTCACTCCTCACAAATACGGATTCAGACATGAAAAGGTGTGTGAGTTGGCGAGAATAAAAAAATATAGGGAATATAATAATTTTCTTAATAAACAAACTTGAAAACTTAAGAGTAATTTGTGGAGAAGAAGATTATGTAATATGAAATAATAGTGACTTAGATTTGTTTTGTTGTTAAATGGGATGTTCTTTTGTTTCTATTCCAAATATCTATGTGGGCTCTAAGTCTCAACCCCGTTTCCTTTAGGTCACATGTATGTGTGTATGTTTATGCATATATATCATGCGAGAGAGAGAGAAAGAAAATAATGAGTGCATGTATAGAAGAAGATAAAAACAATCAAAGACCATACAATGCCTTCTCCAGGTAAGGTGGTAGGACAATGAAACAATTAACAAAAAAATAAACCTTTTCAGGAAAAAATAAGAAAAAGAAAGAGTAAAAGGGGTAAAAGAAAACTTTCAGGCCTCGGAAAAGAGAGCTGAAACAATAGTCGATTTCAGAAAGCAAAAACCTTTGTTTCTCCCTCTTTAACTCATCTATCTTTCTTCTACTAGATAAAGCTGAGAAAGCACTATCCACCAAATAAAAGATGAAAAGGAGAAACAATCTCTAATCTCTTCACATGAAAAAACAAAAGATTCTTTGATTTTCTTTTCTCTTTTCAGTAGTCACAAAGTAATTGGTACCCTTCTGCCAATACCACCATCTTTAACAGAAAACAAAAATAAAAGAGATTATTATAAACTGCATTAGATGACAGATTACGAGAAAAACAACCATCAAAACTTTCCCTCTTCATCTTCCTCCGATCTTCTTCTTACCATCAATGGAGCAGCCGTGATTAATAAGAGAAAACGGAGACCAGCAGGGACACCAGGTTTTTATTAAATAATTTATCTTCATTGTCTTATTAATATTTATTGTCTACTATTAGGTTTTCAATAATTCAGGTATAGTTTTTATTTTTGAGATTTGGATTTCAATAACTTCCAAAACTTTTTCTTGATATTCCAAATGATTTATAGATAGGATAATATTGTGGGGTGGGTTTCTTGGTTCTCAGCTAAAAAATTTTATTTATTTTTTGTGTATCAATATAATCATTTATAGTCATGTGTATCGGTGGCAACAGATCCAGATGCAGAAGTTGTATCTTTATCACCAAGAACATTGCTAGAATCAGATCGGTACGTGTGTGAGATCTGCAACCAAGGGTTTCAGAGGGATCAGAATCTCCAGATGCATAGAAGAAGGCATAAAGTACCATGGAAGCTTCTGAAGAGAGAGAAGAAAGATGAGGAGGTGAGAAAGAGAGTCTACGTGTGTCCTGAGCCGACTTGTCTCCACCACGACCCGTGTCATGCCCTCGGAGATCTGGTCGGAATCAAAAAGCACTTCCGCAGGAAACACAGCGTCCTCAAACAATGGGTTTGCGAGAGATGCTCAAAAAGCTACGCTGTTCAATCTGACTACAAAGCTCATCTCAAAACCTGCGGTTCACGCGGTCACTCATGCGACTGCGGCCGCGTTTTCTCCAGGTTTTTCTTGTACTCTCATCTTTTTTTAAAAATAAGTGTGGTCACCTTCCTCTATGTTCTGCGGAAAACCCTAATTAAAGTCATGTGCTGATGATTAGATTTCTTGGTTTTTTCAAAGTTTTTTTTTTGTTTTTTGTTTCTTGATAATTTATTTATACAATTTTCTAGTGCTTAGAAACGTAGGAGTAGGATATTTGGAATCCTTGAACAAAACCAGAGAATGTTTTCTAGAATGGTGTGTAAAGTTGGTATAATACAGGTATATCTATTATCTATAATGCAGATAGATTTGTTAATTTTCTTTTGAATATGCATGTATTCTTGACACAACCTACCAATAGAAGGTCAGTCTGTGACTGTTGTCAGATATGATTATTTAAAATAATTGAATTAATCACATAGTAGTATGTTTTAGTATGTCATCTCATCACATTGACCACATTATGGATTTCCTTTACCCACACTTTTTTTGCATTAATTTATTATACAAACTAAAAAAAGTCTATAATCACATCATCCCTTTCCAAAGATACCTAAGTCCATAACTCAGTTTTGTTTTATATATATTATTGCCTTTGATTACGTACGTACTCCACCAAGCAAAATTATTTCTCATGATTAAACCATATTTCCATCCGCTCTTATCATTCAACTTTAGACCATATATGAACACCCTAATTTTCAATTTCTTTTGGTTATCAAATAAACAAATATGTGTGCAATAATAACTCTTTCTTCCCTGATTATTTTTCTGTTTTTTTTTCAGGGTTGAGAGTTTCATACAGCACCAAGATACTTGCACCATCCGGGTGCCTCAACCCACGTCCAACCACCAGGCATCAGAACATCAAGAACG
The DNA here is from genome assembly GCA_016432835.1 of Brassica nigra. Taxonomy (NCBI): domain Eukaryota; kingdom Viridiplantae; phylum Streptophyta; class Magnoliopsida; order Brassicales; family Brassicaceae; genus Brassica; species Brassica nigra. The sequence goes on along the minus strand of CM028248.1, from coordinate 51,663,749 downwards.
TCATGGATCTTCAAAATTAAGGACAAAGCAGGTGTGAAACGCTGTTTCCAGCTGCCCGTTATGGCTGATGAGAGTACATCGTCTCTTGTTTCGTGTTATGTTTCCTCGGCGACAACGGAAGGGGAATGCGAGTGATTCAATACTTCTTCATAAACTCACACAAGGGCAAAAGACAACAATAATAATTTTTAAATTAAATGATGGTATTAGTTGTTACCATTTTGTGGATCAATTTTTACTCTATGCATCGTTTTTTTCAGTGTTACATTTTTACTCTATGCATCGCTTGTGTCCACTGAAAAAATCAACTGTAAATTCCGAGAATTGTTTGAAGTTTTGGTTTAATTACTTCCGGTTATTATAAACTAATTGTTGTTATAGTTATTTGTTCCTTGGTTTTATATATTTGGTTTTGGTTACGTTGATATTATTAAATGTCTCTAACAAAAAGATGGTCGGGGTTTGTTGATTGGTTGGTGTAAGTTGTAACTTTTCTTTATGGAAGCTATCGTAGGAGTAATAATGAATGTTATAGTCACTTTATAAACTAAGGGACCATTCATAAGGGACCATTCTAGAGAAAACAAAAACAAATGGATGGAGCATTGATTGAGGGAAGCCGTCGTAATTTGCATTAAACTGGAAAGAAAATTTTGATTCTAAGTTTTGTGCATTATCTGGTGGACATGATTGATGTAAACCTAATAAAATATATGATTACGAGTCGCTTCTTTTATCTTTCCCATCTTTACATTCTCGTAGTTGTAGCTTAGTCTCAATCTGACTAAATAAGATTTCATTTCACTAACAGGATTCTTATAAGATGCCAGTTGATAAAAGGATATGTTTTAAACTTTTCATCAACAAAAAAATATTGTCTTTTACACCAGAAGAGGCAAATCTATCTAGAACATAAAAAAAAAACATGAATCAAGAAACGTGGAGCAAATCTGTCCGTCAAGAAAACAAATTATGGAACTATAATGGTCCTTTAATTTGTAAGGACTAAGCGCATCTCCAATCCCACTCCATTTTTCTCTCTAAAATAGAGTAAAAGTGATTATGGAGTAAAGACTGTTCCAATCCTACTCCATTTTCTATTCCATTTTCCATTCCATAATGAAATTTATTCTATAAATGGAATAATCTATTTTTTGTTTGTTTATTACTCCATTATAGAGTAAAAATTAGAGTATGATCGAAGCATTTTTATTCCATAATCACTTTTATTCTATTTCTGGAGTAAAAATGTATCTGGTTTTATGGAAAAAAAATATATATGATTTTTACCTCAATTGACCATGCGGTAAAAAAATTGCTTGCTTCCATAGGAAGTCAAATTTAATTTTTTAATAAATGTTATTGTTTCAAATATCTCAGTTTTTTTTTTTGATAAATGGTTTGATCAGATATCTCAGTTTACTTTGCCAATCCATTTAAACTCACCTTTGCATAATTTTACATACAAATTGTTTAACGGGTGGTATTAAGAAAACTGTAACTAGGATATGATCTTATCTCCCTGTTAGAACTTATAACATTATCTAAGTATAACCTTATAACCCTGTTCTTTTATAATAGAATGTAAAAAAAACTGTGTACATGATGAACATGAATATATTATCTAAAGGAATTTAAAATGGCTTTCTATTACCATCATCATCTGTTGATATGTTCAGAATCGTTAGCTTTTAAATGATTTTTTTACTTAACTTGTAATTGTAACAAAAGCCGTCTCATTTGTGGCTAAACTAATACTCAATGGTATATCTATATATAAAGGAAACCGTGTGCTATAAAATGGGAAGAAGAAATTAGAAAAAAAGATGCTCGTCCATCATTGAAAAAGCCAAAATCAGTGTCTACGAGAGAAAACGAAAGATGTGCAATGATGTGGAGAGAGATAGAGAGGAGAGTAAATGCAGTGTTTCAGAGCAGAAGTGGTTGTCGTTTGCCTTTTAGAAGAAAAGAAACGACATGGATTTCAGTGCCCAAAAAGATTGAAAATGGTGGTTATGAGTCAGTCAGGCTTCAGTCTTTCTCACCTGACTTTTCCCTCACTTTCATGATTTCATTTCTGCTCTCACTTTTTCACTTTTCTTTCTCCTCCTTTAATGCCCCACACACCCTCATCCCACTTCTTCTACTCCACAGATTTACAATTTTTTTATGTTTGTATTATTGTCTACAAAATATAAAAAGCAAATTCTTAAGGATAAATATATTGACATTTTTGCCAACATATATATATATATATATATATATATATACTCTTATGTTTCAAAAGATGTCCTCCCTCCATTTCAATATATAAGTAGTTTAGCAAAAAAAAAAATTGTTTCACAATATAAGAGCATCTCAAAATATTTTATTCTCTCTTTTAGGAGTTTTGTATTCCAACAATCTTTCATCCCTCAATTTTAAGGTGAATAGTACACTCTCAAATGTGAGGATGTATTATTCACTCCTTAAAGCACTACTTATTTTTTTTTTAGTCCCTATAATTATATTTATTTCATTGTCACATGAATAACTTTTATATATCATATTTTTATGTTTATCGTTATATTTCTTAAAATATTTCAATTAAAATTTTATTATGATAAAATTTTGTTGTATTTACGGTTATATTTTACTAATATTATTATATTTTTCAAAATATAATAATGTGTACTAAAATATGTTTCAAATATATGTTTTATTGGTCTTTGAAATTTTAGTGAGTATAGTTAATTTTTAATGTTATTGAGGGTTAGAGTGTAAATTACTAATTCTTTAAAAATAAATTTGAGAGATGATATTGGAGTAACACACCTTCATCCCTTTATTTTGAGGGTGTTTCTCCTTCATAATGTGGGGTTTCTTGGAGATGTCCTAAAGTGTTTATATAACCTAAATTTGTTTTTCATTTATTGAATAACGTGTGACCAATTCAATAATTCATGTATTTTTATCATTAGTTAAACTTATATATTAAATGCTATTGTTTTTAAAAGTAACAATTTTCTTAATATTATCATTTTAACTAAAACTACTTACATATTGAAAGTGAAGGAATATGTTTTAGATTTTTCGCACATTAATAAAACATATTAAATTTCAGTATTAAATGTATACTTTTTTGTAATTACCTTTGTTCTATAACTCTAAATTAACAAAATTTAGTAAATGTAATTTATTTTTTAGAATTTACTATTAATTATTATTAATTGATAAAAATGTATTAAAAACAGAAATAAAAATGTATTTTTTGAAACAGTTTTTCTATAATATTGTTAAATGGAGGGAGTATAATTTATCTATATATTTGTTGTTGGGCAGGCAAGTCCGTAAACCCAAATACAAGGCCCAAATATTTGATACAACAATCCACGGAAACGAAAAAATTAATCTCTAATTAGTATCCTAGCATGAGATTGGACACCAGGATAACATAAGATAGTAGCTTTCGCATTTCTGACATGTGTTTATCAAATATGCTAAAAGTTATTGAGCTTAGACTTTTTAAGGTTGATATTGTATTTCAGTCGTGAATACTAGAACAAGGAAGCAAAGATGATAGTCTGATATTCTACAAACATTAAGGCAACAAAAGTTTGACATAAAACATTCAAGTGCAAAAACCAAGAACCAAATAGAACAAGCATAGACCCAGGTGAATAATACGATATTAAGAAACTTAAAAGAGTTGATCATCAAAATCTTGGCTTTTTTCAAGAGGTTTCAACGTCCGAGAGATCCAAGCCTTCTCGGTAAAGCTCAAAGTTATTAGGACTCCATCTGCAGACTAAGTTGAGTTTGAAAGTAGCCAACTTGATTCCCAACAGACGCTGCAACAACAAAGTATTATAACAACCAACCAAAGCATAAGCACATTTTTCATAAAACAAACAAAAAAGTAAGACGATTCTTATTTACCAGAATGCGGGAAGATTCTGGTGACAGAGGTTTCCCTTCTTCACAAACAACAAAGTCGGAGAGCAGCTCCACCGTACCTACATAATGAATCAGCCAAAAGAAAGTAACATTTTTAGTATCAAAATTACATTTAAACTAGAGATGGAAACTGAAAATGGTGAGGACAACAAACCTTTGTTAAGTCGAACAGGCATACCCTGCTTCCTTAGAAACGGTTCCATCTCATGTGTGAACTGTTCTAGAGGCCCTTCCTTCAGCTCAACCTGATCATTTCAATGGCACCGAGACAGTTGTTCAGTAATTAGCAAGAGATGAAGAAGCCTTATCATAGAGATGGCACAAGTTCTAATCAATCACAAACCGTTTCTACAGCAGTGCTTCCGGTTCTTGAAAAGTCAGAATCCTCATAAGCGTTAAATAAGCTGCAATGTAAAGCTTTGTGAGCAGTTGCAACAAAGAGACATGGATACAAAGAAAGAGAAGAGGGGTTCAAGAGAAAGAAAGATAGATACCTTTCGACCTCTTCCTTTGGCATATCCGTAACAAGAAGTCCAGCATCACCATGAAGCAGCTGAAACAACATTCCACAACATATAGATACAATAATTAACAAATGTTCAAGTAATATGAAACAACCAATGTAGGACGACAACCTTGGAGGCTTTGAAGATACCAGGACGCATTTCATCAGAAGCAGAACGACCTAGAGCAACCTGCATCACTTTGTTCGAGCCGAGGAAGAACCTGAACCAAAAAAAAAAACTATAAATCAAAGACTTAAAAGACAAATCATCTATTCTTATGTCTTAAACCAAAAGAAACTGACCTTCCATTGTGCCTAAACTGCTGTCTGAACTCCTTGAACTTGATGTTTCTCATGTTCTCAAACGAGAAAACATAGACAGATGAATACTTCTCAACAGCCTCTCTGATTCCATTGACAATACCCTCCTTGTGCTCTCTTCCTTTCTTCTTCGTCTTTGACAAAGTAACTTCACCAATACACAACAAAACCATTCATTAATAGATTCGAACATATAAGCAAAAAGGTTTAGTTTTTATTCAAAAGGGGTTACTCTAAAATATCTTTATAAACCCTAAACCCTTGACGGCGGCGGCTACAAAGCTCATAGCTTTCCAGCTCATTTAACGAAGATACAATAGTTTCAGACAATAGAGAGTGAAGGGAAGAAATAGTTCTGACCTGGTCTGTCTCTCTTTGATTTAGGCATGTCTTCTAGGGTTTCAGATGGATGAGGTGAAAAAAAAGAAAAGAGAGCAACCAAAGGTAACGGCTTTGCTCCTTAAGCTTTTCTTCACAAAACTGAAACCCTCGTTCCCCTCTCTGCTTTAATTCGGTTTGTATTTCGGATCCCTAATTTAACCCGACTTGGATCCGCCGAAGTTGTATCGATCGGGCCCATTTTCGGAAATATGGGCCTTTTTGTGTTGTCGAGGAGTGGACATTGGATTTTGGATCTCAAATATACATGGATATACTAGTCTTCTGTGGATATCCAGTCTATGACATGAACATTTGTTACTGAATCTGAGATCCAAAATCTACTCCAAAATTGAAAAACCTAAATTTGTACCTAATATATATAAAATATTGGATTTAATTTGTATTTTAGGTTGTGATTATTATCTGAACTCAATATTAATCTAAAAGAATATCTGAAAGTTTAAAAACCTGAAATATCAGAATTCAAGTCTCTAAATTAGTATCCGAAATGAAATTCGAAACCTACCTAAATAACTCAAATTAAAATGAATTTGGGTCCAAAATAAACTTTAATCAAAAGTTATAAAATTCATCCGAATCCGGGAACATACTAAAACCTTAATAGAGCCTTCTAGTTCTAGGTATCAACAACCAGATATTTGGAAGTTACATCCGGATTTATGAAAACAAATAGTAGTATTTCCTCAAAGATAAACAGACGTGAAGAACCATAAGCCCATGTAGTAAAAAGAAGCTCTTTATTATTAAGAGACAAAGCCAAAAGGTTTTCATTACGTAAGACAACATCAAATTTACAGACAACAAACAGTAAAAGAAAGGTTTGAGTAAAACATCATCCATGAAGACAATGGTCTTCAAGGCCTTCCTACTAAATTCAGAAGGATACACAAGTAACTATAAACAACATATAAATTGGTATCAAGAATTGTACATCAGAATACATTCCTTTATTTTTCTTAAAAATTAAAACAACACAAAGAAAGCAAATGGATATTTAGATTTTGTACCTTTTACACAAACCCAGCAGAGTTTTCCTTTTTTAAGAGTATTTGTATCACCTAGGATGGTCTGAGTTCTGGTTAGCTTCTCTATCTCTACGTCTCCTACTAACTGATCTTCCCATGAGAGCCCTTCTCTGGCTCCTCATCCGGTTTGCCAATGTCCTAGCCCCATCCTCCTCTTCTCCAGAGGATTCCACATCGCTCTGATTGATCGTCAAGTCATCTGCATCGGATGCTAGACCATGGGATGTCTCCGAACCGTTTCCTGATCCCCCAAAAGCCTGCAACATAAGGAAAACGTTCACTAGGTTCCTACCTATCCCAGCACCGATCCTCCCCACTTCCTCCCTCTCCCTCTCCCTCTCCTCCTCCTCCTCATCATCCTCATCTGAATCTGAACCGTACGCACCTCTCTCTATCACGTAATCCCCGAAAACCGTTGCCCCAGGCATCGTCGACCTGATCGTGCTGATCACATCGTTACGGTCCTGCTCAACCTCGAATCTTCTCCACTCCTGCTCCACATCGGGATCCACCTCACGAGGCTGCGCACAAGGGTGGTCTTTCTTCATGTGCTTCCTCAGCTCCTTGAAACTTCCAGCGAAAGAGCAATTCTCCTGCATACAGCTCCTCTTCTTCAGATTCAGATCGTCTCTCGCAGGCTTCACGATAGTCCAGCCTTTGACCTGCCCCCTACAAAGCGGACACTTCAGATTCTCCGCAAGCTCGCACTTGCTATTCACCACTTGCTGCTGATGCGATGGCATCAGCTTAGCAGACGCCTTCTTGTACTGATCCAAGCAATTGGAGTAACGGAAGCTAGTTCCACACATGTAAGGACGGCAACCCTTGTCGTGAGACGAACAGAGGAGAAGCACAGCGTTGTGAGGACACTCCATACACACCGAACAAACCGCATCTGCCCAATCGTTCTTCTCCGTCACCTTGGGACAAGTGTTGGCAAACACGCTCCTCCCCACAACTCGCTTGAAAGATGCGAACTTGTACGGTCTTGCTCTGATCCGTCGAGTAGAAACCCTGCGTCTAGCCCTTCTAGCTTTCACCATCTTCTTATGAAAAAAAAAAAAAGATTACACCTGTAACAAGAACAAGCAAAAACTGAGTTCATGTATGTAACAAGAACAGACATTTTCACAACTCTTTACCTATATAAACATTATAATCAGATTCAAAATTCAACAACATCAATGAAGCAGTTAAGTTTCTACCTGCTGGAAAACAGATTGGACTATCAATTCATAGAGTGGACAGAGAGAACAACAAGTCGTGTCTGATCAATAGAAATGTGAGGTGTAATAAAAAGGAGGAAGGTGTGCCAACACGTTACATGCCAGAGGCTAGGAAAAAGCAACGTGCTTGACCGAACATTCACGCGACATGGCAGTGAATTAATTAATAAACAAACCATCGTCATGTTCAATAATCCTTTAAACTCACATGAAGCAAAACTGATTCGACGCATCTCAGATCCACAACAATTTATTAAAAAAATAAAATAAAATAAAACCGTAATCCTGACATATCCTATTAAACAATCTGGATCAAATCTGAAGATGGAATAAACTAAACGCTAAACCAAAAAAAGTCATCCTACACAACGGAAAATGGAGATAAGGAGAACAACGGCGATTTGGAGTCCTACCGAATGAATGTAATCCACGCGGCTGAGACCACAGCTGTGGAGGATCGAGGGAAGAGTTTAAGGTTACGAGACCGGCGACGGAAAAAGTACGCCGGGAAAGATAGAGATTAGAGAGAGAGATGGGAAGTTGGGTTACGAGATTAGGAGAGAAGCATCTTGACGGCACCAGATTAGCATATTTTCTCTCTTGACGTCACGTGTTGTGGAAGTTAGTGCCCTTCTTCTCCACGCGCCTCTCATGGGTGGTGTTAGATTGACGCGTTTTGTCGTTTTAAGGCTTTTAGGGCCCGTTAAGGGTTCAGGCGATGATCATGGGTATGGGCCATGGGATTTATGTTATGTCAACGGGGAAAGAACCATATTATTAGCTTGACTGAAGAAGTTAGTGTCTTTGACTCCAACTTCCAGCCATGATATATCACCAAGAAAAAACAAATTGATTAACTAATATACTGGTAAATTATACAAGAGACTGTAACGGTTTAAACAAAATAGATCGTGCGACGATGAAGACAAATAAGAATAATATCAAAGAAGTGACCATTGGCAATCTCTGACTAGTAAGTAATATAGATGACACGTTAGTCCAATCATTTATATTATTCATCAAATACAGTCTACCTTGGAATATAGATATGAGAATGAAAATCCATCTGATTGCCTGAACTGGTGTTTAGCCTTTAGAGTATGGATTACTAGATGCAGAAATTGGACAAATGTCTTCCATTATCCGTAAAAACTTCCTTTTTTTTTTGTACGAAGGCTTTCAAATTAAAACTTCCTTTTTTTGTTTCATTATCTAATAAGTGGTCGTATTTTCTCCGTGCAAACTTGTGACAACTAGGTCCAACTGCTCATGGTAATTAAGAAGTCCTGATTGCCTAGCTATTTTGTGTTGGCACGTAATCACTTGGATCTAAGAGCATCCCCATTGATGAACTCTCTATTTTCATTTTTGTTTCTCAATGCAATTTTTATAAACTTTTTTTTTCGTTTGATTTTTTTTTTTAAAATTAATGAATGGATCAGTCATCGATCATGTATCGTGGTACATGTGATGGTTGAACCGCTTTTTACTAGTGACCTTTTCCGACCCAGGTTCACCTCCATCTCATTATTATATAGTATACTATTTTTTTTGAAAATCATGTGAATCCCCTAAAAACCTTTAATGGGGTTGCTCTAATGTAGTTGTGTTGGATCCAGGAATACTTAATGGCATAACCATTAGTTAGTCCATTAATTTGCCTTTGGTCCACCGTCGATCTTGAATAGTTGACTAAAAAATAAAAAAGATGCAGTAGATAATTTTGCAGTAATATGGAAAATATAGATAACGTTAGGACAGTAATCATGACGCGTGTACATGTGACTAGTGGTCAAACCTGGCAACTGCGACATTTTTATAAATAACCACAAAAGCTCAAATTAGGAGAGAGAGAGAAGGAAATAAAAAAACAAAGATCTAAGAAAAAGAAGAATGATGAAGAAGCAAGTGACAATAGTGGCGGCTCTTTTGATTCTGATGGCTTTATCTACCAACTTGGATATTGTTGCTGAGGCTCAGTTAGGCCCTGGAGACTGCTACGACGGTTGCTCCACCGCCTGCGTCCAGCGCGACTGTGAGCACTACCTTCTTTCATAATTTACATATACGTTTCTCTCCGCTTGTATGAATCCCCAACGCTTCAACAACTCCGGGGATTAGTCTAAATATCTGGTTTTAATCTTTCTACCTTTTTCATGTTTCCAGCGAGAAAGACGGCCCGATGCGATCGCAAGTGCTCCATTCGGTGTGGCCCAGGTAAATTAATGAAACCGGATCCTTACCAGACCGGCATGTGGTACGTTTGTCTAATCGGTAGCAACCCTAACCGGTCGGTTAGATCTGTATGCATGTGACAGAGTTGAAATTTCTGGTCTATGATGGATCATACTTAAAGCCTTGTTGTCTATTAGAATCAGATCATACGTCGTGAGATTATTGGTTTAGCATCTGAGTAAAACCAAAAAAGGACTTGAAACTAATGCGTTTGTTTGTTTTTTGTAATTGCAGATGCTAAAAAGGCAAGAGAGACTGGTGCTTAAACTTCTATATTTACCAAGATCCATTTTAGATTTAATTATGTTGTAATCTTCGTTTCAGATTTTTATATCTGCAAAGCATATTATGTATTGTTTTACGTTGCAATAACCAATAATTATTGTAGTCAATAATAACCAATAATTATTGCTACGATTTCCATATAACTACTGGTACCATATGTATTAACTATGAAATGTAATGAAAACTGGTCCAACTACGATTTAATGATCCAATCAGTTTGTCATGTTAGTATCAAGTTGTATACAAAACTGCTAAGAACTCGTGTGCTCATGTCTTGTCTTTTCTTTACTAGACGCGCCAGGCTCTAGGATAGGCAACACGTACCGGCTAACTGTCTTATATTTGTCTCCTCTTCCTTAGTAAGGCGGCACAACTCTAGGGTAGCCCATTGGAACCGACTAACTTATCTCCCTCTTGTCTTCTCTTTATTAGCAATGCGATTCAAGTGTGATAGCGATTTGAGTGTGGAGACCATGTGATTTGGTAGGAATGTAATGGTTAAGAAATGTGAATAGTAACCACGCTGGTGTGGTCGGTGGCACATAGCGTCTCGGTGTTCCTAAAGGACATGGGTTCGAATTCGGGCAACCGGGTTAGTCGGTTGGATCGCCAGGTTATAAAAAAATTTGTGAATTGTAAGGCCTGAAGCAATGCAACTATTACACATCTTGTAATAGCAAATCGATTTGAAGAGGATAGAAAATACTAAAATGGACTATATATAAAAACATTACTTGTGTCTATATATATATTTTTTAAAAAATTGTATAAAAGTAATTAATTCATAAATATATGAGTTACTGAAAATATAATCCAAAATATATTCATTAGAATATAAACTAGTTAAATATTTCCAAAATAAAATATAATCTCGCATTGGAGTCGTCTTCCTAATATATCCAAATAAAATGATTTGGAGCTTCAGATTACTTCTCGGTTGCTGGTTATTTGGAAAATGTCAAAATGATCAGATTCATTATCGATAAACCAGACATAAACCAGCTTACATGATTTAAATTTGGAGAAATTTTTTAGGGTAATTTTCTCAAATAATCCTTTTAAAAAATTTATCACAAAATAGTCCTTAAAAAATAAATGACTAAAATATAATCTTTTATTTTAAAAATTTTAATGTTTTTTTTAAAAAAAAAATTGAAATCCTAAACCTTTAAACTTCACCCCTCAACTCTAGACCTTAAATCTAAATTAGTTAACTAAAATTACAAATGTATATTTACCTTTAATAAAAAAAAATTTGGTCATTTTCTTCCTCCAATGTTATTTTTGTGAAAATAAAAGGAGTATCCTAGAGAATTTCTCAATATTTTAATCAACAGTGATTTGTATTTGGTGATAATACTCCAAGTTAAACGGTGATAAATCTCTTTCAGTAACAATTAGGTTAGAAAGGTTTATCAACAAAAAAAAAAGTCAAAATGATCGTTGGGGTCTTTGCATGATGCGAGGCGAAGGTCATGCGGCCTCGTGGACAATAACGCTTCACAATGTCCACTTCATTCTCTTTCTCTCTCTCCTAAGAATACAAATAGTTAAAAAAACTGTCATATAAATTCGACTATAATAAAAAAAGGGATCCAGAGAAGAAGCATTCAAGAGTATCATTTAATAATTAAAAAATCTTAACTATTTACTTGATGGCTCGTGAATGAACTAATAAAGAAAAAAAACAAGAAGGCTCCTGGTACTGCAAAAAAAGCAGAGGGGAAGACGACTTTATCTTTTTCTGGTTTTAATTGTTCTCTTTGACTTTATGGGTTCTTTTGTTCTAGTCTCCTACGGATCTGCTTAAATCCTTGTGATCTGTTTACACGTAATCTCCGGAGGATCCGAGTTGTTGAGCCAGACCCAGATTCTGTGTTCTACCTTTTTTGCTGAACTTCTTGATTTGGTCGGAGAAAGCTTAAGGTTAGGTGGGGTTTTGTCTCTGAAGATTCTCAGTTATCAACTTCTTGTCTGAAAGGTTCGATCTCTAACCCGTCTCCTGTTCTGTCTTTGATGTCCTAACCCAATAACAGTTTCATTAAAAAAAATCTTGACTTTATAGGAAGTAAATCAGATGAGTTTTTGTAGTTTCAAGATTGAATTCTGATGTTCTAATGATCATTATGCAAACCGTTTCGTATCATTGATATCTGTTAAGTTAATATAATTTGCTTCAATTATCAAATTGACTCTTGATTTTACCTCATAAACAGTTATGTGATCTGGATTTTGCATTTAGTGTATTGATGTTGGCTTCTCTTTGATTAATTATGTTGGATTCTCTTTGATTAATTATTTGTCATAAAGAAAAAGTTTCTTTGCTTGATTAAAAGTTATATTGGAGACATGGCCTAGTTTCTTTATTGGGCATGCAATGAAGCTTTAGCCAATCTTCTTTCTCTTTTAGCCTCCACTCGTCTCTTTTTAACTTTAGTTTCTTACTTACTAAGAAGGTGACTCAGAATTGCCAAAGCTTTAACGACTTTTAAATCTTATGTACAGTCAGTGGAATCTCTCATCTCTGTCTGCAGTCCCGGTCCTGAGTTTCCATAAAATATAATAGACCAGAAGCAAAATATAAAATTTTTGGCTATACAAGATAACAATAAATAAAACTTTGATAAAAATGGCTGATAATTTATATATTTTAAAATGGGCTGGAAGCTTATGCTTGTATGGCTTGTACTCAAGGCCGCTACTGCTGTCTGAAGCTCTCTTTGTTGGATTTGGACATAGAGAAATGTCGTTTAGGAGCATTGTTCAAGATTTGAGAGATGGGCTTGGGAGTTTGTCGAGGAGGAGTTTCGACTTCAGGCTTCATCACAAAGGGAAATCTCAGGGCTCTGAGTATTCCTCTTCACGTGACCTCTTGTCACCTCTGATAGTTCAGACAAGCAGATGGGCTAATCTTCCCCCCGAGCTGCTCTTGGATGTGATCAAAAGGTTAGAGGAGAGCGAGAGTACTTGGCCCGCAAGAAAACACGTCGTGGCTTGTGCTTCTGTTTGTCGGTCTTGGAGAGCTATGTGCCAAGAGGTTGTCCTGTCTCCTGAAATCTGTGGGAAGCTCACTTTTCCAGTTTCCCTCAAACAGGTTTGCTCCTCAAGAAAACTCTTCTCTTTTGTGTGTGTGTGTGTGTGTTTTAGTTCAAAACTGCTGGTTATGAGAAGTTTTTGTTTGCTGTTGTTGTTAATGTTTATTCCAGCCAGGGCCTCGCGACCCGATGATTCAGTGTTTCATCAAGAGGGATAAATCAAAGCTAACGTTTCATCTTTTTCTTTGTTTAAGTCCTGGTAAGCTCTGTTGTTAGGGACTTAGCTGCTTGGTTGGAAACAGTGTTCAATATATATCTTAGCTTAGTCATTAACGAATTATTGATTTATTTTACATTTATATTAGATATTTTAGTTTTTAAGTTTAGTTATAAAATTATTTTGATAATTATAAAATTATATATATAAAATAAATGAATTAGACAAATTTGTGGATTTGTAGATTTAAGAGATTTACACTAATTTAAATTGATGTAAACCGATTTAAAATGTTTTAAATCGATTTGAGTTTCATAAATCAGATTTTAAGAAAGTCGTTTTGCCAATTAGACCGATTTTTAGAACATTGGTTTGGAATCATTAGTTTATGTCTGAAGACAAGTTGCATTATGTTTTTTTTTTCTTTTCAGCTCTACTTGTGGAGAATGGGAAGTTTCTTCTTTCAGCTAAAAGAACTCGTCGAACTACTCGGACCGAGTACATTATCTCCATGGATGCTGAGAACATCTCAAGATCTAGTAACGCTTACCTCGGAAAGCTCAGGTTCGCTTTTTGAATCCCTAGTGTTCGATCAAGATAACCATATCTTTAGTTTTAAGCTCAATGATGTTTCTTTCTTTTTTTTAGATCAAACTTTCTTGGAACAAAGTTCTTGGTGTACGACACACAACCACCACAAAACACATCTTCTTCTTCATCTTCTTCAAGCGCACTCATCACTGATCAAACAAGCCGAAGCAGATTTCACTCGAGAAGAGTGTCTCCTAAAGTCCCAACAGGAAGCTACAACATTGCTCAAATCACCTACGAGCTCAACGTGTTGGGCACACGCGGGCCACGGAGAATGCACTGCATCATGAACTCCATCCCAACTTCATCGCTAGAACCGGGCGGCTCTGTCCCTAACCAACCTGAGAAGCTCCTCCCGCCGCCACCACGGTCTCTCGACGAGTCATTCCGCAGCAACATCTCATTCTCCAAGTCTTCACTAGACCACCGCTCCCTAGACTTCAGCAGCGCTAGATTCTCTGATATAGGAGTATCATGCGAGGAAGAGCAAGAAGAGACGAGTTTCAGACCGTTGGTTTTGAAGAACAAGCAGCCGAGGTGGCACGAGCAGCTGCAGTGCTGGTGTCTGAATTTCCGTGGACGTGTGACGGTTGCCTCCGTTAAGAATTTCCAGCTTGTGGCGGTGAGACAGCCGCAAACGCAAGGGACAGGCGGTGTTGCACCAGCACCGGGGGCTCATGCAGAGCAAGACAAGGTGATACTACAGTTTGGTAAAGTGGGAAAAGATATGTTCACGATGGATTATAGGTATCCGTTGTCGGCGTTTCAAGCGTTTGCGATTTGCTTGAGCAGCTTTGACACCAAGCTCGCTTGTGAATAAAAGAAGAAAAACAATCATCATCTACTACTTTCTCCTAAACATTCATGCTAATCCTTATTGCGTCTCTCTTATCTGTGCTTTTGTTTTGGTAAAAATCAGTTTGTCTCGATATTCGGATGCTACTGTGAGAGTCAGACGTCTATCAATTGAACATTTGATGGGCAATCTTCACTAACTTATATGTAATAATAGCCAAGATTTCATGGAAGTGTGTATCACTGTTTGCACATTAGCCCATCTCCGTCCATTGCGTGTGCTTCTCTTGTGACTTCCGTGTAAAGGATGCCAGAATGTGTATTTGCATAAGTTGCATCTAATGGGTTCTCTTGTTTTAAAATAAATTTTTTATTAGATTGTTAGATAAATTTTCATTTTGTCAAAACTGTGGAACCAAATATATTTTTAATTATAGTTAATGAATTTATAATTCTAATTATAATTTATAAAAAAAAAAGATTTTTAATATTATTTTTGCCTAAAGGTTTAAAAGCAAAGGTCCCTAGTTCGAAACCGAGAAACGTGAAAGGAGATGGTATCGTTGATATTATCTCAACATAATCTCTGGCCGCCGGAATCTGGATCTACGGCGTTTCGAGGTCTCGCAACCGCCGCATCCGTACACGCCTGCGACCATCTTCGCCGTCACCTCCGCCTTGGCTTCCATATCCGCTCTTCCCTTCAGGTTCAAGCTACTCTCTTTTCTCCCAAAGTTGAGTACTCTGTTTAGATCTCTAGAATAGAAAAGGCTTAGACTTTCATCATCTGGATACCTTGTGAATTGCTCTTATGCAATTTTAGTGTGTAAAGGTTTCAACTTTCAATAAGCTGCTTTCAAGGTTCGTCTCATTTTGTCTTGGACTCTCTCTGCTGCTTTTGTACAGAAACTGCAGCAAGTTTCTGATGCTGCACGAACGGAGTTCTCAAGAAGAGTCGTTCTGTTCAACAGGGCTAACTTTCTCCACTCCAGAGATGATATCAGATCTTCGTTATCCGTATGTTTCTTTAATGGTGGAGGAGAGAGTAGGATAGATCATAGAGGTGAGGAAGGATCATCATCAAACCAGGAGACATCCAAGAGAAACACAAGCAGTGGACGGAGGTGGACCAATGTCCTCCTTGCCGTTAACGTTATGTAATGTGTTTAGTTCTTCTCTCTGTTACTTACATATAACAAAGATCATATCTTTTGGTTTCATATGTTGTATTAGAGGAATGTTTTAGTCTTATCGGTTTCATTCTTGTGTCATGACAGAATGTATATTGCACAAGTTGCATCCAATGGTAGAGTGTTGACATGGGGAGCCAAGGTACCATATTCAGAGACTTGATTAAATGCTAGAGTGAGACAGTTTGTTTCTTTCTCATGTGTGGATGAATGCAGGTTAACAGCTTAATCGATAGAGGTCAGCTATGGAGACTGGCTACGTCTTCTGTTCTTCATGCCAATCCTATGCATCTCATGGTTAGTTTCTCATCAACCATTCAACCCTTTTATGTCTAGACTGTCTAGTCAATGCTGTTTACTTTGTTTTATTTATCTGTATGTGCTAAACTGTTTCCCCCTTTGTGTTTAGATAAATTGCTATTCTTTGAATTCTATTGGACCAACTGCTGAGAGTTTAGGTGGCCCAAAGAGATTCCTTGCCGTTTACTTGACATCTGCAGTTGCAAGTAATTATTTTTCATAGATTATTCGATGTGTGATTATAGTTCTCTGTTTCAGAGTCTCCTGACTTACAAAAACCATCTTAAGAGTTCTAGGTTCAGCAATGAGCTATTGGTTGAACAAAGCGCCATCAGTTGGTGCGTCAGGTGCAATCTTCGGATTGGTAAGTCTCTTGGAACAGTAAGCTTTTGTTCTCATAGAAAATGAAATTTGTTAAATGATTACCTCTTTTCGTTTTTGTAGGTTGGCTCGGTAGCTGTATTTGTCATGAGACACAAACAAATGGTCAGAGGTGGAAATGAAGATCTGATGCAGATAGCTCAAGTTATTGCCTTAAACATGGTGAGATAGAAACTTTTAGAATCTAATATAAAATCTTTCTCAAATTCTAACAAGCTTTTGACAATAATGCAGACATTGGGTCTAGTCTCCAGAGGCATAGATAACTGGGGACATGTAAGTAACCAAAATCATGCCTTGATAATGTATTAACCAGTAGTGGTCTGATAAAATAACATCTCTGGTGAATTTCAGATTGGTGGCTTACTTGGTGGAACGGCAATGGCATGGCTTGTTGGACCACAGTGGAAGTATGAGTACACAACAAGAGACGGTCGGAGAGTCTTCGTGGACAGGGCTCCAATTCCTCTCCTTTTGAGGTGGAGAAACGAACAGCGACGGCTTTGATTTGAGACCAGCGAAGCTGAACAGTTTTCTGTTTTTAATGCCATGTGAATATAGAGAATTGGGTGTATATTTTGGAGGATTTAATTATTGGGTTAAAGTAGCAGCTCATTGCTAAAATGCATTTTACATTACTAGATGTTAATGATTGATGATTGAAACCGAGGCTTCTAGCTGGTGGTGAAGGGTTCACGACTGTGAGTACCGTCACCTGGGTTCGAATTTCGGACATCTCTGTATAATTCAAAAAAAATGTTAATGATTGATATTTTAGATGCTTTTTGTCAGAGCTAAGTTTGGATTAATGTTTGTTTGAAAATGTTTGTTTATTCTTCTTCTTTTCTTCAACTAGAACAATACTAGTATAGGGTTAAGGAAACAATACGAGTGAAGTAAGTCACATTGTTCCTAGAGTCAATGGTGGAAGAGGTTTTATTGTGTGTTTTGATAGACTTTATCATTGCAATCTCACTCTATATTTTACTCTAAAATATAATTTGTATTCTATATTTTATTCTAAAATAGAGTTTTGAAATAAAAAAAATATTCTAATCCAATTTCATTATTCATTCCATAATACAGTAAACAATAACATTACTCCATAAATAGCATAATACTTTTATTTTTTGTTTATTATCTCATATTCACACAAAAATGGAGTGGAATTGAAGTAAAAACCAACTTCAAAATACAGTGTATTTAAAACGGAAAAATAAAGTTTTAAAATGGAGATGTTCTAAGAAATCGTCTCTCGTCTCTCTCTAATTATAGAGAAACGTGAATACAAAACTAGCTTGATCCAGATTACATTTTCATGGCGAATGCATCAGCACCAATGATCTCATGGCAATCCTGTGGGCTCAGAGCGTCTGCAATTACAACATTGAAAGCAAAAAAAAAAGACTTTCATCAACTTCTTATATTTGTCATGTTTTCACGAACTGCCTTCAAAGTAACAAATTCTTTAGCAGAGATGGGCACGAAGCAGATAAAAATTTACAGGCATTCGTGTTCTGTTCCGTTATTTGATCTAATTCAACTTTTCAACAATCCAAATATAGGGTGTCAGTATATCCAAAAAATTACATTTTTTTGGATGCTCGATCCGATCCATAAAAATAAATAACTATCGATAAGTTACTAACCCTTGCAAATAAAGAGACATCAGACATGCAGTTCATATCTTCTTTTGTTTCACTCGAACATATTCACATTAGTTACAATGTTGTTAATACAGCATAAATTTCTAAAAAGAACCCATTTTCCTGTCTCTTTTCCTTGGAAACCTTTTTATGTAATCAACACATTTTTAGTAACTCAAACTACATCTCGTGCACGTAAAACATATACATTAATGATAATACTCATATAATATGTGACCTAGATAAGCTTATAACATCTATCCACTATAAGTACAACTGATATAAAAAGAAACCAGAACAAGTTGAGACGCCAAGTCAAAAAATTTAATAGTAGAAAACTGAAAACACATTCCATGACAATACATAATATCTAGGTGATTCAATCTACCCATATAAATACCCCCACGCACAGCCAAGAACCAGACTATAAACCCAAATCAGAAAATGGCAAGACGGCTGAACGCTTCTCTCATCTCCATACTTCTTATCATATCTTCACTTTATTTCCCTTCCCACTGTCTTGTACTCGAGGGCCTCAGCATAGGCCGAGTCACAATTTTCGGTATCGTGCGGTGTAGCCTTGACGGAGATCCTGACGCACCTCCTATCTCGAATGGCACTGTTATCTTAACATGTGGTGGCTTGACGGACAACCTCTATGAAACAGTAACTAATCCGGGCGGTTATTTTCTCATATTTCTCAACTTCTTACAAACACTTTTGTTTACGCCTAGTGTCTGCGATATCAGACTTAGTCTTCCGACGGGAAATTGCACTATTAGCTCACCAAATGGAACCATCAGTGGCGGTCTTACACTTGTCAGCGTCGCGGTGACTAACAGCACAAGTATTGCTACTTATGCCGTCGGCACAATAACCGGTATTATTATCTGATGCAAGGGAGATTTTCATAAGCATGCTATATATAATAGTGGTCATATGTTGGACATCGAGGTGTTGGATATGAAAATAAGTGGCTTGTACTCAACTTATAATTAGTAGCTGATTCACTTTGTTGAATATGAGTGACTATCAAAATTTATACCTGGATACTTATATTGGTATATATGAGTTGGGAGTGTTTTTCATTATTTATTTTATATATTTGTATTACTTATAACTATAATTGATGTAAACAAAATTTATAACATCTATAAAAATGATTCTGAAAATGGTTAATTATACACAACAAGAGACGGTCGGAGAGTCTTCGTGGACAGCGCTCCAATACCCGCTCTTTTTGCGGTGGAGAAATGAACCGGGACGACGCTGAAACAGTTTTCTCTTTTAATGCCGTGTGAATATAGAGAGATTGGATGTGAATTTTGGAAGATTTGATTCTTGGGTCAAAGTAGCAGCTTGTTACTAAAATGCATTTTACATTCTACTAAAATGTTAATATTTGATGTCTTAAATGTTTTTTTTTAAGAAACACGAATGCAGCAAGTCATATTGGTTTTAGAGCCAATGGTGGAAGAGGTGGAAGAAGGATTGTGTTTATAGACTTTAAAAAAATCGCATCTCCTTTGTTATATAGAAACGTGAATACAAAGCTACTTTTGTAAGCTTGATCCAGATTATATTTTCATGTCAAATGCAAATCCCATCTCATGACAATCGTATTGGCTCGTAGCGTCTGCAATAGTGCAATTACAACACAAAAAAAAAGACTTTCACCAACTTCTTTTTTCTCTTATATTCGTCACTTCTTCACGAACTGATTCCACAACAACAAACCCTTTCACAGTGGTGGATACGGAGCAAATATCTAGAATTTTGAACGTATTTGTGATCCATTTTTGTAACTATCTAAATATTTGGTGTCTGTATTTCCAATTTTTTTATTAGATACTCAATTCAATCAGTAAAAATAAAATAACTTTCGATGAGTTCCTATGCCTTACAAATAAACAGACATGTTCTCTTGTTTCACTCGAACAAATTCACATTAGTTAATATCCCTATAAATTAGTCTAAAAGAACTCATATTTCCAGTACGTTTTCCTTGGATTTTTTAAACTGCAATCAACACATTTTAGTAACTCAAACTATCAAAGATTACAATAATTAATTTTGTGTCCAAACAATATAAAACAGATATCCCACTTTAAAAAAAACTTTTTTATTTATCTTGTTTTACGAATTATTTGATCAATTAAGTAATTGACTAGAACACTTAAATAATTTACGAAAAATCAAAAAATAAATATAAGTATTTTCTAAAATTAGATACTACACAATAATTTCATTCAATATACAATCAATCAATTAAATAAATATATTATTTTATTTATATTTTCATAAATAGGAAATTACATCCATTTAAAATTAAATACTTTCATATTAAACTAAATATTGTATATAAAAACATGTTAGAAACAATAAACTGACATCAAGTAAGTTTTATAATTATAAATTTATCAAAATATATATATCGCACAATTAAAATCTGTAAATTACAAAGATTTTATTACAATTTCATAATGAAAAAGGTTACAATAATTGAAGAATAAATCTAAGTAATATCTTATATAAGTTTCTATAACTAAAATTAAAATAATATAATTTGTTTTATATATATATATATGTATTTAAATATACTAAAATGAAAATGTTAAAACATTTTGATAACGCAAATTAGACATATCATATGTGACCTAGAGAAGCTTATGACATTACTATCCACATTAAACACAGCCGATATAAAAAGAAGCATAACAAGTTGCGACGCAAACTCAAAATTTTTAATTGTAGAAAGCACAGTCTTTTTTCTTTTTTTTTTTTTGGCATTAAAAGGAGAAAGTCTGTGACAATACATCAAAACTAGATGATTCAATCTACCCATATAAATACACCAGTCCTTATGCTTCATTACCACACATAGCCAAGAGCGTTTCTATAAACACAAATCAGGTAATGGCAAGACGATTGAATGCTTCTCTCATTTCCATACTTCTTATCACAGCTTCACTCTCTCCCCCTTCCCACAGTCTTATACTCGATGGCCTCAGGATAGGCCAAGTCGAAATTTATGGTCTCGTGCGGTGTAGCCTTACAGGAGATTTTGACGCACCTCCTATCTCGAATGGCATTGTTATCTTAACATGTGGTGGCTAAACCGCCAACCTCATATAATAATATTTTTTTTTAAAAAAAAAGCTTTAATCCTAAAAAATAACAAAATTATAAATAATTTTTAAAAAGTAGACAATAAAAAGGTCAAGCAAGAAACTATATAATAGAAACACAGAAATTAAAAATATAAATTCACAAAAGCAGACATTACGCCTGGCCTAATCTCTTGCGTCTGAGAAAAGGGGACAAAATTCAATTATGAAAGAAAAGTCACATTATCCACATTAAACACAACTGGTATAAGAAGAAATCATAGCAAGTTGAGACGCAAATTAAGTCAAAATTTTAATTATAGAAAGCACAGTCTGTGACAATATATCACCTAGATGATTCCAGGTACCCATATCAATACACCACACCTTATGCTTCTTTGCCACATACAGCCAAGAACCATTCTATAAACACAAATAAGGTAATGGCAAGACGACTGAATGCTTCTCTCATTTCCATACTTCTTATCACAGCTTCACTCTCTCCCCCTTCCCACAGTCTTACACTCGATGGCCTCAGCATAGCCAAAACCGTAATTACGGTCTCGTGCGGTGTAACCTTGAAGGAGACCCTAACGCACCTCCTATCTCGAATGGCACTGTTATCTTAAGATGTGGTGGATTAACCGCCAACCTCGCTGAACATTAACTAATCCGGGCGGGGTTTTTATCATGTTTCTCAACTTCTTACAAACACTTTTTTTTACCCCTAGTGTCTGCAATATCGCAGTTATTCTTCCGACGGGAAATGGCAGTATTAGCTCACCGGATGGCGTCCTCACTGGCGTTCTTACACTTCTCAGCGTTGCGGTGACTAACAACACAAATGTAGCTACTTATGCTGTCGGCACATTAGATAACATTTTCTGATGCAAGGGTGACTTTCATGCGCATGATATATGTAATAATGGTCTTCTGTTTTTCATTGAGGTGTTGCATATAGAAATAAATTAATTAGATCATGATTAACCCGAAGTTCTTAGGGTGGAATTCTTAAAGGAAAATAAGAAATTACTTATTAACTTTTAACTAAAAAAGCTAAGAACCGGTTCTTAGTTTTTTTAGTTAAAAGTTAAGAAACAGTTTCTTATATTCCGTTAAGAACCTCGTCTTAAAAAACCCGGGTTAATCTTGCTCTTATACTCCTCCACGGAATCAAGTAGTTCATCTCTTTGTTGACTTATTAAACGAGCGATTATCAAATTATATACTTGGAAATGGATATTTAGAATGGGTTGGCCGGCGTCCTCATGTATTTTGTATATTTGTATTTATGATTGATTTATATCAGTTACTGTAGTTGATGTTAATATATATGTCGTGTACGTAAGAAAACTATAACAATAAATTTTGATATGTACAAATACAATACATGTGTTTATGTAAATTTTTTTTTAAAAAAAACTGAATCCTATAAAAATAATAAAATTATAAATAATTGTTAAAAAGTAGACAATAAAAAGGTCAAGCAAGAAACGATATAATAGAAACACAGAAATTAAAAATATAAATTCACAAAAGCAGACACTGCTCAAGGTACCACGTCTGGCCTAATCCCTTGCGTCTGAGAAAAGGGGACAAAATTCAATATGAAAGAAGAGTCAAGAACGTCTATTAAAGCTTCAAACCAAGGAGAAAGAGAACAAGAACTCAAGAACGTCTTATTTTGACAACCCAAAGTGGATTAGTTGCAAACTGCAATAGATATGGTCATGTGGAAGCTCCAGCACCAGCAGCAGCTACCAGTTGGCCCCAACACTAAGTGTGCCATCTATCAGGAAAACATAAACAGTTGAAAGACCGAATGGTAAAAAAAGTCAGAAAACAAATAAAACAATCCCAGGACTGCAATACATAAGCACAACAAGTAACTAACCACTTGACTGCAGGACATCCTTTAGCTTTCCATAGACTGAGAAGTACACCTGCTCATAATAACAGAACATCAACTACAAGCAAATAGATCACAAATTTCTTGAAGAAAGAAATCTCGGCAGAAAGAAAATTGTGCTTACAGCCCAATTTGGAAGAAGAGCTATGATGGTTGGTGAAAGTCCTCGGTACATTCCTCTAAAACTTTTGTATTAAATTAAATATTGAATACAAATAATATAGAGTCAATAAATTGACTACATCATAAGTTTTATAATTAAAAGTTTATCAAAAATACATATACACACACATATATATATCACACAATTAAATTGTGTAGATTACAGAGATTTTATTAAAATTTTATAATGAAGAAGGTTAAAATAATTGAAAAATAAATCTAAGTAATATCTCATATAAGCTTTCTATTACTATAAATTTTAAAAATAATATAATTATATATACACATATATATATATTTATATTTATATTTAAATATACTAAAATAAAAATGTTTAAACATTTTGATATTCATAAATTAGATTTTGTTAAATATATTTCTACATTTTAAAATTGCGTGTCAGAATCTAGATAATTAATTATAATACTCATATCATATTCATATGTGACCTAGAGAAGCTTATGACTTTACTATCCACATTAAACACAACCGATCTAAAAAGAAAGAACAAAACTTAGGTACACCCCCTAGGGTGGACTTTTAAATTCACCTCTTATTCCATAACCAATCAAAGTGCCACGTAGATAATTAAATAAAAACATTAAATTTTATTTTTAAATAGGTAAAAAGAATAACGCCAATTTTATCGATGCTGACGCCGCCAACTAAACCGTAAATTTTAAATTCTAAGCTTTAAGCATTAAATTCTAAACCCAAACCCTATACCCTAAATCCAAATTCTAAACCCTAAACCCAAATCCTATACTCTAAACCCAAATTCTAGATCCTAAACCCAAACCCTAAACCCTAAACCCAAACCCTAAACCCAAAACCCTAAACCCTAAACCCTAGACCTAAACCCAAACCATAAACCCTAAATCCAAACTCTAAAACTAGACGCTATAGAATTTACGATTTGGGTTTAAGGTCTAGGGTTTGGGTTTAGGATATAGGTTTGGATTTAAGATTTACGGTTTGGGTTTAGGGTCTAGGATTTGGGTTTAGGGTATAGAATTTGGGTTTAGGGTTTAGAATTTGGGTTTAGGGTTTAGAATTTGGTTTAGGGTATAGGGTTTTGGTTTAGAATTTAAGGTTTAGGGTTTAAATTTAAAATTCTGGTTTATTACAGATCGCTAAAATTAATGTTATTCATTTTTAGCTATTTTAAAATAAATTTAATAGTTTTTATTTCATTATTTTTATTGGTTAGGAGAGAATGGGTGAATTTAAAAGTTCACCCCAGGGGGGGTGTACCTAAGTTTTGTTCAAAAAGAAAGCATAACAAGTTGAGACGCAATGTCAAAATTTTAATTGTAGAAAGCAAAATCTGTGACAATACATCATAACTAGATGATTCAATCTACCCATATAAATACACCACTCCTTATGCTTCATTGCCACACACAGCCAAGAACATTTCTATAAACACAAATCAGGTAATGGCAAGACGATTGAATGCTTCTCTCATTTCCATACTTCTTATCGCAGCTTCACTCTCTCCCCCTTCCCACAGTCTTATACTCGATAGCCTCAGCATAGGCCGGGTCGAAATTTACGGTCTCGTGCGGTGTAACCTTGAAGGAGACCCTAACGCACCTCCTATCTCGAATGGCACTGTTATCTTAAGATGTGGTGGCTTAACCGCCAACCTCGCTGAAACATTAACTAATCCGGGCGGGTTTTTTATCATGTTTCTCAACTTCTTACAAACACTTTTGTTTACCCCTAGTGTCTGCAATATCGCAGTTGTTCTTCCGACGTGAAATTGCAGTATTAGCTCACCGGATGGCGTCCTCACTGGCGTTCTTACACTTCTCAGCGTTGCGGTGACTAGCAACACAAATGTCGCTACTTTTGGTGTCGGCACATTAGATAATATTCTCTGATGCAAGGGTGACTTTCATGCGCATGATACATGTAATAATGGTTTTCTGTTTTTCATTGAGGTGTCGCGTATAGAAATAAGTTGCTCATACTCCACAGAATCATAAGCAGCTCATCTCTTTGTTGACTTGATAAATGAGTGATTATCAAATTATATACTTGGATACGGATATTTAGTATGGGTTGGCAGGTGTCACTAAAAAGACTGTTTTGCATCATGTATTTTATATATTTTTTTATTTATAATTGATATAAAGAAAAGTGATATCATGATAGAAAAGATATTCTGAAAAATTTAGACTTGGTTATATTTCCATTACCCGTAGAACATAACAGATAAAGTATTTATCAATACAGATATCAAAATTATAAATAAAACATGTTTTATTCGAAAATAGATACAACCAACACCAAAATTCAGAAACAAAAAGATAAAATATTTAGATCATTAGAAAAAAAAAAACTAAAGATAAACTTATAGTCCCACAAAAACCGGGAGAGAGTATAATCCTATACATAAAGTGTAATCCAAACTAAGTTACGTGGAAACCCTAAAGCCTCTTAGCAAACAGATCTACTTGCCAAGACTCCTCTCTCTCGACATTCTTCGTGTCCCATTGGGTTTTACTCACTTTTTTTTTTTTGCTCCCTCAACTTCAAAGACAAGAAACCAAGCAGACAAACTACTTTGTTAATCTCTGTTCCACCATGGAACCGCAAGCTCCGTCGTTAAATCCGAAGCTACGTCTGCTCTGCAGCTACGGTGGACGGATAACGCCCGTCCCACCACCGTCAAACTCTCTGGAATACATCGGCGGCGAGACGCGCATCGTCGCCGTTCCCCGTGACATCTCCTTTTCCGCTTTCTTCCAGCTTCTCTCCGGCAAGCTTCTCTCTGGCCGCTCCTTCTCCCTCAAGTACAGGCTCCCCGGCTACGAACTCGACTCTCTCATCACCGTCACTAACAACGAAGATCTACGAAACATGGTCGCCGAGTATGACTCAGCTAGTCCCCAGCGTATACGTCTCTTCCTCTTCCCGTTAAACTACCCCGAGTCATCAACTCCACATCCTATGTCGGTTAACTTGCTTGGACTCGAATCGCCTATACAGAAAATAATCTACACATCTTCGTCTTCCGTTGTTCCCTTCCCGATATTCCCGCAAAGTAATGATACGGCTGCGAAGCGTGTGTATCACGGAAAGATCCATGCAACGTCGGAAGATACTCGGATAAAGGACGAGGATCCCATAACTCCAGCAGGAGTTTCGGATAAAGAAACAGAGAGAGTAGAGAATCAAGATCAACCACGGCGAATAGTTGTCCAAGAGCCTTTGCACCAGCAGCAGCAGCATCAATATCTACCGATATTCTACTTACCGGTCTTGCCGATGCAGCCACATATGGTGACTCGTTCAGTGAATGGTTACGCGTTGTCTCCGGCGATAGAATATTCTTCTGGAGCAGATCCTGTGCTTGAAAACAAGGAAAATGCGACCTGAGTGTGGTTTCTTCCAGGTCAAGTAAACCCAATCCGTCTTGAGTTTAGGAATTAACCTTTTTAAAATTAGGATCTGACTTTTGTTACAGAAGTACTGGACCAATCTCTTTTGGACTGATGTGGTTTGTATCGTGACGTAACTTTTGATTCTGATAATTACTTGGGTGGGTTAATTACTGGATGTAGATTTATTGCGTTTGGATATTAATACTTAATTCAACTATGATGCTTGGGACTTCATAATTAGGAGTATTAGTTTTGGTATTCATAAGAAGTTTTTGTTGCTAAGGCTTGGGTTTATGGAGGGAGGATCAAAGTATTAGCTGAGCAAAAGCAATAGGATCTTCCATTCTTCCCTTGATATAAAAATGGCGTACGCAGACTGGGAACTGAATCTTGTGGAGATACAAACAGCTAAAGATCCATAGGTCCACCCAATGGTTAAGAACGCAGGTGGTACAAAAATAACAACAAAGGTCACGTGTGCCAAATTTGCTTCAGGGTGTTTAAATGCAGAGCCAGTCCAGCTCAGTCTTCCTTTTCTTGACATTGATGTATCAGAACAGAGCCAAAAACATTGCAATACTCTGAATAGAACCAAAAATATAGCATAATCCAAAATCTCACAATTAAATCATAATCACTTAAATTGTCAAAATGTAAATTTACCATCAAAGGTTATTCTGAACAGAACAAATAAAAAAACATGCCATAATCCCCTAAATTGTCTAAAAGGCAAGTTTACCATCAAAGGTTACATATACTTTCCCAAGAGTTTATGAATTCCGCCTCTGAGAAATCCTCCTCAGGCCCATCTGGATTACATTTTTATCTATATACACCTGAAGTGTCACCTGAATTTTCCACCACAGATTATAGCAATATAATTCATCTCGTATGCCAATGATTCTCCCTTCACGAACATCATTAGTCCTCGGGTAAAATTTCGACATTTCCTCCTTTGTGACTAACATGCTCCATTTTCATCCCGGCCTAAAGACAGAGTTTTGAACCTCATTTTCATTAACAGAAAAGTTTAAGCTTCTAGGGGTTGGGTAGTATACAACTTCAAATTGTTTGTTCCGAAATGTTTTTCTCAGTACTTCGGCTAGAGCATCAACGGAAAACAATCGGTACTGTTGTCATCGTCCTCCTAATACCCACATTGATTTCACCTTTTGGAAACTTACAGAATCTTTGGTGTAAAGCTCTTTTATGTAGCAAATACCTCCTATCCAGTTGTCTTGTGACGACCATTGGTATATATATATGTTGAAATTTCCATTCAACCTTGTGGATATCACAAGACAGAAATCATCATGTCTTTAGTAGGGAAGATACGATTGAGGCTCTAATCTTCTGTTCAGTTGATCTTGCATCCAAAGCGTTGATATCCAGCAATTTCTGTAAGATAATAACTTTTGAGATTCCTTTGATTTTTGATTCTTTCCAAAATCCTCAAAAACCAAACCTTCGCTTGCATCCATTTTTCTCCTTTTAAAAGAAATTAAAATTTAAAATCATATTTCTCTATCGATGACAAACCGGTGTATTGTAAACCAAATATCCGGTTCGGTTGGGAAGATTTAAGAACAGCCTTTCCAATCCAATCCATTCAAATAAAAAGCAGAGATTGTGCCACAAAGATGATGATGATGATCGAGACAAACTCATAAAACAATTTCCATATACATCTCAACCGTAAAAGTCAGAAACACTCACAAAATAAACGATGAACTGCACAAGAACTGATCAAGTCTAACCACAAAAGAAACAACAGACATAATCTGAACACAGATAAATTCCAAAAAGAAACATGGCAAACATAACTCAACAGAGTTTTCATCTACAACTCAATCGTAAAATTAACAAATGCTTACTAAAAACAGAAACAATAAACTGCACAGACCACAAACGCTCACAACGGACAAATCCAATTATTAAAATTTAGGGTTTAGATAGACACTTAGAACTTTGATTAGCCTTCCAAAGATCATCCATTTGTATGTAAGGAAAAAAAAAAGAAACTAAAAGAGAAGTACTGTTGCATTGATGTGGGGACAATGAAATTGTTTCTTCATGCTTGATTTAGAAACATTTTAAGATAAAGAATTATGAATATATGTTAAAAATACACATGTGAGCTCATACTCTATCCCATGTTTCACATCATTATAGTATATTGACGATTAAATTACTGAAGTGAAATCTCTGTTATTTGGTGGAATTTACTTTGAAGACGTCAATAAACCCAATTAGATTTATGAGACATTATATTTGTTGTGATTAAACCATCATCTTGAAAATATTTGATTTGGACGACAACAGTTATCCTCCATATCATTACACTACTCGTAGCATAATTAATATACCGACACTATTTAGCATATATATCGTTATCCTTATTTTACAAATGATAACTTGGCAACTACATCAAGTTCGAAGGCCTAACTTCTGCTAGTTGCGCTGCAGCACGAGCAGCTGTTGTTGCATGATCAGCGGTTCACAGCTATGTTATGATCTGAATAGTATCTACTGATCTCAAGCCTAACTATATTATTCATCACTGGGTCTAATACCAGAAACTAATCTGCATGTTTCACTGGATCTAAGACAAATCTGAGATCTCTCTTACGAGAAACACATGGCCTTCATCTGTTATCTCAAATATTCGTGATCATCAAAACGAGCAAAAAGGTACTTATTGATATGTTTTTACACATTTGTTAGAACAACGAGCAAAAAAGGTTACAAACTTGATCACCGCTGAGGGACAAAAATAACTTAAATATGGAACTCGACTTTGGAAGAAATGAAAAACTATGTAGCCAGTAGCCATGACTCATGGTCTAGAAAATCTTTTATTTGCTTCCAAGAGGGATAGGGGAAGTGATCTTATTAGCTTGAGTTTGTGATTCTCTCAAAGCAGAATCTTTCTCTTCTTCTCCTCGGCTAACTAAACTCTTTCTTTCGTCATCATCAGACTTATTATTAGTCTCTGGTGGAACAACTTGTCGGAAAAATCTAAGCATCATCTCATAGGTTGTAAATGTAATAACTGCTGATGGAGTTGTCCTCAGTAGATTAGTGGCACATCCACGGTACATTCCAGGGATCCCTTCGCTTCTAAACACCTTCTTTATGCAATCAACGACTCCTGAATACTTATTCTCAGAGTTTCTCATTTGCCCTTGTTCTTGAAGCTTGGCTCTAATCACCTGTGGATAGTAACATAAAACCCCATTTTAGTGTCCGGTTCGGTAGGTTATGAACCTAAGAGTGTGAGGCATACAGAGGAAGAGAAGAGATACCTCGTGTGGGTAAGTCAAAACAGAGGCGAGTACTTTCGCTATCGAAGAGGCGATAGCAACATTCCCAGGACTCAGATTCTCGACGGATGTGTTATCTGAGAACGTTAACTAAGCTATGATCAGAAACTAGTAGCACATGAAGTTTCGATTATGTAATATATAAGTGGAGGAATCATGTTTTACCTATTTTTGCCATGTATTGCTTAATCTTTTCATATGCTGGAAACTGGATTGCAACATGGCTTATTCCAGCCAAAGAAGGCAAAAGGCCACTGTTCCAAAAACATGAAACACATCTTAAAGGTTAACAACATGAGCACAAAAATCACAGAACCTTTCAGTTTTGATGTAAGATAATACTGACCTGTACAGCCCTCGCAATCCTTCTTCTTGACAAATCCTGCTGAAAGCAGACATTACGCTTTTGTAAGGTACAACACCTGGCCTGATCCCTTGCGTCTGAGAAAAGAGGACAAAATTCAATATTCAAAGAAGAGTCAAGAATGTATTGTCAAGCTGGAAACCGAGAGAAAGAGGACAAAACTCACCATCAGTCTTGTCTTGACAACCCAGAGTGGATTAGTTGCAATAGATGTGGAAGCTCCAGCACCAGCAGCAGCTACCATGTTGGCCCCAACACTAAGTGTGCCATCTATCAGGAAAACATAAACAGTTGAAAGACCGAATGGTAAAAAAAGTCAGAAAACAAATAAAACAATCTCAGGACTGCAATACATAAGCATAGCAAGTAACTAACCACTTGACTGCAGGACATCCTTTAGCTTTCCATACACTGAGAAGTAGACCTGCACGTGATACCAGAACATCAACTACAAGCAAATACATCACAAATCTCTTGAAGAAACATCTCTCAGCAGAAAGAAAAGTGGTGCTTACAGCCCAATTCGGAAGGAGAGCTATGATGGTTGGTGAAAGTCCTCGATACATTCCTCTAAAACCTTCATTCTTCACTATATTCTGTAAGCTTGTAATGATCACACTACCTGATAATTCACAACACATATTGTTAGCACTCTTGATCAAATATGCAGAAGATCTACAGCTACATCTACTAGTTACATTCTTAAGCAAAGTACCTCTCTTTCCAGAGGCTGGAGCTTCAGGGAGACCAAGAACCTGTAACCTCGTTTTGATCACATCTAATGGGCAAACAAAAGTCGCTGCAATTGCCCCTGTCAAAAAAATAAAAAATTTCACAAAACCCCAAAAATCAAACACACAAGAAGAACCCACCAAAACACACAAGGAAACAGAATCGAAACTGGAACCTGCGGTGGCTCCGGCGCCGGCGTTGCATGCGGCCTCTCTAATGCTCCGGTAATCAAAGGACGAGCTCCCGTGATCAATCATCTCCCCAAAATCTAAACCCTAGCAAATCTTATCTCTCAGAATTTCAATGCGATTGAGATCCAGGTAATGGAGAAACTGGGTCGGGTGATTCGATGGTTATATAGAGTTCCCGTCGCTCATGGCATTGGCCCGACACGGAAAGGATTGGAATTTGAAACGTGTGGGAGGGTAAAAGGAAGAGACTTTGTGCGTTCTTCTTCTTCTGAGCAGGTCGCGTACGATTCAGGCGTCCAAGTCCAACCACACGGTAAGGGGGTTGAGGTTGAGGATAAATATCTGATCGATTTGATTCCGAAGAGAGAGAGAGAGAAAGTGGCGTCACGCAGATCAATCAACACACACAACCCAAGAAGAAAGTTGAACACTTTCGCCTCTGCTTTGTTCACACCGATTAATTCGCTTCCTATGTTATATCCGAAATAATCAATCTAACTAAAAGATAATAATTATTGCAAGATATTCTTTATGTAACTAAAAATAAATAAATAAATATGATTTGGTTAAATATAATCTGATTCTAGATGTTTATCTCATATATTGGTTTAACAGATAATTATATTCAGTAAAAAAATCGAAATATGTAAAATGACAATGAAGATCAAGTGTTGTAATGTTTTTTTACCCGCGGTACATTATACATAGAGGAAATGAGAAGATATACCCTGGCACTTACAGTATATGTTGATAAGATTTCGACCAATGATATATCGTACCACAAGACTAAACGAATATACAAGTCCATATAGTTTATTTTCTGAACTATGAAAACTATCTCGTTTACCATTCGAGTGAGTGACCAAGTCCAACACTGGTCCTGTTGTTTTCTGCTGGATGCGTTACAGGACCACTCGGGAAAACACATAGAACCAGAGCATGTCGTGAAAGAAGCACATCGGATAAACGAAAAAAACATGTCTCCTATACAAGATAGAGCAATTCTGATGCTGTTCTAGTGACACATGTCTAAAATGAAGCATTGCGGTTTGATGGGATGAGTAATCTTGTTTCTCAGAAGTAGCATAACAAGAAGAAAATTCATTATAAAGGCCATTACTTGAATTACTTCACATAGTTTCTAGTGTGTACTCAATGTAAGGCTGCATATCGACAATCTGGATAAGAAAAAAAAACGCATCTCTTAATCTAAACTAGATTTTGATCCGCATATCTGTGCGGGTGTATTTTTTCAAAAAT
This sequence comes from Brassica nigra, assembly GCA_016432835.1. Taxonomy (NCBI): domain Eukaryota; kingdom Viridiplantae; phylum Streptophyta; class Magnoliopsida; order Brassicales; family Brassicaceae; genus Brassica; species Brassica nigra. The sequence continues at coordinate 51,631,219 of CM028248.1, read as the reverse complement.
ATGTTACTATTTGTTTTCCATGTCAATATTAAGGGTGGACGAAAAATCCGAATCCGAAGAACCGAACTGATCCGATCCGAAAAATAGTATAAAACTCGAACCAAAATTGATTAAATATCCAAATTATTCAAAAGTTTGGTATTTAGAGAACCGAAACCAATTTTGATTGGTACCGAGGTATTCCGGATACCCGAATATATCCAAAATAGATTTATATATATTAATTATTTTAGATTTAATGTATATAAAACATCCAGAATATATATATATATATATATATATAATACTTTTAAATTGGTTTAAAATACTTGAAAATATATACAAATAATCAAAAGTAAATATCTGAAATTGTTAAAGTATATTCAAAACACCAAAAATACTTAAAATAATTATTGATTCTCTATCCAAATATTTAAACCAAACCAATTAATATGTTAAGTTTAGGTATTATAACATATATTATTCAAATTTATATGTAATATATTATTTTGCTTATAGATTTTGAGAAATTTAAAGTATATAATGAATTTTAAATTTTTTTAAATAATTTAAATGGGTTATCCGAATCTGAAGCGAACCCACAAAGATCCGAATCGAACCCGGACCGAAATTTAGAAATATCCGAACAGGACTGAAATCTTTGACTCGAAACCCAAACCGAAACCCAAACAGACCCGAACCGAACCCCAATGGCTACCCGAACGGCCATCCCAAGTCACTATTATATATCATATATGTGTCATCATATAATTAATCGTATTTTATACGTACCATCATATAATTAATAATAGTTTATACATACACATCATATGAATAGTCACATATATTATATTTTAAAAACTTAATGCGAAATATAAAACCATAATTTAAGTTGGTATATGAAATTGGGCTTTGTATTTTATTTTATTTTATATATATTGAAAATATTTTTTAATAATGGTTATTAGAAAATATTTTCGTAAAAATCAATTTTTGAATATATGTATATTTTTGAATCATTTTTGATATAAACCAACTTTAGATTATTATTTTGATTTGAAATATATATAAAGTTAAATTTTGTTTTATGAATATTTCAGATAAAATATGTTTTTCGGTAATTAGATTGGTCCATTTAGATAATTTCTCATAATATAATAGACTTCCAACTTTTTAAATAACATAAGCTAATTTTTTTTTCATAATATACTATTATCCATGTTTCCAAATAACATTATACTCTTTTTTATATTGTTATCCATGTTTCCAAATAAACCACTTTTTAAAAAACTGTTATCTATCTTTCTAAACAAATCATTTTTTAAACGGTTATCTATGTTTCCAAACAAATCTCTTTTTTAAAACTGTTATTCATGTTTCCAAACAAATCTAATTTGTAATTCAGTTTTAATAATATAGATTAAAAATGCATAACCAAAAGTGTATCCTTAGGGAAAATGTATAGAAAAAAATTCTACTAATAATATATTGATTTGATTCAGTTTGATTCTTAATCCAGAAGTTCAAAGCAAGTTGCGGGTTCCATTTTGTGGTACAGTGAAGAACCGGTTACATGTGTAGCCGGACTTGATTCAAGATCAATATATGCCATGTTTAATCATGTCAGTTGTCACTATATATTCTTCTTTACATATCCAAATTGAAGAACAGTATTGAATTTTGATTAGTGAAGGCCGGTGATTGCATCTTTATTTATCAATGTGGGTTCCTTGGACAGAGTTAGAAGTCACAGTATCAAATACATATGAGATAGCCAATAATTTATAAATCATAGATAAAAAGTTAAAATACATCTAGATTCACGTTTTCTGTTTATGAGAAGTTTGGAAATAGTTAATAGCTTTGTTGTTTTGGTAATTTCCCCTTTCGTGATCATCAGACATCAGTTTCATTATTAGAGACTTAGAGTAATACAAACACTCCAAACAATGGAAAATTGACTTCAACCTCTCTCTGTGGTTCTAATTGTTAAATATGAAAATAGAATCCCAAACTTACCTTTGGATAAATATGGAAACTTTTCAATTTCTTTTTGATAAAAATATTACATTCTAAGTGTGTTGAGATTTGTTTCTCTAGCAAAACATGTCTGATGTCCCAGATTAATGATACATTAAACTGAAGAAGCATTTGTCTAACAGAGACCGACCAACCATCCACATAAACCCATCGGACGTGTCACATAAGGATAGTTGTAATTTTGAATTCATTTGTTTTATAAGATTTCTCTAATGCATGTTGTTATTTGTTAACTATATCATTTTTATTTATACAGTTGAAAGTTCACATTGTGAACATTTGAGCATATATTCATATCTGAAAACTATATTCAGTTTCTAATTAAAATATACTTCAGATTAAAAAGATATTTAAAACTGAAAAATTTAATAAAATAAAAATTGGTATATGTAAAATTTGAAATTAACCTAGTAAAAGTAGATAATCCCGATTATTTGCAAAACGGAGAAGAGAAAAAAAAAAAAGGAAAACTCCGACCGAGATTGTGCGGTGAGTTAAGAAACGGTTGAGATGAAAGATTAGAAAAATCCGACGGCTACGAAGTCACCACTCCGAACCCGGGAAAATATAAAAACCCGAGCACATGCGCATTTTAGCGTACACTAATTTACATTTCCGAAAATACCCTCCGAACCACCCTTCATATTACGCCTCTCTGCATCCTTCTCTCCGTATATATAAAAAAAACAAAGCTTTGGGCTATCTCTGACGGTATCGTTAACAAAAAAAAAAACAAGCAGAAAAAAAAACACCGCCGGTTTAATTTCCCGGCGATTTTCTCTCGAGAAAGTTTTTGAGCTTCGGCGGGAAAGAGAAGAGAGATTGATCGGTTTAGAGAAGAAGAAGAAGGAGAAGAGAGTGCACCGATCAGATGGTATTGCGCGGTGAGATGACGACGACGAGGAGACCTGAGCGACCGAAGAGTCTCCATAATTTCACGCTCTCGAACTTGAAGTGGGGCAGTCAGCGACACCTCAAGTGCACGAAGAAGACGGGTTCCACGAGCATCGGAAGCGGTTCCGGCGATCACCGTCTCCGGCGCCGATCTTCTTCTCTGCGATTCGCCGGCTCCTCTGTTCCGATCCCGTTTGGATTCCGCGAGTCAGAGCATCGCAGCCAACATCGCCGCGGCGCACCGTTCGAATCTGCGGAGAACGGCGGAGGCGAGGAAGAAGAAGAAGAAGAAGGGATCGAGGAGTTCAGGGTGAAGATCATGTCGGATCTGAAGACGGTGAGGGATAGGATCACGCAATCGATGTATGCTCTCAAGGAGAAGCAAGAGGAAGAAGAAGAAGAACGGAAACCCGGCGGCTCCGGCGGCCAAGAGAAGGAGAAGGAGAAGGAGAGGGAGGTTTCTCCGGCGAAGCCGTGGAATCTGAGGAAGAGGAGAGCTGCTGCGTGCAAGGAACCGGTGGAGGAGAGGACGGCGAATCCGTCGCCCCCGCCGCCGAGAAACGATTCGACGAGAGGCGGAGCGGTGGTGGAAGCGGAGACGACGACGGTGAGGCCCAAGTTCTCCGTGAAGCTGTCGAAGAAGGAGATCGAGGAGGATTTCATGGCGGCTTTGGGTCGCCGACCGCCGCGCCGGCCGAAGAAGCGGCCAAGAACGGTTCAGAAAAAGCTCGATGTGAGTTATTTTTTTAACAACTGATTCGTTTTTCTTTTTTTGATTGATGTGATCTGATCTGATCTGATTGTGTGTTTTGACATATGGCTACAGAGCTTGTATCCTGGGTTTTATCTGACCGAAGTGACGCCTGATGCATATAAGGTCCCTGAAGAAACCAAGGTTTAATAATAAATTAATAATAAATCATCACCTTCACGGTTATATATTGTCTATCTTTGAAAATCATTAGCAGCCTTTATAGTTTTTGGAAAAAGTTGTGAATCTTTTTGCTTTTTTACAGAATATGCAGAGATGATGAAAAGATTGTGTAATTCAGTTGCCGTTGAAGTTTCAAAGGATTATCATTATTTGAATTTGTGGTCAATCCTAGAAGCTGCTTTCTTCACCTGCTCTGCTAGTTTTTTTTTTTCGTTTTCTCAATGATTCGTTCTTCTCTGAATAAACTGTACAAAACGCTATGGAGATACTGTAGTTTCCTTGATTTATACATAATAGAGTTCAATTTCACAAAAATACTTCTTTCAGAATGATTATTACACTGCCAATCTTAGACCAATAAGCATTAGCTTCATGGATCATGTTTTCTCCTTTTTGAGCCTTCTCTCTCTAGATCTCAGATTTCTCACATGAAAAGAATCAGACATTGATGAACCGACAAAAAAAGTCCGTCTTTTCATCTACTTATATGCATCAAACTGCAGTTACAGATCTAGAGCTTAATTAATGTGTGAAGAAGAGAGTTTTCTGGGTCAATGTTCTTTTGAGATTTGAGGACGTGCAAGATGTTTCCTTCGGCTTATTATATGCTAATGATTAATAAAAACACACCGTTAAACTTGAAAAGGCTGCAAGTATGTTTTTGATTCCTAGGAAAAGTACTTGAGACCAATGTGGGGACTTAACTTTTTCTTTCCCGCGTCGGCTTCGTTTCCGCTTCTCTCGAGTTTTGAGTGCTTTGACTCGTCCTTTGCCGTTTTGGTTTAACCACCAGATATTGGGTGGACTCTCGTTGTGCTTAACTTCACTCTTTGAAGTTGGTCTCTCGTTGGCTATCGTGAAATATATGGCAAAAGCTAATAAAAAGTTTTAAAGCTTATAATAATGTGGGCTTTTAGAGAGAAGCCACTTGAATTTGTGGGCATGTGTGAAATTTTAAGTTTATATTTTCACCTATATTTGTATATTTTTATCCACTGCTACGCTTTGATTTAAATGTTGATATATAAAAAAGTAGCAACGTGTAGTTTGCGATTTTGTATTATTTCTTCAGTTAATACATCTGATCTTCTGTGAAAAAAAATAGTTTGCGATTTTTGATTCCTTGTTTCGTGACTTTTGGATATTTTATTAATTTTTTTAAAAAATATTAAAAAAAAAATATATTTTAGTTCAAAGTGGAAGTTAATAGAAAAACAACTCAAAACGACGAAAATAGATATAAACGATTTTCCATCCTTATCTTTCATTCCTATATTTTATTTTAAAATTAAAAATTAATTTCCTTATAATCTGAAAGTTCGAAATATAAACCCACACAAACCAAGACTATTAATTGGCTTCATTGAAGTTATATATTGATCTGCTGAATAGAGAAATAACAACGACACAGTCAAGCCATTGCTCCTATGGTGTCTTAAGAAACCATCTAGTCCGAATGTCTAAGAAGACAAAACTCTACCAGGTGGAGACGTGTTCTTTGAACTCAACAAAGATGGAATTTTCTAGAGGCTTAGAGCAACAGATTCTTCCTAATTTTCTTCAGATGTAAGAATTTATAAAGATGAACAAAAATGTAAGAATGAAGTTTAAATGAATTGGTAATAAAAGCAAGCCTTGCCTACCAGAAGTTGCCGCAAGAGCACTCACCATTCCGGAAATGATGAAACCTCTTTCTGTCTCTCAAGACAATGTCACGCTGCACCACACGTGACAAGTGCATAAAGAAGTTATGACAATCACCACAAGTCCTCAAGTTCTTGAATACCCTAATAGCTCTTCCCGGAGGAAGTTTCATCAATCCAAACGCAACCGCAATCTTCTCGCTATGTGTAATCAACATATCTTGCTTGTGACCATCAGACTCCACGTCGTGCAACACAAAGTTCGTGTCCGGCACGTACCCGAACCTCCTCATCTCTTTGCCCAGCTCTTGAAGATACTCGTAAACAGCTTCTGCCTCTGGATGTGAGGTATCATCCACCAGAAACTTATGCACTTGTGTCTCCACCTCAATCCAGCTACAGGCCAGTTCCTTTTTGACTCCTCGGTCCCGCATTAGTTTACGCACCCTTGCGGCTTCCTCCCACTTGCCAGTGGCTGCGTACATGTTCGACAAGAGCATGTAGGTCCCATCATGTTCCGGTATGAGTTCAAAGAGTTTCTCTGCAGCGATGATCCCTAGCTCCATGTTTCCATAGACTCTACAACCCGAGAGAAGAGCTTCCCATATTTGTGCAGTAGCTTCAAAAGGCAACGATTTTATCACACTTTCCGCTTCAGAGAATCTCCCGGACCGACATAGCAAATCGATCAGCCTTGAGTAATGATCTGCACCTGGAGGTATACAGTAAACAGTTTCCATCGAATCGAAATATGTCCTTCCCTGGTCCACCAAACCAGCGTGGCTACACGCTGTCAAAACCGTAAGAAACGTAATCCTATCAGGCTTTATCCCTTCCTTCAACATCTCCTCGTACACACCCACCGCTTCAGCGCCATGCCCGTGCTGTCCCAGTGCAGCAATCAAAGCATTCCAAGAAACCGAGTCCCGACAAGGCATTGTCTTAAACACCTGCCGAGCTTCCTCCACGACCCCGCATCTCGCGTACATCGTAATAAGAGCGTTTCCAGCAGAGAGGCTCGAGTCAAACCCTATCTTAACCAACTGAGCATGGAACTGCTGCCCGTTGCAATAAGCTCCTAGAACAGCACATGACTTGATCGCCCCGGAGAAGGCGTAATCGCAAGGCTCGAAGCCTTCTCTCCTCATACAAGAGAACAGCCTCAAACCCTCTTCTCCAAACCCGTTGTCGGCTAACCCCGATATCATTATCATCCACGTCAAGACGTTCTTCTCTTCCATCTCTCTGAAAAGCAGCTTCGCCTCACCTATGTGCCCAGAACTAACGTAACCCGATAACAAAGCGTTCCAAGAAACCAAGTCTTTCGCCGGCATTTTATCGAAAATGGCCCTCGCCTCATCAAACTTACCGCATTTATAGTACAGCGACACCAAAGCATTGTCGAGATGAAACGAGAAATCCTGCCTTCTCAACGCATAACCGTGAACCTGCTTCCCCACCTGAATCAATCCGGAAGTAGCACACGCCCTTAAAACGCTAGGATACGTAAACGCATCGAGCTCGATTCCACACGAAACCATCCTTCTGACCATCACCAACGCCTCCTGACACAACCCTCGGTGAACATAACCGGAAATCAAAGCGTTAAACGAAACCAGCTTCATCCCCTCGTCCATCCCCTCGAGCAACTCTATCCCCGAGTCGAAACAACCGTTCTTCACATAACCAGTCATCATACTCGTCCACGACCTCTCATCTTTCTCAGTGATCTCATCAAACACTCTCCTCGCCGAGTGTAAAAGATCACACTTCGAATACACAGAGACCAGAGCGTTCATAACCGAAGTGATACTCCCAGCTCCGGACTTTATAGCCGCAGCGTGAAACTGCACAACACACTCTCTCTCCTCTTCCACGACATGCGCCAAACCCGCGAGGACGCTGGCGAAAGTGAAGTTATCCGGTCTGAACCCTTCGCGGTTCATCCCGCGAAACGTGGTCACGGCGGAGTAGCCGTCGCGGCCGTGCGCGAGGCCGGTGATCATCGCGTTGTACATCACGGTGTCCCGCATAGTCAGCGGCGTCTCGTCGAAGACGGAACGAGCGAGGGGGATGTCGCCGGAGGCGCAGTAACCGGAGACCATGGTGGTTCTGGCGATTTTATCCGGTTCGGGGATTTCGTCGAACAGGTGGCGCGCGTAGCGGAGATGCGACGATTTGCAGTAGACATCGATCAGGCGGTTGAGGATGTGGGCGCGTGGGTGGAACCCGAAGGTGATGATGTTGGCGTGGATGGCACGCGCGAGCTGGGGAGACGTTGGTCGGGGAGGGAAACAGAGGGTGAGGTTCGCGGCGTAGCGGTTGGCTATGGTTCGGATGAGGTCTGGAGTCGGTTGCATTTCATTGTTTTTGTGGTTCGGTTCGTTTCTCGAAAGTTTATTACCAGACGTATCCGGTTAATAGAAAACCAAATAATCAAATTTCTTAAACCGGAGAAGAAAGCAACGCTCTCGTCCATACTATTTAAACCCTAGAGGTTGTCGTCGTCTCGTGTCCCATTGCCAGTATTTAGGGTCTGACTGGTTATTTAAACCCTAGAGGTCGTCGTCGTCTCGTGTCCCATTGTAGTTATTTAGGGTCTGACCGGTGTAACCGCAGCGTTTGTGGGCGGTTTGGGGTTGCATCTTTAAACGTTTTCTAGAGATTTTATTACAGGTTAAAATTAAGTTTTAACTACCAAACGCAACAACTGTTAAATAAATAATAAATTAACAATATTTACATTTTATATAATTATAAAAGTATTAAAATCAAAATATTATAATAAATATAAAAGTTATATTTATAAAATCATAATATTAAATTTTAAAAATTATAGAAAATATTTTGTTTTACAATTTTATAATATAGATTAAAATATAATATGTATACATTTTACAATTTCTATTATTTTACTTTAAAATTTTATTGAATATTTTTATTTTTATTTAAGAAAAAAATTTACCCTCCCGCAACCGCAAATGCTAGCTGGAACCAGCTTTTGATTTTAAGAAGTTCGGAGCGGTTTGAAGCGATTTGTAGCATTTTCTGTGATTGTTTCAAAACGTCAACAACCGCTACCAACCACAAAAGGTGCGTTTGCGGATGGTACCGTTAGTCTTCGTATCTATGTATCTTTTCTTAAATTATGGTTTTCTTTTTTTTTTTAGTTTTGGCATTATCTCTTTCCTTTTTCTAATTAGTTTTAATTTTTCTTCTCTTTGGATTTCATATATATTGCAGCTCTACTGCAGTTTGAGAACAATCAATAAAAAACTTTCTTTCATCTTTAATTATCTCTCAAGCAACCTAGCAAGAACAATCAAGAACGCAGTAGGATTTCTAGTTTGGTATCTATCTATTTAGATTTTCCGTCTCATTCAGAGCCATGGCTCCCAGAGACGATGATAACTCCGAGGAATGGGTGAACTCTTCATCAGCATCGGCTTGGACGAGAAAACCGCCAGAGAAAACGTCAAGAACCCTAAGGTCAAAGCCAATCTCACCGCCATAATCCACGAGGTCTCCTCTCTAGTTTCTTCTTCTTCTTCCCTCGCTTCTGATGTATTTGCTATCAAAACTCGCTTATCTTGTGTACAGGCTGGTGTGGCTGATGGGTGCGATCGAAATACTGGGAATCTGTTGTACACTGTGAGATATATATTCTGATTAATCGTCATCCCTGTGAATTTTTGTCAATACTTGAAAGATAGTTATTCATGTTATAATCTCAGGTTGCTACTAAGTACCGTTCGAATGTTCTTGTGCATCGTCCTACGTTGTTCGAGTACATTGTCTCCGCTAAGGTTAGCATATGGCACCTTGATTGATAGTCTCTGCTGCTGATGGAATGTTATATGTTTGCGTTGATGGAAATCTGGGGGATGTTGTTTTGATTCTCTATGTATGGTTAATCTGCAGATTAAAACTGCAGTTCAATTGGATGCTGTATTTTCGTTTTTTGATAACAACGCTGCTGAGGACTTCAACCTGAATGAATTTGAGGAGGCGTGTGGTGTTGGTAGGAGCTTTTCTATATGCGATTAGATTATGTATTGTTCCTTAACAGTAGCATATATAGGGTTCTTTTTTTATTGCTATGCTTTCTATGGATTTGAAGATGAGATCTTCGTTATGGTTTTGAAACAGGGGTTGAAGTTTCAGAAGAAGATATTGATAATGCAGTTGAAAAAGTCTTTGAAGAGAATAAGAATTCGATATTGGAGCAACGCTACGGAACTAATGGTTAGTCTGTGCTCTTTATCTTTCTCTATATTTTTTTCTTCACCTAACCAACTTATTCGGGTTTTTTTATTGAACGTGATGTCTTTATGTGGTACAGAAGGTCTATTAATTGGACATGTCCGGCCGTGAAAAAAAAAAAAATTGGACATGTCCGGAAAAGTTTGCCATGGGCAGATCCTAAGATTGTAAAGGTGAGTTAACAGTTTTAGCACACTATCTGCTTTGCTAGTCACAAATAAAATCTTAGTTTTCTTATCCAATCTTGTGTCTGTAATAGGACGTCATAGCCAAGAAAATGTATGAACTGCTTGATGAGAATACTGCTGCTTATAATGAAGAAACTACTAAAAAGAAGGAAAAGAAGGAGAAACCTGCCAAAGCTGAAGTAATTGGAATTTTTTTAATGTGTTTTTTTATTTTGTAAGATTCGTTCTTCATTTCTGTGTCATATCTGTAGGAAAAGAAAGCTGCTGTGGAAGCTACTCCAGAGCCATCTGAAGAGGAGCTTAATCCATATTCTATATTCCCTCAGCCAGAGCACAATTTGATGGTACTGCACTACAGTTTGTTTGTTTCCGATAATTTGTTTTATACTTTTGAATCCTCTCCCATTGATTATGTACTTCTACGTGCGGATTAGGTGATAACAAGAGTATAATATAATTGATTTGTATTGCTTGTGCTTGTTTATTGTGGTAATCTGGGACAAGCTTTTTCGATGATGTTTAAAACGACTTCACTAGCTCTTGTGAAACTGAAAAATAGCCCTTTGAAGCAAATGGATGATCCCTATATATGTTTGATGTGATATTCTTGTTTCTTCATGCGTGGTTCCGTAGCTTGCATTGCCATGTAACATATGCTCATAGGGATTCGTTGGTTAGCAATGTGGAGTTACCATTAATTAGTATATATTCTCAGGTTCATACAGAAGTGTTTTATAGCGATGGCTCTGTGCTCAAATGTAACAACAAACGGGAAGTGCTTGATAAACATCTCAAGGTGACTGAAGGGAAGGTTTATACTCGGTTCCCACCTGAACCAAATGGTTATCTACATATCGGACATGCAAAGGTAAGATTGACATAAAATGTGGTCGTCATTTACTCTGCATGATAGTGTACCTACATTTTTTTGTCATTTCTAATGTTCGTTGTTTCAGGCTATGTTTGTAGATTTTGGTCTTGCAAAGGAGCGAGGGGGCTGCTGTTATCTAAGGTAAGAATACTTATTTGCTTTTACGTCTCTGTAGCAATCATTGCTTCTTTTGTAACGACTAAGTACTAACGAGGTAGGTCATGATTCTGATTTTTTCAGGTTTGATGATACAAATCCCGAAGCAGAAAAGAAAGAGTACATTAATCACATTGAAGAAATTGTTAACTGGTTGGGTTGGGAACCCTTCAAGGTAGGGGTGGGCACGGATCGAACATTACCGTATTTTCAGTATTTGTGATTTGCTTCGAATTTTACGAATATCTGATTTTCCGATTTGCTTTGCTTCGGAAAAATACGGATATTCGGTTTTACGGATATCCGGAAAATTTATGAATATTTGCAAATATTCACGGATATTTTTTCTACTATGTTTAATACAAGTAAATCTGAAAATATTATACAAATTTGTTCTTATAAAAGATAAAGTAAAACATTAATGAAACTGTTTATTTATAAATTCTTAAAAATTCATAAAAAAATTTATAAGTTAAATGTTTTAAGAAGAATTGTAATTTTTTTATAAAGATCTTATAATTCCTTTCTTCATATTATATTTTTATAAGTAATTTTATAAATAAAATTATATAAGATTATACATTAAAAACTCTATTTAACTATAACTATATAACTACTTATATAAAAGTCGGAGCGGATCGGATATTCATCTCTAATTTTTTTAGTATTTGTGTTTTGCTTCGTTTTTAACGGATAGTGATTTTTAATATTTGGTTTGCTTCGAAGACTTACGGATATCCAGATTTTTCGGATCGAATCGAAACGAATAACGAATCGAATCAAATTTAACGAATAAAAGTCCCAGCCTACTTCAAGGTATTCTTACTTTTACGTACGACTAACCGTTTATTATTATTATTATTATTGGGTGTTTATATTTATCTTATTCTTTCCATTGTTATTTCTTCTAGATCACGTACACCAGTGATTATTTCCAAGAATTGTATGATTTGGCAGTCGAATTGATTCAGAGAGGTCATGCTTATGTTGATCATCAGGTTAGATCGGCTTTGTTTGTTGCCTTCTCCAATAAACTGTCATGTGTTACTTCTAAGCTCAGTGTAACGTACTCTACACATAGAAACTCATTCTCTCCACATTATTGATTTTGAACTTTCAGAATGGTGACCAGATAGCAAAGTACAGAGAGAACATGAATAGCCCCTGGAGGGACAGGCCTATCGAAGAATCTCTTAGACTTTTTGACGAAATGAGACGAGGAATGATTGAGGAAGAGAAGGCAACACTGCGGATGAAGCAGGACATGCAGAATGATAATGGCAATATGTGTGACCTTGTTGCATATCGTATAAAGGCAAGTGAAAAACAAGCACTATCTCTGGTTGCAGAAGAAGGACGTGTCCTCCCCCATTCTTGGGTGTATCTGATTTGTTTGTATGGTTTTTGCAGTTCACACCTCATCCTCATACTGGTGACCAATGGCGCATCTATCCGACCTACGATTTTGCGCACTGCACTGTTGACTCTCTCGAGAATATAACACATTCGGTTTGTCTCATTTCTGATTCATTATTTGCTTCCGATTCTATATAAAGCCTAAGCTGTATACTGTGTTCTAAAATGTAGCTCTGTACTCTTGAATTCGAAACCCGACGGGCTTCATATTACTGGTTACTACATTCCCTTGATCTCTACATGCCGTATGTATGGGAATATTCACGGTTGAATATCACAAACGCTGTAATGTCCAAGCGTCAGGTTGGTTAAATACTTGCTTATTTAGCAATTTTGAACATCATATGCTGGTTGTATTGATTTTTTTTTTGTCTTTTGCTGTAGTTGAATTACATTTTGACAAACAAGCATGTTGATGGTTGGGATGATCCACGTCTTCTGACACTCGCTGGTCTGAGACGGAGGGGCGTGACTCCTACTGCGATCAATGCTTTTGTACGAGGATTGGGAATTACCAGAAGGTTTGTTATCTATCTATATCACAAGTCTGTCATAAGATTTGGCATATCTTTAATCATATTCAACTGAACCGGCTGTCTGTTGTTATATATATTGAAGTGATGGTAGCATGATACACGTGAGTCGTCTAGAGCATCATATCAGAGAAGAGTTGGATAAAACGGCTCCCCGCACTATGGTGGTGCTCAATCCTCTTAAGGTGGTCATCACCAATTTGGAATCAGACAAGGTTATGGAGCTTGATGCCAAAAGGTGGCCTGATGCTCAGAACGACGACCCCTCTGCATTCTACAAGGTGAACTTTCATCACATATGCTAGTCATCTACACGCAGTTTTGAACATTTTGTTCTGTTTTCCTGATCTCTCTTTTTGGGATTTGTTGATCTAGGTTCCGTTCTCTAGAGTTGTATTCATTGATCAATCTGACTTCAGAATGAAGGATTCAAAAGACTACTATGGACTCGCCCCTGGTAAATCAGTCTTGCTAAGGTATGAAACGGACATTAAACTATTTGGCTTTGAATATGTGATTAATCTGTTGTGACTAAATGTGCTTCCTTCCGTTTTGCAGATACCGGTTCCCAATCAAGTGCACTGATGTTGTCTTTGCTGATGACAATGAAACAGTTCGTGAGATTCATGCAGAGTATGACCCTGGGAAAAAGACAAAGCCAAAGGTTATTTTCTTTAACCATCATTATAAAAAATTTCTGCAACTAGAGTGTTTCTTATTAACCAGTCCTTTTTCTACAGGGTGTTCTACACTGGGTTGCTGAATCTTCCCCAGGAAAGGAGCCCATAAAGATCGAAGTCCGGTTATTTGAGAAACTCTTCAACTCCGAGGTATTTATAACTTTTTAGTCTTTTGTTCTAGTTAAAAATGATTCTTCCCCGACCTAAATAATTACTAATTAATCATATAACAGAACCCGGCTAAGCTCGAGGATAAGTGGCTCACTGACATTAACCCAAACTCCAAAGTGGTGGTTTCTGATGCCTATGCTGGATCAATCCTTAAAGATGCTGTGGTCGGGGACAGATTCCAGTTCGAGAGGCTTGGTATGTTCTTTTTCATGATCTCCAAGTTGTATTTCAATTCTATCTTTAAACCGCCAGTTTTAACAACAAATTGTGTGACATATTAGGTTATTTTGCGGTGGACAAGGACTCTGAGCCTGGGAAGCTTGTGTTTAACCGGACTGTCACACTCAGAGACAGCTATGGCCTATGAGAAAGGTGGGAAGTAAAATTCTCCACCCCATATTAAACCACTTTTTTGTTCAAATTTTATAAATCAGTAAGTTATAACTTTATTTTTGATACGCACCCTGTGAACACAGTTAAAGATGTGGTTTTGTTGACCTTATTTCTTAGTGAATGGAACTAGTCCTTGGATAATTCGTTTAACAAATCCATAGTAGAAAGGTAAATAACTCAATAACACAGCCGCTTCTTCAAGATAAGTTTGGTGGGGCAGAACAAAAAAGTGAAAAATAGAGAAACACATGGAATGAAGAAAGGAACAACAAGGGATGGATAACAGTTATGATTTCCAAGTTTAGAAAGTTATTTATGGTAAATTGTGCCCATCAGTTTTCTTTTTCAGGAAATCCATTGGTGGTTAATTGAAAGATATTTTTATTAGAGACGGGACTTGCGATGGTGTTACTGAGTTCAAGACATATTATCAAAAAAAAACTTTTTTTGATAATAAATAGTGAATTACTAATAAGAACTTTAAAGATTAAGGTTTTTACAAGGCTATTGTTTTTTTGATGTGCATACTGTATATATTAAAGCTTAAAACAATAACATAATATCAATAGGACAATAACACACCTTAAGCGATACACTATTCTACTTTTGATTTTTTGGATACTCTTTAACTCTGCTTCCTTCATTTGTGTGCAAACCACTTCTCGATAGTCTACGGTCAGTAAACAGCCTCAGATTTTTGTTGTTTAACAATGTATGAAAGAAAACAGGTCTGAACACCAAAATAGACAAAGTAACAGAATGCTAGTTGTAGCATGTACACGTGCATACAAAGACCAATAACGTTTCCTAAGCTACAAATTACAATGTTAAAGAAGTTGGAGTGAATGCTAGTTGGCTATTTTTCTTTGTTTGTCTTTGAGTTCCCCCAGAGAATTAGAAAGCTTTGTATCTCTAATATTTCTGACATGTTTTCTAATTGTTAAGAATATAACAATGAGTAAATGACAAAACTTATCGAGACCTATCGATGAGATGATTGTTTAACACGGTTAGGTTTGAGAATTTGTTTAAACAGTACTCCTTCTATTTTCTATTAAATGACGCTCTAGTACTATGCACAAAAACCAAGAAAACATTTAGTATTTTATATTTCAATACAAAACACAATAGAGTATCAACCTTACAACAATTTAACCAATATATAACAATTTGCAAAATACAAAAAGATCATATAACTTAAAATACTTAATTTATATAGAAAACTGAAAATATCATCTAATTTATAACAAAAAAAAAACTGAAAACGTCAACTAATTTGAAACAAAAAACAAAAGTCTCAAACGTCAAGTATTAATAACTGGAGGAATAAGACCCAATTATTTAGAAGAGGTTACCAAAAGAACATCGGTTTGAAATAACAGTAATGAAAAGCACCAAACACGAATTTTCCATCACCCATTATAGTTGTCCTCAAAGTAAGGAAATCACTATCATGATCCATCCCTAAAAGTCACTTTAGCATGAAATTTTTAAAATACCAATGTTTGAAAGTCAATGGTCATTTAACAAATCTACATGAAATTTTCTCTACTCGTAATTATACTAGTTAGATATATACTCAATTCGTTTCATATTAAATGTCGTTATATAGATAAATTTTAATTATAAAATAAATATTATTTTAGAATTTTAATACAAAATTCATTAATTTTAAATGTTATATGACATTTTATATTTTTCAGTTTATTTTTTTATTGGTTGAAATATAGTTAATTCTATTTTATTTTTAAAATATACAAATTAAATATTTTGTAAATCTGTATATACAAATCTAAAACGACATTTAAAATGAAATAGATGGAATAATAAATCAGTAAAGAGATGATTCGAAAGTTTATGACCACTGCTAAGTTTTGGGACAGATATAAGTATAACTAATTCATGTCTATTCTTAATAAAATATATTTCCCTTAAGAAATCATTTACAAAACTTTTGTTTGTCGCATTGAAAAGGCTATTACCGTAATATAATGAAAAACGAAGCATAATTAATGTGAAAGCGAGATAATCCCAACTAGAACTAGTAGTAATTGGATAGTTGCCTCATTATTGATGTAAGAAAATGGAAAGTGGTGAAGCCAATCTTAACGATAGAGATGGGCTTGGATTTTTCTGCCTCATCGCAATCATACTGATGTCGTGCCTTGAAAGTCAAAATCAATACTATTAAAGTTGAAGTATGCCCTATTGATATATGTTGAGTCTAATTTAAAAAAAAAACACGGAAGCTATATAACTGCATAAAGTATAATGTATAATCTAACTGCAACAAAAAAGAAAACTGCATAACTTAATATATAGTCAACCTTCCATAACCTCCTATTTTTAAGGGGTATGAAATATTGCAACAACTATATAAGTATTTATTTCCTAGAACATTACTATCAATTCTTTATCATCCCATATATTCATGTATTTAATTATTTATCATCCCAAAATCTTCTACTTATAATATTTAGTTCTCCGGTTCATATTTTTTATTTTAATTTAGCCTATCAAATATATAATATAATATTAGCTTTAATATTTTTATTTTTATTTTACAAGAAACGATTAAATTTAAAATTGAGATCAATATATATGTTTTAAGTAAATTTAAAAATTCAGTTAATATAATATGGTCACAATTAATATCATTATATATTTATTTATAAAAATAAAATATTTAAAGTTAGTTCACATTTATAATATTTACTTTAATAGTGTGTCAGGTAATAATTTATGTTTTCATGATTGTGATTTTTACGGGTTATTAAAACAAATATACACTACAACAACATAACTTATATATTACCCAAAAAATGGGATTTATTCAACCATACATTCAACATTTACATTTTTATTCAACCATACATCTAATCTATTTCCGTCACCTATTAAATATTTTACATAGACATTAAGTTTATCAATTAACAAAGCACTTGATTAAATATATTTTAACAGGGTTTAAGTGGATTTTTTAGTAAAATTAAATATTCATATAAACTTATTTTTTTAACGGGTTTTAAATAGGTTATTTGATAAAATTATATTTATCAAATGTGCTTTTACTTAAAGTTAGTGAAAACCAATTAATCCATTTACATATATATATATATATATATATATATATCAAAATTAATTTTCTAAAACATTTTGCAAAACAATTGTTCGGTTTTCGGGTTTGATTTAATATTGGTTTTGGATATAACAAATTAATAACCGTTCGAGTATATAGGTCATGTTTAATAAAATATGAGACTTTGATTTTCAAGTTGATTCCAAATCGGGTTTTCTGAACACGAATATTGTTGACTAATTATATTAGGTGACTACTAAAAAATATAATATATTACAAATTTTGGAAACAAAGTTTAAAAATAATTTTGAATTGCATATGATACAAGTGTATAGTTAGCAACTTACCAAAAATTATATTAAAATTTTTTAATTTTAAATACAAATATGATTATAAAAGTTAAATATCTCAAAGAAAAAAATTAAAACAAAAAATATACCCACCCTTTCTCAAAGGGCGGGTCAACATCTAGTTCAAATATTAAAATATTGATTGACCCTTTAATCACAGTTTGTGACATTAATCTTACATAATACTATTTGGTTTGTTTCGGAGAAGCGCATAATTACCCTTCCGAGTCCCAGTTATATGATATCAAATACTTCTCTTTGTGGGGGTTTAGACTCGTGATCCAATAAAAATTATTTCATTTTCTAATTGTGCTTTTTCAACCGGCCAAATCTACTGTGTCAGGCCACAATTATTCAGTTGCGGGTTGAGACTTGAGAGCAACACACAACGCCAGAAGATCGATCTTTTGTTGGAAAGTGTTTGGTTTCTAGTTTAATTATTCAAATTTTGTCTCTATAGTTACTATTTGTACAGTTTAAATATTACATACGTGGAAAACAAAATATTAGTGTAGAAAATATGATTGAGACACAACTCCTAGAACCATGCATGCTGCTATTCAAGGAAGATAGAAAGTTAGGGTTTTGGGGATTTAAAGATTTTTTTTTTTTTGTTAAGTATATGAATTTCATTAAAAATGAGCTTGTTTGCTTTATACAAAAGGTTTAAATCAATCTAGCTATCCTTTGCCCAAAAAAAAGAAAAACAAAGAATGGCCAACGGGAAGAATATCGGTGACTGCATAGATTAGTCAAACTTCAGCCATAGTAACATCAGGTTGCGAAATTTCTTGCGCTCCCTTCGTGCTAGTATGGCGTTTCTAACAAGTCGGTCTATCTTCTTGTAGGTAACTGTTGCAGGTGCAGATATGGAGTTATGGAGTCTGTTGTTTCTCTCCCACCATAAGGAATAGATTGTTACTTGCGCGACCAAGCGGCGGAGAATCGACGGAGAGACACTGTCCCTTAACCCCAACCAGTCCATGAATGCTGTCCATGTGTGAAAGAGAAATGGCTTATACCCCAGCCTCTTAGTGATACGAAGCCATACCTGTTCAGCATAACCACACCTGAGAAAAAGATGATCACGTGATTCCATATATGTATTGCATACACAACATTTGTCCAGTGACTGGACATTCCAACGAGCAATACGTTGACGAGTCGGAAGTTGATCAAGGTGTGTCATCCACAACATAAAAGCATGGCTTGGTATGCAGCCCTTGTACCAAACAGATTCAGTCCATGTTTGCGGTGTACCTCGGTCTCGGATACTTTCCCAAGTGTCCTTTGCCGAAAATGCTTTCAGTGACAGATCATCAATTTCCCAAGAGAAAGAGTCAGGTTCAAGAGTAAGTGATGGGAGAGGTACCGAACAGAGATGGATTTGCAGAGCTTCAGCTTCAGGGGATCGGGCAGGCCGTAGGTTCCAGCCCGTGAGGGAACAAGCTTCTAAGACGTGGGAGTTCAATGGGATGCCTAGTTGTGAAGGTCCAGAGTGGCCAAAGAGCTTAAAGAGCGGTCCCATGGGGGTCCAGTGGTCAAACCAAAAGCTAGCTCTTCTCCCATTACCAACCTGACATCTTAAGAATTGTTCTGCTAGGGGTCTTAGTTTAAGTAAAGCCTTCCAAATCCAAGATGCCTGAGACAAAATATCCAGACTCCATAAGCAATCACGCTTTATTCTATTCAATTTGCACCATGAGACCCATAGAGATTTGTTATCAGAGAATAGAAGCCAAATGAGCTTTAGGCATAAGGTTCTGTTCCATAAATAGAAATTCCTCAAGCCTAAGCCTCCTTCAGATTTTGGCAGACAACATGTTGACCATGAAACTCTAGCTGCTGCTCTTTTGTTTATATTACCATTCCACAGAAACCGCGAACACAAAGACTCCACTTGTTTGATACATCCCTTAGGAAGTATAAAGCTGGTGAACCAGAAATTTAGAGTGCCATAAATCACTGATCCAATCAACTGTCTTCTGCCTGCAAATGAGAGAGCTCTTGAGGACCAGGATGTGAAACGGGATTTCAGTTGATCTAGAAGTGGCCTGTAGTCACTGATCATGAGCTTCCTATGCATGAGAGGGAGACCCAAATACCGTACCGGAAGCGAACCAATGGAGAAACCGAGACTCGCCATATCTGTGATTTCCTCATGATTCAAACCTGCAGTGAAAAGTTCTGTTTTGCTACGGTTCATCATCAATCCTGACCAAGCTGCAAATCGATCCATTGTTATCAAAATTTGCTGAAGAGAACTGAAGTGGCCATCAAAGAAGATCATGATGTCATCCGCGAAAGCAAGATGTGTCACAGACGGGTTTAAAGATGTGCTACTTGTAACGTCTTTCAGAATTGTAACTATTTTAGTTGATATAATTTGTATAAATGTTTACCATGTAAGCTGTTAAACTAAATTAAACGCTATTTTGGCAACTTATATAGTCTTAAATGTCATTGTATTTCCAATAACTGGCCGAGTTAGCCTTTTAATGTTAAGTCGTCGTATTTACGTTTTGTCTGGTAGCCTAATGATGCAAAAACTTCTTGTCATCACTCGACGATCATTAATGCAATTTCTTTTGTTTCAGTTTGGCACCATACTTGTTACATTAAAAGGGATACTCAGAAGGTCCCGACAGGTTAGATATATCTAACATTGAACATAGGTCCCACAAAATCTACTGCACAATGATAAATGGAAACCTAGGTACGAGTTCTCTTCGACCCTCACACGTTTCTGTCTCAGATTCACCAAGTCACACGATACAAGGAGCAAATACCAAATCATTTAGAAAAAAAAGTATTTCAATAAAATATTGATCCCATTTTAATAATCTCTATCTATATAAACAATCACAACTCAATTGCAGAATTTACAACTGTCTTAGAGAAAGGAAAAAAGAAAAACAAAGCTCGCAATAGAAATCATATCATAGCTTGCAGTGTCTCTAATGGCACGGTATGAGCCACACAATTATAACATTGATCTTAACCCTTTGTTAGCACATATTGACCAAAATCAAGAGCTAATAAATCTGGACTCACCAGTTTCTCCTACTCCGTCCAGTTTCATGCTTTTCTCCAATGGAGCTTTAGTTGATGCCCATCACAACAATTCTCACTTCTCCCCAAATTTATTGCCCGGTGAAGATTTTTTTTCTTCCTCTTTTTGTTTTTTCCGCCTTTTTATATATATGTTCTTAAACTTAATGAAGCTAGAAATGGCAGGTGATTTGGGAAGAAAAAGCAAAAAAGAAGAGAGTGGGTCGAAGAGAAGAAGAAAGAGGTCGGAAGAGGAAGAATCCATTAATGAAGATGATATTCAGAAGCCAAGAGATGTTGTTCATGTTCGAGCAAAGAGAGGTCAAGCTACTGATAGCCACAGCTTGGCTGAAAGGGTAACTCAAGAAATATTTACTTAAACAAAATATGAATTGGAAAAAACTATATGAAAAAGTTGGCATGTTGTGGATTCTTTTTGGAATGTATTAAGGTACGAAGAGAGAAGATAAATGAAAGGCTAAAGTGCTTACAAGACCTTGTTCCCGGCTGCTACAAGGTAACTACTTTATACTGTTATGTTTTAAATTTACCACATACTTAATGTGTGATATATTTTTAAAAATCATAATCCTTCTAGGTATTAAAACATGTTTATGCACATATCGTTGGACTTGTGAATTAAGAGACACAAAGAGGATCCGTATAACTTAATATAAATATATAAATAATTGATTTTTTGCGGTCCATAATTTTAATTCGGAACACTAAAATTCAAATAACAGAGGGTGTAGTAGCGTCACGAATGTAAATGAACAGATTGTTTTAATAAAAGAAAGTATAAAAAGAATCTTTCTCCTAATATATGATAATACTTAATCCAAATAGGTTTATATTTTCTCTAATGAAATTCAAACATGACGCAGACAATGGGTATGGCAGTGATGCTTGAAGTCATCATAGATTATGTTCGATCGTTGCAGAATCAAATCGAGGTTAGGCCAGTATATAATTAATACATAATATCACTCTACAGAAATCCAGTTACCTTTTATAATAATAAATAAATGATAAGCCCATATATATACTACTCAATAATTAAATGGTTTAATTCTGTTATGGTCTTGTGGCTGCAGTTTTTGTCCATGAAACTCTCAGCGGCAAGTGCTTATTATGACCTTAATTCTTTGGATATTGAGCCAACGGATACATTTCAGGTAATTGTCACATATAAAATGATTTTTTTTTTCTTTTGAAACACACATATAAAATGATTATATATATAGTTTCACGGATTTATATTAATAATAATTGTTGTAACAGGGAGGGAATATGTATAGTCCTGATGAGATGGAAAGGATCTTAAGAGAAAGTGTAGGAACACAGCCACCGAATTTCTGTTCAACATTGCCCTTTTGATCATAAGAAAATACTCATAAAAGTTATTCAATAACAAAACTCTATAAATAAGGACTTATCATATCAATATACGTTTATCATAAACGTATAACCTCGTGAAGCATATGCATATATGTAAAAGTTATGTTACACTATCTCCTCTTTGTTAGAGGAATGCTGTGTGTTTAAACGGGAACTCAACAAATATTGTCGACATGACTTCATGGCATCGTTGGTTTCAGTTTCAGGCATAGAAGCATCATGTGTACTCTCTAGTTTCCATGGCATCCTTACCCTTATCTTCAACCTAGACGTTGAGATTATAGGACTTCTCTGCATTTCGTGTAATAATTGTTTCTATCTGTGGTACTTTTAGTTCCGGTCTGGCTGTTGTAGCAACAGTTCTTTTGGCCGTTTTGGCTTTGCTTTCATTTGTAAGCAACTAGTACTCCATTGTTGGAGTGTAGTTTAGCTATATATTTGACCCAAAAAGGGAAGAAAAAAAGACAAGAAACTCTACTTTGAAATAACATATGATTTTGATATTACATGGGAAGATACAACAACTCTTATTGTTCAGCAAATACTGACATATTCACACTATTGACTTGCAACAATTTTGTTGGGATATGCTTTGTCGATAGGCTTCTCTCGGGGATAATACTAACGCAGGCTGTTGCAATCTTGAGCACAGCAATGGCCTCTTCTTCGATCTCTTTGTCATAAGGCACTACACACACGGATACAGAATGTTTGACATCTCTTTTTCTCATCAATCCACATCTTTGTCCACTTCACTCTATTCATTTCCGATTTACCAACTAAAATAATCGGTGATTGATCTTCCCTTTGTCATCTATAGCAAGGTCAACCCAAATGAGTGTACATCCCATTTCTGTTATGGCTTCACTGTGGCTTTCATGGCTACAAGAGCCTGATAAAATGAGCACAAAATTTGTAGATGGACCAGGCGCTCTTGTTGGATGGTTGGTCCATTGTGGTTTATGCTATTGTTGGCTATGCTGGAGAGGTACATGAGTCCCAAATCTAGATATGAGGCTCCATGTCATGTCCATGTATATTGCTGAGTTTCAGAGATATATAAACATACTTTTGGGGGATTAGCTCATCAAGATACACCAACCCTCCCTCACTAGTCACTATCCTTTCACCCAACTTCCTAAGACAGCGGCTTGAATGCCACCATACCAGGATTTTCTAATAATTGACAAAATGAAAAAATTGAATTTCGACACAGAGAAAAGATAAATTCTTTACCGGGGAGTGCGTTGGCAAAGACGTCCATCCGCAATTAATGTATCATACTAATTGTGATTATTTTATTGGAAGGTACGTACTTTGTTTCTGTCACAACCATTTTTATTTGTCATCTTGTCACAACCATCTAAATACGATATCAGTCACTTGCAAGTTTTGATTGTTTCTATTAAAATGTCCACATTGTTTCATTGGATACTTCAACCTTTGATTAACTTCATGTTTTATATGGGTACAACACAAAACAGATTCATGATCACAAGCATATATCTTTAAATGATTTTGCTTGAGAAAATCCACAAACAAACTGAAAAGACAAGAAACTAGGATCTGATTTTTTGAAGATTTGATTTTTTTTAATAAACTTCTCTTGTCTAATGATTGTTATACTTCCTTAAAACAAACATTTTTCTTAGGAAGACACTTAAATGAAGAAGCCATTCTAAGTTTTACCTCAATGTTTTTGAAGAAAAAGGTACGACTTTCTTTTTGAAAATGTTCTTTATTCTTTTTTTTTTTTTGGTAAACAATGTTCTTTATTCTTCAATAATACTTTTCATAACTGTAACAGGAGAAGCGGCAAATCGAAGGTTGAATGCGATATAAGCTACAAGTCTCAGCTACACAACAACATCCAAGGATCGGACGATGTGACTTTTTCATCTTTTAGTTGTGTGCTGTCTTTTTATGAATTGGACCTTTTATCATTTATAACAACAAAAACAAAGAGAATTTCTTTAATGTATATTACCAACACTTTATAAAACTGTTTACATAGTAGCTTTAGACAATCATATATTAGAGCACTTCCCAACAAAATTTGTTTGGAATTATCCATCTTATTACCAAAACGTTAAGCGCCACCAAAAGTAACATTTGTTATGTACCAAAGATTTAAATCAACGATGGCTCATTGATAATGATATATGAGGTTGTATTTTACAAGTGTTGATAGATAGTTAGTTGCCAATTTCATCTTAGCTTGCAATTATAAAGGAATTGGACAGTACAGAAAATGCTACATAAACCAAAAGGTGGGTATGGTTTGGCTTGATTCCACTGAAACTGGCAACGGGTTTAGTTTTTTTTTTTATTGGGTTTAGTTTTAATTCCCTTTGTTTCATACAAGTTTTGAGAAAATGGTTTAGTTGATTTGAGAAGTTTTGTTTGTTCAGTTTTTGTTTGAGAGGTAAAATGTCTACTATATAGTAATTTTAACAATCAAAAAGCCTTGATTTTACCAGATAATATATAAATCAGCTAAATCCATACAAGAAACTCACATTACTGGTTTTCTTGCAATAAAGCACAACTAAGTGCAAAAAAGTTCTGGTGCAGAAGAAGAAAGTTCACTAAAACTTATAATTTGCCGAAAAAGGTAAATTGAAATATTACTAGAATATTCAGTTATTCACACCTAGTGCTGAATTTCCAGCAGAAGCAGCAAGCGAAGCTCTCTTAACGAATCTTCCTTTCACGCGAGGTTTTTTCTCTGCATACAGTTTACGTACCTCGTACCTTATCTTCTTCGCAAACGATCTCGTCTTCCTTTTTTCTCTGTACCTCGAAACCCTAGCTTCTCTTCCATTGTCCCTCTAAACACACACAGTTTCAGCGTTAGATTGTTTGGATACCACGTCTAACTTGGGCCTAAGGTAATACATAAACGACATGAACTAGTCTGCTCATTTAACATAACTATCAAAGAAAAACTGATCACTTTCGATATAGTATAAAGAATGAGTTTCTACCAGTATTGAGGTAGCCTATTGGATAAAACTCTTGGATTATCTAGTAAGGGTCTAAGAGATCATATATTCTCTTCTAAAGAGACTTAATTTAAAATGGTTTGGGTCTTGCCATAGAAAATGTACGTACCTTCGGATTCAAAACCTCTTAGTTATTAAAAATGGACTTTCTAGCTATAACGACGTACCAGAGAAACAACTGATGAACCGCTGATGTTTATGTCTAATTCTGGTGGCCCTCCTGATATCCACGGTAGACCTTGGCCTCCCCAGGTTGATATCACCTGGTCGTAGTTTAAACTCAGCATTGGAACATTCTTTTGCTCCTCCTCCTCCTCCTCCTTCACCTTAACACATTCACCACTACTCTCAACATTCTTTGTTGCATCTTCTTTGTATGTGTTTTGTGAATCGAAATCAAAGTTCAGATCAAACGGGATCGTTCCATAGCGGTCGTCCTGATCATCATCGCATAATATTCCCAAGTTCATGTTCATGACTTTTGTTTTTTCTTCGTCCTCTATCTCGTCTTTTTTTACGTTAAACATTTCTGTATTAGATAATCCTAGTTCCTCCATAGTATAAGACTCTGTGTCTAACCCGTGACCGAGTAGAGTCTCTACGTCAGCAGCGAAGTCCTCAAGCTCCACGTTGGTCGGGAGAAAACCATTCAGACAACTCTCGGCGTTGTCTTTGTCCTCCTGATCGTCCATCATTACACCACTTCTCATCTTAGGAAAATGAATCTTCGGCTCAACCACCATTGGATCAAGAACCGGCACTTGACAGATCAGCTGCTCCTCAACCTCAGAGCCGTCCGTCTGATCCCCCACGCTAATCTCCGGCACCATATCATGAAAAGTCGACGAATTGTTCCTCTTACAAGATCCACGTGGAGTCCTAGGTTTACGAGTGAACCATTGATGCCACGTTGCAGGCGCTTCTTGGAGAGGAGAGGTGTTCTTCAAACGAACTCTCTGGTGGCAGCGAGCGAGAGAATTCGCTGAGTGGGCCGAAGTGTCGCAAGATTGGCAAAGAAAAGCATCGTCCGCGGCGCAGTACCAGTGTGCCCGCTTCTTCGCGCAGTTGTCACAGACCCTCGCCGTCTTAGCTTTATCAGCATTCGCTAAACTTTTCATATTAATAACGAGATGAGAAAAAAAAAACAAATCGACAAGGAGAGAGGAGCACGAAGGCAAAAAGTTAGTGTACTAGTATAATATTGGGTGTTTGAGATTGAGAGGTCATGTCCCGCATGAAAGTGCGTTCTCTTGTGTCAGAGGAGGATTCTTTATGCGCTTTTTAAAAGTGGTTATGTCTTCATCTAGGACCCACCTCGAAGTCTTATCTCGATTATGATTGGTCGACTTTTGAAGATTATCCTTGTAAAAGTGTTTTAATTGGCTAGCTTCTTTGTCCATTGGATTTCTTGTGTGATCCCATCTCGACGGTTTCCTTCCTCGTTTATATTTGTTTCTATATTCGATTTTGTTTATTGAAGACTTCTTTTGGTTTTTGTTATTATTATTTTTCTATAAAAGGTTTCTTTTGGTCAAACTTATAAAAAGTTTTTGTTATTTCTTTCCTTTTGGGGGTGGCAAAATTTTGACCCAGTTGTTTATATTCTGAAACAAACAAAAAAAAAGTAAAAGAACAAATTCCTTCATGGGACAACTATAAAAATTAATATGTAAAATAGACACTTATTTGGAACACTTGCAAATTAGAAGTTTATTTTATTATGAAGAAAACCAAAAAAAAAAAAAGTCCATGGCTACCTTAAGAGCATCTTTATCGGCACGTCCCATAGTTCGTCCTTAGCCCTTAGGTGATTTGGCGTGGACCCCACCATTAAATGTCTCAGACTTCCCCATATGTCGTTAAATAAGAAACGTTCTGGGTGTTGTCTTTAATCGCTTATGGTCCCACTAACACGCATGGTCCAAGAATTGGTTTATTTTTATTTTTATTTTTTAAATCAGAAAAAAAAAAATTAAGGACTTTTATTAAATCCTACCGATGCAGATGGTCTAAAAGAAAGAAAAAACAAAAGCCAAAACACCCATGTTTGGTTAGTACAAACTAGTTAAATATACCAAATAAAAATTATTCTCTAGCTTTGAGCACTATTACTAGAAGAACTTATACTGTAGACAAACTACTGCAGTTGCTGATTTTAGATTAGTAGAATATTCAAGATCAGAAAATTCAACCATACCAGGAAATAATGATAATTTTTTTGGGTCTGTTAGTTTACTAAGCTTTTGATTGGCTTCCGTTACTAATGTATGTAATTTGAGAAAACGGCCATTAAAATCCCGAACTTTCAAATTAAAGCCAAAAAACTTCCAATTTATGTTTAAGTAAAAAAAATCTTCAACTTTCAAATATTGATCATTTTAACTCTCATATTTTGTTGACTTGGCCATTTAAGAAACCTGAATAGTCAAATGTTAAAATCGATTATAAAAATATATGTATGTTAACTCTCTAAACGATGTCGTTTCAAAAAACTAGTCAAATGACATTGTTTTACTTCTTTAAACACTTAAAGCATCTCTTTCGCGAAACTAAAGATCCAAATCAACTTCATATCCCTCACTCAAAAATGAGGAAGATGAAGTCAATTTAGGGTCCTGGTTTCGCAAAAAGATGCTTTTGAGTGTTTACAAAAGCAAAACTAAGTTGTTTGATTAATGTTTAATCAATTTTTAGAACAACGTTGTTTAAAGAGTTAACAGATGTCTCTTTTCTCAATCAAGTTTAAAAGTTGACTATTCATGTTTCTTAAATGGCCGAGTCAACAAAATATGATAGTTAAAACGTCTAATATTTGAAAGTTGAAGATTTTTTTTGTTTAAATATAAGTTGGAGGTTTTTTTGCTTTAATTTGAAAGTTCATGGTTTTTAATGGATGTTTTCTCTATGTAATTTGAATAAATTTTAATATTTCTTCAAAAACCATGATTATTTCATCATCATTTGTTTACAAATGCATAATTATGTTTATTTCATTTAGTGATAGTATAGCCTGTGTGAAATGTGAAGCAGTTCACTACCTAGGTAGATTAGCACCGCCGGAAATTGACATTCACATCGAATTATCATATGTGAAGCTGGTTTTTTAAGGCTGATCCAAATCAAAATCCTAACTCACCTTAAAATTACATGGTTTGGTTTGGACGCAACCTACTGATCTTTTTGTTACAAATGTAAAGTTGATACAAGAAGCTCATTGTATTCCAGTCTGCTAAAGAGCAAATTTGAGTCTAAGAGCCTAAGAGAACCTACTGAATTTTTAATTTTTACATTTCATCCAACAATTTTGGTAAATAAAAGAGTGATTTAGGGCTGATAGCTCTCATTTATAGTTAAAACTTTATTCTGGTGAAGTTGTGTCTTTGTAACTGGGTTCGAATCTCCACTTTAAAGAAATGATTTAGGTCGTTAAGTTATTATCAAAATGTTAATTTCGAGAAAAAATAAACTATGGTCAAAGGTCCGTAACTTTGTAGTGACAAAAGAAATGAAGTAGGCCGAGAGACGACTGGAAGTTCTTCACTTCACTTCCTTTTTCCTTTGCTTCTCATTTGGAGTTTTGGACTTTAACTTTGAATGTGTAGAGAGTTTTGTTTTGGTCAACAAATATATTTCATCAAAAGGGGCCTGGTTAGAAGAAAGCAGAGCCCAAAGAGGAAAGTCTAGTACATAAGCAGGTATTTGCAAGGGAATCTGTTGGCCCATTAAAAAGCGACTGATGAAAGAAAATTGCATGAAACAAAGGAAGAAGAGATGAGCAAATCAAGTGTCTGAAAAACCTCAAAGAGCTCTGTCGTTCTTCGATTTGATGAAATTGCTCGAACAAGCACTTGAGAATCTGAGTAAACTCAGATGTGCGTGATGTTGAGAGAAGCTGTGCTGGAGAAATATAATTAACTCGTTTAGTCCGTGGCGTTCGTGCATGTAAAGGGCAAAAAGAGATAGAGACCAAACACAAAATAAGACTAAATAAGGTAAAGAAACGATTCACTTTAAGGTTATCACCAGACTTTCCGTGCAGATTCTTTATTGGTCAAACTCAAACTCAAATAAGCAGATTCAAGGGCAACGTTAAGAATATGCATGTCATTTCAATATTCTAAAAATAAAGAAATAATAATGTCACTCTCCAAAAGTCTAAAAGTAAAAAAAAAAAGATATCAGTATTTGATACATAACGAGAACCTGAAAAGAAACAAGAAGAAAAACACTCTAAATGAAAAAATAGAGATACATATGTTACGCAGATATGAACATTTGTTCTATTATGTGGTCTCTTTCAGCTTTGTCCATTATATTCTAACCTTATTGAAACGTACATGCCTCTCGTAATGGATGGGCCATTAGATCTTTAGACAAATTAATTCCGACGTGATCCCATCATTGTCTTCCTGCTCGTAAACACAATAGCACAACTTGTCTTGGGCACCCAGGCGCGTCTCCGAGAAGGTGGCATAGTATTAGATAAACATGTATTTGTCTAGGATATATACAGGAGTCTTAGCGATATATATGTATCTAGATACGATAAGCTTGACTTGATATGCAAGCTATCATCACACTTTGTATAAATACCGTTGTACATTCATGAATAAAGGCAACACGTTTATTCATATTCACATGGTATCAGAGCTAAGATCCATCTGAAAAACCTAGAATTTTTTTTTTCATAAACCATGGATGATTCTAAAACCTCGACTAGTGATCCTTCGAAAGCTTTGGTGGGGAAACAAGTAGACACGATGAGTCTCTCACCATACACGTTGTTTTCTTCTGACAATCCTGGTTCTATGATCACATCCGTTCATCTAAAGGGAGACAATTATAATGAGTGGTCGATGGAGATGTTGAATGCACTCCATGCCAAGAAGAAGAATGGGTTCGTTGATGGGTCGCTACCTCAGCCTGCTCAAGGTGACGACAAATTGGAAGCTTGGCTTAGTGTGAACTCGATGATTGTAGGCTGGATCCGTACGTCGATAGAGCCGCGGGTTCGGTCAACTGTAACTTTCATCACTGAT
The DNA here is from genome assembly GCA_016432835.1 of Brassica nigra. NCBI lineage: Eukaryota > Viridiplantae > Streptophyta > Magnoliopsida > Brassicales > Brassicaceae > Brassica > Brassica nigra. Next base: position 51,601,136 of record CM028248.1, on the reverse strand, counting down.
GCACATAAGCTTTGGGAGAACTTGAAGCAGAGATTTGCGGTAGGCAATAAAGTTCGGATACATCAGCTAATGGAACAACTGGCCTCTTGTCGTCAGAATGGAGAGCCGGTTATTGATTACTTTGGTAGGCTATCTATCAAATGGGAGGAGATGCAAACTTACAAACCCTCGCCACCATGTATGCGTTCGGCAGGATCTATGAGAAGGAGCGAGAAGATGAGAGAGTTCATCAATTTATTATGGGTCTTGATGATTTAAGATTTGGCAATGTGGTGAGTTCTATCATTGAAGCGGATGAGCTACCTGATATAGGTAAGGTTTATGCGAAAGTCATAAGGGAGGAAGCCCGTTTGGATTCAGCAAAGGCGAGAGAATTGAAACAAGATGTTGTTGGGTTTACAACGCGACGAGATACTTCTACTACAGAAGATCAGAGTGGTGGAAGCTCCCGACGTGATAGTTCCTCACAAGGGAACAGAGTGGAGTTCTCGAGCAACAAGGCTCGTGATCGTGTGTGTTCTCATTGTGGTAAAACAGGACATGAGAAGAATACTTGTTGGCAACTTATTGGGTATCCGGAGTGGATGACTGAGAGAGGCGATGGTCGTGGTGGTCGCGGCTCTAGTAGAGGAGGTGGTCGCAGCTCTGGCGCAGGGCGTGGAAGAGGGGTATCAGCTAATACATCTCACGCAACCTCGCCTCATGTATCAACCATCTCTGACCTTACTCCAGAACAGCTGAAAACTATCACTCAGATCATTCAAGATAGAGGCAGTGCTTCGGATAAGTTGTCTGGTAAGATTCTTGGAGACGTAATTATTGATACATGTGCATCGCACCACATGACCGGTGATCTCTCACTGTTGGATAACGTTAAGGAGACGACGCCGTGTAGTGTGGGATTTGCGGATGGTACTATTACAAAGTCATCAAGCATGGGCGTGATGGTTTTGTCTGATAGACTTTCACTACAAGAAGTCCTTTATGTTCCGGATTTAAATTGCTCCTTAATCTCGGTCTCAAAACTTCTTAAGCATATGAATTGCTTTGCATTGTTCACTGATGCTATTTGTCTTCTACAGGACCGTTCTACGAAGACTATGATTGGAGCCGGTGAAGAGCGTGATGGGGTGTACTATTTCAGAGATGTCAAGTCAGCTCGTGTCAACAGAACTACTCGGAATGTCGACAGTCTGCTACGGCATCAAAGATTAGGACATCCTGCGTTTTCTGTGCTTTGTGATTTACCTATGTTTTCTGGTGTTGCTAATAATGCTAGCCCTAGTCCATGTGACGTGTGTTGTAGGGCTAAGCAAACAAGAGATTCTTTTCCTAATAGTTTGAATAAAGCAGAAGTTTGTTTTGGTTTGATTCATGTTGACGTTTGGGGGCCTTACAGAGTGCCTTCTTCAAGTGGATCAGTATATTTTCTAACAATAGTGGATGATTTCTCTAGAGCAACTTGGACATATCTGCTACTTGCTAAGTCAGAGGTTCGGAAAGTTTTACAGAACTTCTGTGCTTATGCAGAGAGACAATTCAATAAACCAGTAAAGGCAGTGAGAAGTGATAATGGCAGTGAGTTTATGTGCTTGAGCTCGTATTTCAGTGAGAAGGGAATTGTCCATCAAACATCGTGCGTGGATACTCCCCAACAGAATGGGAGAGTAGAAAGGAAACACAGGCACATCTTGAATGTTGCTAGAGCATTGATGTTTCAAGCTGGCTTACCTGTACGGTTTTGGGGGGAAGCGATCTCTACCGCAACGCACTTGATTAACTTAACTCCGTCGAAGATTCTTAAAGGTCTAACGCCTCATGAAGTGTTGTTCGGGCACAAACCATCATATGAGCATCTACGAGTTTTTGGTGCTTCTTGTCATGTTCATCGCAATGCGAGAGACAAAGACAAATTCGGTGCCCGAAGTAGGCAATGTATATTTGTTGGATATCCTTTTGGGAAGAAAGGTTGGAGAGTATATGATATAGAGAAGAATGAATTCTTTGTGTCGAGAGACGTAGTATTTGAAGAAGATAAATTTCCAATGGCCAACGCTGGAATGGTTCATCCAACTGAACGAGGAGCTCCAAGGTTGTGTGACGAAGATTGGCGTATTGAACCAGTTGCAGAGAATAGGGGGAGTGACGTTATAGTTGCAGAGGACAGGGGGAGCACACCTGCACCGCGACTCGCAGTCCTACGCACCGCCGCCGAAAACACCATAGATGCGACGAACACTGAAAAAGATGATGATGCTGCTCCTGTGTCCAGTAACGATAATGAAACACAAGATGCAGGTGTTGTGGGTGCATCAGCACCAGTTGTGGGAACAGAGGAGAGCACGCCAATAACAACAGAACTAGGAAGGGGCAGAGACAAACAGAGACCCAAAGTTTAATGACTACATGCTCTACAATGCGAATGTTACCAAATCCAGACCCCCATCACACTCTCATCGCGGCTTCCAACGAGTCTAGTACGGTCCAAGGTACGCCTTATCCACTTGATAACTTTGTGTCGATTTAAATTTCACCGCCCATCGCTTTTCTCGCAGCAAAGAATAAAAGAAACAACCCAGAAGTTTTAAGGAAGCTGTTCAGCATGAGATTTGGAGAAACTCTATGAAGAGTGAGATCACCGCGCTTGAGATAAACAAGACCTTCAAGATAGTGGATTTACCTCCGAAAGACGGCTATTGGCAACATGGTTGTACAAATATAAATACAATGCAGATGGGACTGTCGAGAGGCCTAAATCATGGCTAGTAGTGTTGGGCAATAGACAGGTCGAAGGTGAGGATTAAGATGAAACCTTCGCACCAGTAGCCAAGATGACTACGATACGAGGATTACTGCGTATGATTGCTGGGAAAGGCTGGATAGTTCACCAAATGGACGGCATAATGCTTTTCTACATGGAGAGTTGCACGAAGAAGTCTATATGAAGTTACCTCAGGGCTTTCATCACCCTGATCCGAGGAAAGTGTGTCGCTTGCATAAGGCAATTTACGGCCTGAAACAAGCACCGAGGTGCTGGTTTGCAAAGTTGACAAATGCACTTAAGAAGTATGGGTTTCATCACTCGTATTCAGATTATTCTCTATTTACATATGAGAAGAGAGGCTTGGAGTTGAAGGTTCTGATCTATGTTGATGACCTTATTGTGTGTGGTAATGATTTGGAGCTTGTCACAAAATTTAAAGAATATCTTGGTCGCTTTTATGAAGGATCTAGGAAACTCAAGTATTTCCTAGGTATTGAAGTAGAAGAGGAAAGGAAGGTTTTATGATGACACGCAAAATATGCTTGATATCATTGAGGAAACAGGATTGCTTGGTGCCAAACCAGTGGCACCAATGGAACAGCGACATCAGCGGGGTTGATAAGAGTGCGCTTCGAGAGATGCTCGGAAGTATAGACGGTTGGTGGGCTTGATATATCTATCCAGAATAAGGCCGGACATTACCTATTCGCACATCCCGTCACGCTTTATGCAAGAGAGAAGCAATGGGAGGCTACCTTGAGTGTTGTTCGGTACTTGAAAGGGACGGTCGGCCAAGGGATTTTGTTGAGTTCTAGTCCTGATTTCAGCATATCAGTAATCGTGATGCCGACCGAACTCGTGGTCCTCGTTAGTCGACGATCTGTTAGTTCGTTTGTTACACTTATTGGAGGCTCACCTATTTCATGGAAGATTGAAAAGCAAGAGGTTGTGTCTCATTCATCGGCTGAAGCAGAGTATAGGTCCATGTCGGAAGCAACAAGAGAGATTAAATGGCTCGTAAGGTTGGCGAAAGATTTAGGTTTTGCACCTACAAGATCTGTTAAACTATATTGTGACAGTAAGTCGGCTATCTACATAGCAGCCAATCCCGTGTTCCATGAGCGAACTAAACACATTGAATCGGATTGTCACAACATAAGGAATGCGATCACAGCTGGTTTGATCACTACAGTTCATGTTCGTACAAATGAGCAGCTCGCGGATGTACTCACCAAAGCGCTAGGAAGAGATCAGTTCGAGAATCTTTTGTTCAAATTGGGTGTTCGAAATCTTCACACTTCCAACTTGAGGAGGAGTATTAGATAAACATGTATTTGTCTAGGATATATACGGGAGTCTTAGTGATATATATGTATCTAGATACGATAAGCTTGACTTGATATGCAAGCTATCATCACACTTTGTATAAATACCGTTGTACATTCATGAATAAAGGCAACACGTTTATTCATATTCACACATAGCTTGTACTTCGCTCCACCTGTTGGATCTGCGGAAGAATGGTGGCAGCCCCCCATGCGGAAAGAGACAATTTGGGAGCAACAGAGCTCTCTCTCTCTTTTCCCTGATAGTTATTAGTTAACTATCTATCACTGCGTTGGAGTTAGGGTGGACTTGTAAGTTGTAACAAGTCACGGGCAACATCGACAGAGACAAGACAAGCGCTGCATCCCATCCTGGAGAGGTTCAAGCTTTTGATGTTACTCGTGAGCTTGTACTTGTTGATAACCCATAGAGGAGAGAGAGAGAGAGACAGCGTTGGTGAGGTGAAAATATGAGGCATGCAACTGTGTTTATTTATGATGACTGATGAGGATAAATAATTACCCTTTGTCAAAGAAAAATGATGATAACAAAGTATTCAAAAAACAGAGGCATGCAATGTATTATTCAAACTGAATTTGGTAAAAAATCTTATCTCTTACCAAAAAAAATAGTATTCAAACTGAAAGTAGATGCCTGTAATAGTTTTGTTTTTGTTTTTTTGTTTTTGAAAAGAGATGCCTTGCAACAGTTTATACTTTTATATTGTGAAAAAGTAGAAAATGAATAAAAAACTGGAGTTGCATCGCAGGAGCCATAGCACAACACCAGTCATATAAAATATTCCTATATCAGATCAGAATCAACGTGAACGATCAATCATTCGTGTGTATTTGCTTATATACAAAAAGAACTCAAAATCGTTTAATAATATTTTTTTTACGAGGCCAGTGACCACTCTGCATCTCTTTGATCTGCGAAGAAGAAGAAGAAGAGAGATCAATCAAAATGACTAGCAAATCGGAGCTGTTCGGAGACCAAACCAGAGAAGAAGCCCTCCTCTCTCACAAACCCTGCTCAGATTTCGGCGGCTTCAACGACGACTCGAGCGTCTTCCTCGACGACGATGATCGCCGATCAAAGTTCCGATGTTTCCGCTTCTTCTCCGACGGGATCATCGCCTCCTGGATGGCTGTTCACGACGCCGCTGCTAAACTGTACGAGATGGGTCGTTCCGATCGCCGGAAAGTTTACTTCGCCGTCAAGATGGGGATGGCTCTCGCGCTCTGCTCCTTCGTGATTTACCTCAAAGAGCCGCTCGCCGACGCTAGCAAGTACGCCGTGTGGGCTATCCTCACCGTCGTCGTCGTCTTCGAGTATAGCATAGGTACTATCAGGGGTTGTCCTTGTTCGATTGAATTTTTCTTAAAAGTTTGCATTTTTTTTATTCTGTTCAGAGCATTCAGAATCTCATTTTGATCTGTTATGGTTAATGGGTTTCGAGTGATTAGAGTTCTATTCACATCAAGTCTGCTGCTTGCTTGATCTCTGATCATGTTTGCTGGCTTATACTCTGTTTCAACTCTGTTTTGTGTAGGAGCAACATCTGTTAAAGCAACATCTGTTAAAGTTTGCTATTTTATTCTGTTCAGAGCATTCAAAATCTCATTTTTTATCTGTTATGGTTTATGGGTTTTGAGTGTAAAGTTCTATTCACATCAGGTCTGCTGCCTGCTTGATCTCCGATCATGTTTTTTGGCTTATACTCTGTTTAACTCTGTTTTGCGTAGGAGCAACATCTGTTAAAGTTTGAATTTTTATGCTTTTCGGAGGATTAAAAATCTCATTTTGATATGTTCTGGTTAATGGGTTTTGAGTGATTAGAGTTCTATTCACATTAAGTCTGCTGCTTGCTTGATGTCTGATCTGATCTTGTCTTCTGGCTTATTCTCTGTTTTTTTTTTGAAGGAGCAACGTTGGTGAAAGGGTTCAATAGAGCAATTGGTACATTGTCTGCTGGAGGACTTGCTCTTGGCATAGCTAGACTCTCTGTCTTAGCTGGAGACTTCGAGGAAGAAGTCATTATCATCAGTATCTTCCTTGCAGGTTGGACCATTGACCAAATCTATCAAATCCCTTGTTATGATCTGACCTTTTAATGTATTAGTAAACGCTTTTCTCTCTTCGATTTGTATCAGGTTTCTGTGCAAGTTATCTGAAACTCTACCCGGCGATGAAGTCGTATGAATATGCGTTCAGAGTGTTTCTGTTGACGTTCTGCATCGTTCTTGTGTCGGGAAACAACACCAGAGAGTTTTTCAGCACTGCTTACTACAGGTTTTTGCTGATTCTTGTTGGTGCAAGTATCTGTTTGGGTGTCAACATATTTATACTTCCGATTTGGGCTGGAGAAGACCTCCATAAACTAGTGGTTAAGAATTTCAAGAGTGTGGCTAATTCCCTCGAAGGTAAAGAAAGAGTACATGGCTGTGTGTTTCTCTTGTTTTGCTTTGGGAGGGTTTTGGCTGATTTTTGTTTTGTACTTTCAGGATGTGTTAATGGGTACTTGCAATGTGTTGAATACGAGAGGATTCCTTCGAAGATTCTCACGTACCAAGCTTCAGATGACCCTTTATACAGTGGATACAGGTCTGTAGTCCAATCTACGAGCCAAGAAGATTCTCTGGTGTGTGTTTCCGTAGAGTAACTCTGTTAGATAACTTAAAAAGAACTTTGATTGTAAACTCTTTTTTTTTTTTTTGCAGCTTGATTTTGCAGTATGGGAGCCTCCACATGGACCTTACAGGACTTTCCATCATCCATGGGCAAACTATGTCAAACTTAGTGGTGCTGTAAGGCATTGTGCTTTCATGGTCATGGCTATGCATGGCTGCATTCTTTCAGAAATTCAGGTAACTTTATTCCTGTTATTCAACTCTATCTAAAGCTATTTAGCAAAAAAAAAAAAAAAACTCTATCTTAGGCGTGACATTAGAGATTAATGACACTAGACTGTCATTAAACTGCTCAAAATGTGCTTGAAACCAAGAAAATATCTAAAATGAACCGTATTGCTAAAAAGTGTGATCTACTGTTTTTGAATCTATTGTTACTAGATAACACTCGCCAGTCGACTGTGATGACTTCTCACTGTTTGGCTCTAGATTATGAATCTGTGACTAATTAATGAGGAAATTTTCTGTTAGACTTATCCTAAATCTCCATTTTCTTGCATTTATGGTACGCGGAACATAACCTTTTTAGTGTATCGGTTGAAAGACATGACTATGCTCAGTACCCTCTTTCTATTTGATACTAATGGGGTGTGTGATTTTGCAGGCAGCACCAGAGAAAAGACAGGCTTTCCGTCAAGAACTTCAGAGGGTTGGAAACGAAGGAGCCAAAGTGTTGAGGTTGTTTGGAGAAAAAGTGGAGAAAATGGAGAAGCTAAGCCCAGGGAACATTCTGAAAGAAGTTCAACGAGCAGCAGAGGAACTGCAGATGAAGATAGACAGCAACTCCTTCCTTCTTGTCAACTCGGAAAGCTGGGCTGCTATGAAAGAGAAAGCCGATGCTGAACAAGCGCAACAGAACTACCACGAGGCCAAAGACGACGAAGAGACCAAAGTGATCCAATCTCTCAGCCAGATTTGGGACACTAACAACAGCCTCAACCATCATCATCAGAGTCCACATACTGGTAATGATTCTCGGCTTTGGATGTCAACCGAGAGTATGATGTTTAGGAACCGAGAACACTGGCCGAGCGTCTCATTCATAGGAGGATCTACGATCAATGAGATAGAATCCAAAGTATATGAGAGTGCAAGCTCCTTGTCGCTGGCCACATTTGCGTCTCTTCTTATCGAGTTTGTTGCAAGGCTACAGAACGTGGTTAACGCATTTGAGGAGCTTAGCATCAAAGCCGATTTCAAAGAGCCAGCTAGTGAGACAGAGAAGAACATAGATGAAGCTGGATTTTGGACAAGACTAAGGAGCTGCTTCAGCTCCAGGGATTAGAAGAAGCACTTTGCAGTTGAACGATGAGCTGCATAGTTTTTTTATTTTATTTGTATAGACAAGTTGCTAATTCTATTTTTGGAAAGTTATTTAAGTCAACTTGAAGTTTTGTTGTCTGATGCTTGTCTGTTGTAATACAAATTTTACTTTCAATTGGATCACTTAGAGTAAGCCATCTTCAAGCACATGTTAGATTTGTTTTGTTCCTTGTCTCAAAAGAACTGATTTAAGGCAACTGGAGCCCTTTAGAAACAAATGAATTACATATGGACAATGTATTCATAGACGAGGATCCCCAATATGATCCAAAGCTTTTTGTCAACCACCATCCATTGGATGGCTTAAAGACAATTTGATGCCAAATTTTTTCAGTTTTAGTAGTAGCCTCTACTGGGCTAACAATTCAATACTTCTTACTGTTTATGCAGCAATAAAGTTTGTTTTTGTTGGATTATTGAACTATTTAAGCTTCAATTATATATTGTTTTGAGGTGTTAATGATAACAATGAAACAATGTTGAAACCAAAGGAAATTGAAATGCAAAGATTAATGAACTTTGCTCATGGTTTTGATGTGTTTATCACAATTTAAACATATGCATAAATAGACCGGAGAAACTTAAAAACCGTCCGATCAAAATCTAATGTTTTTTTTTGTGTTATACTGTTTGAGCTGTAGTCGTAGAAAATTGATGAAAAAGAGAGAATAGAGATTGCATATATAAGGTTCTTACACCATCATACCTTTTCCAAACAAATGTGGTTTTTGCAAAAGCCGCAAATGGGTTTGAAGCAGTTTGAGGATGTGCAAGAAAAACATTGTGTCCGTTCGATTGAATATCTCTAAGAATAGAAGAGAGAGCGTCAAATCCAATATTTTTTTCGAAAATATGTAAGTTGAATTCTCCTATTTCAAAACATAAAAAGACTTGGGATAATAGTTCATATGTTTACTTCCATATCGAAATCTTTGCAAGAACAAAAGAAAGTACATAAGAGAAAATACACTAAGAAAATGTACTATGAATGCTCCAGTTGGATCATTTAATGTAAGCTATGTTCAATCATAGATTAGATAATTGTCTAAAAAATTGATTTAAAGTTCTTGGAATCCCTCGGAGATAGATGCATTACTTTTGAACAATGTAACAATGATGAGGATTATCAACATATTCTCAAAGCACAAACTCTCTCTAAATAAGAGGTTTCAATTTACTTCATGTTTTACAAACACCATATAATCAGAATTCCAAATCAGTTATAATGGAAGGAGATTTTCAACAACTCGTAGATCTATCTATCTATCTATACTATTTATTTATGAAGTGATTTTGCTGATTTGTCATCTTTTCCATGATTTTAAACTTATTCAATAATTTTCTTAAATATTTTTTATATATTTTAATAATAAAAAGTCTTGAAAACATGATAATTACAATATTTCTTATATAGATATTTGATATTATCTTAATTTTTAGTATATAAAATTCCATTTGATTTTAGGTGAATTAATGATTTTAATAATTAAATTTAATGATATTTATATATTGGATAATAAACTGTTTTTTAAATATGATGATTATAATCTACACAACTATTTGATATTATCTTATTAATATTATAGAAAAAAAAATTCTTCTCTTATATGTCATTAAAGTATTATATCTATACTTTTGGTATTTAAAAAGTTATATATTTTGGATTTTGTTAATATAAACTCATATATAGCATATACAATTTATTATTATAATTTATTAATTTTTAGTTTTATAAAAATATGTTTTCTAACAATTTTAAATTTTACTAATATGTGCTAACATAAAAGTTCATGTTTATGTTATACCAAATCAATACTCGATTACATGTCTTATGGGAAACATACAAAAAACAAGCTTGTAAAGAAAAAAATAAATATTTTAAAACATAAAATATTTCTTACTTATTATTCTCCTTTAGATCCATCATTTACTCTTAAAAATCTCTTCCAGCTTTTGGATTTAATAAATCAGATGTTAAGACAAAGAAAAATTGTGGAAGCTTTGTTAATCATTCTGTTTCTATATGGCTCATTTATGATTTTTACATTAAAAGCTGAATTTTGAATTTCCAGTAAACATATGTGAATTTGTACAGTTCATAATGGTATAAACAAACCTGGATTCTCATTAGTCATATCATATATATAGAGTTTACCAGTTGTAACTTGTAACTTGTATTATAATAAGTCTTAAAGGAGCATAAGTCCAGTCCAATAAGCTACATATTGGCCCAGTAAGACCTTCTCTTATGCTTTTATTAATTTTTTTTTGTCGTTTTCCTCTTTCTCTCCTTCTCGCTTGCTCCCTCCCTCCTCGGAATCTGAAAGCACTTCTCTCTCTCTCTCTCGTTAGAGACTTCTCTGGATCGGTAAGAAGACGATATCCATTTTCTTCTCAATCTCATCATAAAGATCTCATCTTTACATCTCCATTTCCGATTCACAGTCCCTTTCATCCAGTGGTAGCCTCTCGAGATCCGTGATTGATTTTTTTTTTTTTTTTGCAATCGAGATCCAAAGTCTCTCTCTTTCAACCCGATTCCTCTCTCTATCGCTCGATCTCTAATAACCCATTAACCTCTAACCTTTGAAATTCACATTAGTGTCGATAAATCACCTTACTTTACCTGATTTTTTAAATCTTCTTCTTCATTGCAGTGAGATTAGGATGGCCATGGTGGATGAACCTTTGTATCCCATTGCTCTGCTCATCGACGAGCTTAAGAACGATGACATCCAGCTTCGTTTGAACTCCATTCGTCGGTTATCTACCATCGCTCGTGCCCTTGGAGAGGAACGTACGAGGAAAGAGTTGATTCCCTTTTTGAGTGAGAACAGTGATGATGACGATGAGGTGCTCCTCGCGATGGCTGAGGAGTTGGGTGTTTTTATTCCCTTCGTTGGTGGGATTGAGCATGCTCATGTGCTTCTCTCTCCTCTTGAATCTCTCTGCACTGTTGAGGAGACCTCCGTGAGAGAGAAAGCTGTGGACTCTCTCTGTAAGATTGGTTCTCAGATGAAGGAGAGTGACCTTGTCGACTCCTTTGTCCCTCTTGTCAAGGTTAGATTGATTGTTTTAGCATTTATTTAAAGGCCCTTTTTTGTTTTATCAATCAAGGTTTAATTTATTTTTGTTATGTTGTTTAATCTATGTATAGAGGCTTGCAGCTGGTGAATGGTTTGCAGCGAGAGTTTCCGCATGTGGTTTATTTCATGTTGCGTACCAAGGTTGTACTGATGTGTTGAAGGCGGAGTTACGGTCTAGTTATAGCCAGTTGTGCCAAGATGATATGCCTATGGTGCGAAGAGCTTCTGCGTCTAACCTGGGGAAATTTGCTACTACTGTAGAGTCTGCCTTTTTGAAAACTGAGATCATGACTATGTTCGATCATCTTACTAAAGATGGTACTTACATTCTTGAATTATATATATACATCTTACTATCTTAGTAAATAGATCACATTTGAAACTAATAAGGAAGAGTTGATGAAGAACGTTCTTATAGTGGATATGACCTCTTTAGAAATGTCTGTTTCTAATAAGGCTTAAATTTTAACCTTCATTGCAGAGCAGGATTCTGTTAGACTGCTGGCTGTCGAAGGCTGTGCAGCTCTTGGAAAGTTGTTGGAACCTCAGGATTGTGTTGCACGCATTTTACCTGTTATTGTTAATTTCTCTCAGGTGAATTGAGCTTTTGTTTTTTTAGCATTTGTGGCTTTTTCGGTTGATTATCATATTTTCAGTTCCCTGCTATTACGTTCTTAGTGTGTGGTCTCCTGATAGTTTTTGACGCTGTATGGTTTGTTATCTGAGAGCAGGATAAATCTTGGAGGGTGCGCTACATGGTTGCTAATCAGCTATACGAACTTTGTGAGGCAGTGGGTCCTGATTGCACCAAGTATGTGCCTTGTTACACTGTCGGGGTCATCCTTGCTAGTTCTAGGCTTTTTTATTTTTTTTCTCGTAAATCAATTAGATAATAGAGCGTTTAATGGTTTTTGTTTTTTTCATACATATTAGAACCGTGGATGGCAGCTTTATGTCTGTGCATGTATCTTATTATTTTGAGACAAGGTTTATGCTGCTATATCTGTAGGACGGATTTGGTTCCTGCATATGTGAGATTGCTACGGGACAATGAAGCTGAAGTGCGAATAGCAGCAGCTGGAAAAGTGACTAAGTTCTGTCAGCTTTTGAATCCAGAGCTTGCCATTCAGCACATCCTTCCTTGTGTGAAGGTAAAGTACATTCTAATCTCCTCAAATTCCCATACAGCCATACAGGCATGTGGTATGATATCCCCTGTCTCGTAATGGTCTGATTCCAATTCATGCCTGCAGGAATTATCATCCGATTCTTCTCAACATGTCCGCTCTGCACTAGCTTCTGTAATAATGGGAATGGCTCCTATCCTTGGGAAGGTATATGACTAATGATAGCCAACATCTTTTCATATCTTGTGACTACTTTCTTTTGGTTTAATTTTCAATAATTATTAACATACTAAAATCTTACATACAGGACTCAACCATTGAGCATCTTCTACCAATTTTTCTTTCCCTTTTGAAAGATGAGTTTCCTGATGTACGCCTCAACATCATAAGCAAGCTAGACCAAGTCAACCAGGTTTGCTCCATATCCCACTTCTCGTGTCTTAAATTTCAGCTACTTATATTGCTTCTTTGGTTTCAACTGGTAACTGAATATCTTTCTACGTCAGGTTATTGGAATTGATCTGCTATCACAGTCCTTGTTGCCGGCGATTGTAGAGCTTGCTGAGGATCGGCACTGGAGAGTCCGGCTTGCTATTATTGAGTATGTTCCTCTGTTGGCTAGCCAGTTAGGTGTAGGGTTTTTCGACGACAAGCTCGGAGCCCTTTGCATGCAGTGGATGCAAGACAAGGTTCGTCTTGAATCCTTGATTTTGGATCTTTGATGTTAGCATAAGTTCTCATCCAGTTGTGATTCTGGATATTAACTTTGTTCTCCTCTACTCCTTTCAGGTCTACTCCATCCGTGAAGCTGCAGCAAACAACCTAAAGCGCCTTGCAGAGGAGTTCGGTTCTGAATGGGCAATGCAGCACATAGTTCCCCAGGTTTTATTCTTTGGGCATTTCATACTAGAACCTTCTTAATCTGTTGGCTCTGATCTCTGTCCTTGGTCTAAAGCTGCGCTCCATTATGACCTCTTTTTTTCATGTAAACAGGTATTGGACATGGTCAACAATCCGCACTACCTACACAGGATGATGGCTCTACGTGCGATATCTCTTATGGCTCCTGTAATGGGGTCAGAAATTACTTGCTCTAAGTTTCTCCCTGTGGTGGTTGAGGCATCAAAAGACAGGTAAGATCGATAGAGATAAGACTTTAGAAAACTCCTCCAAGAACACATCTTGGTTTCTTAACATGTTGTTTCAACATATCTAATCTCTGCAGAGTTCCAAACATCAAATTCAATGTTGCTAAACTTCTGCAATCGCTCATCCCCATAGTCGACCAATCAGTAAGATGAGATATTAAACATAACTCAATTATATCTAAAACAAGATGGAGATTGTTTGAACTTGAATGTACTTATATGCTTTGTTTTGAAATTTGGTAGGTGGTGGACAAAACAATCCGTCAGTGTTTGGTGGACCTGAGCGAGGACCCTGATGTTGATGTTCGCTATTTTGCAAACCAAGCGCTTCGTTCCATTGACGCTGCCGCAGTGGCCCAATCCTGAATGTTTCAAATGTTTTTACCGATAAATAATCTTTGAATATTTTTTCGTCAAGTTTCTCATTATATGTGTTCTCTTCTTTGATTGTTTGTCTGAAACGCCATTTTGGTGGATGGTTATGAACTGCATTTGTTATATTTAAGTAAAATTTTATTCATTTGTTACATTTTATTGTGTTCAAAGCCGTGTTTCCAATATTTCCATCTTCTTAGTTTACACCAATGCCAAAAGATCTTGAAACTAGAATTACAAGTGACAGTCCTCAACTGAAAATACCAGTCTGTTGGTACCTAGACCATTACTGCACCTAGTTCATCTTGCATCTAAATATTTCCACCACTTTTGAGGTTCACTTATATTGTTGGATGCATAGGGCTGAAGAACACACAGTATGCTACTTTCCGTGTTTGATCTTATAATAGCAATCCCTGAATGACATATCTGTTGATAATAATGTGCTGGTAACGTTTAAGAGTTTCCTTCAACACAATCAAATTCAATTTCAATAGTTTATGGCTGCTTGGTCTTCTGGCTAGTTCTGCTTTTTTTTCTCCACTTACATTACTCCAAAATTTCAACTCTTCCACTAATTTGTTTTTTACTAAAAGGCAAAATCTATAGATTAGATTTGATACATTTGGATCAAACAATTTGTCCACAACTTCTATTCATGATTTAGCAAAAGAAAAGCATGAATCATTGGATAAAATAGATATCCCAAGACGGTTTAGCCCGCTTATAACAGCCTTAATTGCGTGATATATCCATATCTAAGGTAACTGGAGCCTAGAAGGTGAAAGATCATTTCGGAAGACTGAGAATCGATGGAAGATGATGATGTGTTTTTGATTGATTCATTCCCAAATAGGTAAAAACATTACAGATAGTCGACAATAAAGATAACTAAATCGGAAATAAATTTTAACTGACTGAACCATGAGTTAATTAAACCATATTGATATCATGAATTCATGCCAAAAATCACTTGGACTTTTTAGAATTGCTTCTAGAATCTATATTTAATTTTCAACCTCAGTTCTTTAATTCGTTTCAGGTCCTTCTTAGAATATTTGTCATATGCTAGAAGGAAAAAATATGTTGAGAACGAAAAGAATATTAACAAATATATGTTACCATGTGAGACATATCTGATTTATGCATACACAAAGTATATGTACTAGCATTTCACATTAATTTCCCCATCACTGATGAATTCATATTTTCCGTTGTTGCTACGTAAAACAATAATTTATTTAATGTTTAGTAGATTACCAAATCTTGGTATGGTTATCTGATTGAAAAAAGTTACATTTTATATTATTAGCATTACATAACAATATATCAACAAAGATGTAGATTTGGTACATAAGAAGATATTTTTAGACTTAAAACTATTTTTACCAAATCTTTTTTATGAGTTCTAAATAGTAATCACAATTTTATGAAGAATTTTACATTTCATCAATGATAAAAACTTTCAGTATTGTTAACACAAAATAATGACAGTTGATGTATATAAGATCATGTGTATGAAATTTATCTTCTAGATTTTGATATACAAGATTATAATCTTATTGTCTATATGTGCATTTTTGCTTTAATAATATGATTTTCAAGGTCCCAAATAACATATGTTTTTTTTTTATTTTAGAACGGAGCTGGATCGATTTTATCTGAAATGAAAACAGATGTATGACCCCGAGAGAGAGAAGAATGCATGTTGATACTATAATTTGTTTTTAGGTTTTATAATATTATCAACGTAAATGGTAAAAAGGTGTGTCAAATGACACATGTTAAATTATAAAAAGTAAATATGTGAGTCATCGTTATTAAGTTATTCCGGCTTATTTGGTTAAATTATGGAAGTCTGACATCCCTAAAACTTAGGTTCGAGGTGTCAAAATGTTCATTTTCTTGCGATTCATTTTGTTACTTCTTTTTATAACAGATTATATTTCTATTTTAAATTGATACTTAATTATTTTGACATATCTAATACAAATTCCTCGGTCTGCCATTGGATTTAAGGTTCTTTTAGTGGTTTTTTTTTTGCAAAATAGATATTTAAAAAGAAAATAAAAAATCAGTGATTGAATATTAAAACCTATTTTGCTTTTTGATGAGCTCATGATGAGGGAATATAAGAGAAAATGTACTAAGAGTGAACACGAGCATGGTTAAAAACTATATAGTTGAACAATTGGAAAATAAAAATCAATGTTATGAATAATAAACGTCGAAATAAGAAAGAAGATTCTAAACCAGATTTTAACCGGTAATACTTTTATCAATTTATTCACCCGATTTGTCAAAAGGAATAGCACAACAATGGTTATCCGATGTTTGTTTGTTGAAATACAAAAATTCACTTTCAATTAGATTACTATTGTGAGCAGCTTCTATTCATGGTTTGATAAACGAATTGTTTGTTTGACAATATAGATTTACAAACACATGTCAAGTCTTTTTAAACAATCCTAATTGCATGATGTATTCATACCTAAGATAGCTAGAGCTTAAAAGGTGGAAGATCACTCCATGAATAAATAAATAAAATAAAAAAGAAACGCAATTCTCTTACCAACATAGGTCCAAAGAAACATGTGTTTACAAATTGTGAAGTTTGTCACTATATGTTCAAAACTGAAAAAAAAAACTAAACATATATTTCAAAGCTGAAAAAAATACAACCACATTTTCAGCATTTCTTTGAGCTTTATATAAATTTAAAAAAATGATGTGTTCCTTATGAAGACAGTATGTCTGTCCGGACATAGCTGTTGAGCTTGTCGGACTTAGCTGGTCGGATTCGGACAAGTCAGTGGACTGAATTGAGTCTACTAGTGGTATCAGAGCTATTACGGTTCTAGGACGAGGAATTAAGCAAGAAGCAAAGATTGTCATAGTCCGAGTGGATGCGAGTAATGCTAAGGAGGAGCATTGAACAACTGACTAAGGGACTTGATCTTGGGAAAATCGAGTCAGAGTTACAATTTGTATGGGCAAATGTAACTTAGTCTGATTGGATGGAAACCGGAGCTAAGATCATTGGTGAATGATCGGGTTGTTGCTGGATTAACCTTGAGTGTTATTCAAAATTTTGGATAAGTGTTGGGTGCAAACCAAGAGGTTTATTTAAGTCAATGGATCCGGATTCTGAAGTGAAGAAACGGGAAGGATTGACTTAGAGTTTCTGAAGCTTAAGGATAACAAGCTGACTGGGTCAAGTCGAATCAAGTGGTTTGAGTAAGCCAAAGATTACTCGGAAATGTCTAAGTAAGACAAGGAACTGTTAAGGACCAAGGAGGTCGGAGATGGAGCTAAGGAGCTGAAAGTGCTTAATCTGAATGGACAGGGAGTCTATTAGGTTAGTCCGCAAGTGAGACTTGGGTGAACAAGTCGTCAAGGCAAGATAGCCGAGCTAATGAGTCTGAATGTGGTATTCGGAACTGAGTTGGACAGGTGGTCCGGAATAGAGATGCAATCTCGAGGAACTGGCTAAGGCAATGGATAGAGTAATGAGAGTTAATCTGACCGAATCAAGAGATGGGAACCGAATTGGACAAGTCGTCCAAGGAAGAGTCAAAGGGATAATGACTAAGGCGTTGGTGATGGAATGTGGAGTCAGCTGGGACTTACATTCAAGAGTAGTGTTCTGTTGAGAATGCTTAGATGGACTCTAAGATTTTCAAGTAGTTGGACAAGCTGGTCCGGGAAATTGGAACTGGTAGTTCCATGAAAGGATTTGGAGAAATCCGAGTAAGACTTACATTCAACAAGTGGCGACTGTAAGCAAGTCTGGATAGGGAAAACTGGACAAAGGAATTGTCAGAATACCTAAGCTCGATTGTCTTAGTAGGTTTGTGCGGTCCGAAAGTTGAGATTACCGGAACGAGAGATTGGAGGTCATGTGAACCTGCCAAAGACTAGTTAGGTGATCAAGAAATTACTCGGAGGTACAAGATGCTATAGATGATGAGTTGAGGTCAGGGTGTGATGGTGGTATATGATCGGATCCTTCCGTGAGCGTCTGGATCAGTCAAGACGTTTAGAGGCCTTGGGGCTTACTAAAGCTTGATTGGATTTTAGGATGACGGCTCACTGGCTTAGGACGACCATGACTGTCTTGATAATCGATTCCTTTCATGCGAGAGTCTAGATCAGTTTAAGTGCTTATGGCTGCGATGCTTATTAAGACTTAGCTGGATCGCTGGACGGCTGCTCGATGAACTGGAATGATTATGCTAGACAAGACCGAGTGTTGGGTGGTCATGGCAAGTGGAATTACCGAAGTGTAATCTAAGGATTGATATAAGTCCTTGGGAACCGAGTGTGGGTTTGCCAAGGCATAACTGTACTGACGTCTGTCTGTTCTGCCGTCTACGGAAACCGAGAGTTTCCTAGATGTGACTGTCTGTCATCGCGTGTTCTGTTCTGACGCCTGTGGAAACCTTAGAGTTTGCCAAGGTGTATCTGATCATGATGATGGGAACTAGATCAGTTTGCCATCACATGCCTGTGTAAGGAAACCCAATCTGATGTCTGTGGGAAACATACTTTCCAAGACATATCTGTACTGTCACTGGAACTCAATGAGTTTACTACTGTGGGTTTCTGATCGCGATGATAACGTGGATGGGAACTAGTGAGAGTTTGCCATCACGTGTCTGGTGAACGTCTGTCGGGACTGTATGTTCTGTGTGTTCTGGTGTCGTTGGGAACTGTTAAGTTTCCAAGGCATGACTGTGACCGGGATAATGGGAACTAGATGAGTTAGCCATTATAAGCTGCGAACCGAGAAGGACTGAGAGTCCGAACAGGAAACTGTGCAAAGGATCAAGTGTAAGATCCGGTAAGAAATGGCTGTAAGGATCGGGTGTGACCCGGAACTGTCAGAAAAGATCAGTAAGGATCTTAGAAAATTGTGTGTCGATCATGTGATCGGGAAACTGGTTAGGATCAGAGGGATCCAGGGAAAACAACTGTGAGGATCAAAGGTGAGATCCGTGAGTTTGAAAAAGGATAAGTTCCTAGCATTCGGAGATAGGCCGTGCTATGGAATGACTGAAATAAGAGAATCAAACAGTCAAGTCAGGATGGACAAAGACTGTTGTGAACTGAGTCCTAGAAGGACTAAGGTTGAGTCCAAGAGTGACTACAACCGGTAAGGATATGACTAGTAAACTTAACTAAGGTAGTAAGTTGAAACTTCGAGAATTGAGGTAAACTGGATAGCACTGTTGGGAGTTAAGTGTTCTCACCGATGTGTGTGTCCAAACACCAAAAGATAGCTCGGAAGTAAGAACATCTATGCTTAGTGAGTTAGTGGACTGAATTGAGTCTGTTGAGACTAAGTATGTGGAAGATACTGGATTGATGGAATCAAGGACCGGGATCGAATCCAAGTGTGATTGCGATCAAGACATCTGATTCAAGGTTGATGAAGTCGGGAAGTCAATGAGGGTCGAATGACCGGGAGTCTGAAAACCGAGTCAAGGCAAGTGAGTGCCGTAAGCTGTAGATGTTCTGATTTAATAGAATAAGATTCTATTGACTGCTGAACTCGAGGACGAGTTCATTCCGAGTGGGGGAGACTTGTAACATCCCCGTCCCGCAGTCCGAGCTGGATCAGTCCAAGGTCGAGTAGTACTTGAACTGATCAGACGAGCCAAGCATGATCCGGATAGTATGGGTCGGTTTAAGACAGTATGTCTATCCGGACATAGCTGTTGAGCTTGTCGGACTTAGCTGGTCGGATTCGGACAAGTCAGTGGGACTTGTCATCTGAGCTCAGCTGGTCTATGTACGGATGTACGTTCTGATAAGAACGGATACTGAGCTGAACATGAACTGATTAGCAAAGGAACTGGCGGGAGCAGTTATCTGGCGGTTAAGTGGCGGTTACCTGGCAGTTACCAGAACGGTTACAGGGACGGTTGGGTTCGTGAACCGCTAGGGCGGTTATAGAGCGGTTGGCTCGCGGGAAGTTTTATAACTGACTCGGAACGGTTATAGAACTGTCAGGAAGTTAAGTAAAACCGTCCAAGAACGGTTATCGGATTGGGAAACCGCTATTTGGCAGAGTTGGCCGAGAAAAAAAGAAACTGCCGCAGGCAGTTATGGCTTGATGGGGCGCGTGGGAGCGGTTACGGGCGGTTAAGGCCGAGAAGTAACCGCCCAAACTCCTTTTATTGGGGATTTTCGCGGATCAGAGGGGAGACACGGGTTTCCAGACAAGAAAAACACAGAGAAATCCGAGAGAGATAAACTGGGAGAAAGAGACTGATCGGACGACGGAGAAGCATGGCCGGATGGCCGATCTGAGCGCCCGTAGACGGCCGCAAGTCTGTGGCTGGTTGTATACTGGAACGATGGGGAGAACTGATCGGAATTTAATCCGACAGTCTGGGTGTCGAGTATTGGGCTGGCGGCTTGTCCGGGTCGAGTAAGGCGGGCCGAGTACTGAGCGACGGTTCGTGATGGTTGTACTGGAACGTACGGCCTGTCCGTGTAGGAGATCGAGAGCGGGCGCTCATGATACATCGACTGGGTCTGTACTGGTGGGAGTCTCGTACTGATCGGATGTCTTATCGGACTGTCCAAGCGGCTAGCGATGGACTGGTGGCTTCGTCTGAGACGTGTAAGGTGGGCCGCATACTGAGAAATGGATCGCAGGCGGGCCGCATATCGGATCACGAGGGACGCACTGGAGTGTACGGCTGTTAGCAGCACTGCGTACCGAACACAAGTCGAGGGATGATAACTCCGTTTGGATCTGTTCCGATGGAGGAATCGTCGGGTTGTGTCTGACAGGTCCGACAAGGCGTTGGCGGTTATAACCGTTATCTGCGAGTTTTAGTTCGACTGCAAGACTACGGGATCGAGTCTAGGCGTGTACAGAACTGGGTTCAGGTACGGACTGTGAAGATCGGGGTTGAACGACCGGATAACGGAGGTACTGGAGCAAGCGATGCGATGGAATGATCAGTGGGTTTATCCGAATGCGGGTGGTACTGAACGCGCAATGGAGCGCGAGCGTGATCCTGGACGCGATGGCCCACGCTATCAGACAGTCATAGTTTGATAGTACGGTTGGATACTGGGCTTGGACGATCTGAGCCACGGATGGAAGAGAATGAAGATGACAGGGTGGAGCGTATGGATGGACTAGCAGGCAGCCGAGCATCAAGGCAGTAAGGTACATGTTTATTATACTGTCAGTCTTAGTGATGCTAAGCTCCACCCTGTTACTTTTCCCAAATAGAAACTAAACTTTCTGTTTGTAAAAATGTTCATCGAATAGTACCTCTCTAGCTAGTAAACTACAATGAGATAGCAGGTTCAAATATGTTTATATCATTCATCTCTTTAGTTCTTTTTAAGATTATTTGAAGTTAAAGATTTGTTCCAGTTGAATTTGAACATCATGTATTCTATCATTAAAGTTAACATATGTTGTATTTGAATTTTGACGTTAGGATTGGTAATGTTCTTTAGTTTTTATTCAAATATTTGTCGCGTTTTATAGCATTTAACTTCAGTAGATTAGATTAGATACATTTTGATCAAACAAATCGTCCACATCTTCTATTCATGATTTGACAAAAGCAAAAGCATGAATCATTTGACAAAATAGATTTATCCCCGATTTTAACACCACTAATTGCATGATAATCTACAGTTATGTAACTTGTTTATCCAAGAGACATGGTCTGATCAAGCGGTCGTCAAAACTTCACGGGCTCTAGCGCTACGATGCTGAAGACGACGGTGAAGCATCTCCGACATCTCAGTGAAGAAATCAGCATCCCATCTCTGGATCAACAAAGGATCTTCAGCAAAACATATGTATATCGATGTCACCGCGCTCTCCACTACAACCATTCCTAGACCCACCTGAAAAGAAACAGCCAAAGAAACAGATTAAAACAATTTGGTTTCATGCAGTGTTTTTATAAAAAAGTGCACCAAAAAGGGGGAAAAAACTTACAAGGACCATTCCCATCAACATAGCTGTAGAACCAACCATGATAACTCTGTCACTGTATTTGATCCAAGCCCATATACCAATGCAAGAGCCTGTGACGAGTCCTCCAAAGATGGTTCCCATTAGAAGCACAGCACCTGAACAGTCATATGCAACAAGTGCCTCTACACCTGTTGATTGAAACAGTTCCCACGCGTCTCTTGCTGATCTGTTGAACCCTTTTCCATATACTGCAATCTATAAACAAAACAAACAATATTTTTTTTTCATTTTGATTCTCCATTTGGCGCTCATAAGAGTGACATGATTAGCTTTACCTGGACATAGGCATACTTGTTGAAAAACCGAACTAGAGTCTCAACTAGATGAAACAGGAAATCAACACAGCAAAGTAGACATTCGTTTCCACAAATCTTGGACCGGAGTCCCCTTATCTGCGTATACACAAGTTGCATCAGTAACTAGAAGAACAATAACGTCTTTTAAAAGGCACAGCAAGAAGAATCTGGAGACTACCTCCCAGCGAAGTGTTCTAATAGCAGCAGTGAAGAGAGAACCGTAACATATGCTCCCAAAAGACGTTGTCACAGCGTACCTAAGTGATTCTACTAAAGTGCTAGGAGGCAACGAGGACGACTCTTCTTGACCACATTGAAAGAGAACATGAAACACCATCCCAGAAACTATAACATGTACAGTGTTACACAGCACAGCGCCTGTCCAGAACAAACTAACCGAAAGAACCTGCATATACACATGTTACTTTCAGACACTACTAAGCAGAACACAGAAGCCATGTAATGAAAAAATGCAAAACTTGCCAGCTCACCACAAGAAGCCACCATCGTCCTTCATCGCCCATGCTCGAAGCCACAACACCAGATGCTCCAAAAGACCACAGAGACATCCACAAAAGCATGAAGATTGTGAAAGCATGCGCCACCATTATCACCCTAGGAAGTCCCCACACTAACTTCAACGCTTTCCTCAGAACCAGCATCGTAAAGGGAAGCCTGTCTATAACCGAAATAACATACAAGAACTGCAGCAGAGCTCCGATAGCGAACGCGCCGCCCCAAAAGAACTGTCTACACCAGAAACACAGCACACTAATCACAGCCAAGTAGGTGGTCAAGATGTGAACCGACACTTTCATCATCTCATTGGCGTAAGAGCCGAGAAGCAAGGACCAGACCCAGCTGATAAAGACACCAATGCCACCAGCAACAGCGTAGAGTGGCCAGTAGTCCTCGGTGAGGCCTTTGTGATTCTCCAGGAACCCTTGAGTGTACCTATCGATGTTTAACCTATCTGATATCCTAAACCTATTGAGTCCAAGCACCGCGAGCACGAATCCCAAACATATCAGGTGGATCACAAAAATGGCTGACCAGAAGACGTCGTGCCAGTGACGTGACTCGCGGACAATGGTTCGGTTTCCTTCTCCACTCCTTCTACTCCTCTGAAGAGACTACAAATCATCAAAATGAAAAAAAAAAATAACATTAGTTTCTTATTACATAGAACTTGGTTACACATTGATTTGATTCACATGTGGTCTAAGCAACTGACTCTGAATCTTCTTTTGCAGTACAATGCAAACACTTTATAGTGGTCAAACTCACGGAAAAGAGAGTTTATTTTTTTTCTTAAGAAGTAATTTTTCAATTGACCCGTGATTTTTAAGACACAACAAAAGCTAAGCAAAAATGGTCTGGAAATGTGGGAAACAATATTGATGCATAGGTGAGATTAGTTGTCAAGATCTAACTCGAGAAAAGACAAAGACTTTATGCAATGAAGCAAAACCCATAAAGGGATTCTCAAATCTTAGACAACTGATCAAATCAAAATATAAACAGATTCCCGTCAGATCGAAGGGTGATTTTAAAAAAGAAAGAAGAAGGAGAACCTGGTCGCCGGAGGAGATGGAGGCGTAATCGGAGGAAGGAGAGACGCTGTTGGTGGAGTCACTCATGACGAAGTAGGAGGAGAAGAAGATTCAGTGACTTGAATCAAGTTTCATGGGAGCATCTTTGAATAATATAGAGAAAAGAGGAGAATAGTCAAAGAAAGAGAAAATGGTTTATGAGTCAAAGAGAGATAGTATATGATATAATGATCAGAGTGAAGAGACTGTTTCCGGCGAGAAAATGAAGTTTTGTCAGCGAGTGATTGAATTCAGACAGAGAGAGAGAGAGAGAGAGACAGCGGTTCTTCTTCTTCGTCTTGTTTCCTTTTATTGGATAAGAAGCGAAAATAGTTTCCGAGTGGTCCTTTTCAGACTCTCCGTAACTATTCGCTTTTAATTTCCTTTCTCAAAAATGTT
Organism: Brassica nigra; assembly: GCA_016432835.1. Lineage (NCBI taxonomy): Eukaryota > Viridiplantae > Streptophyta > Magnoliopsida > Brassicales > Brassicaceae > Brassica > Brassica nigra. Next base: position 51,576,987 of record CM028248.1, on the reverse strand, counting down.
TTTTCCTTTTCTTCTTTTGCTAATTGCTTTACTTCTGTTTCTAGATTACAACTGTAAATGTTTTTTTCCTTTATATTTAAGTACTTACTAATATAATTATGACGTACGTTTACGTAAAGTCAGAAAAATAAGAAAAATGAAACTACGTATGTGCGTTTTAGTTTTCTTAAAATGCTCATTTTAAGTGAGTTTCTCTCATCATATAATTCTATACTATATTAAATTTTTGACCTTAATTTGGGTTCTATTGGATTGATTTTTTTGGTTAACTATTGAAGTATAGTCAGGCCATGGTGATTCAAACCCAAACATTCATTTTTGTCTGATAAAATGTAATCAGTTATTTAACATTTTACCAAAAAAAAATGTAATCAGTTTATAAATTTAAATGAAGGGGTGTAAATCATATTTTCATATACTTTGCCAATCGCTTCAAAGTTAGTCGTGGTAGGTTTTTTATGTACTTTATGTAATGTATATCCTCTCCTACATATGAAATATAAATATTTAGATATTAGAAAGGAGAGGTCAAAATAATATACTGGATTATACGAATAAACGTACACCTAAGTATTTCGGTACCAAGAAATGTTTGCCCATGTTGGTGAAAAAAATAAGTGTCAGGTTTATTTGCTCGTTTTCTTTTGCTTAAATGGAGTAATTTTAATGTCAAGCATGCAAATGTGAAAGTAAAATAGTGTTTTCTTTTAATGAACAAAGCAGAAAAGTAAAAGTTTTACATGAAAAAGTAGAAAAAGGTATGACAAAATGATTGACTCGAATGGATGCCACTTCATTTGTTGTGATGGCAAGTGGTGGCATCGTGTCTTGGCCACCCCTCTATGTCCCATGTTCCTCGGTTTTTTTTTTTCTTTTCATATCTACATAAAATGATTTTAAAAAATCACTAATCATAATTAGTGTAACTTCATTTCCAATAAGGGAAGTTTTTCTTTGTTCTCACTATTCGTATCGAAGATTCTAAGTGTTAACCACGTGAGTTTAGATAATGCTGGAAAAACAGTATCCACCGATGTGATCATATACGTAATCAAATCAATACGAATTAATGGTCGTTGCTTCGTCGTGATTAGGAAACTATAGTATATGATTATTGGGAAAACGATCTATTTCCCCACGAAAAGTATGTTATAGCACCAAATGTCCACCAAAGTATGATCCAGTGCTATTTTTCCCCGAAAAAAAAGTTCGAAACCTATTTCCCCACCATTTTTGGTTTACTCACGATTTCTGAAAATCGAGTTTAAAATCTTGAATCTCATACAATAAACCGATGAAAACTAAACCAAAACAAAAAAATACCCGCCAAACATATATATGGATCAGAACTATAGTCCGACCCGACATTCAAACCTAAAATACATCGGATATTAATCTGGTTAGTCATTAGGTTAACATGGTATACGGTTTGTTTAAAAACAGTAAACCACCATAAATCGATTTTATGGGGTTTTTGATTTCGATCTTTATAATTGTGGGGAAATTTTAATAGAACTTTATATTCGTGGGGAAATAGGTTTTAAACTTTGTTTTCGGAGAGAAATAACACGGGATCATACTTTGGTGGACATTTGATGCTATATCATATTTCTCGTGGGGAAATAGATCGTCTTCCCATGATTATTTAACAAGAGAAATAAATTATGGGCAATCAGAGACTTCGTAATTCTGAAAGTTCATTTTTTTAAATTAACAAAAACAAATTAAATGCTTAGCATTTATTCGTCGAGAATCCAATAAGCGAATTCGCCAAATCGAAACCGACACGTGTCCCTTGCTGCTGCACGTTACCTATAATCGCAAGCGAACTCCCCGTCGGTGCAAAGGCAAGACAGAAAGTCCCCACCGTGTCAACCGGTATCATGTAATTCTTCGCCGGCAAAGCCAACATGTTCCCGCCGGGAAAATGAAAAGCCACCGACGGGACCTCGATCGTCGTCTTACCCGACAGATCATAACACGTGTCGAACATCGCAACTCCGGCCGCTCTCTCCAAATCCGTCGTCCCTCTCGCGAACGCGTCTCTGAGCGAGTCGTAGACTACCGTCTGGAGACGAGTCACGGCGGTTCCCGAGTCGATAATGATCCCTCCGCCTCCCGACTCGTCCATCTCGAAAGAAGCCGCCGGAATCTCGAGCATCTCGCCGCCGACGCTTATCCCGGCGAGTCCGAGGTAGTAGAACGTGTCGAGCTGGTGGTTACGCAGCAGCGGAGCCACGACGGCGTCGTTCGGGATGTCGGACCCGAACTCGACGGTGGAGGACGAGTCCGAGTCGCGGTCCACGAGGCAGTAAGAGAACGACGTCGTGTCGAGCTGCGAGGGGAGAGCCAGCAGACCTCCGCCGAGTCCGAGCAACCCGGCGGCTCCGACGAACAGCCCCTCGTTGCTGTGTCCGCACCCGACGGCGACGTTGTCGACGGAAGCCGAGCCGATGGTGAACGTCTCGGTGGCGAAGTCGCCGACGGTGGAAGAACCGTCGCCGTACGAGACCTCGTAGAGACACGTGGCGTTTCTGCACTCGGAGACTTCGAGGGCTTTGCACTGTGGAGTATCGCATGAGAGGGTGGTGTAAGAGGAGGAAGATGTCGGCTCGAAGATGGGTTCGGTCTGGTGGTAACACTCGGCGCAAGGGGCGCATTGTAGCCAGTTGACGTCGCTTCCTGTGTCGAGCACCATGTAAACCTCACGCGCCGGGTTTCCGATTCCTACGCGTGTGAAGTACTCGCCGCTTCCTTGTGTTGTTCCGGAGATTAAAGGAGCTTCGATGTCTTCCTGCTCCGTGGTGTACATTGTGTGCTTGAGATCTGGTTTTGATATGTTGTTGATGGCTAGATTTAAACGAGCCATGAGGGATTTGACTCGTGCTGAGTCACGGTCGAGTCTGGCTAGTGTGAGAGACTTGTAGTCTGCGTGTTCATTTCCTCGGATGGAAGCTCGTGAGTGAAGCTGCAAGCTAAACGAAGAGGAAGAAGGATAGAGACTCTGTTCTTCTTGCTGGTTCAACCGAAACAACGACGTGGCATCCTTCGTTTTGCGAACTGAGTCAGCGACATCGAGAGTAGTTGAAGTAGTTGTGGAGATCTCTGGCAAGATTCTTGAAGTAACCCAAGAATGTGAAGCGAGGAAGAAGATGAGTATAAGAAAGCAACGGTGAGAACACATTTTTTAGTTTCCGACCGTTAGATAGACTGAGAACGAGAGAGTGTCAAGGAGAAGACAATAGTGAGTTATGTGGTGGTGTTTTGTAGATTCCAAGGGGATTTTATACTACAAGAATCTTTCAAAGAAAACAAGAAGATAGATAAATGGTTTAAGTGGAAGAGGAGGTTTATTCATCGTCTTTAGGTGTGAAGGTTAATTAAACTTTGTTTTATGAACTCAATGCGGTTAGTGTGGCGCTTATGAGTATATCTATGTTGTTTAGAATCCCATCACTTTTCATCTTTCTCCTTTATTTAAATAAAGTCTTGGCTACTTTTGGCAATGAGTTTAGCTTTTGCTAATGACTTTCAAGTAACTAACAGCTCATACATTTCATCTATTCTATGAATCCATGCATATATTAAAGCTTTATGTAACTAAAGAACGTACCTAAGAAAGTAAAGAAGGAGCTATTACTCTAAACCTGTATAAATAACACACACTTGTGCATACATTTTGCATATCATATGGCAAATGGCTTTTGAAAAGTTTGTCTACTCTAGCCAAATGGTGACCTGAAATTGTGAAATCATGGTCCCTCATGGGCCTTCTGTGTGTAACAATTATCTTAGCTTTCTTTTTTTTTTTCCTTGTATGCAACGCTTCATTTGATGATTGGGCCCGTCTAAATTACATGATGGTTAGGCCCATTAATACTACAAGTCTACCTCTAATTTTGTTTGCTAAATGACAAGTAAACACTTGTAAATTTCGACTATGTTCCTTCTTAGCAACGTTATTTTGTACAAGAGTTTCAGATACTATATCACCACTGAGTTTAGAAATTAATAAAATCTGAGTTAAAATAAGTATAGTAGGATCAAATCAATTCAATTTACGTGCTTTCGTGAATTAAGTCACGTCCAAGGGTATATACTACATGATGATTAGAGATGCTCTTAACAACATTATTTCAAGTTTAGAATGAAATAAAATTGAGTTAAAATAAGTATAGTAGGATCAAATCAAATTATGTGTTTTCGAGATTCAAGCCCTCTCCAACAAGAGTTTGGTCAACTTCTCTTGATAGTTTGTACAACGATAAGATTAGTATAGTTGCGAGTTGACAAAAAAAAAAGCATTAGTATAGTTGCGATTGGCCAATCTAGTAATCTCCAATCAGTATTAGGCAGCTCTTACAACCTATGAACACACGTATATATTCTCAATGTCGTCTTTATCGATGGTGAAGCGACAATACATCAGGGCAGTAAAGTCTCCCCTCGGCCACAGTAACGCTACCAAACGAACATAAATATCATTTTCTAAAGTCAAGTTGGGTTTTACTTGGTCCCACACAAAACAAAATCGTTGGATGCTATCAATCCACGTGGCGAGATCTCCATCGTTCAAAGAATCCGAATCAAATTCACTCAGAATCCCCCAAAAAATAAAAATAAAAAGAAAGCAATCATCTTTTGTGTGCACTTCAACAAACTTTTTATTCCGGCCACGCTCTCTCTTCTCCTCCGTGCGAGTGTGGTCTCTCTACTCTCTCCCTTTCGCCGTAGATCACTCCGTTGAATCTGTTTTCACACGGAGAAGATCTGTGGTTTCGGAGAGATTGTAGCTGCTGATTCGCTGGTTGAAACTAATTCGGCAACCATGAGCTCGGTTTTGCAGGTACAGTAAAAAAAAAGAAGGAATCTCTGTTTTTTTTTCTCAGAAAGCTCGATTTTTTTCTATCTGGGTATCGTTGTGGAAGCTAATCTGAGTTTACGGCTGATGGTTTTTTTTTTTTTCTTAAAAAAGGGTTTTACGAAGTCACTCGCCATGACTTTTGTTTCCGAGATTGGCGACAAGACATTCTTCGCCGCCGCTGTAAGTGTTTGATTGCTTTCTGTAGTTTTGTAAGGTTTAAGGTTGAAGGATTCAATGGCTTAGAAAGCTTAAAGGATCTTACTTTCTATTGAGATCTTTTGTTCTTTGAGAAAGTTTCTGTTTTTTTTAGTTCTTTTGCTCAATTTGTTTTAGAGGAGCTTCTTGTAGCTTTTATAGGGAGTAATATACTTTTGTTGTTATCCTCATTTGTAAAGCTTTAATCTTTTGTTTCACTTTATTAGATTCTGGCGATGCGTTATCCTAGGAGACTTGTGTTGGCTGGTTGTGTTTCGGCTCTGATTGTAAGTTTTTTTTTTTTGCTGAGTCATTTTGACTGTTGGGTTCAGTGACCTTTCTCCCAGGTTTTTAGCTCATGTCTTTTTGCTACTGCTTAGGTCATGACTATCCTCTCTGCTACCGTTGGATGGGCTGCTCCTAATCTGGTATAAGCTTGGCTTCTGTTATACTTTTTGCTTGAATCTTTTTACTAAATGATGTATCAAACCACCACTTGTAGATCTCTCGCAAATGGACTCATCACATAACAACGTTGTTGTTCTTTGGTTTTGGGCTATGGTCTTTGTGGGACGGTTTTAAAGAAGGAGGAGGGTAATGCTTTTCTTCTTCTCTACGTTTTGAATTAATGAGGATGATATTCAGGTTATCTGATTCTACTTTTGTTGGCAGGGGTTCTGAAGAATTGGCTGAAGTGGAAGCAGAACTGGTCTGTCTCGTCTCTCTTCACGTTACTTCTCATATTTTTAGATAAATGCTTTTGTCGTTTTTGACTTTCTTGTGTGTTTATCATCATAGGATTCTGATTTGAAGGCTAATGGTAAAACTACTAAAGATAACAACAGTAAGGTATGGAACTAAACAAAACACCAAGATCACAGACTGCGTGTTTTATGTTCTCACAAAACCATCTCTTGTCATTGTAGGTTGAAGATGAGAACAAAAAACAGAAAAGGCCGTTCCTCACACAATTCTTCTCTCCAATTTTTCTCAAGGTAAAACTAAAGAACTTCTCAGAATATGTTCTCAAAAGCAGTGGACCTTTCTTAAATCAGTTTCATGTTTGTTTGCTCTCTCTCTCTCTCTCTCTCTCTTCTTGCAGGCATTTTCGATTAACTTCTTTGGTGAATTTGGTGACAAGAGTCAGGTTTAGCTCTCACTTTACTCGATTGATTCAATCTAAACGCTTCAAATGCTCACTATATCTCTTCTTCTTTTCTTAAATAGCTTGCTACAATTGGTTTAGCCGCCGATGAAAACCCTTTTGGGGTGGTCCTTGGTGGAGTTGTGTAAGTTTCACTGTAAAACCACTTCAATCGTTTTGTGTCTGCATCACAAAGTTTTATGTTTGAAAACATTTTCGCTGACCAATCTGTGCCTACACAGGGCACAACTACTGTGCACCACTGCTGCTGTGATTGGAGGAAAGAGCTTAGCGTCTCAGATATCCGAACGAATAGTAAATATCTCTCCTTATATGATCCCATTTTGAGAGAAAGACTCGTTAAGCTTTAAAACTGAGGTTGTCTAAATGTTGTCGCAGGTTGCTCTTTCTGGAGGAATGCTTTTCATTATCTTTGGCATCCAATCGTTTCTTACTTCTGTGCAGGCTTAATGCTTCACAAAACTTTCTTTCTGGTATAAATAATATATTTCTTACATTCATCATCAGTCATTTATACAGTGGTCTTATGTCTTATTCCATTGGTTTTGTGAAAAATTGCAGGGTTGTAGGGAGAGCTGAAGATGACGATGAAGAACGTTGCTATCTATACTTCATTTAGATATGTAATCTTGATACTAGATGTTTTACACTAGTCATTACAAAACAAATCGGAAAGTTTATTTACCGTGAAAAAAAACATTTAAAGGGGCTGAAGCAGCCATTTGACTTCAATAAAGTTTTGGTAATCTTTGGTTAAATTCCTCTTTTTTTTAAAAAAATAATCCATGTGGGGTTTGATTTGATATGTGAATGCATCCATATGATATAAGTAAACATTATGGTATTTGATTTAAAATATGGTTTTAGCTAATATCACCAACACCAAAGAACAAAGTTATTGCAAAAAAGCTCAACCAGTGTAGTGATGTGAGTGGACTCTACATCACTTGAATCTGGACCATGGAATGTATTGTGGTGAGACATGACAGATCCACATTGATATTGTTCTGATTCTGTTACTGACTATGGATTTGGGATCAAAACCAGACGATTAGCAAGCTTTTGCGTCAGAGCTCTATAAATATGACAGGATAAGTGTGGATGACTGATGGATGGCATCGAAGATGAATGCTGAACTAGCATATATGTCTTATTGAATAAGGAGCAGATTTATAAGATGAAAGTTCTCTCCCTAACTTGACACGCCTGACCATTTTTTTTATGGTTTAATACTACACTTTTAATTAGATGACCCAGTGATCGATAATTTAGTGTATACGTTCTCTACTCATTACTAAGCATAGAACCTATAAGTTGAAGAATCCGCTATGATGTTCCTCAGTCCTCCAATTGTTGAGGCCAGCATTATGAACACCCCTACGATGATGGAGATCTGCCCATTACAAAAAAAAAAAAAGATAGACACATCGATGATATAGACATTGCTCATCTTCAAAAGGTTATATATAAGAATGAAAAAAATGTAGATATAGTTTTTACCCAATTGACCAACCACGTTATGCTGAATCTCTTCGGTTTCTTGATTATAAGCCACATTATACTTGGGAGCTGCATGCATGCAGCGCCATTATAAATCCATAACAAAATTATTAATGACTTATCTTCATCATGACAATAGGCTCATATAAATGCATGCATGTAGTTATTTTACCAATTATTATGAGAGTTTACTTACAAAGAAGGAAGTGGGTGCAAAGCCAAATCCTCCAAAGAACCCTAGAAGGTCTCCAAAGAAGGGGAAACTCACTCCAATAAACAATGTAAACGCTGCCATTTCCAATCACAAAGATTCAGTTAATTATAATTAGATTCTTAATTAGTCATATCATGATGAACAAAAATTAAGTCTTACCGACATAGATAGTTCTAGTGAAAAACCTCAGAACAACCCCATGCTTAAAACCGAATTTAGTAACCATCATCCTCTCCAAAAGATCAAAGACAGGCATAGCAAACACTTGGTAGCTACCAATGACGTGAACAACAACCATGAGATTAGCAGAAGCAATAAGCCAAGCTGGTCTCTGTAGATTATTCAGCACATTGTCGTCTACGTCTTGACCAAAGGCCCAGTAGCAGATTAGAGCTACCGGGAAATAGCAAATGGCGTTGACAAAGTAAGCTCCCATCACTCCTTGCCACATGGGCACCTTTGATGGTCTCTCAGGAGTTGAAGGCATTGTTGCTTGGATCTCTAGAGCCACGGCGTGACCCGCGAAAGCGAATGAGATCTGGCCTAAGGCGTTGAAGATTCTGAACGTGGACTCACTTGGACTCGTAGCTTTGTAACCGTAGCTAACGTCAGGTAGTCTTCCATGTGCGATACTTCCTGCCCACGCTATCGTTGAGTAGCTATATACATAACATATATTACAAAAGTATGATTAGTCTCGACTAGTTCACTTTCGTAAGGATCAATGATCTAAAATATAATGTGGACCGCATCATTCTAGGCCAAAACCTTTGGTCTAGTACATCAGCTGATGTACTTTATTTTAACTTATTTCAATTTCTGCTGAAAATGACAAAATCTAAACCTCTCGCTGCTTAACTAATTAGAATATTTGATTTCTTTTAAAGCAACTCATATATATTTGCAATCAGAAGTTTGATTCATTTATTTATTTCTAAAACTTTCAAATATTGTGTTCATACACAGAGTAATTTACATGTAAGCATAAGACAGATAAAAAGAAAAGCTAACCACTCAATGACCACGCTATTGAACTAATGGTTGTTACTCATCAATTCATTTAAAATATAACATATACCAAATAATTCTAATTCCAATGATTTTGGCTTGTATAAAATGGTATATAGCTCAAACATTTTGTTACAACACGTTAATGCATGTGATTCATGTCAATTTCTAAAACTGAAAAATAATATAAGCTACTAACAAAATGATATGGTCAAAGCTTGTATTGGTTTTTAAAATAATAATATTAGAGAAAAAATGATATGGTATTGCATCAAAATGATAACGTGATGATGATAAGGTGTTAGCGAGTACTGACCTGAGGGACATAACGGCGGCAGCCAAGGAGACGCCAGCGACGGAGTTGAAGTTAGGGAGCTGGGAGAGGAGGAAGTGGATCCCACCGAAGGCGAGGATCCAGTAAGACTGGCGCACGGAGCAGGTGGAGCACGTGACATCTACGAACTGCTTTATGCACTTGCCACCAGTCACCATGTAAACGATGCAGCACCCGACCTGGACGATGAGCTGTTGTGGGAGGACGATCCATGGGCCAAGTTTTGGGCCGAAAGCGTACCGACCCAGGTCAATATACCGGTCAAACCGGGTTCCCGGTACGCACTCGTGGAGCTGTACCATCTGCCACATCGTGTTTAGAGTCAGTCCCCATGTCAGTACCAACATTAATGTCCCTGGTCCCCTGTTTCCACCATATATCAGTTACATTATTATTTTTCAAACCAACAAGACAAAAATACAATTGATTCTTCTTTTAATTTTTGCATGTTCAATTAATCTCTTCTTATATCTGAAATTTGTTGCAACTAGTTCAAAATCATCATCTTAAAATGCTATTTGTTTTTTTGCATATCCTATATATTGAATCTTCTTATCTTTGAATGTTGTTGCATGCAACTAGTTCAAAATAATCATCTGAAAGGGAAATTTGTGTTGCATGATCTGTGAATCTTCCTATGTCTGGGTTTAGTTACAACTGCTTTCAAAAGGTCACCATCAGCTCATAGTGCGTTTGCTTCTTGTTTTTCTCTCTTTTCTCATTTACATGTTCTATATGGATATTCTTTTACATGAACTTAATTGCAACTAGTTCAAAATCATCAGCTAAAAGTAATGAAAAGTTTTTACGGTGTTGTTTCTCAATTAAAAAATTACGGAAATAAAGAGCAACTTATATTACAAAGATCCGTGACGTGAATTTCCACTTATTTACATGTTTTAATATTTTTAAACATTTATATAGTGGCAAACAAAATTGTAGTCCTTTTGTTTGCTTTTAAGATAGTTTGAAAGTTGAAATACACACATAAAACTGAAGAAATTATCGGCCTAATGTTGTAATTACTTGGTTTTAAAACATAATTTAAAGTAAAAAGTTTATAGAAATGATGAGTCAAATACCATCCAAGGTAAGCCATGGCGTAAGGGAGGCTGAGAACTCCCGCCCCGATCATAGCCGTGACGGTGTGGAAGGTGGAGTACCACCACTTTGCTGGCCTTGATGGTTCTACCGCCGTCCATTTCTCGCCGGACTTCTGATCAATTTCCTGCAAACAAGAACTAACTTAAGAATGAGAAGAGAAAGAAATGAATGAGAAGGTGGAATGACTCTGGAGGAAGACCTTAGAAGGAGAAATGGGAGAAGCAGAGACCATTGTGTGTGTGTGTGTGTGAGAGTGCGTCTTTTGCAGTATAGTGTCAATTCCCTTAATATAAGGAGATAAGTATAAGCTTTTTGTGTGGTGCTTTGAGTTATTATTTTGTCCAAAGAAAGTTAGTTTAAATGAATAAAATAAAGTTTACGTAATTTCTTAAAGGTCTTACCTAAATTAAATGCACTTTGAAGGGCTTTGTTTTCTCCGCACGGTGATCATTTAAAGTTGTGAAGTTGTCTGAATTTTGAAACGTGTAACGCTTTATTAAATCCAAGAAATGTGTAAGAAGTCAAAAGATACATATTGATTATTGAGCTATGGATACCACAAGGTCCACAACACACTATCACAACGTTTTTTTATTTTTGGTTGAACACACTATCACAACGTTAGAGGTAATAAACATATATCGATTTTGTAACCAATGCGAGAATTCCAATATTTAATATCATCTTCATCTACTTCTTTGGACGTTTTCTTCTTCTATCAAATCCGTCGTCATAACTCATGTTCGGAGTACGTACGACGCCAAATACGGAACATGCAGTTACATGATCATACAAAAGAGAAATGTAGTGCAAAAATGCACGGTTCATTTTGTTTAGACTCTTTTTACGCTTGATTAGTTGTTGAAAAGGTTTTTACTTGTCATTTATAATATAGATAATATTGTTAGGAGAATAAAACCTTTAGGAAAATTAAAAGATTGATGCAGCCCACCAACCACACTCACAAAGAGTTAAAGCGTCTCTATTTAGAGAAGTATTAGCTATAAAAAGAGTGGAAAACTTTGAAAATCAGCTTTTTGGCTTTTTTAATATTTGTATTTATCAATTTGCATCTTTGCTTTTCCTGATCCCACTTAATGGGTGCCATTACGCTTGTAGTTCAAGCTTGTGGGGCTTAAATAATACACAGAAAATTTTCAGAGCATTTTCTTTCCTTGAAACATCTTTTAAGAAAAGGGTCTTTGGTTATGTTCGCATAATTTGATCGAGAAAATCTAATGGCTGCGATACATTTGTATAATGCCTTGACAATTGGTACAAAGATTTTACATATTTTATCAAAATTATTATGTGCCACGTGATTAGGACCTACCTACCACCTGAGGTAAACTCACATTGGTTTAGGACAAGGAGTGTGCTCAAGAGTGGAGAAGAGAAGTCGTGTTTGTCGTCTTGAATTCAAAAAGGTTGTCGATTTAGTTTTAGTGCGCATCATAGTTACTCTGTCTTATCAATATCAATCATTTTCCTTTGTTTTTCTAAGACAACTTATCAATAATTTTGGTCTAGCTGCTTATTTTTCAAATAGTAACAGTTCAAATTCAAATGGTGAATTTAACGGAGCAAAACAAAAGGAATCTGATAGACAGATACCAAAAAAAAGGCAACAAGGCTACAACATAAGAAGCATGTTTTGTGTTTTACTTCAGAATCTAAAGTTCAGATGGAGCTAGCTAGGATAGTGATATGTGAGCAAATACTAAATGCTAATTGGAATGGGATCCTATAATTCTAGCCGTTAAAGCATAATGAAACAAAAAATGATAATAAAGATGCATTTGAAAGATTTATTTGAGACATTTAAATCCTAGTTTGACAAATAATGTAATTTTGACTTGATAAACCATAAACCTTTGCAAATTTTTTAAAAGAATTACTGATTGATATTATTGAACATGCATCTTTCATATCTGCAAACAAACTTGAAATCCAATCACGACCGTAAGTAAATATGGTTTTGATCTTCTATTTCCTTGTCAATTTGATAAACATCGACTATTAAGAGGTTCTTGATTTTGAGTGCTAAATATGACGTCATAACCAAAAAAAGAAGAAGCAAACCTCACTTTTATATATATATATATATATATATATTTCTCTAGACAAAAACAATAATAGCTTTGGTGGCTTCGGTAATGGTCAGACCCACAATAGGATGCCATTTTTCAGGCAGAGACAAAAGATACCAACTAAACAGAAGTCTAAAACCATATGGTCTATATCGAGTTAGACCAAGAAGAGAGCATTTGTGTTTATATGATGAAAACTAATTAGCAAAATGTAGAAATCTGAAAAAGAGATTTTTTTTTTTTAACATTATTATCCCATGAAGCCAGCTCCTGGCATGTTAGGCTGCCCTCCACCACCACCTTGTTGTGATCTTACAGGACCTTGGGCAAAAGCTTGACCACCCATTACTCCTGACCCAACCATCTGTTGAGGCTGCTGCTGTGACATCTGATTCAGCGGCGAAGTCTGTTGCTGCATCTGATTCAGCGGCGAAGTCTGCTGCTGCATCTGATTCAGAGGCGAAGTCTGCTGCTGCTGATGATGTTGTTGAAGCTGTGATAACTGATGCTGCTGTTGCTGTTGCTGCTGATGATGTTGGAGTTGTGACAATTGATGTTGCTGCTGCTGTTGCTGGAGTTGTGGCAGCTGTTGCTGTTGGTGGTGTTGCTGCTGCTGGATCTGTTGTTGCTGCTGCTGCTGATGAATCTGTTGTTGCTGCTGCTGCTGCTGGATTTGTTGTTGCTGCTGTTGTTGTTGTTGGTGCTGCTGCTGTTGCTGATTTGTAATTTGCGGCTTAAACACGACCATATCCTGATAGAACCATCACAAAGGAACTAACGATTTACTAACTGCATTTCTTTAAATCAAACCGATATGTAGAGAGCAGTGATGCATGATGGATTAGACAGGCTCCTTTAGCAATCAGTTTGGAAGTAAAAACTCAAGAACTAGCTAATGGATACATGTGAAGTGAAAACATCTATAGGTATCTTACTTGGTGCTTACTTACCCCTGGAAAAAGCATTCCAATCAAGCGGCAAGCCTTGTCAGAGACAGAGAGAAGCAGCGTCTGTGACGGCAGCTGAATGACTGCACACTGCAATTCAGAGGCAGACATAGTTATCATAAAAAGCAAGGCACAAGATTAAGCAATCAAAACAAGGCTACAAGTTTAGTAGTCGTAACGAGTACGGTGAAAACATTGATAGATTTACCGTACAACTTATATACAGATATCGATTAAACCAGTAGCCAGCCATCATATTGCTATCAAGTTCGAAATAAAGAGAGTGAAATATATAGAAAAGGAAATAACTGGCATAAACTATCAACAAAACTTACAAGCTTCTTATCCTGAAGTTGTCCTAAGAACCCGTGCTGACTCATGGCTCGAAACACAAGGAAGTCAGCTTTGCCAACATATTGCCTGATGCAAAGGCAGATGGAAAAAATTAGAGATACGAAAACAGTATATTCCAATGAAAAGTTAAAGCAAGAGAATAGTACTTGTTATTCATATGATCCTGGGATATGAGACGAACAATCTGCATGGTTGGTGGCCAGTTTGCTGCCAACCTGGGGAGAGAAAAAAAAAGAAGAAGAGAAAGCAAAAACTGCTTTAGCAGCTACAATCATTTCCCAAGGTGTAGGTAGACTGCTAATGAAACTTGTCGGGTAACAAAGCAATTTTCATATTTCAGTTAGTTATGAACTTACGAATCAGAGGCTGAAGCATTTCGGTAACCCTGTCAAATATAAGCAAAAACATTACAATTTGCTAGGAGCAACACAAGTTAACAGGTCTCTGGAAAAGAAAGATGTGATAAAGCATTAAGCAAGCATGTGATCCCACAATTTACATAAAGCGGGAAAGATGAGCCCATGGGGGTGATAGTCAATGCCCTAAACATACCTCAAGTCTGGTGATAAGAACAGGCTGCCCTTGTCTTTGCCCAGATAAATTTCCCTACATGAATCAGAAAATGTTTTACATTATCATCAGACCACCCGCTGCTATTTCAGACAAGGTGAACTAATATTACCTCCCAGACTTTTACGTATTTGGATTGCGAAGGCTGCAGAGCCCCTGATGATGGCTGTGACAACTGCATATTAGGAGCTGAACTGTTGCTGCCACCAAGTTGTTGTATTCCTGATTGCGCCTGTTGGCCAACTCCTGGAGTAGGCATCATTCCACCTGTTCCAGATGAGACATTTCCTTGACCGAGACCAGTCATCATGTTTTGATTCATGGAAATTCCACCTTGCATCATCTGTGAACCAGAATGACTTCCTTGGTTCATCCCTTGCATTGGTTGAGGCATTGGTTGAGAAACACCAAGGTTCGAAGTGTTGTTTGACGTTGTTTGAGGACTAAAGGAATTATTAGGACCCGGGCTTTGCCCCGCTTGTGCATTTCCCATAAGTGCACCTGAACCAGCCATTGAAGTATTTCCCTGCTGTCCAGATGAAAACACAGTTTGTGAAGGAGGCTGAGATGTAGCCATTCCTGTCGATATCATATTTGACACATGCATTGCAACTGCACTTTGCCCAGCCGACGAGGCTGCCCCCGCCAGAGCTGCAGAGCTCATGGCTTGTCGAACTTGAGAAAGGTTATTCAAAAGATTTACATTTCCAGGAGGGCCAGTACGCAATGGTGGCGTCATTCCACTAACCACAGGCTTAACATCTGGTGCATTCTCGGCATTGGTGACCATTTCTTGAGAAACTGACGATGCTGAAGATGTTTGAACTGAAGGAATTGCCTGTGAAGCAGGCCGAGCCACGGAGGGGATATGCGGAAAAGTTGGAACTGCTGCCATAGAAGATACAGTGCTAGGCTCCTGAAATTTAAATTTAAATTTAAAAAATCCAATTAACAAGCTTTATATATTTATATGATGTTAGGTTATCTAATTAGTTGATACGATATATTTCAGATATACACATATTGGATATTCAAAAGAACATAACGTTAAATAAATATAACTAAATCTAAAACAATATTTTTAAATGTCTTATCAAGCACCAAAGAATAAATTTTACTTATCCTTTGCGATTTATGGTTTCTACAAAATAAACAGAAATCTCGTTGCCACCTCCAACTGACTAAAAAGATCAAATAGACTTACAACTTTCACAGTAGCAGTTGGAACTGGTCCAACAGAAACTGGTTGCCGATTAAGAATAGGTCCATTGGCTGAAAATCACACAAAAAAAAAGTCATCTTCACATAAAAAGAAGAGCAAGATAATTCAACTAAAAATAAGATAATTCAACTAAAAATAAGGTGCTCAGCAGAAGAACCTGATGGCACAGAAGCTGGAGGTGGCCCAGTGACTGGAAGAGATGGAGCGACAATGGCCCTGTCCATTTTCACAGGGCTTTGAGTCTGTGGCACATTCGTAGCAGAATGACTTAAGGCAGCACGTGCCTCCACAAAATTCTCTGAGATCAGGACAAGATAGAATGTGTTTTTGACCGTGTCAATTGACAAGTCCGGACTTTGTGGATTGAGCTTTCCCTGCAATTAAAATTTAAAAAGCGTTACTCATAAAAGTCTTACGTCAGTCTGTAGCACTGATGATAAAGAGTTGGCTGAAAAAGAAACTTATGTTAGCTGAACATCTAGTGAAATGTAAACAGATACGCAGTCTCACCACATTGTATAGAGCTCTAATCTTTGGAAGCTGCTTTGGACACACAACAGACAAAGAAACAGAGCACTGCAGACCAAATAGAAGGTGAGTGATTCCCCAAAAGAAGAGTATTTGTAATACATGGGAAATTCATAAAAAAGGTACCCTAGAAAAATATGATGCCACTGTCTCGGCATCTGATAAACGACTTTCAGGCAGCACATCGCCATTTTCCGCATTTTGAAATTTTGGACGATATACAGGTGTTGGCAACGAGTAAGGGTTGCTGGCTGTGATTAAGATACAGTGCCTTTTCAGATCATTACTTGGTTGAGCTTGGCCTGAAGGAGGAGGAAACATCTGCGTCATGAAAGGCAGAAAAAACGTGAGGTTTAAAGATGATAATATCTTTGACAGAAGCAGCATTATATACAATGAGCTCATGGGGAAAAAAAAAGTTTCACTGAGAAACTAAACTAGTCAAAAGTTGCTTGAAAGACAGTGGCCAAACATATGTATTTCTAATTACGTCATAGATGATTAAAGATAAAGTTTCCGACCATTAACGCTTCGGCAAGACCTTCTGCTGTGGCGGCTTCATTGAAACCACCGCCGGCAAATTGTATGGATGAAAGCCAATGAAAGAAAATATCAACATCTCTTGTCCAGCCACTCCTTTGTACCAAGCAACCTAAGAAGACGGAGATAAATCAGAATAAAATGGAATAACCATGAAAAATACAATGTTTGTAATTGGATATTACAGTAATGGAGCGCTACACTTACCACAATATGAACCATGAGAATTGAAGATGACCAGCGCTAGCTCCACATTCGAAACAGGGTTCCTCTGCAAGTTTAGAAGATACATAAAGACTCATTAACCATCAAATTAGACATAACAAATTTGTCTACTCGCTCTCTATTTCTGTCGCAATGATTTGACAGATTACGGTTGTTTAACAACTAACATACATAAGTATTTAAAAATGTTTAAAGAAAAAAAAAAAAAAAAGAGAGAGGAATTCGAAACAACGAACAACTGTGTTCGCTCAAGAATGAAAACTAATAGTTTTCCTCAAAAAAGAACGAGGATGAGTCACAGATACCGTACCTCTCCATTTAACTCACTGCCACAGAAAGACCTGCACAAACACACACAGAGAGAGCATTAACAGACGATGGAAGTAAAATTTCAACATTTGCAGGATGAGAACTTAGATCAAACATCAGAAACCTAACATAAATGCATCAACTTTCAATTCCAAAACATAAGAGCACTAAGATGCTAGGGGAAACATGCACACTTTCACCCACAAAAAAAAAAAAACACTTCTCCCTGGCTCTTAGAGATACATACAGTAATGGAGGAGTTCAAAGAGCTTTGTGAGACTTAACTAAACATGTTAAATACCAATTTTCAACATAATTGAGTTAACCAATTACATATACATTCTGCTTCATAGATGAAAAAAAATGAATCAAATACGAAACCACAATTGAGGCTAAATCAGAGAACATCATCAAACATACAGAACAGTAAATCACTCAACGATCTTAGCTACCGATGAAATTAAGATCAGAAACCCTAAACACGGAAAAGGGGATTATTATTATTGTTAGAAAACCTGATGATTTTGTGGAGATAGTCGGAGAGGATGGTTTGCCAGTAAGGACCCAACGCTGCGGTGCCTTCTGCCACGACGATCAGCTGTTTCATCTCCGACGACATGATCGGAAACTCGCCTCGAAGAAGCTGTGACGCGAAACCAAAGGAAGACGCAAAGACTCCGTCTCTCTCTCTCTCTCTCTCTCTCTCTCCTCTAATTACTGATCTTCTTCTCTTCTTAAAAGCGTAACGATTTTTCACCGACGGTAACTTCTTGAGAAATTTTTTTAGCTTGGTTAAGTTTCTTTCTTATCCTCAGGTAAAAAAGGAGGAACCGAACTGAATTACGACTTTCTTTTTTGTTTTGAATTAAAATTTATAAATCACAAAACCAATAATAATAAATGATTTCAATATGGATTTTCAAAATCAATTAAAATACACCAATTAATAATCTCTACTAATAGTATGGAAATAAATCAATATATATATATATATCTAAAAAACCTGATATTTTATTTTATTACTTATCTTTGAATTCAGTTTTTTACCTATTAGAGATATTGAATCTGTGTTGTTTTTTCAATTTTAGGCTGATTTTAAATTAATTGTAAGTGTTTTTAATAGAACACAAACAAATATAATTTATAATTATTTACAAATTATTTGTTTGTGTTCTATTGATTAAGTATATTTGTTTGTGAATAATTATTTGTTTGTATATTTGTTTTAAGTATATTTGTTTGTGTTTTATTAAATTTTACTATGGATATTGGAATTAGATGTTGATTTTAAAATTGAAATTTTATATTGAGATTTTATTAGGTGTGTGTTCGGAAACCCATTCGGGTTCGGTTCGGTTCAGGTCTATTCGAGTTTTCGAGGTTAAAGATTTCAGTCTCATTTGGGTATTTCTAAATTTCGATCCAAGTTTGGTTCGGATTTTTGCAGTTTTGGTGCGGGTTCGGATAACCCATTATATTATTTTAAAAATTTCTGAAAATCCATAAACAAAATAATATATTATATATATATTTGAATAATATATGTTAAAGTACATATAAACTTAACATATAAATTGATTCAGTTTGAATATTTGGATAGAGAATCAATGAATATTTAAATATTTGTATACATTTTCAAGTATTTCTGACAATTTACTTTTGACTATTTGTATATATTTTCAAGTATTTTGGATAATTTAAAAATATCTTATATTTTTGGGATTTTTTTAATATGTCTTAAATCTAAAAATAATTTAAATATTTAGGTATATAAAATTAGTTCGGACACATTCGGGTACCCGAATACTTCGGTTCGGATAGGATTTGGTTTCAGTTCTTTAAATACCAAAATTTTGAACCCATCAGAATATTTAATTAATTTCGATCGGATTCGGTACTACTTTTTTGATCGAGTTCGGGTTGGTTCTTCGGATTCAGAGTTTTTGTCAAGTCCTAGATTTTCTAAATAAAAAAAAAAGTTATTTAGACAGTAACATTAAAAAAATGAAAAACGATTTGACCAGAATTTATAAAATTCATTCCTTTTATAAAATTCATTCGTTTTAAAAAAAAAATCATTCATTTAATAAAAACTTATCATAATGACCAGAATTTTGGTTTTTAATGATTAGATGATTAGATATTATAAGTGATTTGCAGGATTTGAAACAAAATAAGAATCTTTTGTTAGTTGATTGAGATCGTAATTGTTATGATGCTTACTTAGATATAGGAAAAGATCTTGGAAGGTAATTTCTTTTAGGAAAATAATAAATGATTAGTTTTGATTTTGTGCTTCAATAATATATGGTGATAATAACGTAATTTTAAGTTTGATTCTGTCAATTAGATTAGACTGGTTTTAGTATATTTATAAACGATGGTTTACATGTTGGTCTTAAAATTGATAATAATATATATCATGATACTAACCATGAAACAAAACCAACAAAAAAAAAGAAACAAAACCAACAAATAGATAGATGAACATAATACTAAGATAATAAACAGTTCTTAAATAATTTAAGGTTTTCTTAATCAATCAAAAAATGTACGGGAATTATGTTGTATTGTATTTAACCATTTAGGTTTTAGTGTAATAATGAATTTGTATCTATCTGATATAGTTGTAGGGCTGGGAAAAAAATCCAGATCCGAAAAACCGAACCGAATCTGATCCGAAAAAGTAGTACCGAACCCGAACCGAAATTTATTAAATATTCGAACGGATTCAAAATTTTGGTATTTTTAGAACTGAAACCGAACCCGACCCGAACCGAAGTATTTCGGGTACCCAAAATAGATTTATATATCTAAATATATTAACTATTTTTAGATTTAATGTATATTAAAACATCCAAAATATATAAGATACTTTTAAATTTTCCAAAATACTTGAAAATATATACAAATAGTCAAAAGTAAATGTCTAAAATAGCTAAAGTATACTCAAAACACCAAAAATACTTAAACAATCTACGATTCTCTATTCAAATGTTCAAATCAAACTAATTTATATGTTAAGTTTAGGTATTTTGACATATGTTATTTAAATTTATTTGTAATATATTATTTTATTTATAGATTTTGAGAAATTTAAAGTATATAATGAATTTTAAAATTTTAAAAATAATTTAAATGGGTTATCCGAACCCGAACCGAATCCGCAAAGATTCGAACCGAACCAGAACTGAAATTTAGAAATACCCGAATGGGACTGAAATCTTTAACCCCGAAAACCCGAAACCCGAATAGACCCGAATCGAACTCAAATGGGTACCCGAACGCCAACACCTAGAGTCACCCAATTTTGTAGTGATGGTGAGGTCAAACTTGTTTTCATGAAATCTTTAGCAAATTATAATATTCAGATATAGTTGCATTTTTCCTTCTTTCAAATTAACAAAAAAAAAACAGAAAACGTATATAATCTTAGTTTGTCTTTACACTAGTTGGAAATCGAGACATTTGCTTCCTTTGACCATTCTATTAGCTCCTCACTATCTCTAGTCTAGCTTATGGCTTCTTCTTCGAAAGGTTGTATACTTTCTCCATCTTTTACTTTTCCTCCACCGTAAGAAATGTTACATCTAGAAGTTTTCGTCTTCTATATCTTAATACGTTCATTTGTTCTGGTATCTCAAAAATGTAATGCCGTTAAGATAACACTTTTCGTTTTGATGTTAAACACGATGATAACACCTGAGTAGACTAAAGAGGTAGATGTCATTTTGAAGTGCATTTATTTATTAGAAAAAAAAATCCATTTTGTAGATCGTCCCCAAAAAACACTTGTGCATCGGCCGCTTGGCTCTATTTCCGCTTGGCCATTGTAAATTTGATTGTTTTGTCATCTACAAATATTGTTAGCAAAGATTTTTCATCACTACTCGCATGGAATATCCTTCCGCCTTATACAAAATATATATATTAGTTTGTTCTAGAACATGTATTAGACTATTCTCTAGAAAATATAGTGTTATAGTAGATTTAGAAAATATACATTTTGAAGTAAAATGAACTATGGTATGTGGAAATTGTTTCAATAAATAAAGTAAAAATTAAGAAAATAAATATGGGAAACGAGTCATGGAACATCACCAAACTAATATATGTCTAAGACTCTAGACTTTGGAGTATATCCTTTCATTTTTATAATAAGAAGAACATGATGAAGAAAAAGACATTCAAAATTTTCAAATTAAGTAATGTATGGCTACTTAGTTGTAGTTCTTATCTCAAACATCACCAAAATGTTAACGCCAATGCCTATTCATCACTATAGATGGTTGAAAAATGAGGGTTTGATCGAAAGAATATGTTGCTTTATATTGTTATTCTATAACTACGGTTATATATTTTTTTATAGAACCAACTACACTCCGCGGAACAAACAAGATCCTCTTATTAAGATGCATGAAACTTAAGACAAAAGACAAGTAATTATCAGTCTTCGAGATGTACTTCTTTTAATTACGTGAATGTGGTTCTA
Source organism: Brassica nigra (assembly GCA_016432835.1). Classification (NCBI taxonomy): domain Eukaryota; kingdom Viridiplantae; phylum Streptophyta; class Magnoliopsida; order Brassicales; family Brassicaceae; genus Brassica; species Brassica nigra. The sequence goes on along the minus strand of CM028248.1, from coordinate 51,555,326 downwards.
AAATCGTAATGTTGCTTCCGTGAAGGTTATTAATGAATAATGGTCAGTGCTTTCAACAGATCGTACACGGAAACAGTTTTTTAAACTTCAGTTTTAAGAAACGTACAGAATCTTTGAACAATCGACGTTGTTCTTCTCCCTTTAAGCATCTCAACACACATCAAAAGATCTTGGTATCTTTTTTTTTTGGCCAAACGGATCATCATTGAAACTCGAATGAAAATTCGTAACAGATAGTAGCTCTATTTTTGCTCAAAAAGTCGAAACCATAAATAAAATAGCAACACAAATTAACACTAGAAATCGGCAGCAATGCAACCATTTCACCTGTAGATGCAAAGTGTTGATCCAGACGACTAGGCCTAATCTTTAGACCCCACATAACTTCGGCTTTAACACCTTTAAACCTTTTATGCTCTCTGGGACTACTAGGTTCAGAGCTTTGATCAAAAGAGTAAGACCTCGCTAGCAGCGATCTTGGCCATTCAGCGCTTTCCGGTACAACGGGATGAGTAGGACGAGCTACCACATCAACAACATAACTATCCACACTAATAGATCGAAGCCTACCGAAGAACTCCTTGTCACCTCTGACACCATTGGAGACCACCACCAAACATGCTGGAGGAGGATTGTCCAATTGCCATAAAAGAATGTCGATGAACATCGTATTACGTCTCGAGGACCTATCATCCCCTCCGGGAAGGAAGTAGATTCTTGAATCCCACGTCTTCTTACGCAGAAACTCACCCTCCCTCCCCCAAGTCACATTCTTCTTCTCATCAACGTAAGTCCAGATCGTCACCTTAGTACCTGTAGAACCCATTTCCTCCAAACATGTTTCGATTTTTTTGTAGGTCTCATCGGGAGTGGAATTAACAGGGAATGGGAAATCCTCCAAGTCCCAGAACACGCCCTCTTCGGCCTCATCGACGCCCATGGAATTGGAGACATTCTCGGGTTGAAAAGATCTTCGTATCTCACCGACGTTTTATTATTGGATATGCTGACATTAAACAATTCTATTTGATCCCATAAGATATTCTCTAACAAGCACTAAATGCATAAATACCAGTTTTGGCCAAATACTCAAAACAAGTATGTTTCAATTGAAAACATTGCAATAAAGGGATTATATAACCAAGATAAAAGATATGATTATTGACCAACAAGAGATATAAGATAGAGTCTAAAAACATCATTTTTCCTTTCATTTGATGAACACACATCATATTCCCTAACGGCGAAAAAACAAACCAAATTAGATGTGAGCAAAAAAAAATAAAAAAAAACTATTTCCTAGTCATCATTTTTCTTGTCTTATCCTAATTTACAACTTGCCAATTTGATAGACTTTTCTGTAAAAGGGAAATAAATTTTAAAAATTAAAATGAAATGGTCACAAGGCGTTGATTATGGCCTGCTTCTTGGAACATCCTAACGCAGACAATTCAACTTCCCGAGATCTCTTCTTGTCACCACCGAACTCCACTGCGACGTCGTTCGGTCCAGCGTTAGAAGTCGCACTAAAAATGTTGACCCCGAAAAGCCTAACCACATTCTGAACCGGGTCGATTAGCTCCGTACCGGACCGGACTTTCCAGTCGATATACAATTGCCGGTCCGGTCCGGTCGACCTCTCGAAACAAACCACATCACCGGCTCTGAGATTCTTCTCTTTAACGAACCGGCTCCACCCCTTGGTCAACACGTAACTTTGACTGCTGTTCCAGTACGAGTAACGGAACCGCCACACTTTCCCCGTCCTGTCTTCCAGATTAATCAAAACGCCTTTCGCCGATGACGGCGACGGATTAACCGTCATAGCCGGTAACGGAAAATGCTTCTCCGCGTGCTGTTTCGGTATCACCAACCGGTTGAGCTTCCCGACGTCGCTCGGCGTAACTGCTTTCTCGAAAAGAACCTCGCGCGAAACGCCGTCGTTTTCGTTAATAACCGCCGTCTTCGACTCGCACCGTTTTCCGTTACCGTCGAGGAACTTCCTTCTGCTCTGCTGAAGCTCGTCGGCGTAAGTGTGTTTCCTCAGCATGTCGACGATCTCGGCCTTGGAATGAGCCTCGAGGAAAGCAGACTCCGCATCAGCATCATCATCGCTGCTCGCCGGAGACTTGAAGTTCGTGACGGCGTCGCGGCCGCGGAACCTCCGAGCGGCGATGTCGTAGGAAGCCGCGGCCTCTTCCTCCTCGTTGAAGGTCCCTAACCAGACGCGCTGGTGCTTCTCGTAAATCTGAGCTCCCCATCTTCCGTTGGGCTGAGGGACGACGCCTTTGTACTTCGACGACGGGAGCTTACGCGACTCTGTCTCGACGCCGTTCTCTAGATCGAGAACCACGCTGCTCCCGCCGCTTCCCATTCTGTAGAGACGCATCGCCGGAGGAGGATGAGGAGGAGGAGAGAGTGTCTTCTTAGACATGGAGAGAGTTTCTGAAGTGTTGCTAGTGTTGTCGTCTAGACAGCTGTAATCCATTTGTTTTGAACGTTGATAGAGAAATGGGCTGTGTTGTTGTTGCTTTATGACGAGAGATGAGGTTGGAGTATTACTATATATATATACAGAGGGGGAATGCATGTATGTTCCCTTTGATATTATTTTTTCAAGACATGATAGGATGTAACAGAGATAAATGTAAAATGTGGGTAACGTATAAAGAAAAGGTTGAAATTACAAATAATAATGGGGGGGAGAGATGCAGAAGAGTGGGGTCAAGTCTTGCAAAAATAGCAAAATGAGATAGTTAAGAGGAAGTTTCATGGGAAGAGATAAAAGAGGGTCAGTCCAAAAATATGGGTACTAGTGGCCATTCAGAACATGGACATTAAAAAGGAATCTGTTGTTTCTGAATATTTCACTACCAGACAAAGAATAATACTGCTACTAGCAATGAGGTTCTTGATGCATTCAGAATAGAAAATACAGATGAGAATAACCATGTTCCACACTGAAAAATGGTGAATATTAGTATCTCTTCTTTTGTCTGCAGATTAAACAGAGAGTATTATGCATATGCAATGAACTGAATGGTCCATATCGAAATGGAGAATTGAAAAATTGTATGTCTAAGTTACTGTTTAGAGTTGACTCGTTGAGAGATATGTAGAAGAAATAATGGGCAATGTGTAGCAAAGATGAGGATAGAATAGGGAGCCAAGTGGGAAGGGGGCTCACATGACATTTGGACCTTCTCATCTTTTCTTTTATTTGTTGTAATTATCTATTTATTGTGCATCCCCCCCACCTTTCAAGCTTTTGTTGAAACTATTATTCGCCATTCCATATTTGGTATGTGACATTTCTCTTTACATTTTATGCAATTTGTTTGCTTACTTGGCTATGATCATTGGTTTCTTCTATGTTTCCTACAAGTCAATAGCTACTTTCTTTTTTTTTTTTTTTGAAACACAGTCCATAGCTACTTCAGTTTGGTTTTGTTTGGTTTTATCCTCTAAGCACTTACATTTGTACGTAGAGTCTTTCACTGGCTTTGCTACGCTAAGTCTATACATTGCACTAATGTTTCCTTTAACTCGGACACGAGATCCATCAAGCTACGTTTCTAAAAACATTTATAAGGAACCTCAGTTCAAAATTTTGAAGAAAGGTAGACTCATATTAAAAGAACTTGGGTTAACCTGTTCACTATCAATTGGAGCAAAGATTCATACTCTAATTTCCCCCTATGTTTTGGGGTTTACAACAACATGGAAAAACGTTTAACCCAAACAATATCCCAATATCTTAGGACGCCCCTTTTTTAGTAGAAGAATAATTTTGATAATCAAATAAAAGAATATTAGTTTCATTATTTCGTGTGTTACAAATCCACAAGAGATGAATTTAATCATCCATAAGCACAAAATCGAACCCTCAGCTTGTATGTGGTATGCCTATATTAGTTTTAAAAGTGCTGATTTAGTTGATGGTTGAACTAAACAAATCATAATATTTCTCCTAAACCATTGAACACTCCTCTATTTGTTTTTGTTTTTTTTATATTGTTTGTTTTCTCTAGCTTTCTTTAAATCTATAATATTTCACGGCATATAAGATCAAAACTAAACAATTGGTGTGAATGCATAACATAAAACGTCAACTTTCGTTGTTCTGAACGTTTCATAAGCTATAAACCAATGAGTTCTACACCATTATTGATCAATTATACGAATCATAATTAAATATATAGGATAATAAGAATGGGGACAAAGAAGATCAAGACAGGATGATTGTATGTGAAGGGGAGATGAATCCATCGTATTACCCAAAGCTATATTCTTGTACGGAGCAGAGTACCTAATGCCCTCCCTTTTCTTGGTCCTACTTTCAAATGTTTATCCATTTTTGTTTGAAACAAAAGTAATAACTTATCCATTTTGAAAGAATTTTTTATTATGTCTTCTGCTGAAGCCAGTGATCTTAGAGAGTTAAAACGATCTAGACACTTAACCTACTTGATTGGTGGTTCGCTGACAAAAAAGAAGATTAGTGGTTCATCACAAGTCAATCATGTTCAACCCGTTCCCACCCAAGATACAAATACAAAACAAAAATCCGCGTTGGCCTACCAATATAACAGTGTTGGTCCGTGCCAATGGTTACTTATATGTAATTTAAGATGCAAGATTGCCACATGCATTAGTTAAAAATGGGTTTGGTGTAATTGACAACAATGGCGTCTAAATTTTTTACCAAAAAAATGTCGTCTAAATTGGGTCATGCAAAAAATGCAAGTGGGATAAAGACAACGAGCGATATGTCTTTTTCAGGAAGAAAAGGTCTTGAAAATATACATGCACCTATATAAATGTTCGTCATCTCCATCCCCACTCCATATTTTAATCTATTTATAGAGTAAATGGAGTGAAAAATGGAATAATGAACAAAAAACAAAAGCATTACTCTATAAATGGAGTAATGTTTTTATTTTTTGTTCACTACTCCATTTTCCATTCAATTTTTCTCTATAAATGGAGTAAAATATAGAGTGGGGATGAAGATGCTCTTAATAACATTATACTGTTACTTGTGTTAGAAATAATCAGGTTGGTCTAACTAATTAAATCCAGTGGGGGTAGTCAGCTCCTGGGTGTGGTAACTAAAAATATGGCCTAACTTAGGCCACCTTAGCAAACCAATTAAGTATAGTGTTAAATTAAGGTTCTTTAATTTAAATGAATTAATGCGTGGCTCCCTCCTGACTTCTTACATATAAATAAAAAATATGACAAAGCGTGAGATATGTTTAATCAACTAACTCACTGGACATCTAAATTTTCAGTCCATCATTGCAAACCTAATTCACGTGATTATATTAATTATCGATCAAATCAGCTACTTATATATTAAAATTAGTTCTAAGTTGCTAACTGTGATATGGTTTCACGATGTTCTAGGGATTTTTGTTTGTTTTATAGTCGCATATATTTGGAACAATTTGTTTGACCAAAAAAAAATATTTGGAACAAATTGACCATTTTGGCATATTTTATAGTTGATTGACTTTTTATTTTCCTGTTAAACAACTCTACACCATTTTTATCAGTTAAAAAGATGATTTTTTAACAAGATGATTTGTTGGCGAAATGTCTTTTTCAGCAACAGAACATATTGATTGGCGGAAACTGCTTTTCCATTACCCGAATGTGTTTGTTTGAAACAAATAATAATAAATAACATCACAGATTAGAAAGTTATGCCTATATAATATCACAAAAACAACTTTTTGGTGAACTTTTGTAAATATGATTGACCAGGAATAATAAAACAGAGTTAGATGAGAAACCTCACTATATAATATTTAAAATTTGGAAAAATTGACAAAATAATCCCCAACTTTGGAAAATAAGCCAAAATAATATCTAACTCACAAACATGCCATTTTAACCCTCAAATTCTAGCCAAACACGAATAAATCTCATACTTTCGTTGACCAAGCCATTTCAATCTCGTCAAAATTCAACCGTTTAGTACCGTTAGTTATATTTAACGGTTGACTTTTAATGAGACCAAAATGACTTGGTCAGCAAAAATATGAGATTTTTTTGGTTCAAAATTTAAAAATTAAAGATTAAAATTACTTACTTAATATCTTAATTAAATAATTTGTTTTTTTACAACAAAAATTGTAGTTTATCATATCAATTAGAATGACTAACTTAATAAAATATGTCGAAATAAGCTTAATATTCTAAAATTGAATTCAAAACTAAAAATTTTAAAAAATTATTTAAAATACAATTATATTGTAAATTCAAATATAACATAAAATAATTAAATGCTTAAGTTCAACACAATTTGAAAATAAACACAAAAGTTAAAGGTAAAACCTTAAATACATTTTTGTTAGAAGTATGATCACATAAGTTCAAAGTAAAACCCTTTACATATTTCCTTTTCTCCTTTTTCACTTATTTCGTACATCTTCAATCGAGTATATGTGATCATACTTCTAAAAAAAGTATTTATGGTTTTCCCTTTACATTTTATATTTATTTTGAAAATTGTGTTAAATTTAAGTACTTAATTTTATGTTCTATATTAATTTACATTGTAAATTTATTTTAAGTTTAAGTATTTTTATCAAACAATTTTTTTGTTTTTAATTCATTTTAAAAATATTATGTCTAAGTTTATTTGAACATGATTTTAAGTTAGTCACTCTAATCGATATGTAAATCTATAATCTTTTTTTCTCAAGAAAAAGAAAAAACAAATTTTTTTAAGTAAGATAGTTTTAAGTAATTAATTTTAATCATTAACTTTTAAATTTTGAACTAAAAAATCTCATATTTTTGTTAACCAAGCCATTTTGACCTCATTAAAAGTCAACCGTTAAATATAACTAACGGTACTAAACGGTTGAATTTGGAAGAGATTAAAATGGCTTGATCAACGAAAGTATGAGATTTATTCGTGTTTGACTAGGAGTTAAAGGTTAAAATGGTGTATTTGTGAATTGAAGATTATTTTGGTTTATTTTCAAAAGTTGAGGGTTATTTTGTCAATTTTCACTTGTTTATTGAAACTTTTAACTGTTTCAGTCATTTTCCAATAATAATATTTCTTGTAACAAATCTATTATTATAAAGTTGAGTTTGCTCACTCCTGAAGCATGCCACATGGGACGACACGTCATAAATTCAAAGGCTAAGAGCGCGACATGTGTCCCGTGAAACCAAAGATTAATATTTCATTAATTCTTGAGTTTAATGGATTTTATGTGTTTACTACGGTTCAAATACATCTTTTCCAAAAAAGATACTGAAACTTAAACAAACCGGCCGTCGAGCAACAATTCCCGCTCAATCCACATTAGAAATCCACGGTTTCACCGTGACGAACGATTCCGATCAATGTCGGTTGAAGTGAATACTTCTTTAATCGGTGCCGCAGAAATTAACTTGGTTCATGCATCTTCACTAAAATTCACATTAATACAAGCTGAATAGACTTCTTTAATCTGGTGCTACGGAAATTAACTTGTTCATGCATCTTCACTAAAATTCACATTAATACATATTCTCTACTTCTTGAATCTCACATTCAATGAATCCATTCATTCATTCCTTTGTGTTAATCCTCCATTATAAATATGAAAGTTTTCTTCCAACATAATCATCAGTTCATTTCTTTTAATAAACAACACAAAAGTGACATTTTGTTAAGCCCATGGTTGTGCTTAATTGATTGTGATGAAAAGTGATAAGAAATAGAGAAATGAGATGAGAAACAGAGAACAAGAGAAAAGAGGAAGATGATATAAGAAGGAGAAAAAAATTTTAGTGAACCTTTTTAAGAGATCTAACTAATACGATATGAAAACAATAGTTTCATATATATATATATATATGTGAAAATAATGTTTCACAATTAATAAAGCTGAATCATTTACTTTGTGATGGTATTTTATCAAGAAAAGTTGTCTAAAAATTTAACACTATCGTTTTTAAAGTTTTATTAAGTATTCGATATTTTCATCATCTTATTGTTTTAAACCAAATTTATTGGTAAATTATTTAATAATGCATAATTTGTTTTTATCAATATTTTATTTTAGGTCTAACAAAACATGACATCAATCTAAAATAATATTTTAGCACATAATTAATAATATAATATCAAAGACATAAAATTTAAAATATTCATAAGAAAAATATAATCTAAGATTTTTGTATTAAACATTATTTTACTTATTATCAAAATTATCATAAATACAATAGAATAAACAAAGAAAATGTGTAAAATTATTATGTATTCATGAACATTTTAATATTAAGATGATCATGGTCTATAAAAAGAATAACAAAACATACACAATAAAAGTTAATATCGCCTTAAATTTTAAGTAAGCTAAACAATTTGAAATACTCATTAACTGATATATTTATGTATTTTCGATTAGTAACACGTCCGTAGGGTGATGAGAGAGAGAGAAAAAAAAAATTATGTTAATAGTAAAAATTAGTTGTTTGGTTAATTTTAAATTAAGAAAATAGTATATCTCATGTAAATCTTTTGCAAATGTAAACCTAAAACACAAACCACAAATCATATAAAAATAATAATCTTGATTACAAGTAAAGTATATCTCGCCCGTAAGGCGGACCGACCCTAGTAGTTTTAAAAAGCCAGATATGAGAAGAAGATCCGTTAAAATGACGCCAATTCGCCAATCTTCAAGTTACATTGTTTACTTTGCCAGTTCAAAATTATTTAAACATTGATTTTTGTCCTAAGATAGAATAGTAGGTATATATTAGTATTAATATTGTAGAATAGTGATGAGTAGTTAACAAATACTAAAAATACACATGTGAGAGTTTTTAAAATGAGACTGCTTTTGTTGACCAGCAAATTAATGAACCTTATCGAAGAGAATCGTAACCATTGGTTATGCGACGTGAATTTCACGTGTACTCTTGGTCCGACCTGAATGGCTCATTACTTCAACCTATTGGCTTTTGGAGCCTTTTTGCATTGGTTAGAGACATCTAGGGCTTGGTATGACCCATTGAGTTTCACATCAGGTTTAATCGAGTTTCAAGTTTTCGGATCTATAAATTTCGGTTCCATTCAGATATTATAAAAATTCGGTTGGGTTTAATAACAATTTTAAAAACCAGTTGAACTTAATATAATTTAAATTTTAAAATCTTAATCGAGGTTTAATTTCAAAATATTATTTTATAATTAGTTAGACCCCAAATCAAATAAAATCCAGTGTTATTTATATAAGTACTGTAAAATTAAGAGTAAGTGTTTTTATCACTATTCTTTTTGGTTTTAGTGTTATTTGTACACCTAAAATTAAGAGTAACCAATAAAATTAGAAAATAAAACTTAAAAACTCATATCAGATAAATCTGAAGCGAAAACATATTAAATCAAATAAACTCGACTATACAGAAGAAAGAGCACTAAATACCAAAATATATTAAACTAAGTAACTGAGTTAATTATTGATGTAATATATACTTATTTTAGATACTCAGTGAAATCTTAGAGTATTTTGAATATTTATTTGGGATTGAATAGGTTTAGTTATGAGTATTTTCTGGAATTTTAATTTTTTAGATTTTTGGGGATATTCATTCATGTTCAGATTTGATTTGGATAAGACCCATAACATAAAATATTAAAACAGATTTCATTTGGTATTTATGTTGGATTTGGTTCGATTCAGATTCTTTTTATTAAGTCGGGTTCAATTCGAGTTTTTGGATTCGGTTTATTTGCCCATCCTTAAGAAGACCTATTGACAAATCTTGTTTTTTAGTGGTTTGATTTTTCTCAAAAAAAAACTACCATACTGTTTAATCCAAATTTAGAATATTTCTAACTAATGTTAACTAATACTAGTAAATTTGTTACCAGATTAGTTGGTAAACTGCATGGGTTGAAGTCTAAACTCACAATTTTCACTTAGATATAATCTTGTTTCAAATGAAGCTTCCTATACAAAATATTTTAACTCCTTATCAAATATCACTTAACCACAGCCATGCAGACGAGTGGAGTTATATGGTTGTAGTTATTGTTTGCCAAGTATAAAAATCATATGTCAAATTGAAACAAAAATATAGTTGAAAGTAACAAAATGAAAAGAAATGGTAATCTTTTTATATTCACATTAATATATCTTTTCATGTTGTCTAATATTTCTACAACATTTAAAGTTAAGCTTGAACGCTGAATATACAGTCTCCGCCTTTATAAGTTTGAACAAACATATTTTTGGTGGAATTAATGTGGCAACCTTCTGCCAATAGACATGGTACGCACAAACCAACATTTTTAAGTCAACAAATCTCTATTTTAAACCAATTGGCTTGCTACTATTTTAAAAGCAACAAAATGTGCACTTATATATATTTCTTTAAAACAAACAAATAATTTTATAGTTCCTGGTCCTCTTCTAGTTTGTAAAGAAAATGTTTTTATTTATTTTTCCATGTTAGTTGCTCACTCTACCCTATACAGATTTTTTTTTTGAAACACCCTGTACGTACAGATGTATATTCACACATTTACATAAAATGTATACATATGTGTCCATGTTACACAAAAAAGTATGCATATGTGTCCATTATATAAATGTGTGTTCATGGATATATGTATATGTACATATATGTCTTATGACATTTATGATATCACATGATAATATGAACCGCTGGTGCTGATCATTATATTACAGACTTGAGTATTTTCGTTATGCAGTATTACTCGAATACGTAACTCTACATATGGATTGATTTTTGTGCTGTCGGTTCCGTAATCTTTTGTCTACGTGCCAATGATGTGAACTATAATTAAGTTAGTAAACTTACGTGTCCATTACTAAATGATGTATTATTTAAACCACGAGTGGCATATAGTTAAAGCTAGGGGTGGGCACGGATCGGATAGTACCGTATTTTTTGGTATTTGCGATTTGCTTCTAATCTTACGGATATCTGATTTTCCGATTTGTTTTGCTTCGAAGAAATACAGATCTTCGGTTTTTCGGATATTCGAGATTTTTTTAGATATTTGCGAATATTTACGGATTTTTACGGATATCTCATTCACCATGTTTAATACAAATAAATCTTAAAAAAATATACATGTTTTTGTTTTTAGAAAACATTTATACATAATACTAGACCAAAAGTGAAAATTAGTGGAGCTATATGTTCCATATTTTTTTAATAATGAAATAATTTTTTTGATAAAACACATAATTTTAGAAACTCGTAGTTTTTAGAAATATTTTATATTCTTTCCTTAGTTTAATACATTATATATTTTTATAAATAACATAAATATATGTTAAAATAAAATTTGTACATATTTAATTGTAGATATACATTTATTTGTATAAAAATCAGAGCGGATCAGATATTCGCCTTTAAAATTTTTAGTATTTGTGATTCGCTTCGTTTCTAACGGATATTGAATTTTAATATTTGCTTTGCTTCGAAGACTTACGGATATTCAGATTTTTCGGATCGAATCGAAACGAATAACAGATCAAATCAAATTTAATAGATAAAATACCCACCCCTAGTTAAATAAAGCTTAAAACGAGCCGGTTCACTAAGAGTTAATAACATAATTATAAAATGTAACCCAAAAGACCCGCAGACAATTAGCTCGCATGCATCGAGGTCAACGAAGTCAATAGAATTTCCAAATACTGAAGTCAATACACTCGCCAAATATATTTGTCCAGATATTCATATCCAAAATAGTAAAATAAATAAGATTAAATGGAAAAATCACTGCAGGATACAGTCTTGTAAAACGCTATCCGATAAATAACAAATTTTTATCAGTTGATAAATACTTCTTCCACTTTATATTAGTTGTCGTTTTAAGTTGATGCACACAAATTAAACAAATTAAGAAAATTTTTAATTTTACATATTTTCAAAATAAAAACACTATTACCAATATACCTAACCATACATCAACCAATAGAAAAAAGAATAGAGAATATTGTTAATAAATTTTGCATTAAAAAACCAAAAACTACACTCAACACAAGTAATTTAAAACGGGGGAGTAGTTGGTTACGTTGTTATTTTCCCTTTTTGGTCAAAATGTTAAAATTTGGTTTATTGCCCCCTTTAATTAGCTAATGTTGTTCATCTCTCTTCTTTCTTTTTCAATCTTGTTCTTGTAATAAGTTGCTTTTGCAACATGTAAAATTCAGAAAATGGTTATAAATTTTAACATGTTGGTTACGTTGTTTTGTCTTCTGAATTAGTTAAGATCAATTTATCGTGTGGACAATGATAAACCAGCGGTGTAATTACTTGTATCTCATTTGAATACCAACACGAGAATACAGTTTGTAGTTGAACATATAAAATTCAAATCACGTGAAAGATTTCAAATCGAAGACCGTATCAAGTCGGTTTTAGTAATCAATATATGCCTTCTTATATTCGTCGATTATTAGAGAATACTTTTTCAGAGAATAAATTTCAATATATATATATACATCTTTTGTACCGAAGTTTGAATTATTCAAAGAGCGTGGACGAACTGAATACACGATGTATTTGAGATCCTCGATAATTAACAAATATCTGGAGGTCCTATATATCATAAGTTTTCTTTTGACTATAATTACATATCATAAATTGACAATATAATTCACGAGCGATTAATGTTATTTCATGGAATGCGAAGATAATATGTGGCCTAACTTAATACTAAGAGAAAATATCATATATATGATTTGAGTGATAAGGATTAACGTCAGTAAAGAGTTAACCCATCCGTAAAAGGTAAAAGTAAAACTAAGAATCTTTAGTATGCTTATTTAATGAGATTTTGCTTTCAGTATGAATTTACGATATAATTAAACCACAACAAAACCAAATGTATTTGGACGGCTCTAATCAAATAACTTTTGTCTGCCTTCAGCTCGAGTTCTTCTATCTAATGAAATGGATTTGATTTTGTGTGGGTTGAAACACCTTTTCAAAATGGTTTTTAGTTTATTCATTTATTTTTGGATTTGGAAAACATAAAATAAAATAATTTTAATCAAAACACGAGTTTGATTTTTCTCGGTTCTACTTGGTTGACCCAAGTCTAAAAGTCCATTATTGCAGCTCTGAATTACTATGTTTTTCTTTATATCAAAAATTCAAAATGCAGCTAGATATTCATGTGACCCCCTCTAGAACTATATTATGTTTCGAGAGGAAACAGGTTGCTTAGAAAAGAGTAATCATCGTAAGAACTGTCGAGAATTATATTACAGTATAATGTGTATGTTCTAATAGAATATCAACACAACAATTCAGATGAAGTGAGTTTAAAGATCTCAAGTTCAAATTCAGATTAAAAAGTAGACTAAGTTTATATGTTTTTGATCCCTCATCTCATCGGTAGTTTAATTATGAGCAACAACAAAAAAAGACAAAACTTACTAAAAAAAAATACGTTGAATAGAACTTCTAAAAACTAAATTTACACATAAACTGAAGTAGAAGTAAATGCAAGTGTGTATTTTTTTGTCAACGGGACCATATCGCCCATAACACGGGACCTGCATGCAATTAGGCTCCAGTGTCAACTATTCAACAATTTTCAATAGGCCACCGTCTAATATTCCAATTTCAAGTGGGAAAATTAAAGTTAAGAGAAGAAATTTAAAGAAGAAGAAGAACTGTGAATGGTACTTCGGGAAGTGTATTATTTAACTACAAGAGCCTACATTCTGTCAAAGCTTTATAATTAAGGAGAGGAATCCACCTTTACAAGTCATGAGATGAGAGCCAAGACTGTAACTTGATGAAATAATGAAAATATAAGAACTTATAGTAATATCATAAAATTTTATAAACAAACATAAACAACATCAGTTCAAAAAAAAAAAAAACAAACATAAACAACATCGATCGAGCTGGAGTAGATGATATCGAGATAAGTATGAAAAGTCTCAGGGTCGTGCTAGTATACAAAAGCCAGAACGTTAATTAAAATGTAAGAGATAAAAAAAACAAAGATTGTCACTTATCATGACTTCACGTGGTTAATTAACAAACATTGCAGCTCATCTTTGTAAGGAAGCGAATAATCCTTTTTTTTTACAATTTCAAAAAGCATTTTCTCGTAAATTGCTCGAAAAAAATTAGAAGCTGATCTTTCTATATAGCTCGTTTTAGACTTGATTTTGACATACTGATGGTATTTTAGCCAAAATTGCTAGGTTTAACAGCAAGTTTCTTCTGCATGTCATTAATTTTGTTAAATTAAGGTTTTTCTGTTGTTTCATTGACATAATGTAACTTTTCAGTAAAAATCACCGAGAGATGCTTGGAAAGATAACAACTAGTCTCTGAAAGATAAGAGCTCAGTGTGCGTCTTTCCCTTGGAACAAAACATATTTGGCAGGACACACTCAAAATTATTCGTTACATATATGGGCTGATCGGTGGCCCAATTAAAATGCTGCTCAGATCCAAAACAGAATGCAGGCTGTGGGGTTCGAACCCACGCGCACATATGTGCAGAAGAACTTAAGTCTTCCCCCTTAACCACTCGGGCAAACCTGCTTATTGAAACGTTATATATTTTCTAATAATTAAACCCAGAAACCATGTTAAAGAGAAGAACAAAAAAACAAGAAAACTTTGGAGAAACGTATTCAATTGTTTATATGATTGATTTAGTCATTGATAATCATAATATAAACAATACTTGCAATTTGCTAATAGAGAATCCTTATCCAAAGTCTTCTACATAAGTAATCACTACATCCTGGACATTGACTGTGTGTGTGGGTACTCTGCTTAAGTGAGTCTCTCATGAACTCACAGTCAACTATAGGTTTAGAGAGAAACAAGGTTTAGTAAGAAAGAGTGTCCTGGTGAAATTCTGGAGTTTGGAGTCTCCTTGATACCCAAGATAACTCGATTCCGGTGCTAAGAGGGAAAGAAAATATTTTATGAGAAAAGAAAGTTCAGGAGATAACTGGGAAGTAGAGAGAGGGTATTCACATAAGTATTTCTTTTTGAAATGAATGTTAAATTAATTATTTGTTTACAATGATTGCATCTTTGAATAGAAAATGGACAGACTAGAATCTTTTTATGTGAGCATAAGCTCCTTTGGTTGAGTTTAGATGCTCTGAATTATGATTCTTCACGCCGTTTGTGCTGCAAACCAGGTGGTAAGAGCTGTTTTGTAGTGGTGATCCCCTAGGGCCTGAATAGAGAGGATCTTGTTTCGCATTGTTTTGTCGATGATACGGGTTACATACATATTTAGATCAATGGTTGTGATTTCTTCTAATAAGTGTTCTATTTTAAGGGGCAGGTGGTAAGTTGGTGACTAATGATGATGGGTTAAAATGTTTAAATTTCATTAAGCAAAGGGATTAGTGATGGGTTAATGTCCCTTTATAGATTACAATCATCCAACCAAAAAGCAAATCATTCAGCTGTCTATTTGATTTTCACATACTATTACTCAGCTTTTAAGCACATCGATTTGTTATCCCAAAATCAAAACCTTTCTTCTTTATCGCATGTTAATCCTTTTTAAGCTCCCCATCTCGTATCCAATGATGAGAATCGTGATGTTTCACTGTTTTAAGCCAATAGCTGAATTTAAAGGGGTTACGTTAAGATACCAGCAACATAATGATATCAGAAATTAAATAAAAAATCAGAAAATAAATGAAAATTCAGAAAATAAAACAATAATTCAGAAAATGAAACAAAAATTTCAAAATAAATTAAATTAAAATACAGAAATTAAATTAAACTAAAATGCAGAAATTAAGTTTTAATTCAAAAAATAAATAAGATTAAATTAAAATACAGAAAATAAATAAAACTCAGAAAATTAAAAACAATAATAAAGAAAAAAATCACAAATTCAAAAAAATGGAAATTTCAAAAAAAAATTAATTACAAGATTATTTTTTAAAAGAAAACTAACATATTATCGTCGACAATAATAGTTTCAAACATATCACTGATGACAATGGTGGTTTCTCACATAACTATTAACAATGATATTTTTGACATATCTCTAATGATAGTTTCCGACATCATCATTAAAAATGATGGTAGATATGTAAATAAAGATATTTTCGATAATAATTGTTTAAAACAGTAGGTATGTCAATTACGATGTTTTGACAAATAATAATTTTTTTTACAACCATTAAAGCGAAAAACCACCATCATCATTAGTGATATGTTTGAAATTGTTATTGTCAACGATGATGGTTCATTTTATTTAAAAAATAAACTTTTATTTTTTTAAAAAATATATATTTTGAATTTTCTATTTTTGAATTTTGTGATTTTTCTTTAATTTTGTTTAGTTTTCTGAATTTTATTTATTTATCTGTATTTTATTTTAATATTATTTAATTTTGAATTTTATTTAATTTTATGTATTTGAATTTAATCTAATTTAGTTTTCAATTTTTTTTTATTTTCTGAATTTTTATTAAGTTTAAATCATGCTCTTATAAAAGCCTCATTCTTCCATATGCCCGATAAACTTCCACTTTAAAGCTACATCACAATTTTTTAAAAACAATTAAACAATGATATATATATATATATATACGTATATACATAATTACATACACACACACATATATATATATAATTAAAGACTTCACAAGTTTTTAAGAAATTTTAGGTTAAATTTCCATAAAATTAAAGACCGCACAATCAAACAGTAATATATACATACACATAACATATATGTAAGTTTAGAACTCCCTAGAACTTTCATTCGAGGTGCTCTTAGAGCACCCACATCAATAGATTTTAGGCAAATTCACATATTTTCCTAAAACCAAAAAAAATTAAAATAATCACTTTTAATGAACTCGGCTCTCAACGCCTCTTCCGCATGAACCCGGTTCATGACTGTTTTGCGGGGCCCCACGCCAAGTGACGGTTCGCTATTGGTCCGCTTTATTTTTTTTTATTATTTTTTTTAAAAGTCAAACGAAAAAATTAATAAAAAATTAATAACAAAAAAATCATGAACCCCTACGTGGGTTCGTTGATGCGGGTGCTCTTACTACTAGATAATATTGAGGCCCACATTTGAAATCATTTATTAGAATTTGGAAGTGTAAAGCTGCTGGTAATCACTATTGGGCAAGTCGTACTAGGAATGAAAATTTTTGAAACCCTATTATCGCATGGCTATTTTAAAATTTTGAGACTCCTATAAATATTTGGACTATATTTTTATTGAAATTTCTTTCTTCATACTAGGAATGAAAAATACTTTTTAGGTTTTATGTTTCGATTCGTATGTTTTATCTGTGTTAGGTTTGTTTCAAACTCTTTAATGAAAAAAATCATTATATTAAAACTAACTTTGCTATTACTAAGAGAATAAATATGTAAAAATATCTCAAGTTGTCTCTCATGACAAAAGATAACAGAGAAAAATACAAAAAAAGCAAAAATGGAAGAAGAAAAAGAATCTAGTGTGTGCACAAAAAAAGAATCTAGTGTTTGAAAGATTCTAACTTGTTATTGAAAATTTTATTCCAGGCTACATTTTTAATGAACAAGATTTTAAAATATTACTATATGTTGTGAGAAATCAACTATAGTTTCTCACAAGGATATTGACCGAATACTACATATATTGGATTCAATACCGAAATTACGCATATTTATTATGTTTTAAGATTTACATATAGTTTGGGAAGTGATGATATTTACAGGTGTCTATTATATAAGTGATGATATAGCATCCGCTATAAAGCATTGGTTAGTATAATTATCGTTCAGACGGGAAAATATTAGCTGGAAAGAATCTTTTGATTTCATATTGAGATTACTAGTTAACTATTTATCAGAAATTTATTTTACAGATTTTTGATTTCTGTAAATGGAAGTTTGTGAAACTAATATTTAGATCATATCTTACAAAATACTTCATAATGTATTTTTAGTGCAAACTACAACAATTTTTTTTTCAGAACCACTATCGTTGATTTTTTTCAGAACTACAATAATTTATTGTTGACCAAATATTCATATTACACCTTTAACTTTTCTTCAGAAAAGAAAACTAAACCTATAGCAAAAGTTAGATTTCTGTATAAGAAACT
The DNA here is from genome assembly GCA_016432835.1 of Brassica nigra. NCBI lineage: Eukaryota > Viridiplantae > Streptophyta > Magnoliopsida > Brassicales > Brassicaceae > Brassica > Brassica nigra. The sequence goes on along the minus strand of CM028248.1, from coordinate 51,537,210 downwards.
AAATAAAAGTATCACTGTCAATTTTTTTTTTGGTAAAATATCACTGTCAAATCAATTTAATCAAACTTACTTTTACCCTTTTTTCTCGTTTTGTAAAAGAAAGATTCGATGTGTTTTTTTTTTTATTAAAGTTTATTTATGAAAATCTAAGATATTACAGAAATTTAAATTTGAACATTTAAACTCATATCATCAAACAAAAAAGTGCATATGTGCTTGCTTTACGCCTCCATTCTTCAAGGGGTCTACGATAAGAAAGATTCTAACTTGTTTTGAAAATTTTATTCTACGCTACATTTTTAATGAACAAGATTTTTAAGTTTACATAAAGGGGGTCTACGAGTGGTCTTGAATTTCTATGACCTCTAATAATTGACTTTTTGAATGATGAACCAAAAATATCTGATATGATAATATAAACACTGCACGTTACTCGTTATAGATTTAATCAAATAACACAGACGACTAATCAATCTACCGAAATATAATAACGAACCTTGATATAAACTGCTGTCAGACCGAAAAAATATAAACATAATATTGCATGTTACTCGGTTTGGATTAAACAAAAAATATAGACGACTAAAGTACAGCTCGTGGAAAACTAGTCCATAAAAAATATGGTGAATTTATACCCATTTTATAACAAAGGAACAATATGTCATACTACTAATTAATGGTAACAATAGTGGATGTGCTCTCTACATATTTATAGTTTCTCCGACTGCTACACCTTGTGACGTTCTCATCTTAAAAAAAAAAAAAGTTGTGAGTAAAAGAAGAATTATCATAATTATCTAAAGCTTAAATTCATTTTTAAGTTTTAACATAGTTCCTAATCTCAGTTAAGCGAGAAATGTCCATACCAGAGGAAGAAGTTGCACTTCTACAAGATTTAGTTCTCGACTCCGCCGACCACCGTGCAAACCCCGCCGTGAGATCTTCCACCGGAGGATGGAGATCCGCCTCTCTCATAATAGGTCAAAAGAGTAAACTGTGATTAACTAGTGTTTTGTTTCTTGTTGCTAAATCTTGATCATGTATGTTTCATCAGGTGTGGAAGTTGCAGAGAGATTTGCTTACGTTGGGATTGCATGCAACATGATCACTTACCTGACAGAACAGCTCGGACAATCTACGGCGAACGCCGCCGTGAATGTGAACACGTGGAGTGGAACCGCCTCGACACTTCCTATTATAGGAGCTTTCGTAGCAGACGCTTATCTCGGTCGTTACCGGACAATTCTTGGATCTTCCCTCATCTACATACTGGTTGGTATACCTTTGTCTTCTTTTTTCCCTCTAGTACTATTAAATTCGAGATAAACTAGTTGATGATAATTGGATTGGATTTTATAATACTTTTTATTTTTTAACTATCGATTAGTGGGATTTAATTGATTAATTAACAAGTACAAATTTATTTTAAAGTAATTTAACCGGATGAAATTATTACAGGGGCTTGGACTACTGACCTTGTCGGCGTCCCTAACCCTTATGGGATCATCTGAGCAACGTAAACCTTCTTTCTTGATGAACGTACTTTTCTTCTGCTCTCTGTACCTTGTGGCCATAGCACAAGGAGGTCACAAGCCGTGTGTTCAAGCGTTTGGTGCGGACCAGTTTGACTCGGGCCATCCTAAAGAGAGAATAGCTAGAGGATCGTTTTTCAACTGGTGGTTCTTGTTTTTATCGGGAGGAATAGCCATTTCGATTCTTGTGATGGTGTATATTCAAAGCAACGTTAACTGGGCGTTTGGATTTGGGATTCCTTGTCTGTTCATGGTCATGGCTCTTGCTATCTTCTTTCTCGGGAGAAAAACATACAGATATCCAAAGAGAAACCACGAGAAGAGTGACAACGGTTTTGTAAGAATCGGTAGAGTTTTCGTTGGGGCCGTCAAGAACCGGAAACTGATGAGTTTAACGAAAGCGATGGTCTCAGGAGAAGAAGGTGTGGAGCCATGTAGTGATATGGACGTGGAAGATGCGAAGGGTTTGGTTATGCTTATTCCGATATGGATCACGTCGATGATGAGCATGGTTCCTTACGCTCAATACTCTACTCTCTTCACCAAGCAAGGTGTCACCGTGGACAGAAGAATCTTGCCGGGATTGGAGATCCCTCCAGCTTCTTTTTTGTCACTCGTGTCTATATCAGTTCTCATCTCGGTTCCGATCTACGAGCATGTGTTCCTGCCTATAGCCAGAAAGATTACCAAAAGGCCTAATGGGATCACAATGCTTCAGAGAATAGGAACTGGAATGGTGCTCACGTGCTTCAACATGGTGCTCGCGGCATCGGTGGAAGCCAGACGGTTGCGAATCGCTGAGGAACACGGGCTCATCGACAAGCCGGACGTAACTATTCCGATGTCCATATGGTGGTTCGTCCCTCAGTATATGTTGGTCGGGATGATCGAAGTGTTTGGTCTGGTGGGTGCACAGGAGTTCTTCTACGACCAGGTTCCGGCAGAGCTCAGGAGTATCGGTCTTGCTTTTTCTTTGAGTGCGTTGGGTCTTTCCAACTTCTTGAGCGGTCTTGTCATCATTGTGGTTGACCGGGCCACAGGGAGAGATGGTGGACACAGCTGGTTTAACAACAACCTAAACCGAGCTCATATTGATTATTTTTACTGGTTGCTAGCCGCATCCACGGCCGTTGCTTTCTTTGCGTTCGTGTTCATTTCCAGGTCGTATGTTTATCGTCGGGTAGACCAAGTGTAATTATTCTAAAGACAACTTCTGTTGACCTTTAAATCATTATTTGTATGTTCCAACTTTGTAAGTTAACGTTTTATAAAAAACAATTCGTGTCAAAATCGCACTTCGTTACATTAAAAAAAAAGACAATAACGAAAAATTAAACTTACAAGTTAAAAATATGACGTAGAAGTGCATACAGAAACAAAAACGTATCTATCAATCTCGTTACACGGGTTTGGATAAGCTTTAATGCCTGGAACTACAAAGGGTCCATTTGCAGTAAATATGTACAAATATCATTTACCGCAAATATCTTTAGTTACGTGTTTTGTGCGATTCGTATGCTGCCAACACACCTCACCCAGCTTGAAAGATTTGCTACAAGGAACTGAAAACGTGTTATAGGGAGGTCCATATATCAGATAACTTGCAAACCAAAACATCAGCACATATAAGGAAAAATAAGAAAAAACGGCAAAATCTTAAAGTTATAGATTCGTATTTGAGATATTTTAATGGCATACAAGTATACTAAAATAAAAATAACAAATCGTCGTGGACTACAACCTAGAACACCAAGTCATATAATCTCTAACAAATATACACAAAACAATTATACATAAATATAAATGTCATGAAAACGTGAAAGTTGAAGGGATGCCTAACGCATGTGGCTTTTCAATGGCACGTTCGTTGGAGCTGTTTCTTACCACTCGATCCACCAAAATAATAGACGACGACAAGTCAACAAATGTTGACAGCCAAAACTATGAGAAAAGATACAAATACAACAACCACATTTGTTGTATAGATCCCAACATTTACAGTGTAGGACTCAGAGACGCATAAAGGACGTGGACTCTTAGTTAGGCGTTCTTTCGAGTTGTTTTGCACCACTTGATCAACCGACAAAAAAACAAGCTATGAGAACATATATCAAAATGTTTGTGTACAGGAAAAAAAAAAGAAAAAAGAAAAGAGAACATATATCAAATGCAATTGTGTGTTTCAAAAAAAATAATAATCAAATGCAATTGTTTGCCGAATAAGAAAACTGTATACTATCATACTTCCATAATGGAATGTAGTATCTAATTTCTAAGTATTCAGCCACAAAAAATATGAACGTGTATCACACCGTACTAGCTGGTACGTGATTACATCAAGATACATTTTAATAAAATTTTTATGTGTATATGGTTAGTATACTATCAACTATAGCCAGTGGCGGATCCAGAAATTTTTTTTACCGGTGTCATAAATTAAAATATTATTTTAAATATTTTTTTTTAAAAATTAAAATATAATATTAGATTTTAAATAATGTTTTTATTTAACAAGAAAAATATAATATAAAAAAGCGTCAATAATTTCAAAAGTATCAGATTTTTAATATAAAAGACATACAAATGTTCTATATTTGGATTTGAAAATCCACAAAATATATAACAAAAATTGTACTTTTATGTTCAGTTCAAACAAAAATAAGTATGTTTCAGATAAAAAGTAAATAGTATAATGGGTCTTTTGGCCCGTATCAGAAACAGAAGAGAAAAACAATAAAAATTAGGTGTCAACTGCATTTTGAACTCGGGTTTAAAGGGTGTCAGGGTAGGAGAGTTGAACCAACTGAGCTACTGCGATTCACTGAAAGAAGCTTACAAAATCAGAATTTATAATTTAACGGGTGTCAGCTGACACCCCTACCTCCTTCATAGATCCGCCTCTGACTATAGCAAAATAGTTTCAAAACATAAACGACACTTAGACTAAATAAATTCATCAGGGATTTTAAGATTCCATTATTTTATAAAGTTATGTTTTCCACGGAGAATTTAACATCGTTGTAGGAGTGTCAAAATGAGTTAATTCGCTCAACTCAATTCAGCTCACAATGAGCTCGGATATTTTATGAGGTATCTCAGCTCAGTTCCTTTATTATATGAGCTTTAATATGTAAACTCGAACTCAGATCATCTTGATCATGAGTTAAATGCAAGGTTTTGAAAACCGGACAGGACCGGCCGGTCGAACCGGTTCAACCGCGACTCGTTTAGTAAGCCGAGTCCGGTTCGGTTCAAAACCCGGATTTCATAAAACTCGGACAACTCGGTTCAAAACCGGTGAAACCGGTGACCCGGGTCTATGTTAAAATCCAGTTTTTTTATTTTTGACACATTTTAAATTTTAGTTAGAATTTTATGTTAGGCTAATCCTATATATTGATAATAATTAATAAGTTAGTAATACTTAACAGCCGTCCTTTGTTAATAATTTCTCCAGAAAAAAAAAACCTAAACTCTTCTGTTGTCTCTCATACACCACTTCTCTGCATCTGAGTTTCCATTGCCACAATATTTGGGGCTGAACTTGTAAGAAGAAGTAAGTAACATGATTCTTTTTAATGGTTCAACCACAAGATTTGATATAACATATTAATATATTATCCTTTTGCTATTTTTTAATTTATCATGTTTTCATTTAGTTCATTATATTCAAGATTCAGTTATTATTTATTTATTTTATGATTTTAGATATTATTCATTAGATGTATTTATATATGATTAATTATATATATATATATAAATATTAAAATATATAATAAATAAAAACCGGTTCGACCGGTTGAACCGTCCGACCAATCAACCAGGGAATACGAAGGGTGTCCGGTCCGTTTTAAAACATTGGTTAAATGAGTTAGCTCGTGATCAAATATAAAAATAAAAATTATAAAATTAATTATAAAATAAAATAATTTTCATAATATAATATAATTTTTCCAAAACATAATATAGTTTAAAATTAATCCGAAAATCTATTCCACATAAGAGTCTTGCGATGATACATGTTCAAAATCTTCATCTATTCAAATCATAAAGATATATATTCTATATGAGAGTCTTAGGAATATTTTGTTTTAGATTTTAATTCTAAATATATGTGATACGACGATTGATATCAATATTTTTTTACATTTTTTATATATTTATAACTTTTTGGTTTTACATTTTAATTTTAGAAGATAAATACGATTAATATAGAAACTATATTTTTTATATAAAAAAATAGAAGTCATCTATATACATATATATATATATGTGTATGTATATACATATATAAGTATAAAAAACGACCAAACTCATGAGTGAACTCATGATCATTAAAAATCGTTCATATAATTCGTGATCTAATTTAAGCTCGATCATTAAACTTAGTTATTAAATAAGTCTAAAAAACAAAGATCATGCTCATGAAAAATTAAGTTGAGCTGATTCGACTCATGAGCCATAACTCATTTTGACAACTCTACGTCATCGCAAAAAGAAAAAAAAAAAGTCGATAGCCAACACTAGATAAAACGGTGCGTATTTTTAGCAAGATATTTAATTTATTTAAACATCGATAACCTCTAAAAGTCTAATAGTTGACTTTGGATTGATATAAGAACGCCTGATATAAAGGTAACACTGCACGTTAATATAAGGTAACACTGCACGTTAGTATAAGGTAACACTGCACGTTAGTATATCGGTTTGGATTAATCAAATAATAGTCCACTAAACTATAGCTCGTGAAACACTCATCCATTAAAAATTGCGTAACCATTAATCAAATGATCTCCATGTTAGCAGATTGGATCGAAGGATATTATTTGGTCAAATCTTGGCCAAAAAATGTGATCTTAATAACATGTAATCATATCAAATACGTTGAGTATGCTTTTAATAATATACTAGAGCTTGACTCGTACATCCGCACAGGTATTTATTTTAATAAAATAGACATAATATTTTTTTATAACACAAAAATATAATGACTGCACAAACATGCATATGAATTGTTTGTTCGATTTGTAATATATAATATTTGTGATGTATCACATATTTTTAATTGTATATAATTTGTTGATTTCTCATATTGCGGTTACAAACCAATCAAAATAATATGTTATATAACATATTTGTCAATTAATGTTTCTTTACTGTAGTAACAATTTTTGATATATTTATTTATGATTTAAAACATCATTTATTATATTTATGTATATTAATAAATATCTTTCCAAAATTGAATGTATCCTGCTTTAAAAAGGTAGATGGATATGTCTTTTAACTTTTTTTATATGCCAAATAAATTTAATTTCTAGGTTTATTTTAAAACCACGGGGATCCTGAAAGTTTTCTGTGTTTATATTTGAGAAAATGTTGTGCTCTTATAATTCAAATATACATGTTTGAATTATATTAATCAACATATTATTTAACATATATATGAAAAATAAATTTATATGTTTTAATAATAATATCTATAATTTATATTTTTATGTGAAATGAAATAATAATGTACATGAATATATAATATTTAAAGTTTGCAGACACATTTTAAATAAATTTGTTTAGTTTATTGTAAAATTTGGTTAGAGAATAATCACAAGTTGGTAGGTTTGGTTAGAGAAGAATCTAACAAAATAAATGATTTGTAATTAATTAATTAGTTTTGCATAGATAAAAATCTAACAAAATTAATGATTTTTAGTTAATTAATTAATAATTAGTAATTAAATGGTACAAGTTTAATTATAAAAATGAAAGAATAGTTATTTCTAAAAGGTATTTCTGTTTTGGTAATATAGATGTTCTGATTTTATTGAACATAGCTATAGATTTTTTGAACGTATGGATGATATTTGTATATGTTTTCTTATTGTTCATATATTGATCTTGTGTGGTTAAAAATGATTTTTTCACTTATTATGTGATGTAATTTTTTGTTTTTACACCACATATAGTATAATATATATTTAAAAACTGGATTGTAAGTTACAACTGATTTATGATATTATATTTTATTAAATTACAAATAAGCATCTTTTTCATGAGAAGACATGACCATAAGTTATAACTGATTGATATTGTTTAGATTTTCTTAAATAGCAAATAAGATTTTGGCTAGTTTAAATTATTGTAGGAAAAGATTTCATTTGTGCAAAAGACAGACATTTTTATATATAAGTTAATTAAATTCTTAGTGGCATTGGATTAAATATTGTGCAAGTCTAAGGAGTATTCTTTATGTGTACTTCTATTTTAATAAAATAGATTGTATTCGTTGTATATTGATAGTAGCGCTGATTGTAGTCTTATAGCTTAAGTATATAGGTTTCATATATTTGACAGGATCAGATCTAAAATTTTACGGACTTGAAATAATTTTTAAAAACTATAAAAAATTGGGTGGAGGGGGCGGGCAATGTCAATGTTTAGAGGTCTTTTCATATGTAAAATTTTTTTAGAATTTTTGGAAATCAAAGCCAATTTTCATTCGACTGTGCCGAGATCCGACTTTCTCTTTGAATATAAATACGTGCAAGTTTTATGTAATGGAGAAAATAACTTTAATTGTTCTCTCATTTTCTTTACCTCTTCATATTTTGACACACATGTCATATACAATGTACATAGTTCTTTGACTGTTAGACCTTTTCGTCATCTTTTCAATACTGAACTAGGTCAGGTGGATATGTAGAAATTGATACCTGAAGAAGTTCACTTCTAGAAGGTATCGTAAGTTAACGTATTTATAATTTAATGTGTTTGCTTTTTCGTGTCTATGCACACTTCATATAAATTAAAGGAAAACTGAATGGCATGTTAAATATGAGGTAGAGGTGCCTATTATAAACATAGTATTTACAATATCATGACAGGGGCTTGGATAGGGTTGTTTACAACTGCAAGGGGTCCAATTTGTTTTAATTTATGTTGGAAATAGCCAATCACCAACTCTAATTGCGTGTTTGTCCGATTCGTTAGTGGCCGACACACCTCATCCTCCTTAAAAAATGTGCTCCACTTGAAGGAATTGATTGATAGGTTAAAAATTTGAAATTCCTAGTTTAATGATGATACTAGATTCTGACCCGCCCTTTAAAAAAGGCGTATATATTTTTTGTTTTAATCTTTTTAAAAATTTAATTTTCATATTTGTGTTTTTATTTGTAATCATATTTTTGTGTAAATCTTAATCAAAATCTATTTTATTAAACAAATGGTAATTTAAAAGTTGATCCGGCATATGCTCGGTTCTTTGTAATTATATATTTGTATGCCTGTTTTTTTATAATCATATTTTTTTGTAGATTTTGACCCGCGGATATAATGTTAGTTTATAATTTAAAAATTGATCCGCTATATGCTCGATTCTTTTTAATCATATAATGTTGGTTAATCATATTTGTAAATATGTAACATTTTCTGTAATTTTTTCTTATATTCTAAAGAATTTAATTTATATACAGTTATATAACGTAGGGTTACGTAGTGGTTACTATATATTTACAGGAAAAACGTAAGGTTATATTAAGGTAAGGTTATTTTTTTCTTACTTGTTGACTACCGCCCTAATATAGTGGTTAGTGTTTAAATAAAATTAAATACAATTATATAAAAAAGAATAATAAGTGATTCCTTAAATAAAAGGAATAAATAGTTGAATATATGATATGGAATAGATAAGATATATATATAAATAAATTGGTAGATATCTACAATTATAAAGTATACCTAGTCTTAAATGCATGTATGAATTGTGCGATGTGATATGACAAACAAAAAAAATCTAAACTTAATTATGTAATGTAAAATGTGAACCGAATCTAATCTTCATATGATTCAAGCTTATATGCTGACAATATTGTGTTATAATGGCAGGTTAATATGCAAATCTATCAGAAGATAAAGTGATTTCGGGTTGGATGTAATATTACGGATACAAATGTGCTTTGTTGTAAGGAAGAAGATCACATTAATGCATGAACGATGTATAAATTGGGACATCACGTAAGTCTATTGGTAAAAATGTTTAGTATGATGAAAGATGGACGAAATATGAATTGATTTTGTTATGTTGCAGGTGCAGTTAGTGATTTGAAGAGAAGCAAACACAGTTTTGCACGATGTCCATATTACCATATAGAGTGAGCATCGAAAACATTATAAGAAGAGTCGTGTATTGATAAGAGTAATTTAATTTCGTATTATTATTCTATCAATAGATAACCAAAGTTATGTTTAATATGACATTGGTTTAGTTTAATTAACCTATGGTTTAGTTTAAGTAGGTAGGTCTCATTTAAATAGCGTGTCATATATTATTGTAACATTTATGAAAGGGTCCAAAATTTTAATAACAACTTTAAACAGTAGATAAAAATATGACTCTATTTTAATAGAGTAGATACTGTACATTTATAATAAACGATTGGCAGGACCGACCAAAAAATGTAGAGACTACAAACATATCAAAGTAAAATTTATAAAAAATCATTTTTATAATTTAGAAAATATATAAAAATATATCTTAATTACCTAAAATTTTAGAAACCAAAATAAATGTTTTTTAGCCAAAAAATACTCATAGTATAAACTAAACATATTTATTACATTCTATAGCTATTTTTATCAAAACCTACTAAATTAGAAAATCGAACCAAACAATTCTGTTGTTAAACCAAATCTAATTACGTACATATGATGAGGTAATTAAGTTGTAAAGAAGCTGTAGACCGAAAAATAATGAAACCCAGATTATTAACTGTATACTAGGTTAACATCCGCGTCTTACGCGGAATAAACATTTTATACAAATTATATTTATATATTATTATTTATTTTATCTTTTCACATATTATGAAATAATAAATATATATCGAAAATTGAGAAATCAGTAATATTACGTAAATAATTAAATTGGTTTTTTCATATAAATCAAACGATCGTTTTATGGTAAATAAATAAAAAATTAAATTATCCATTCTACATTATATATAATTAAATTTAAATGATATTAACATGGATATAAAATATATTTTAATAAAATTATTTATTCAAATGAAGTTTTTAATCATATGGTTTTATGATTATTATCATCTTCTTATAAAAAAAAACTAAATCATTGATAAACTTTTTAATTTTAGATGTCTAATAGTTTTAGTAATTTATAATCATTTTTATAATTGAATCAAATTTCAAAATTGAAATATTAATTAAGTTCAAAATATTTGTTCAATTCAAATATTAATATGTAAGTATGTATTTTATATGATATCTTATTATTACAAAAATATTTAAACCATTGATAACAAAACTTTATTTGAGACTTTTAACAGTTTATTAATTTATACTCATTTATAAAGATTAAAATACAACATATAGGAAAAAATTTAGATTTTAATTATATGGTTTATGTAATTGTGTAATTGATTTTAAAAACAAAGATTTTTTTTTTTAAAATGATAGAGGGTATACAAATTATTAGAAAATCTTTGTCATTGGAAATCATTTAATTACCATATATTTTTAATCAATTCCGAAGCTTTTATTTAAGGACAGAATGAAGAATAATTTTTAAAATTAATAAAAGATTTTATGGTCAGATTAATGAAAACTATCGTTTATATTTGATGGACCAACCTACTTTTCTAAAGATTCTCAAAAATCATTCTCATAACGACATCTATCATGCCTCTAATGTTGTAATGTTTCTCTTTTAGTATATAGGGGATATTAACTACTCCTAAGTAAAGTCATATATATATAATTATATATTTACTATTCAATTTTGTTTTAATTTATTTTGGAGATAGTCGATCACCATCTCTAATTGCGTGTTTGTCCGATTCGTAAGTTGCCGACACACCTCATCCTCCTTAAAAATTTTGCTCAACTTAAACGAATGGATTGATAGGTTTAACATTTGAAATTCCTAGTTTAAAGATGATATAATGTACATTTATAATATAGGTTGCACGGAAGCTTGATCGGACGTCCGCTTACCGCTTCGAAACCGGAATCAGAATCAGAGCCTTGTGAAAGCTTACGGAATCTCGCTTCCAATACACTTCTAAAATATTCTCTTTAAAAACACATTGAAAGCTTATTATTCCGTTTTGGAATCATGCTTCCGTATTTTTAAAAAAATACGCAATGCCATAAATCAATAAAAATAAAAAATCATAGTTTTTAATTTGTATAAAATTAAAATTTAAGTAGTAATGAAACTGAGAGAATACAAATATACAAATATTAAAACTAATACTATAAATTGAAGTTTATATTAAATATATATGCATTGAAGTTTTTATTAAAGATATAGCATATATTCAAATATATTCTGTCAATAAATTTATGAAGTATTAAAATAATTAGTATAATAATTTATTTTAAACTTAATATATGTGTATTTTCACAGTTTTAATATGAAATCATTTCAAAATTATTATAAATGAATCAAAGCTTTATTTAAATTTAAACCATATAATTCTTAGTCCTAAATTTAATAAAAATCTTATATTTTAATATATACATAATATATACATATATATATAGATATACGCTTCCAACACGTATCGATATTATAAAATACGATTGGTAGGTCCGCCATAAACTGTAGAGACTACAAACATATCAAAGTAAAATTTATATAAAAATCATTTTTATAATCTAGAAAATATAAAACATATATATATATATATATATATTAATTATCTAAAATTTGGAAACCAAAATAAATGTTTTATTAGCCAAAAATGCTCATAGTATAAACTAAACATATTTATTACATTTTAAAGCTATTTTTATCAAAACTAAACAAAATTAGAAAACCGAACCAAACAATTTTGTTGTTAAACCAAATCTAATTACATACATATGATGAGGTAATTGAGTTGTAAAGAAGCTCTAGACCAAAAAATAACGAAAACCAGTTTATTAACTGTATATATTAACTACTCCTAAGTAAAGTCATATATGTATCATCGAAAAATAATGGTGTTCTTTGTTTGGTTTTCTTTTTTAATAAAGTATAACATTTGTTCTACTAAGCTCATTGTCTTTTACTCCTTTATCATTTACGAGTTTCTTTATGTCTGTTACCTATAAATTTTGTAAATATAATCTTTTGGTTTAGGCATGATCTGCGATTGTAAACAGAGGTCTTTTATCAAGTGTTTTTTTTAGTCAAAACCAAGTATAGATTAATGTTAAAGAACCGAATATCCATTTAAGAACTGAAACTGTAAGTATTTCAGGTTCAATCAGTTTTAGCCAAAGTTACAAAATCTAAGCAGAACCCAACAAAACCCGAACCAAACTTTTATAATATCCGAATGGGGTTGATTTTCGTAAATCCGAAAATCTAAAACCCGAATGGATCCCAACCGAAACCCGATTGGTCTCCCAATTTCCCAGACCTAAAAATCCATGTGTAATCTATATACTATTAACTAACACACTTTCAATACTAAATTACAACATTTTAAACCATTTATCTACATACAGAAAAGTTTGTTTTCATACACTTCTTAAGAGAATAACATTCCTCAGAGATCTAAAGCCATTTAAAACTGACGCAAATTCAAATCATAGTAACTTATTATATTGATAAATCAAACCAAAAATAAAGCACAAACAATAATTTATAAAATGAACATGTTATCTTATGTTCTAATAATTTAAATCCAAGAAATTAAATCTGATAATGTATAAAATAGAATTATTAAAAAATAAAAATATTTACTAACCCACTTTAATCGCATGTAAATGTTTTACAGAAATCAAATTGCACAACTGTTTATAAACATATTGATATAAGAAAATAAAAACTAAAATGTTTAAAAGAAAGATTCTAAATTTTTGTCAAATTTAAAATAATAATATCCGCGTTTACCGTGGATTAGACTATAGTGTATATTTATAATATACGATGGGCAGGACTGGCCATAAAGTATAGAGACTACAACCATATGAAAGGAAAATTTATTAATTATCTAAAATTTGGAAACCAAAATAAATGTTTTATTAGCCAAAAAATGCTCATGGTATAAACTAAACATATTTATTACATTTTAAGCTAGTTTTATCAAAACCAAACTAAATTAGAAAATCGAACCAAACAATTTTGTTGTTGAGCCAAATCTAATTACGTACATATGATGAGGTAATTAAGTTGTAAAGAAGCTGTAGACCGAAAAATAACGAAAACCAGATTATTAACTGTATATATTAACTACTCCTAAAGTAAAGTCATATAAGAGATCACTTTGCATGAACACACGTTTGCATGTGACAAAAAATGGCGGAATCTTCGCATCTCATGTTTTCAGCCAGCAGGGACCTTCTCGCGACTCCAAGCCACGAAGGTTTAGCGTACTTCGTCAACCAACTCTTCAACCGTCAAAAAACCTACGAGTATGAAAGGGCGCAAGCTCTGTACAAGTTCTGCGTCGCTAACTTCTCAAACTGCTTAACCGTAATGCTCCTCAAGGTGTATCTACATTCTTCCGACGACCTCGTCAGGTTCAGAGCGATCTGTCTCCTCTCCGAAACACTCACCGGTCTAAGAAACCGCGGCTCCGATCTCTCTCTCGTCGCGCTCGATGTTATAAAGCCTCTTCTTGTTTCTTGTTTGACGATGCCAGAAGCCAAGAAACCTGACACCAAGATGCTCGGAAGAATCGTTTCTTGCGTGGCAAGCAATGTTGCGAAGCTTGATCGTCGCGGATGGGACGAGCTCGGAGATTGTATGCTTACACTGGTGAATACTGATCCTGTTAGAGCTTTCAGTGTCTTTCTTGATTTGCCTTGGCTCCACGATGGATTCATCAACAGGTTCTTGAAATATCTTGTTGAAGAAATCGATGACGTGTTGCTTAACCATGAGGAGCAAGAGAGAGACGAAGAGTACTGGACTCTGGCTCTTGAAACTGCCGTTAAGCTTGGGATTCAGGTTTCAAATTTAGAAACGGGTTTAGATTTGGAAAGGGCGATTCTTGGCACTGTTCTCAAGTCAGCTAATCAGCTTGTGATGGAAGGTAAAGAAGAGTTTCTGCAACGCGGGCTTGCACATCTCGCGAAGTTCCTTGCGCAAGACGCTAAGATGTGTAGATACAGTAGGAACCAGTGCGGTTTTGTGTCAGAGTTTGCGTTCAAGATCTCAGGAATTGGAACACACACCGAAGAGGCTGCGAGGAAGATCTCTCAAATGGTCACGAAGTTGGAGAACTACGTCTCCGACCAAGCCTTCGAACTCAACCACTCTCGAGGGTTTGACCTAGACTTGTACAGAAACTTGAAGACCTTATCTGCAGTGGAAATCTTGGATATGGTCGCGTTAAGTGAGATGGATGACATGTCTAGAGAGATAGCAGTGGGACGACTCCACGACATGCTTTGTGATCACACGTCAAAGATAGCGGAGATTGATGCTTCGGAGATGAGACAGCTCAAGGAACTGATCATGTCTTGCCTCAATGAAGTAGGAGTTCCCGAGAACACGTTCAAGATTCTCGGAAAGGTGGCGTTTCACGTTACCCTTGAGTTGTTAAGCTACCAAGAGGATAAATGGTTCGAGGTATGGGACTATATTGCGTCAGAGTGCAGTACACAGTTTGAGAGAACCGTTTATATCTTCCAGTGCTTGACGACGATGATGCTTGATGACAATGAGTATGTGACTCCTGCGGTTAATAATCTACTCCCAGAGATAAGAAGAAGGTTGATGAACCCACCAGGAGAGTTTTTGGTTGATAATAGTTGCTGGGTGTTGGCGTTTGTGGGTGGGTTCTGTGCTGCTATTCACTTGTTGGAACTCCACACTAGATCAGTTGAGGAGATTGTTGATAAGATGGTCGACTCAGCGAGAGAGCTTGTGGGAAGAGGAATGGAAGTTGGGCTTGTGAGGAGAGCTTTCAGAGATCTTGAAAGCATTGTGAGGAAACAGGTGGATTGGTATGGTGGTAACGAGTACGGATTCGTCAAGGCTTTGCTTTGGAAGCTCTTTGAGATCAAAGGCCTGAGAATGGAAAGTAAGATGGTGTTGTGGAGAATCAATGTCTTTCTTGAGAGGGGAACTCCCAATGTGGATAAAGAGCTTCTAAAGAGCCTCACACAGCAACCATTACACTCATCTTCTTGACCAAACATGTTTCTGTGTTACTGTTGTAGTAGAATGTAGTTGCAATGGCTCTTTAAGGATCTAAATCATGTTATTCTTCCTTTCAACTCATTTCAATCATTTCATCTTTGACTTATCATTACATATTAGATAACAAGACCAAAGTCAAGATTCAAGAATCAAATTTAATTTTCCACACGTATAATGGTAAGTTGACCTCAGTGCCTTTCTCTGATTTAAGTTTCTCAACGATTCAAGCACAGTAGCTAAACTACAGCTTCCTTACAGAAACTGTTGAGGTCTTGAACTTGTTTGCTGATGATGGGGTTTTAGACAGCGACGAAGTTTTGAATCCTCCTCTCAAGAGACTCGACGCTGACCCTGCGCATAAGCTCCAATCTTTTCTTGCTCGATGATGACATAGAGTAAGATGACTCAGGAAAGATGGAAGACGCTTTGATCAGCGCTCGTTTATCCTTACGGTTCTTATCGAACTTGGTCTTGAACTTCACGTTTGATGCAGCTGCAATATAAGAAGTCTTATCAAGCCTTTCCTTGAGCAACGCGTTTCCTGAGAACGAGCAAAAGTTAGCAAGAAATAGACTTTACTTACTCTAATCTGTGCACGTAGGGTTTTGTTTAGGGAGTAGTCATCTGCATGTCTTGCATCTGAGACGCGCTGGAGACGGACTAAAAGTGGTTCTGCTGCTTTCTTCTTCTGCAAATCGACTTCTTGGTGCTCTAAACGATAGAATGGGTCTGCAAGCTTTCCCTTCTCTGCATATATGGTTATAAAATCACAATTGAGAATGAGCCGGCAGAAGAAATAAGAAGTGTGACTCTAGAGATTATAGAAGGAAACTTGTGGAAGAAGGTAGAAACCAACCTTCCTCAGCAGTGAGCTCCATGGTTTCAGCGTCTTCTACGTCGTATTCCTCAACCTTCTTCTGAGCACCACTAGTAATGACATACTCGCAGTTCTGAGGATCTGTCTGAATGACTATCTCCTGTTTGCAGCACGGTGCTTTCATCGCAAAGCTCCATATCTGACCATAATAGAAAATATAAACATCAGCCATAGTTCTAAAGCAAGCAGAAAGAGTATCTCAAAATGGTACCTTTGTAGAATAATAGTTGCCAACTTGCTTCTTTTCCGCATTGAATCGAACACCCTTGGCAATCATAGAATTGCAGCCACCACACCATATATTATATGGCATCTCAAACCTATAAAAAAGAGAGAAAGTATGAAAATTTCAACAAAAGTGACAGTACCCTCCTGCTAAATCAACAAAAAGCAAAGCTTCTGATCGATCAACAGAACGTGAGATGGACACATTTGGCAACAACTCAAGCCTAATACACATACTTTTTCCTACTTTTGATCATCATAAACTGTTTGATGTTATAATATCTTGTATTCATGGGACCACGAAAGCAATCTAGCAAACAACTTATAACCAGAATTAACACAAAAAAGTAGCTTCTCCTAAGTGATTATATTGTACCTTATGATTAAAATACCCTCGCCAAGCTTCCTGGCCCTCTCTCTGAGAGGATGCTGACCTTGAAACTTGTTCAAGGAACCTTGATCGGGTGTCCATTCTGGTGGATAGTAAAAGTTGTCTGCCCTCGCAGCTGAAAGAGTCGACTGCAAATAACAAAAAAAACAAACAAAAGACCAAGTTAAAAAAAAAACTAAAATCAATGAAACAACACCAAACTCAATAGGATCCTCGTATAGAATTTTCAAGTTTATAAGATACAGAACGCAAGCAAATCTATTTTAGTAGCCGAATCATATAGGAATGATTAACACATGAAACTAAACCAATGAAAGTCCCCAGTAAGATTCATTCGCTGAAACATATAGAAGAAAAAAAAACTGATAACAAGCTAAAACCTGTAAAAGCCTTCAAATTGTAGAAATAGAATTCAAAGAAGGCTGACATCAATACAAAAACCATATGGACCATATACGCTAATCTATCGAAACAATCACGTCAGATCTACAACGAACCCTAAACCCAAATCCCAGCATCACAAAACTAAATCTCTAAATAAATCCAAATCTTAGGGATTCGGAGATCAATTTCAATCGAGAAACAAACAGATCAATTATTTGAAAGGTCGATTGAAGGAGAAAAAGAAACCAGCACGTACCATCTTCTTCAATCGAGATTGATCGAATCCTTCTTCCTAAAATCTCTTTTGGCTCTCTCGCCCTATGAGTTGTAGAAGAGTTGTAAATTGCGAAGTTTTGTTCTACTGTTGAACGTTGCCGTTTTACTGTTGCTTACACACGCGGTTATATGCTTTTTCTTTGTCCATGTTGGTTCAGGATTTGTTTTAAACCGGTCCAATCCAATTCAAACCATACTACCAATGAATCTGCAATTCAGACCGAAATTTGTTAATTATAATCTCCATTTAAACAATAAAAACTGAGAAATCAGAACTAGAAACTGCAACTAAACATTTTTTATTATTAAAAACATTATAAAATAATAATAATATTTTTTCTTTTGGTTTTAAGGTTATAAAGATTTTTATAGGATATGATAGGATATGCGTTTAGTTAGTTTTGCAATTAAATGATCAAACAACATTTGAGCTGAGGTTATGGACACAAATGGAACATGATCCACACACATGAATAAAGTTGTTCGAAAATGTGAAGAGTTCGGTCCGGGTCGTATTCAAGCGTCAATTGTGTGTCGCTGTGTCAGATCCGTTACTCTCTTATTACAAAGCCGCTCCAAACCTCCAGAGCTACCAATCTGAACAAACAAAAATGGTGACTTTGCTAGCTTCTTCTCTCACATCATGCACAAGCCCTGATCTCAATATCATCCTCTCATCCCTTGTCCGGACGTCAGTCTCCAGGAAACACCGAGCAGCTTCTGTGGTGGTGACGGCAACATCTTCCAGGGATGATAACAGTGAATCTTCTCAGAAACCCACCAAATTCGTCACCTTTCTCGGCAAAGGCGGCTCCGGCAAGACCACCGCCTCTGTTTTCGCCTCTCAGGTCAACCAAAAAAAAAACCATTCTTGCAAATCTCTTGCTCGTGTCATTCTTGAACAATTCTGGTAGCAAATGCATGAATCAATTATATGCTTCTGAACCTTTTATGAGAGAAAGCTAGACACTCTTCTTAGACACCATGAATCTGCAATGTTAGAATTCATTGAATGTTCTGTTGCATCTGACATTGTTGTCTGTATAAAAGTTAACTGCTTGGTGTTGCTACTAACTAAATTCAAATGGCTATGCTCATAGCATTACGCATTGGCTGGGCTCAGTACATGCCTTGTGGTACAGAGTCAAGACCCTTCTGCTGATTTCCTCCTTGGTAGCAAGATTGGCACTTCTCCTACCTTAATCAACGACAACCTCTCCGTTGTCCGGCTGGAAACAACAAAAGTGTGTGTCCCTCTTTGTCTCCATCTTGGCATACTTTATGACTGATGCTAAAGTTTGAACATTACTTAACAACCGTTCATGGGAAAACAATTGCAGATGCTTCTAGAACCTCTCAAGCAGCTGAAGCAAGCAGATGCGCGACTTAAGATGACCCAAGGGGTTCTTGAAGGGGTAGGTATGTGAATGAACACAGCTTCTATATCTGCTAGTGTCAGAAAGAAATTGTTGGGATTTTAAGTCCTTTTGTGAAGTAGGTAGTTGGAGAAGAGCTAGGAGTGCTTCCAGGGATGGATTCTATCTTTTCAATGCTTGAACTCGAGAGGCTGGTTGGTTTCTTTAGGCAAGCGACCCGAAAGAACCACAAGGGAAAGAATTTTGACGTTATAGTTTACGATGGTATCAGCACTGAGGAAACTCTCCGGATGATAGGTTTAAGCAGTAAAACAAGGTCTCGTTATGTTCTTTTTTCTACTTAGTTTCTTTTCTTTCTTGCAATCTTTATTAAGTATATGGTTTTGTGTGGCAGATTGTATGTGAAATATCTGAGGAGTCTGGCAGAGAAGACTGATCTTGGGAGGCTAACAAGTCCTTCCATTATGAGATTTGTTGATGAGTCAATGAACATAAGCGGCAACAAGTCGCCTTTTGATGGTCAGACAAGTGCTGCCATGTGGGATACTTTAGAACGTTTCTTGGAGGTATCTATCTATCTGTTCCATAACTCTGTTTCTTCACACTGATGTAGCCCCTCATTGTGAATTTTATGCAAACAACAGACTGGGGCTTCTACGTTGAGAGATACAGACAGATTCAAGAGCTTTCTTGTAATGGATCCAAACAATCCCATGTCTGTTAAATCCGCATTACGTTATTGGGGCTGTACAATACAAGCAGGATCTCATGCTTCTGCAGCGTTAGCTATATCTTCTTCTTCGAACCTGACAACTGAGTCAGACAAAATCACAAAAGAAGAGTTTGTGCCGCTGCCTTTTGCTTCTGCATCAGTTCCATTTACTAAGAACGGTCTGGACTGGGGCAAGATTCTGCTGGACCAAGCGAATTCGAGTGTAAGGGAGCTTCTTTCTGGAAAAGTAAGCCAAGGAAGCAGCTTGACACCACCAGTAACGTTTGATGCAGCAAAGAAATCAGTGACTCTGTTCATGCCAGGGTTTGACAAATCAGAAATCAAACTGTACCAGGTAATAAAAGAACATCTCATATCTCCATTTGAACTCTCTTTGGTTACTGAAAACGTATCTGTGCTTTGATGAAACTGCAGTACAGAGGAGGCTCTGAGCTATTGATAGAAGCTGGGGACCAAAGAAGAGTGATTCGTTTACCGTCTCAGATTCAAGGAAAAGTTGGAGGAGCCAAGTTTGTAAACAGAAGTCTCATCATCACAATGCGGTAATACATTTTTCCAAAGAACTAATTTGTACACTAAAGATGTTGTAGCTTGTCATCAAAATCAATACAAAACATTTAAAAAAAAAAACTCAAGAAGTCAAACATTTGGGACGATCTTGAGATGAATAAACGAGTTTCTCATTACCAGAATGGCCATTCTGATACTTTGGCAAAGCAGCAGCTGTTATAACAACGCCACTTAGCAAAACCAAGCCGAGACCAAGACCGTTGACGATCGTTGATTCATGACAGCGTCTTGGGACGTTTCTCTTTGTCTGAAGGAAAGTCAGCTTCTCAAGAAGTCCAGTCTCGGCGGTGGCGATGGCTAGACCGTAAGTGTAGAGTCCGAGGAAGACATGCCATGGAAGGAAAGTGATTCTTGTTGTTCTTACTTCTCCTCTATGCCAGAAGCTCAAGAACCCAGTCGCCCACTGCAACACAACGTCCATTATTACCATTAAAACTTGAGAGGCATTTTCGAAATAACTCATAACTTAAGGACTCCGGATCAAACCCCGCAACTATTAAAACGAACTATTTACACCTTTAAAGAGCCTGCCACGTGTCATAGTGAACTTAGCGTATGCATTGAAGTGACAATAATGACTACTGAATGGTTCTCTTTGTTTAATAATTAATTAATAATTTAGGGGGGAATCTTGTCCGTTTCCGTAACAATTAGAAACTAATCCCAAGTGGGTACTCAGTTTCTTCCTTAGTCATTCTTTACATTATTGATTGAAAATATATTTTTTAAAGGAAAAATAATAATGACAGCAACGGGTAATCCAACCTTTTGATTTTTTTTTATTAAGAAAGCATCCAAGTCTTTCACACTTTTGTATGATGAATTTGATAATGCATTAAAAATGTTAGATGATTTGTATAATAATTGAATTAAAATTAATAATGTTGGTGAGAAAAAAGGGACGGACCTGAGCAGCGAAGAGAGAAACAGAGAGTAAACCCATCCAAGAATGGAGACTGTAGAAGTTTGAGAAAACACCCGATTGATAATGGAACTTTGTCCATATCCCAAACACAGCAGAGACCAATGCCACCCCTTGCAGCCATAGATGAACTGCTTTCTTCGTTTTTCTTGAACCAGGCAACCATCTGTGTATCAGAATCGCTGCATTAATCAAATTTCCAATTAATCAGCTATATTATTCAAGAACAGAGATGAAATCTTGAAAAGGGTATGAACTATGAAGAGAGGAATAACTACTACCTTCTCCACTTACAAGAATGAAGCCAATCACCATCAGCAGAGGATGAAGAGTCTACAAAAGGACCAACTTGATTACAGACCAGAATATAGAGAGAGATCCAGTAGAAATCAACAAGGAGTGTAAGAAATTACAGAGTATGTGAGGCCTTGATGAGGGACGAGCAAGAGAGCCCAGTACACAACCAAAACCGCGATTACTAAACCCGAGAGTCTCGCAAACAAGACAAGTGAAGCACTTCCCATTCTATTAACTCTCTCTCTCTCTTCAAAAAGTCTACAGTGTGAGTACACACTCTCAGACTTAAAAGAGTTGCCGACAAAGCGATGCGTTCAATTAATTACAAATAGACATTATGTATATGGACCTCTGTCTCTTTATTTCTTGGTGCGGCCCATTTGATCTAAAGGCTGCTGCTACTCTCAAAGTCAAAATGTTTTGATTTTCAAGTCAATGGTCACCATAATAAATTCCCACAAGGCAAGAAGCTAAATACGGATTATAAAGAAACAAAAGAAAATGTCATTGAATAACAGAAAGACGCTATTACCAAGTCTTATAACAAAAGATCCCAAATCGAATTGATACAGGAAAACCACACAAGGGGGGTTTCTCTAACAACAAAAGCATTACATAAGACTCAAGTTTTTGTTTTATTGCAACATACCAAAAGCATAAGTATGCTGAGCTCCTTCGAGTTCAAAGTCTTTAGAACCCTTTTTGCACAACTTTTAGGGAAGTACGATTTCACACACCTCTCCCTTGGCCACGACCACCATACCCGTAGCCTCCGCCGCCACCACCACCGCGCCCATTATAACCGCCATACCCACGCCCACCATAACCACCACGTGAGTGACCGTTTCTACCATAACCGCCACGCCCTCCTCGGCCTCCTCTGAATCTTGAGAACTCACCAAATGTCTGGAATCATACCAATACCGTTTGTCAAATGTCAATGAGTTTCTCTTCAGATTCTGGATATTTTTAGTATTTCCATAAACGAGGTGGCAATAATTATGTCCACTCTGCTTTTGAGTGTGGAAATATATTAGATTGTACCTCAGTATCTAGTTTCCGTAGCTCTGAGAACCTAGGCCTTGCATTTTGGGAATCTCGGTCACCAGAATTTGACGAGAGGCTATCGAAAAAGTCGTCTTTGTTGTAAACAGGCTACATCAACAAAACAATTAAGGTATATGAGACCAAAGAGGAGGAGGAATAGTGGGGGGGTTTCACTTGATTATAAGTTTACTTCACTTACTTTGACCTCGATTTTAGGCACCTCAGGTTCATCTACGATGGGGTAATCATCATCACCATCACCATTGGTGCTCTTCCCAAGATGACCCCATACTTCATCCTTATTGAACTTTTCATTCATCGCTGTGAAGTCAAAATCTTCAGTGAACTTCATTACTTGGTGTGATCGCTGCCAGCAAGGAGGGTTATTACTTTATTAGAATACATGGCTATGATTGATGAGCTAACTCAAGTGGTAGATCTTGGCACATTCGAAAATGAAAGAAGAATATTACCCCTGCTCCTCTTCCCCTTCCTCTGCCACGTCCCCTGTAACCATTATGGGTTGGGAACGAATGCCCGTTTGGCTGAAAAAAAAATTCAGCAGACGAGATCAGCTAATCATCAAACAATGAAGACTTGTAAGTAGACATGCAACACGAAATCTAATATAGACCAAGGAAAGAACCGAGAGAGCTTTTCATGCCTCTTCGACAAAGAAAAGATGCATAGGATCGGCTTTACCACAGGTGAAAATATAACAGCTAGAGATTATCCAAGCTAACTCAGAAATCAGTAAAAGCATAATCATATAATGTTAAAACATTAACTGTTTATGCTTCTCAAAAACTATTATCTAGAATTCAAGTCTCGTTCGCATATAAGTAAGTGAAATAGAAATATCGTTTAAAGGGATGACAAGAAAATAAAAAGATTTGGATGTAAGTTCAAAACCTTCTGAGTTGGCCTTGCAGAGGAAGGCAGTGGCAGTATTGGAGGTTGGGCTTCTGATATGACTGGAGCAGATTGTTCCAACGCAGCTGATGATGATACTTGAACCACCTCAGCATCTTTATCAGCGTTGTTAGAGGGTGGGGACAAAGAGACTGCAGCAGATCCAGACTGCAGCAGTTGGCCAGGAGTAACCAACACAGGTTTTGGCTTATCTTGGCTAATGGAACTAGAAACTCCAGAAACAGGAGTAGATGTTGTCTGTGGCACAGAAATAGGATCAGCTACTACACCAGGCTTGTTAGACAGTGGAAGGCCAGCACTTGCATCGGTGGCTCTGGTAGTTGGTAGAGAAAAGGGAAGCAAATTAGTATCCTGAGGTAGGGTAGGAGTGACAGTAATCGGAACTTTGTTCGAAAACAAAGGAGGTGCCATCTCTGAAGCTAGGGAAGGAGACGGTGCTGATTGCATTGTTGATTGGAGGCCTGAAGACAGCGTCATAGGTAAACCACTAAAAGGCAAGGAACTGGATGCTAGAGTTTGAGAACTGCTACTAAAAGGAAACAGTAACGAGGGTGGTTCCGGCAAGCTTGAACCCTGCAAATTTGATGATCCAGTAGGTGGAGTGGCATTAAAGTTAGGATATGGAATAGGTTGCGGCAGGGAACCGGGCATTGGCAGCCCATGAGGAGGCCGAATCAAAGACTGTTGATGCAACTGGGGAAGACCATTGGGAGGTGGGGTGTAGAATCCTTGCCAATACATTGGTGGTTGTGGTGCGGCTCCCCACGGAGCCAGATTTCCACCAGGCTGATACAAAGGCATCGAGTTTTGGAATCCCATTCCATGCTGTCCAGGTTGACCATTATGAGAACTAATGTCAGGCATTGAATTGCTCACGGTAGGAGGCAAGCTACTCGATGTTGGGATCGGGCTAGGGTAGTGAGACTGCAAAACAAAAGACAATCGGAGCATGAAGACACATCTCTCCAAGATTATTATTCTATAACACTTCCACCATAAATAATCACCTGAATTATAGCAGGGTCATTGTTTAAAGTAGGTGGAGCTGGAGGCTGAACTTGTGGAGATGCTTTGACTTGCAAATCCTACCCCAACAACAAGAAGAGTTGGTGTACAAAACTGGGAAAGCTTACAACACTGATCACATAAAAGCATAAGCGCAATACCTTGATATCGGTACCACGGAACAGTATGTACTCATAAACTTTCTCACTTGGAGGAACTTGAGGACCATCTTTTTTCCTTCCTTCAGTTCCAAATGATCGGACTACATATGTTCAAATTACACGGATCAGGACATACTAAAATCTTATTCAAGCTCCACCAACAGTTTCAAGGCTTTGATAACAAATCTGATAAGCTTAGATAGTAGACATGAGAACAAGAAACACACACGGGGCTTACATCATCAGAACTACTACACAACAAACATCTAACAATCGTGCGACGGATCTGAAACGGAATCGTACCGTTTTGAAGTCCGATGCTGGATTCATCGGTATTGATGTTGTATAGGATGCCTTCGTATCTGATTTCGCTCTTGGAAGTCAAACTAATCAAGCTCCCTACGTAAGAATCCGCCGCGGAGGAGCTCGATTTCGCGCCCGTGTTATCAGTCGCCATACCGGATCTGTATCTCTCTTCGCTGAAACAACCACGACGAATTCACAAAGAGAAAGAGATTCACGAGAAAGTAATAAACCAGAGGCAAGAAAGGGCAAGAGCAAAGATCCCCTTCGAGAGAGAAAGCTACAGACAATTAGGGTTTACTCTGATTTGGGGGGAGATGAGATCGAGCTATCTCTTTCTGATTATCCATCAAGTCCCCCAAGAAAATATCTATTTTACCATAATAGCCTCGTGTAGTTTACACTGACTTTCATCTTCTACTAATTGTAGGAAGTCACGTGTTAAAGAGCGGGGGGGCCTCTCCGTCATTCACCAACGATGTTCTCACAACCAGTGCCACTCTAATTGCACGGCTCGCGTTCGTATTGATTATATTTACAAACGTAACCCTGTGCCTGTGAATAATTTGCGCCTCATGATCTGTTTTCATTTGGTTCCGTAATTAAACGACTGCGTTTAAGCTTAGCGACACCTCACAACCCAAACCCACGAAGACGCACAACAAAGCCACTGATTAGCCCTTTTTTCTTATGAATCATGATGTGCTTAACATTTTTTAAATGTTCATGCTGCTTTGATACATAACCTTTTGTTTTCTTGTATTGACTTTTTCTTGGAAAGAACTTATCTTCCCGTTCAATGCTGGCAACTCTCAGTGAGTTCACGATCTGGATCCTGTCCTGTTATGTTTCTTCTATTGCTTTATTTAAAGTAGGGTCACTTTTAATATTTATTGCATCTGCATTTTTACATCTCCTTTGATGTTAGTTTATCTGATTATTTATAGATTGACATGGGTTTGAAGTATTTAAATGACAAAAGGTTTGACACTTTGTAACCTGCAACCAATAAAATGGTCCTCCTATCCCAAAGCTTCCTTGTAATGAATGTGCAGAGAAAGGAGAATACCAAGACAGTTTAATGAGACTAAGTAAACAAAGACTTGCTTCTTCACTGCTCTTTGCTGTTTTACAAATTACACAAACCGACGAATGACAAAAGAATCAACGTGTATTGCAAACTGGAATACAATTTAATCATCATGATCAAAGTTCAAAATCATCTGTATCTTTGAAGTATAATGGATCTGTCTCCTTGTTAAGTAATATACACAGAAGTAGTTTACTTACACTGCTCTCATTAGGGAGATAAAGAGAGTGAGAGTTAGAACGGACTGACCCAGTGAGCCAACTTCAACATGAATTCTGGCACAAGCCGCCTTCTGTCTACGCTTTTACCTATCACTTCTGAGTCGCCTCCAAGGACCACTGATACTATATCTTCAAACATCTCGTCTGTTCCACCTCTCATTGGATCCTAACATATATATAACCAAGTTTCTAGATCAATATTCAGGTTCTTGTACGACTAGACATTCAAGACCTGCCATTTTGTACCTGAAGAAACAAATCCGTGTGTGTTTTCCCCTCGTAAAGGATCACTTCTGCCTTGCCTCCAAGTCTCTGGAGGGTTTCCGCAAAAGATTTACTACAAAAGATAATGTACCAGATGTTCAATCACTATATCGACCACCTGAACTACATGAGACAGATATGTACACCAAAAAGCTACGGAAGTTTAATCATACCTTGCATCTGAAGGGATGGAGTAGTCAGCAGTACCATGGAATAGAATAATAGGTGGGAGACGAGCAACAATGTGTTTGAGATTTGGATTTTGCACTACTAGTTCAGGAGAAAACTGAGTTAATGATTCCTCTCCTTCCATGATGCTGAGGAAAACAAAAGTCACAAGTTAACCTTTAAAATTCCAGGCTGCTATAAAGGTCATGTGAGCATCTTAAGCTATACCAAGAATTCATATTATACCTCAGGAAGATGGAACGATAGAGTCCCCTGCTATGGAAGTGGTCTACAAGGCTCACAAGATTGTACCTGTGGATTATGATCATAGAGATTTTTTAAGGAAAGAAGAACAGATTATTGTGAAGTCTTGAAAAGAAACTTGGTTTTGACAGCTTCTTGAATCTTGACGCATATTAATTCCAATGTATTGTTGTTGTTCTGGGATCAGAAGAAAGGCTTACCCTCCGGAGAGACCAAAATAAGCATTTATTTGTGAACTACTCCAAGAAACACTGTCCCCTTCCCCTGACTCTTTAACAACCTGATCAACAAGGGTGCAAGCAGCGATATGTGCACCAGCAGACTGACCCATCAGATAAATTCTACACGAGAAAAATATCAGAAATTTAGTGAGCCAGAAATCTAAAACTTGAGAGCGTCCATGTTCAAGAGGTGGCCACAGGATTAATACCGGTTTGGATCACCACCATATTCAGCAATATGATTACAAATATATGAGATGCCACAAGAAGCATCTTTGACCATGTCACTAATAGATCCCTGAGGAAAATTCCTGTGTAAGAGAAGATACTACCAATGAGATGGGGAAACTGTGAATCGAAACATTAACCAAAAACAAACTGTATAATGAAATATGAGAGGACACCATCACACTCATTGTGCCAGTTAAGACCTTACGCACACATGAACATGATATTATTGATACACATAATAGTTACCTGTAATCGATGCAAGCCACAATAATATCTCTTTCCGATAACTGCTGTCCTAAAAGAGAACCCCACGCCTTATAACTGTATCAACACAACACAAAACATTCTGTAAGATGATTGCATTTCTTCCTCAAAGCAATAGAATGAAAACGATCAGGCACACAACACAAAACATTCTCTAAGTGTCAATAACTAACCCAATAATCCAGGCTCCACCAGTCACAAACGCCACAACAGGTTTAGGACCATCGGAGTTCCTAGGTAGATACAAGTCAAGCCTGAAGAAACCACAAAAAACCCCCACTTATTAAAAAAGACAAGACATAAATCGGTAACTAGTGTTTAGAGGGATCTGAAGAAGATAGAAGTGAAAACGACTATTACCTGTTTCTTGGTTGATCACCGTAAACTATACTTCTGCGGACGTGAGGAGAGAAAAAGTAGTAATATCCGACTGCAAAGTAAAGTCCGAACCTTTTTAGCAATGAAACTCAAATAGTTACCATCTTAGATAGAAACTCAACAAGTGACAGTAACAAGTGTACAAGAACCTTGAACAAAGCCTGGCATCAGTAGGAAAGCATAGCAACCAAGTGCAAGAAACCTTGTGATCCATCTATAACCTACCCTGAACAACAGTTTTCCGATCAGTGATCAATCAAATCATACACCAACAACAAAAAAGATCATTTCTTTTTTCTGTTATAGATACCCAAGATAGCTCAAAAGCTTCAAGCAGAGACGAGTCAGCAAGAAGGTCTCTGCGGCGGCGTGTGTAACCTCCTGAGCGATAGTTTGCTGGCCGTTATCACCTCCGTCGGTCGCATTAGTATGATCGGGAAACGCGGAGAGACAGTTGTTATCGCTATTGGAACGTCGCCGTTTGTTCTGATACCAAGCAGTTAAGCCGCCACCGTTTGTGGTGACGAGAGAGCCGTTGAAGCTGGAGGCGCGGGAGAGGAGAGGCTTGACGGTGGTGGTGGTGGTTGAGGAGGGATCATCGTAGATCAGAGGCTTGAACATGGTTTGCTTAGCGGGTGGCGGTTTAGGAGGGGGAAGGTATGAGAATGGGAGAATCTGCGACGGCATATTCTCCTCTCTCTTATCCGATTTCGCCGTTTGGGGCTAATTTTAGGGTTACAGAGAAGTCGGAACTGTTAGTTGTTCAAGTGAGTGAGAGAGAGAGAGAGATGTGGGAAGGAAGTTAAACCGCAATGAACCACCAGATGGGCTCTCTCACTCACATTTGTATAGGTTTCATTTCTGCAGACTCAAAAATGGTCCCACGTGACTGATGAGTCATTTGTTTTTTTTTAACTCCTGTGTTAAGTTAACACTGATTGTAGAGCACAGTATTGTGACTTTTCCAGTGTGTTTCTGCCTTCAAATTTGCCTGTGGCGGCCGTTGCAAAATATCCGTTGGACGTTACGCAGCATTTGAGACTATTTATACGCCTTGAGCATACTGACAGGAAAACAGAACATCATTGATTTCTTCCTCAAAGCAACATCTTGGGCATATTGGATCAACAATCATTCCTTTGACGACAGAGTTTCCTTGGCATTTTTTTTTTGGTGCGGTAGTATTAATGATCATTAATACAAAATGGCAATACTTATATAGCAGGATAGCCAATGGGAAGAAAGAAGGCCTAGAAAGATCCTCAGGAAAAAAATCATGCAAGTATATGGCACCTTTTCCTTATGGTATACAGATCCTTTCCAACAAGTGTGTCTACAGATGCCCATATGGTCTCTCTTGATCACCACTCTCTTTGCAGTACTGCTGTCCACCATGATGCCTTACTTTGTCTTCTTTGCCATTCAGATGCAGTTTTTTCCCAATGTCCCATGGAACCATAAACGTGCTTAAATATATAGATCAGTGCAATGACCATGGGGAGATAGAAATGGTGAGGCAGACATCAGTTGGTTTCACAGCTAGAGTAGAGGCCACAAAGAGATCTGATGAGATACAAGTTGAGCAAGAAGATAATGTGTCCATCTCCATGAAGTTTAAATCGATTGTATAAAAGTTTAAGTTTCTATATTGCTTTATTAGGTTAGTGGGATTATGCTTATGTGTGTTGCTTGCCCACGTACATAGCTTATTTATGTTGGTTTTGTATTTAAGCATGAGTTGGGAGTTAAATGAGGATAGGAAAAAGAGAAAAATTGCAGTAAAGTGTTCTTTAAGTCTTTGGGATCCATTAAGATCGGTCATGAGATCTCATCAGCCAGAACCTTCACAAGTGATATGATTTCCTCGATTTTTCTGGAATTTTGTTACTTTGCAGGATGTAAACAGGACCAACTAAACTGCAGACTTCAGGGAATAAGTGGTAGATCATTACAAGACTATAGAGAACATGGTCTTTTTTAACTGGTTTGTGTAGCATAAAGTGTTAAGTCTGGTTATGCGGGATTGGCCGGTGAAAGAAATAAGAGTTGTACAGAGTTGTATGTCAAGAAACATCTAACTATATTATAAAACAGTTGAAGATCGTACATGAGTTCAGATACGAGTAAGGAAAGATCTACATTATTACAGCCTTGTCTGAGCTACCTATTTCTTCTTCTTGTCTCTCTCTTTGAATCCGTCTCCTTAAGCTTCCTTTTCTGGATTCCTCATCAACAATACAACATAAATTTAAGAAAAGAAGATGAGTATTGATCTCTCTTTTCTTTTCTGCTATTTGACATCTAGGATGTCAGAAGAATCTTCACGGCGCCAGAAGCTTCCAAACACGAACTCCTTGTCCATCGACAGCTCTTGCAACATTCCCTCAATGTCTTCAATGCAGTTAAATCTTGATGAGCCTTCCTCAAAGTCAAACCCATTTCCACACCAACGCTCCTCTTTGACGACATCTTCCTCCATCCTTGGTTGCAAGGTCTTTCCACATCTTCTCTTCACAAACTTCTTCACCTTCTGGACAAGTTTAAGAGGGATCTTGAACAAGACAAAGCCAGTGACTTGTAACACGAGGCACTGGCAGCAGCAAGACAGGACAACACAGTCTGCTACAAATGCGCCACAATCTTCTTCCATCACTCTGTGTTATGCACAAAAACCTCAAGGTTTACAAAAAGATAATATATAGAATGTAAATGCATACATGATACATACACCACGTGAGGATTGAGACATATCTACCGGCATATTTAGGAATCTTGACGTCAAAACAACTGTAGCTGTTTAAATCCTTGTTCCCTCTGATACTATTCAACAACATGAAGGTGATTCATCAAATGGGCAAATCGGTCTATTCCCATCTTATATTTTGGCAAATTTAGTCAAATTGACCAGATGTCAAATGAAAAGTTTGGTGACATAAAGAAGATTGTTGACTTATAATTAGCATAACATTGAGAGGACATGATAACAAGCAGTTACATCACCAGAGTAAATATAGATTGCAGAAGTGACTTCTCATGTAAGAAAATGAAATCTCTTCTACGCCCCGACATAGTATGTTACACGTTGTCCTATTCTCATCTGTTCTTTCATTATTTCGGACTAAGACCAACCAGAGGATTGCCTTTGAGGGTTCTAACCACTCTCTAATGACTTTTGTTTCTGATTGATAGGTACACGTTTTCATCTTCTGCTACATCATGAGTGAAAAAAAAAATCTGATTCAATCAGGTTGTGACGACATCAGAATCATATTAGGAACCTCGAACAAGGGTTTTGATAAAACAAACTCTGATCCACTTTCTCTCGGCAACAAGAATGTCTTAAAAGTTTTGTACTACCAAACTAGCAATTGAAAGGGATGTTAAAAACAAGGTGTTTGTGTTCGTTGCACAGCAAAATTGAAAATTTCACCAGAAAGCTTGCACCTTTTGGTTCAAGAGCATCTGCTTAAGTTTTGAAGTTTGCTCTGAAGATTCCTAGTGTTGATAGCTGAGGGAGATAGAAGCTAGATGCAACTGGATTACTATCTCTGTCTGTTTGTTAACTGTGATCTTCTCCTGGCGTTGATCTCAGCAGCCCAGCTCTTTCCGACTTCGGTTTGAAACTTGCCTGCATTTGAAGTAGGAGCAAAGGGATTTTAATGAGACCAGATGATTATGACTTGACGTCTAAGACTGTAAAGAGAAAATAGCGTATGGGATGGGTTCTCTACCTGCTGTTGATATGAAAAACTCGTCGAGCACTTTCCCGTGTTCTGCCACAATGTTCAAACGTCGACTCAGGTTTCTTGGGATGTATTGTAAGAGGGATGACAAGCACAACTGATTAGAAAGATTAAATATTGTAAGAGGGATTACCTGATTCATATTCCAGTGCCTGGAGAATCATCTCAACCTTAGAGCCACAATAAAGACAATAATCAGTGTAAATCCATGTGTTGTGTAAGTTGTAACTATTAACAGCTGACAGCCATAGATGGTTGCAAACTCAAAACCATAATTTACCTTATCAAAGTCTTTTACAAGATTTGCCTCTAAAGAAGCATTGTTCTCATACTCCAGCCAAAGTTCGGTGATCTCCTCAGCTGCACGTTAACACATTTGACTTATGAATTAGTGCTTTGGAAACCAAAACATTAGTAGATTTCACAGAGCGGAAAAGGCGTTTATATATACCTCTCAGGCCTCCACCCAGAACTTTGCACATCTCCTTTAAAGCTGCTTTCTCCCTCCTACTCTTTTCTTCCTTAGGCACACCATCAGATGGGGTAATATCTCCAACAATAGCTGTTTAGAGGCCAGAAAGAGGTGAAACATTGTCGTTTTCCAGAAGAAGAGCATAATAATAGAAAAAAAGAAACCAAATGTGATCACATCTTAACACAATTTCTCAAACGAATCCGAGTACATATGTTATATATTCTACCCTAGTTAGGCATTTGATCCAAATCACCCTGTAGTTTTTAGAAATTTAACTAACTACGAAAAGAGATCAATAAGGAGAAAAAAAAAACGAACTGCACATTGGAATATAAGGATCAAATGTGGATTTACCTTCAGCGATGTCATGCACAATTGCCATTTTGATACACCTGTTTAAGATGCCAAGAAGAAAAAAGGAACATGGAGAAAGATCCAATAAGCTATGGCCATTAAAACAGGGGAATATATATTTATAACCATAGCTAATTATAGTCTAATTCTGGACTCACACAAATCAAACTAAGGGCTGTAACTGGCGTTTACAACAGCCACCAAGCTCTACAGCTCGTTTATAAACGAACTTAGTCATAGTAACAACCTAAACAGTAGCCTTCCTATGTAATCTCAAAAACAAGTACTAACCTTTCTCTGTCAACTCCTTTAAGATCAGCAGCAATGAGAGCCATAAGAGACATGCGGTACATGTGATCAGCAATCGATTCAGCTCCATTGATCCCCTGATTGATCCATCCTTTTCTCTTTGTTGTCTACACAAACCAACCAACAACAACAAAGGCACTCACAAATTTAAAGATCGTAACTTTGGATTTTGGAAAATCTATTCTCTCCAGACATACCTTGAGCCGATGGCACAAGGTTAGGAAATCGATGGAGGATGAAACAGAAGAGGCGCGATCCGTGGATTCCGTTGAGCTGCTACCCCCGTCGGAGAAAGGTTTCTGGCACCGGACGGCGACGATCGTGGAACTCGGAGTGGGGTTTCTGAGGAAGAGGAGTTTGTTAGAGAGGGAAGCGAGTGTTGGTCGGTGGTTGAAAGGCCGGTTCAGCGGCGGAGCGATGCGTGCAGCTGGAGTGATCACCGCCATTGATGAGGCGAAGAAGAATCTATGAGAAAAGAGAATATGATTTGTTCGGTCTCTTTGCTTCTTCTGCTTTTGGTATGAGCGAGCCGGTTAAGACTTTCAAATAGAACAGTTGGCCATTGTGTCGGGTTTTGGTTTCTTTATTTTCCAATTTTTGGTTTTCGGTTCTTCTATTTCTAAAAATAGATTTGGTTGCTTACGGCTGGTTTGGGTAGCAAATTTTAAAAAATTAAGTCGGATAGTTCAGATTTTTAAAATAAAAATATAAATAGTTAGATAATTTAATTTTTAGTCTAAAATATTAAAATATAATCGAACGTTGTATAGTTAAATCTATAAATAATTTTTCAGAATATTTAGTTATTTTAAAATTAAAAATATTACTAATTTGTTTTTTATATCTAATTTCGGTTTAATCATAATTTTTCTGATAGAAATCTGAACCGTTTTGAAATTTGGGAATCGGTTTTAATTTCGGTTTTTGGGTTTGGTTTTAGTTTTCGGTTAAAATGCCCAATGCTACGAACAGTTTTTATCTCAAATAGACGGAGAAGCTCTGTCGCCGTGTGGAAACAATCTCATTTCTTCTTACTCCTCGCCTCCTCCATGAATCTCCTCAAAACGAGTCATCACCAGTCCACTCTTACTCAATTTTACCGTTTTGCCACTGCAAAGCCCTTTGCTTCCTCTTCTCTGCTGTCACTCTCTCTGCAAAGACCAAGAAGAATCTCTCTCGTTTCCACCTCCAACCGAACCTGCCTCGCACTCTCGAGCGTCTCCAGCACCAGAGCTTCGTTTTCAGGTAATCAAGAGGATGGGAATAAAGAAGAAGCCGAGGAGGGAGATGAAGTGGTTTACCAGAAGACGCTGAGACTGGTGGAATGCGCCATGTTCGCTGCCGTCACCGGCCTCGTTTACTTCCTCAGCAACTCTCTCGCCATTGAGGTTCGTAACCCGTTTCGTGTTTTCTTCATTTGATGAAGAAAGAAGCCCTCTTTGAACTTTTAAGCTCTATAAAAATGATAACTTTGGATAAATAAATGATGTGTGATGAACCATGTGTTTGAACGCAGAACTACTTTGGGTGTTTCTTCGCATTGCCAATAGTGATATCTTCGATAAGATGGAACATTGCAGGCGGCAGGAAGACTATGGTAATGTAAAGGACATTCCTTTTTTCACATGAATCGAAAGTTTCAAGTTCACGTCTTTTGTGGTTTTTGTTTGTTTGTTTATCAGGTTGCTACTGTCATGCTCTTGTTCATATTATCAGGTCCTGTCAAAGCATTGACTTACTTTGTAAGCCCCCCTTCTTTGCTAGCTTCTATGTCTTCTTATTTCTTTTATGGTTTCTCTCTCACAACGATTGCATCACCTTTGATTTTAACCTGTGGGGTTTCTCTTGTAGCTTATGCATGGTCTTCTGGGGCTTGCGATTGGTTCATTGTGGAGGTATGTGAATTTTGATACACTCGTTTCTGTCCTGCACAGTTTTTAGTTACAGCAAAAAGTTCAAACAACTAATATGCTATGCAATCTTACTGTTTCCTGTCTTTACTTTTGAGGAGAATGAGTGAAGTTTTGGAATTAAATTACTTTACTCTATCTCAGTTACTTATTTTTCACTATGTCATTCTCTTCTCAGGATGAGGGCAAGCTGGCGACTCTCGATTTTCTTGTGCACCATGGTGAAGTTTCTGCTCCATGCGGTTACACAGACCAGTTAACGTTTATCTCTCCCTGTTTACTTGCATTGACGTGTTTTTTCTCATGCAGGTCCGAGCATTGGGTCTCATAGGATATGTTCTGACATCATCCTTCTTAATACGAGAAAACATTCTTGCTGTGGTAAGCTATCTTTCCCTTAAAAACTTATCACTCTTTTCACCCTTTAGAAACAGTCTTGCACAAAACAAAACTCCTACTGCATTATTCTTGCAGATCACGATTAACATCCACGCCTCTCTCTCTTATGTTTTCACCGCCATGGGCCTCAACCTAATGCCTTCGATGAGCCTCATTTATATGATATTTGGAACAGTGGTACGCAATCTCTTTTTCTCTCTATGTAACCCGAAAAGTAGAAGAAGCTGAGAAACTTACCTTTGATTTGTCAACAGCTGTTGCTAAACAGTGGATTCTTTGTGCTGTTGCTGCACATCCTCTACTCAATCTTCCTCACAAGACTTGGAATGAAATCTTCCTTGAGGTTACCTGCCTGGTTAGACAAAGCAATATGATGGTATTCACAGGATCTCTTATTCTCTTTTCAGCTCCATGAGATCCCCCAGAATCCACACAGAAACGAAAAGCAGAGTTGGTGATAGATTTTGTGTAGAGCAATTCTGGTGGAGCATATCTGTAAAACTTATGTAGGGCTGACATACAAATCCAAACCCAATACAAAAATTTGTTTATAATCTGATCAGTGCTGTAATTTTCATATGAAACACTCAGAAACCGAACAGAACTATAATCATGAACTCCATTGTAAAATGGGTCACCTCTCTTAGGTCCACTTGGAATCATCAGTCAAAGGAACACACTGTGGTCCTCAGCAGCCAAGGTAGATTGTCTCATGTCAACAACTCTAGCCTTTCCTTTCAACAGTCTTGTTATGTAAATAAAGTTGCTCTTGGCATTTGATGTCAATAGCATCCAGGTCTTGTCTTAGAGTAAGAACGAACATAAAGAAGAGCAAAATGACTGAATCTTATTATTATAAAACTAATCGAGAATGTCTTCCAAGTGACTAACTTAGGGGAAGAGAATTAGTCTCATCGTCTACGTAGAGAAACCCACGGAAGCTCTCACAAAACGCCTCCAGTGGAAAAAATAACCAAAAAAAGAAGAAAGAGAAGATCCATAATGGTTATTGATGTTATTGCCGGTTGTTAATGTAGCTCTTGATCACTACAACTCCTACGCTGCAAAGAGCCAAGGTTAACACGAGAGGGAGGCTACTGGATTCCACATTGGATAAGAAGAAGCTTTTGCTTGATCTGCCTCTGCTGCTTCCTGTTCTTGCTAGGCGTGACATTTCGGCCGAGTCTTCTCTAATCAAATTGCACAGATTGTCCATCTGATGCATCACTTGACGCTGTCCACGTGAGAGGGTCAATATCTGCTTTGCACCAGAAACAGCAACTCAAGCAATGTAATACAATCCGAATTTTATAAACAAGAAAATAATGTAAGATGACTTGCCTCTTCCAATAATGGCATTAATGGCGAATCCTTGGCTAACTGGGAAGATGATGATGAATGAGGCATTTTGGAATTTGTCAAACAGCCATTGTCCAGACCAGAAATGAAATACGAAGTTGGAGCTGAACCATTGCAGACGTCGGCTTGGAGTGTCATGCTCTGCTGTGTTGGAGTGTTCTTGTTGCAGCTCAACTTTGAATTTAGCTCTTCGATCCGGATTGTGAACTCATCCATTCTCTCAGTGAGAGATGATATTTGTTCCGAAAGCTGAGTCATAAACCCCTGAAAACATATCAAAAACCATAACAATTGCACTGTTAAGTTAAAAGACTTTAGATGAGGACTGAACGGGAACCTCGTTTGCTGGTGAGTCGTGGTTTCTTTCTTCGTACCTCCTATCGCTTGAAGAATAACCAGCAAGCTTGGAGATATTTTTATCTCTTTGGGTTGAATATGACTGTGACATGCCTCTGTGTACCATAAACAGCTTTAGAACACCTGGATTTGGAAGTGACAAAGCTTTCTCTTTCAAAAGAAATGTACCTTTGGAGGTTCTTATTTCTCATGGCTACTCTATCTGCAGACGCTCGTAAGAGTGCTTCCTTGGGGCTTGAACTAGACACCAAATCCTCATCTAAGCTTAGCTTGTTCTTCAAATCATCTGGCAGGGCCTGTAATGTGATGTGGCTATTAATCAGGAACCCAATTGAGATGTAAAAAAAAAATCCAAAAAATGATCATAGCCAGAAACAGAAAATCATACCATCACTTCATTTATCAGTTTCTCAAGCTGGATCTGTTCAATATAGGTGCGGGGAATGAACGATCCTTCCAGTCCTAGCTGCTCTGCAGTACTCTGTACAAGTTGCCGATCTTTACCTTGCACCTGATTATTACAAATTTTAGATTTCTTCCACAGTTTATTATGCCAAGATGCTACCAATTTTCAAGCAAATTGTGATGAATGAGTTTAGATAACAAACCTGCATGTAGTGACGATTCAGTTGTTCAAGCCAATCGATTTTCACAATCACCTTATCGGTAGCAAATACATGGCTGTTCCTCTTAAGTATGGTCGCTATTGTGTATCCCAATGCCATAAGGCCACCAAGTAAACGAACGCTCACTTCGAAAGTAATCCTTGGGGATATGACAAAAGGAGTATCCGTTACCCATTCCTGGATATCAAAACCATAACCATAAGTACTCACCACATCATTTTAAGGTTGTCAGAATCATGGAAAGAAAACTCTGAAGGGCCAAACCTCAAACATGAGACTGTACTTTCCATCTTTGTTCCTCATTCTCAGATATGATTGGCATGACTCTGGATCTTCACCCGGAGGAAGAAGATATATATCATAAGTCTCCTCCTTAGTCTCTGTATGTTCTTCAGAAAGGACAGCCTTGATCTGATCAACAGATACATCCTTTCTTGACTACAAGAAAACAAAAGAAAAAGAACTTCAGTTTATCAAACTCAGACAAGATTACAGGACAAATAAAGTCATTTTCCAAACCTTCAAGATGTATGTTGGGCTCTGAAAACCAGTGAAGGGGTTGAACTTGTTAATGATTTTAATTTGAGCAGTCTGGAGATCCGGCTCTATGAAAGCTTTGTACATAGGATACACCTACATGAAACAGTGAAGTTAGTTACTTTTTAAACAGTCTACTTCACCAATAACAGCCAAGAAGCAAGATTTAAAGGAAAAAAGAACAAACAGTTTCAGATATCTGATGGATTATCTCCTCTGGCTGTTGGCCTGCACGTTGTATATCACGAAGAACCCGTTTGACAAGATCAAAGTGAACTCCACCAGTAACAGACACACGAAGGTCCAATAAAGGTCTCAATTTTTCACTCAAAGCATAGATTCCTTCAATAATCACAATCCTAGAAGCTGGGACATCAAGCGTCCTATCAAAATTTAAAAACAACGTCTTCAGTAGAGAATAACCAGAAAGATAACAATGGTTAACCATGCTTAATTGTATGTTTACCTGTATCCAACACGAGAGCTGGATTTAAAATCATACATGGGAACTTCAACTTGTTTCCCTGCCTTCAAATCTTCAAGATTCTTGAGCAATGTGTCATAATCTGTTAACCGTGGATCTATAATTCCACACAAAACACTGTTACAGCTCAATGGAAATAAAGGACTTGGTTCCTATTAAAGATGAAACTTTTTAGTACCGTCAAAGTTTCCATCAACAATTCTACTAGCGTCATTATAGTTATCCATCGATATGACAGCAACACTTGGAAGAAAGTTGAGTATCTTCTCGGTGAAAACGGTCTTTCCAGCACCAGATGGACCAGCGACACCAACCAATATGATCCCATCGTTCTTCTGAGAAAGCAACTGGCAGGCACGGATAAGCGCAAGGAAGCCCTTCTCAAAAGACAACCGATCTTGAATTGGAACTATCTCGTACCGAACCGAGTCTCTTCTCTTAACCAATTGGACTTGGTCCTTCAGAGGACCATGTCTCTGCAGATGAAACTCGATCCCATTGATGTCTTGACCCGTCATGAACAACCTGCAAAAAAAAAAAAAAAAGAGAGCATACTTGAATTGAGAAGACAGAACCTTTTGGAACACAAGCTTACACAGACCAACACACACATCAAAGGACTAGATTTTTTTACAGGACACTCACAGGGAACAGTTCACATTTTACACTTAAACCCATAGGAACAGTAACAACTAAGCAAAAGCTACGAACGAATCCTTAAACCCATGAAGAAGAAACGAGCAAAGTGTTAGATACCAACAATCATGGGCAGAGAGCAGGGATCAGAAGATGTAGAAACACACAAACAAGAAACCAGATTGGGTGAAAAGGGGGTCGAACGGGAAGACCCATTAACGAAAAACGAAAACTTGGAGCCGATTTGTGGGAGTTTGTGTGGGCAGCACTCACAGAGAAAAAATGTCGATAGCTCCTGTGAATCGGGGAGTGTCTCACTTTCGCAGAGCAGTTTCAGTTCAATTTGACACAAAAACTGGGGATTTGGATTATAGTGAGCGCTTCTTTATCGGGGCGAGGGATTTGTAGAGAATCTCTGGCCAAAAGATCTCGCCGACCCACGAGGTAACGTTAGAGCATGAATGAGAGCCGAATTTAATACATTTTCATTGCCTCTCTCTCTCTCTCTCTCTTTCTCTATTTAAATATTTCAAAAATATTTAACCGACTAAATATTAAAGTTAAGCTGAAAACAATATGAAATTGAAGTGCGTTTAGTTTATCTGTACTTTCTATAATTTTTACAAATCCATGTATTTAGTTGAATACTAATCTCTTATTTTTGTTTGAAATTTGTTTAGGTTTTTTTTTTTGAGAAAGAAATTTGTTTATGTCGTATCAATTTTTAGTTGATGTATTTTTTATTTTTCCTTTTAGATATTTTCCTATCTTAATAGCAGCTATAAACAAAATAATAAATTTAGCACAATGAGTGAATAAAAGCCTATGTATATTTGATATAAATATAAAATTCGGAACACATTTATATGATATGCAAAAAAAATTCACAATTAGCAAAATATAGATATTTGATATCTCTCTCAATACAAATATTTTGATTTAAGTGATGGATATGATATATTATAGAACATTACTTCTTTAGGTAGTTTTGGACACCGAGACCAATAGTTTTGTATTTGTTGAAAGAGTGATTTACGTAGATTTTGTGGATTTCAGAAATTGACAGATTTTGAAAGAATTGAAACTTTTTCACAGACTTTAACAAACAAACATGTGTATATGTATTATAGAAGAGAAAATTACTATAATAGCATACATTAGTTGAGATATGACTAGAATAGCATATATTTTTTAAAAATTGCTAGAATATTTTCAGGTTCCTAGTAAATTACAATAAAAACCCTTATTTAATTTTGTTAGTGTTGATATAAATTTTAATTATTAAATCCACGTCACTAATAAGACAATCCACGCATTAATTTGTGTCATCAATATTGACACTGGAATATCAACCGTCTCATATCTCCGATGAATAGGGAAAAAGAAGTGTTTGCGATTTCGTTAAACCCTAACCGATTTCGAAATAAACTCTCGTTTTGAACTCTCGTTTCAAATTGTTTGCGATATCGTCTTCTCCGCTATCATCTTCGCCGACCTCGTTAAACCCTAACCGCCTCCGATATCATCTTTGTCGACTAAATCGTCTCAGATCGAACTGTTCCGACATTCTCTTCTGCAAAGTTTCACGAACCGTATCTACATCTTCTTCTCCGGTATGTTGTGGCTTAGTTTGACTTATACTGTGACCGAGTTTAATTTACAATGAGGCTGAGTTATAGACTATGTTGTAACTGAGTTATTGGATAGTGTGGCTGAGTTGAGTTTGATTTACGTTGTGAAAATATAGATTTCCATTTCGCTGAGTTATAGATTATGTTGTGGCTGAGTTATTATTATGATATGGCTGAGTTATTGATTATATTGTGACTGAGTTATTGATTATAATGCGGCTGAGTTATTGATTATGATTTGGCTGAGTTAATTATTTTGTTGTGGCTGATTTTGTTTCTATTAAGACTGCGTTATATTGTGGCTGGGTTATATATTTTGTTTCGGCTGAGTTTTGTTTCTATTGCACTGATTTATATATATGTGTGTTTTAGGATCAGATGGCTATTTCTGAAGATCAAGCACGGACTATCCTCCACGACTTTACTGAAGGGCTTCTAAACTAGAAAATAAAGAGATTAATCACAATATGCATATGGGAGAATTCCCTAACGCCGAGAAGCATTAGGACTGGATGTGTGGGATCACTTGAGGCGAGTCCTCTTGGAATTATTGTTAAGCTAGCGGAGCTAAGAGCGTGGTCTGGTAAGACGTACACTATCTACTATGTCGACAGCTTCGAGTAGACAAGAAGGAGATTTGGAGTCTAGTTGGTAATGAACCTATCAGATTTAGTTTAAACGAATTTGGTGAGATAACGGGTTAAACACGATCGCCAACAGAAAGTTTTGAACCGACCAATACAAAGCGTTTTGGAAGGTGTTGAATGTGCCGCTTGGGCAAGGACCAAAGTTAGATGAACTGAGGGTAGCGTTAGAGGTCTGTCCGGCTGGAGTTTTGATCAGCGTAAATGGCTAGGGTTGTTACTTCTTCAAGCCATGGGACTTTATGCTTTGCATCATAATTCTAGGATACCGCTTGAAAGTGCAAAAGAGTATTCGACGATGAAGCCATGATGACGTATCCATGGGGTCGGACAGCATATGAAGTTCTTGTTGACTCTATTAAGAGGTTGGATCCACAAGGAAGGTCATACACCATAAACGGTCTGAAGGACGTGTTGTTGGTTTGGGCGAGTCTGCCACTTGTTTTGGAGCGCTTTGGGAGAGTGGTCAATGAGCAAGAAGTTCCTCTTTCCGATGGGGTGGAAAGCGCATAACGCATAAGTTTTGATACTGTCATAACTGAGGAGATTAGAGAACATGGCGAGGTAAGGTGTCAGCTGATTTATTATTTATTCGTTGGCTGAGTGATAAGTACTTATCTATTAAGGGGTGGGTTTTGGTATTAATTATTTGATGGCTAAGATAGTGTTTATATGGTGGCTGGGTTTTTGGTACTTGTTGGCTGAGTTATTAAATTTTACGGCTGAGTTATTTGTTCTTTACGACTGAATTATTTGTTCTTTATGGCTGAGTTATTTGTTCCATACGGCTGAGTTTTGTACTTTGTGGCTGAGTTATTAAATTTTACGGCTGAGTTATTTGTTCTTACGACCGAGTTATTTGTTGTTTATGGCTGCGTTATTTGTTCCATACGGCTGAGTTTTAGTACTTTGATGACTGAGTTATTTTGTTTTTGGTGGCTGGTTTTGTAGGTGCGCGTGAGAAAAATGGTTATGAAGGACTCCATAGAAGAGATGTTTCCTCACTGGCGGATGAATCGACGACACGACTCGTGAACTTGATAACGGACATATATACAGGTCGGTTTGTTAGAGGTTTTGGGTAACACCGTAAAACGCAAACAAACAAAGGCTGGTGGTTCGTCAAAGGCTGAACCACCCATTAAGAAGAAGAAAGTGAGCAGCATTGTTGAGGATGAAGCTGCTGTGGAGGGGAAGGGTGCTAGCGAGAAGGAAGGTACGGAAGATATTGAGAACAAGAAGGTATTGTTGAGCATAATGCATTCTTTGGAGAAAATTTCTTCAAAATAGACACTACGATAATAGATTCGACAACTACATGAGAGATTCGACAGATTTGAAGAGCGGTTAACCAGATACGAGTCTAGAGATTCCGACATTGCTGATTTAGTCAATTTCAGTGGAGGAGTACTTATCTAAAGTTCCCGAACAACAATCTTTATCGCTGCCACCGCGAATCGCCGCCACCACCGCCGAGCAATCTGTCACTAGTCCACCTGCTAAGGCCTCTATCTCTAGTTCACTAAGGCCATCACAATAGTTGCTCAGGCAAGTGATGTTGATTTTGTTACTGTTTCTCCTTCTAAAGACCCAGCCGTAGGACGCGGACGCAGGTTAAAGTTTAAGGTAAAAGGAAATGAGGTTAAAGAGAAGGACGATAAGGAGGCTGAGTTAGGAAAGGAGGCTGGATTAGCTAAGGAGTCGGCTGAGTTAAAGAAAGCGGACGATAAGGAGGCTGAGTTAGCTAAGGAGTCGGCTGAGTTAAAGAAGAAAGCCAAGGACGATAAGGAGGCTGAGTTAGCTAAGGAGTTAAAGAAGAAGAGCGAAGGATAAAGAGGCTGAGTTAGCAAAGAAGGCGCTGAGTCAGAAAGAAGGCGGCTGAGTCAAAGAAGAAACCAAGGATACTAAGAAAGAGGCGGCTGAGTTAAAGAGAAGAAAGACGGCTGAGAACAAGGCACGGCTGGCTGAGAAAAGGAAAGAGGCGGCTGATTTAAAGAAGAAATTGAAGGCTGAGATAAAGCAAGAGGTCCCAAAAGAATAATAAGAATCGTACCTCAGCCAAAACCGATTCAATCCGACAGTGATTTGGCGGATATTACTGACGGTTATCGCAACACAAGACGAAGTGCTTCCGAGTCTGATGTGGAGGAAGAGGATAGGATCAGATCCGCAAGAATTAAGGAATATCGGAGAAAATGTTCAGTTATCTCCAACTGCCGTGGCCGCATTGTTCGCTGATAATGCTCCTCCACCAGTTTTCCTCAGATTGGAGACAATGGAACGACGTGCATGAGGAAGAATTTTGAACCTTCAACAGCAATATATGATCCTTTAGCACCGTTGATCCAACAAAATTGATAAGCTTAAGGAACACCTAGAGAAACATAAGGACGAGTTCTACAGATCATCATCACTGAAGACCGTGGCCATCCAGTGAATATGGATGGCTGTTTGATGATGTAAGTATTCTTTACGGCTGAGTTTAGTATTCTATGAGGCTGAGTTAGTATTCTTTGTGGCTGAGTTATGTGTTCTCACGGCTGGGTTTAGTATTCCTTGAGGCTGAGTTAGTATTCTTTGTGGCTGAGTTATGTGTTCTCTACGGCTGGGTTTAGTATTCCTTGAGGCTGAGTTAGTATTTTTTGTGGCTGAGTTATGTGTTCTTTACGGCTGAGTTTAGTATTCTATGAGGCTGAGTTAGTATTCATTGTGGCTGAGTTATGTGTTCTTTACGGCTGAGTTTAGTATTCTATGAGGCTGAGTTATGTATTCTATATGGCTGAGTTAATTATTCGTTTATATTGACTTGATTTTTGTTTTTGCATAGCATGTTAACGCGTTTCTGCGAGTCCTCATCAGAAGGTCCATGCGAGATCCCAGCCC
Source organism: Brassica nigra (assembly GCA_016432835.1). NCBI lineage: Eukaryota > Viridiplantae > Streptophyta > Magnoliopsida > Brassicales > Brassicaceae > Brassica > Brassica nigra. Next base: position 51,492,575 of record CM028248.1, on the reverse strand, counting down.
ATATTGGTCCAAGCGCATTGCATTTGTTGACATCTGGTTTCTCATACATGGGTTCACGATTACAAGCAGTTCAAGCTAAATCCATCGCGGATGAAATTCAAAGATAATGGCTATGAAGAGTTAGCAAATGGTAGGATGCCCCAAGACTGTCCTACAAACTTGAAGTGGTATGAGGATGTGGATCATCTGTATGGAGTGCTTCAAACTGGTGGCGATCATTGGGTGGCGTTTCACATAGATCTGCTTAAGGAGAAGATTGATTGCTATGATCCAATCATTGGAGAGGTAACACCCGGAAGTGAAAAGAAAATTATAGATGCATTTAAGCCTCTTACGCAAATGCTACCTATGATCTTGAACGAGAATATTCCTGCCAAATTCAAAACCGAAAGACGCAGCGTTCGAATGAGGAAAGGCAAATACATTCCACAAAACAATCAGATTGGCGATTGTGAGTGTATTCATTGAAGTTTGTGGAATGCTTAGCTTGGACTTTTGATGGGATAAATGATAGTAATATTCAAGGTATACGGGTGAAGATGGCAGCAGAGATCCTCGATGAAGGAGGAAATAAGATGTATGAACAATTTACGTAGCCTTTGAACGATTTGTATTTGACTTTAGCTAATGGTATGTTTAATATAACCCAGCTGCATCGTTTCTATAAACCAGCCGCTTCGCTTAGATAACCCAGTCAAACCACAAACATACCCTAAAATCGAAGGGTTTAATATAACCGAGCCGATCGTTTCTATAAACCAGCCGTTTTTTAGATAACCCAGCCAAACCACACACATACCCTAAAATTGGGAAATGTACTTTAAAAGTTATTATAAATTAATATTATGAGTTTTAGATGAATATATAACCAACAGAATGTGTATACTTCATTGAATTTACAAGTTTCAATTGATAATGGTCTTGAGGTATAGGTTGTCTTACAAACACTTAAAACCTTATGTAACTATATAGGTGTTGAACGCACCAAATACAAAGTATACCATATAATTTTTTTTCAACTGAATTTGTGTAATTTCTTATATTTTATAGTGGTACCTAAACCATAAACACTATATCCTAAACACTAACCCCAAATACTTAACCCTAAACCCTAAAACATAAAATTTTCCTAAACATAAACTCAGCCGTAATATGACATTAACTCAGCCGTTGAGCGGAACTTGAAAATATGTTTGTGCGGAACTTGAAAATATTTTAGCCCATAGCTGGTCCAGCTCTATATATAGATGTAATAAAGTAACTTTTCAGAAGAAAAGTTGGGATTAGGTTCTTAAAGAAAAGTGTACCTTCGCTCATAGTATCGTGGCTCTTAAATAGTCATTACAATGTAACTGAAACACTAACTCACCTTCTACATTTTCGAGGATTTTCTACAACTGAAAGAGAGATTCAACAGCTACGAAGTTTGGGAATTTTTAATCGCTGCCAGATCGATGTTTCGTCATCAAATGTGGTTGCTGAAGAGGGATGCTAACTAGAGTCTGGCTTGCTCTCGTAGATATGTTCAATAACTCAGCCTGTACACGCCAATAACTCAGCTTGTACACGCCAATAACTCAGCTTGTACATGTAAATAACCCAGCAACATTATTTAGTTAACTCAGCCTTTCATATAACTCAGTCTTTAAATGTCAATTACTCAGCCGAATAAAAACATTAAAACCAATAACTCAGCTGTAATACAACCAATAGTCTACATAATTCAAATCAATACATCACTGTTAAATCGGAAGTTTTCACATTATGACCACTCGTCTACAACGAGAACATGTGTGTTCTTTTCTAGGACGTTTGTTTTCAAGTGCAACCTCTAAAGCAGATTTCATCCTATTTTTCTTAGGTCTTCCGGCTGACGACGAATAGACGGGGAAAGCATGGTAGGTTAACCACGTTATCCGAACTGGTTGCTGAATCAACCGGCATGACTGAATGAGCATATGCGCCACCAAATAAGCTGGTATAATAAGGACTGGGATATACGAGAACATTCCTGACTCCGCAGCTGCAATTGCATGCTAACATGGAATTCTCTCCGCTCAAACGCCTGCATGTGCACTTTCTCCTTCCAAGTTAACAACATGCAAAGACTCACCAGAAGATCCATATGTAACTTCAGTGTGATGAGCATCGATCCTTTGTACCGTCAACAGTCTCGCGGTAGTAACACGACCTATTATAGATAAATAAACAATGAAAAGCATTACAGTGACTTATTAAAGTTACGGCTAACTTATACAATATAATGGCTGACTTATGCAATCTATGTGGGCTGACTTAGGTAATCTTTTGGGCTGACTTATGCAATCTATTTGGCTGACTTATGTAACTAACTATAATGTGGGCTGACTTATGCAATCTATTTGATCTGACTTATTCAACGCTACCGACTTACTTGTAGTAGTTTCTCTAAGACGTGTAAGCGTGGTTGGTCGCGATGCAACATCATCTCCGCTCAGCAAACCATCTGGTCATCATAACCCGTATCGATTCTAATAGTCGAACAATGTTAAGACCTCTAGCATTTGACAATGCTCTGTTCATTGATTCCGCAATGTTTGTAGTCATCAAATTATACCTTTCGCCCGGAAAATGAACACGCCCACAATCGGGATCTGCTCTTCGAGGTAGCCGTGAAGTTCAGGATTAATCGCCTCAATCTCCTCGAATTGCAGTAAAGTCAGGCATCCTAAAACATCTTGCCGCTTTCTTCACCGACGAATACATCTTTTCCTTTGTACCGTCCCAAAATGTTCTTATATAAATGGTATGCAAATTCCCGAATAACGGATACACATTTTGAATAGCCTTCCCAATCGACTTATGCCTATCTGAGATTATCGCAAGACCCTTGTCGTCTGGTATCAAATGTTTTAGTTGCGTAAAAAACCAGTGCCACGAATCATCATTTTCTGTGTCAACCACACAATGCTATTGGAAAAATCTGAAAATTACCATCCCGAGCTAGTTGTTAGCGTCCCTTTGTATTTGCCATTCAGAAACGCACGTCGACAACCACAACTTTGCATGAAAGGAAGCCCATTAATGCTCTCGCACCAAACGCAAGGAACACATACATGAATCTTCCAAACTCATCGATTTGAAGACGCGTTACTGTATCCGGATTTGCACTTCTTATCATGTATAAGTAAGAAGGCAAGTTTTCAAACCCACTCTCGTGTTCCCTCATTGATTTCCTTGCAAATTTCAGTGTCTTATATGATTTCCAATAAGACATCTGCACAAATGAAGACAAATAAGATAAGTCGCAACGATAAATAACTCAGCCCAACCAAAATGTTACTCAGCCCAATAACTCATCTAACTCAGCCGAAACGTATAAATATCTCAGCCCAACCTAATAACTTAAATAACTCAGCCAAACGTAAAATAACTCATCCCGTAAATCATATAGTTCAACTAAATCAGCCGGACATGTGATAAGTCAGCCAAGTTAAGATATAACTCAGCCTTATCGTAGATGTAAGTCAGCCAAGTTAAGATATAACTCAGCCTTATCGTAGATGTAAGTCAGCCAAGTTAAGATATAACTCAGCCTTATCGTAGATGTAAGTCAGCCTTTAGAAATTAATTACCTTGAGACCAAACTGCTTATTGAGAGCTATTCCGACACTCGTAGGTCGAACGGCCAATGACCAGATGTCCCAGTACAATTGCCCTAAAATATCTGGTGTTGCTTGTCGACTTCGATTAGAGCGCTCAGTTACAGAACATGTATGTAACGACTCGTAAATACGAACATAGAATGCCGGAGAATACCCTTGTGTTGAAGCACGAACTCTCCAGATACATCCACCAACCCAACATTTAACAATGAGTAAATCTGGATTGGATACTTCCACATCAAAATCAAATCCATCTTTCACTGAAAGAAGTTTCAGTTGTCTTTCTAACTCGGCTTTACTCTCATTGTTGTTCTACAGCAAGGTTTAGCGAAGACATCTCTAGCCTTAGAACTTCCGGATCTCCTTTACATCCGCTCATCCACAAGTTCTTAGATCTCTTTTTAGGCGGTAGTGTCGGTGAATCTTCGTCTTGTGCTGGAGACTCACCGTATGAGCTGAAGTTATCATCTTCGGATGACGCACCATCTGAGTCATCGAACATATCAAATCGGCTATCAAATTCATCGTCTTCTTCGATTTCTTCATCTTCTCCAACATCTTTCTGTTTTGATCCGCCCAAGATACTAGAGAAATTATTCTCATTGTCGCCGTGTTCCTCCTCCAAACTTAAACCATCGTAAACCTCTTCGTAATGTTCAGATCAGATTCAACTTTTGAAACTTCTCCTTCGAACTGTATAATCTTTTACTCTTCTCTCCTCCGCCTTCCCGACTGAATTCACCATCATCCTTCTCCTAATCTCGACACGACGTAATTTTTCGATCTTCCTTAGCTTAAAAAATTTTGCAATTGTCGAGTATTGGAAATGTAAACTGGTGGTGTGTCGCGCCATTGTTTTCAAAGCTTTATTCGAGAATATGTAGCTAAGCTGAATCTGATGACTCCACTCATTCAAACCGTAATCATCGAAACTGACTTGTTGTCGAGTGTTGTTTTCTCATCTACTTGCAGAACTATACATCCTCTCTATCGGGTTGGAATACATATCTATTTTTCTTAATCCAGTTACCGAGACAATAATTACGGATCCATAAGATTTTAGAGAAAGAGAATAAGATGAAGATGAATATGAAGAACAGAGGCGCTTGTAACATAAACCCTAATTTCACAGTTGTAATGACATGGCAAATACGAGTTGACATGGATGATGACATGGAAATTTGGTAAGCCACTTAACTAACACTTAACTCAGCCAAAGTAAACCAGCCATTAAGTTCATAATAAGTCAGTTGATACGTTAATACTATTTTAGTAATTAATCTTTTGCTAATAAATCAGTCGTAATAAAGATATTCGTTAATAAGTAAGCCGCCTCGCCATATAAATCAGCCGGCAAATGAATGCTAGTCTAGTAATTAATCTTTCGCTAAAAGGTCAGCCGTAACAAAGCTGAGTTTACTTAATCCAGGTTATTACGGCTGATTAAACAAAGCGCAGCCGCAGCAACCTCTCATAAGTCAGCCTGCCGATCATTTTATCAGCGCGATAGTTAACTCAGCCGATCGTAACTAGAACTCAGCCTTACTTTTCATAAATCAACCCACCGATATATAAGCCAGTCATAACAAGTGAACATAACTCAGCCTTTATCACATAAATCAGCCTGAGTTCTTTAAGTCAGCCGTAACGTTTGGCTGAGTTATGGACATAACTCAACGCGTGTCTCATAAGTCAGTCTAGTTCTTTAAGTCAGCCGATCGTAACTATAATTCTGCCAGAACGGTTCGCTTCGTGACACGACTGAGTTTTGAGGCGATTCTGACGTGGTGCCGAGTTTTAGTCTACGTGGCACTAAAAAAGTAATGGCATTCTTGTAATTATAAATTTTTTACAACGTAACAAAAGGACACGCTAGGTATTAAAAAAAAGGTAGTAATAAAAAAAGTTTTGTATGGTTTTCACTATAAGTCCTAAAATCCATGCTTTATGAGCTAACTTCCCATTATAGAATCCATACAACTCTTAGACTTGTGGATTTTAACACTCATATTAATTTTTATTATTTTTTATGTTAAGTAATTATGCAAGAATATTTTTCAGGAAATTTCCATAATTAGTATGGGAATGATGTGTTAGGAACGTATATATGAATATGACATTGAGATATGCCAACAAAACAATTTATATGGTGTTAGCTTTTGAAAGACATGTTACATCCAAATTTTAGCAAAAAAAAAGACATGTTAAATGTGATATAGTATCATCGTTCAATCTGGTTTTTATATAACTATAATTCTCTTTAGTTTTATTGGCATAATAGATATATGTTTATCCATTAAGAAAATTATGCTTAAGAATATATAACGTTATTGTTGTCCTGGAAGAAATTGAAAACAAACGTAAGACATGTCTAGAGGTTAGTGGGAGTTAGATTTACAATGATTGTTAGCATTCTTAGAATTTAGTATTATTGGTTTATCGATTTTCATATTCTTAATAGAATAAGTGTTATTGGTTTGAGGATTTTATAATTCTATACAAATCTATTATTATTCAAAAAGTTTTGATTTTAATGATTCCATAAATCTATTAAAGTTAATGTTATTGGGGATTGTATTCTTAACCATTTAACTCATTAAACAAGGTTTTGAGAATACTAGTTATATCCCTTAGATTCTTAAAATCATTATAACAACTTATTTTTATAGATTTTTACAATATATAAAATTCTCTACAATTCTTTCCAAATTTAACAAATCTCACAACTTTTACAATCAACAAACTTTGTATAAATCCTACTCATTTGACAAAGATTGTTTTCCCTCCCCCTTTTAATATAAGTTTGTTATCTAAACTTTGAGAATACATACTGTAAGGGGGGGAGTTATTGGTAGTTAAATTTTGAAAGAGTTATAAAATTCAGAGATTCTATTGTCATTAGTTTATGTATTCTTACAATCTTATTAGAATCCTTTGTTGTTGGTTTATGGATTTTTAAGTTCCATACATAATCTTTTGTTATTCAAAAAATTTAGTTTTTATTGATTTTTTAACTCTAGTAAACTCTCTTGTTATTGGGACATAAATTTTCTCTAGTTTTACTCATAACACTCAATTTTACAAATATCATCTATATTCATAAGATTCTTAAAATCTATGTAACAAAAACACAAATATACAAGCACAAAAAGTTTTGTATTACATTTTTATTGCCATGTGAAAGATAATTGTAAAAAGAAATTTTTAAAGATAAACAATTATTAAAGATAACATAATTTAAATAAAGAAAAAAATCATAGGTTGATCTTAGACAAATCAAAACGTCAAAATTTTCAAAAAGTCAAAAAAAAAAAATTTGACATCTAATAATTATATTTCTTGAAACAAATTATTCAAAAAAAGTCAAAAAATTATTTTAAGAATCTATGAAATTTGGAAGTTTTTATAGAAAGATAAATTTGGAAAGAAAAATATATATGGAAATCTATGATAATCAATAATAAGCAACGACAATTTATACAATACATATGGCAAGAATTCATCAAAACTACTTAACTTTTAAAACCTTTTTAACTTTAAAAATTTTCAAACTTCACGCAAATTTTATTTCCAATAAGCCCCCCTAACTCTAGTAATATGAAAGTAATGACTTATAAAATGTAAGAAATTATTGTTTCAGTAACACAAAAGTTTGATAGAATTCCAATTCTAAAAATACTCAACTTATTGAATAACAAAATATTCTAAAATGACTTACAAAATCATTGCACCAATAACTAAGGAAAAGAAGAATTATAAACTCATCATACCAATAACAAAATATTTGATTAAGATTTTAAGAATCATTAAATTAATAACAATAGAGTTTATGAATTCTCCAATTCTCTAAAATCACTCTCCCCCACCCACACACACACACACACACACACCGGTAATATTTTGTTGACTATTCTCATTTGCTCAAAACGTTGACAAAAAAAAAGAAACCTATTTTCCATGAAAATTTATCTCATTATTTTGGATTTTTGGGCATGGTCAGTGGTCATTACTTTGGTCACGCACTTCACTGCCACAATAATTGATATTTCGTCCAACATTTATCATTCATATCGGCTCATACGGCCCAGGATCCTCCGAGTTAGTAAGAAGAAGATAACAAATCAAGCAAACATTAAGCAATGTTGAATTTAGGTATCAATGTGTGTGTGTGTATATATATATATATATATCTTTTATATATGCATCCGACAAACAACATTGGTGGCATTTTGTGATTTTTTGGCCTAGAAAAGGGGTTACTAAGATTTGAAGAGGATCACGGCAATTCTGAGGTTGGGGTTTGTGCTAGTATTATGACGCATATCTATTTTTGGTTAACTGGATGTACATTCTAGTTATAGACTATCAAGAAATTTATTGTTGTGTTATTTTACATATATTTATATTGTATCTATAGATCTGGAGAAAATCGCATATGTATCTAACTTTTGGTAATATCCCTTGTATTTCGTTCTACTCAAAATTTCTTTATATATGTATTGATCTCAATACAATATGGTAGAAGAAAAAAAGGCAAGAGATAAGGAGTAGTAGGCTTGTGATTTACGTAAATTGATGCCAAAATGACTAGGATCCACATGTCGAGTCCAATTTAGCTTCTCTGACTAACATTCACATGTACTCTTCAAAACCTTTAATTTATCATAAGTATGTACACATTAATACTAAAAAGCATACATATAATTATATAACTAGTTAAGAAAACCCTTCGACGAGAATGCATATTTATTTTTTCAAAACTCTAAAAACGATAAAATAGTAGTAATCTTAATCGATGAATAGAAGATATATACTAAAGATATATTTAGATACTATACTACATAAAAATCGAGTTCAATTGTGTCTTTCAATTATTGGGTCATCGTTTGTATGCTTCAAACTGATTAGACAAGAGTCAAGACAATCAATCTTGGTGATCATCATCTTCACCTTCAGAATCTGCAAAGAGTATATTAAAAACAAATGGCTAAGCCAGAAAAAAAATCCGTATAGATTATTTAGAACATTATTAAGCACTTGTTGGTTTAGATATATGTATGCATATATATAATATATATATATATATATATCTTACCAGAGCGGACGTCTCTAGCGATTTTGCCTTTGGAACGGATTTGGCTGATGAGCACACGACATATCAAGACCCACCAGTAGATGTGAAGAATCTGTAAGCACCAGAGAAGCGTGTTGAAAACGTAGTACACTGTAAGAGGCAGTCCAGTTTCCATCGTATGCTTCTTGTCCCACTCCATTTTCACGTTTATAGATTCATAGCTGCATAGGTCAAATATCATATATACGTGGATGGAGAGCAACCAAAAAACATAAAGATCCAATTAAATTGCTTATACAAAACGAGTTATAGATTTCTAAGGTTTATGATATAAACCTGGTGCTCCATAGGATCCATAAAGGGTAATAGACAAGTCGTAGAGCCGTCCAGGACACGAAAAATAGGATGAACGAGAGGCTAGTCATTGCTTCTAAACCGCTGTATCTGCACATCTTGCCCACCTCTAAAAACACGTCGCTGATTTCGTGAAGAGCCAATATTACAGAACCTATACGAGCAAATCTAGTATAGAAAGTATACCAAGAGGAAATGGAATTCAAAAGTCTCCTGAAAGATCAGAAAATGTTAAACGTTAATATCTTTTAATTATTTATAAGGAGTACCTGAAAATGTAAGACAAGATGATGAGGAATGAAGTCACTATGTGATGAACTATCATGACTTTGAAATCAGATCGTCTTGTTTCCCAAAAGAACAAAGCAAAGAAAGAATATACATTCAACCCGCCCACAAACATGTACATTCCTTTCATTTTCAACCTGCGCAGGGTAATACATTACTCAGAAGACAGGTGAGATTTACATAGTCATAAACATTATAAGGTTAATCTTAATTACAAAAATCGACAATCTATTATAATAATTATCAGTATTTGGGGGTCAAGGCGAATGTATTAGACATGGGCAAAAAAACCGGAACCGAAGAACCGAACCGGAACCGAACTAAAATATCCGAACCGCAACCGAACCGAGGACTCTCAAATATCCGAATGGTTCCTATATTTCTATATCCGAAATAACCGAACCGAACTGGAACCGAACCGAAAACCGAATGGGTACCCGAATATATAAAATATTAATTATATATACATATAACATAATTAAATATTTATTTATGACTTAAAAATTTATTAAAAGAACCCAAAAATATTTGAAGATAAATAAAGTATGATGAAATATCCGAACTACCCGAATTATCCAAAAATATCCAGATAATTTTATCCGAAATATCCAAAGTAATCCAAAATATCCAATTTGTTTTATCTAAAGCATCCTAATTATTTAATATTTATCCTAAATAACTGATATTTTACCCAAACTATCCGAACTACCCGAACTATCTGAACCGGAACCGGAACCAAATGAGAACAGAATTTTTTCCTCGTATTTTCCGGTTCCTAGTTTTACTATCCGAACCGACCCGAACCCAAAACTATCTGAACCAAACCGAACCGAAAATAGGTCAAGTAGTAAATGTATACTCTAACCCTCTATCCGAACGAAACCCGAAATACCTAAACCGAACCGAACCGAACCGATACCCGAAATGCCCAGGCCTAGAATGTATCATAACAGGCCCTGCAGAAGAATTTAGGGTTTGCGGCATAATTTGACAGTTTCTTGCGTCTGACGTTACACACTAAGTGAAGCTTATTCATGAATCTTACTTTATCTTTTGGTCAGGCCATATCTAGTCTCCTGGTCCTAACCAGAAGCATTGTGTCTTTAAACCATGGCTCCTTATAAGTGACGTAGAGAGCAAGTGCTTCGATAGAGATAGAGCAGAGACATTTCCAAGCTGATTCTTTGAATTTCGCTATCCTCTTTCTTCTATCGTTTGAATCAAAACAGTTTCCTCTATGAAGTACCATACTACTAGCGACTCTCTATAATGTGATTATGGATCTCTCAGTTCCGTTACTCGTGAGAGATTACTTGCTTCCCAAGTCATGATGAATACTAATAGATAGAAAACAAGCATAGAGTAGTGTGGTTACTTACCTCGAATATGGATCTGTCGAGCATCAATCGAAGAAAAAGGAAGAAGGGAGCGAAGAGGATGAGGACCCAGAAATCAGAAGAAGCTGGGTAAGATTCTTGATTCCAGTCCCAATCCAAGATTTTGAGATCCATCTAGTCAAGATCCTACAAAAACCGAAGACAAGATCCTACAAAAACCGAAGTGTTGGCTTAACATTATTCGGTGTGACTTCTGTTCTTAGTCTTTGTCCAAGTCAACCCCAGAGGAGAAAGAAAAAGAGAATCCACTTGAGTTTACTAGAAATAAAGAAAAGGGTATTACGTGACTTCTCAAGTCAAACATCAGGAAAGAAGAGCTAACCGGGCCCAACCTAGTTCAATCCATCACAAACCGTTGGACCGTCGGTATAATTTGGCCACCGATGTCTCCGAAAGCTTACTTGTCTCGAGACTAATTATTACATATACAATTGTAGATAATAAGGGATAGAGTTTGTGAAATTGTTTTGTTTATTGGATAGTGGAGGTAAGTATAAATATATTTTTTCTAGAAGAAGAGAAGAAAGATTGAGTTGGCTGGTGAAAATGGGTACAGCTGTGAGAGGGAATACAAATACGTAAACAAAGAATGTCGGATTGTGATTATTACCCTAACAAATTTACATATATGATTTGTTCAGTAGAGGTCGACAACTTTTCTTTTCTCCTATCAAATACTTTTAATGTTCATTCATAGTTGACAAAAAAAAATTGTTTTTAAATAGTATTCCCCACTTATGACATCACATACTAATACATATGTGTTTACGCGTGAAAAAAAAGATTCACACCAAACACAACCATGCATTAAAAGAATTTTATGTATACGTTCAGCACTTGCATTGCAATTAACAAAACTTTATTTATAAGATGGTATAGATTGTGGATCATCTGAAATAATGCTTATATAGATCAAATGTAGAAACCACAGTAAACAAACAACCAAAGTATACGAAACAATCTATGAGTGAGAGGGCAGGCAGAGCAAGCTAAAAGGCACATGAGCTTCTTTTAAGTGTTTCAGAAAAAAAAAAGAACTTCTTTCAAAGCCTTTTATCACAAAATAAGAGCCATGGTTTCGTTCAACCAATCTATCAAACATATTTATCTAATTCATTTTGTTTTCTTCCGGTGATTAAAAGTTATTAACAACACAGAGAACCTTTTATCATAAATATTCTTCGACGTATATAACTGATGCAAATTATAATTATCAGTGCTGAGAATTTTGTAGGAAAAAATTGACGTTACTAGTAATCAATTGAAATTTAATATATAACACCATATACTTCACAACTAGTCCAACATGCACTAAGAGGCAAACAACACAAAGTCCCGTCCCTTTTCCCACTGACTTGCCAACCAAAGTTATCAATTACTTCAAGCCAGTGAATCTCTGATGATGATGCTTTCAAGATCTGTGACTTTTCCAAATTTAAACCTACAAATAAATGAATCAGTGACAATAATAATGACGTACAATGACATTACAGGGTCACACATGAATAAAAAATCCAGTGAGTCCAACTCCATTTTCTTCAGACATTAACGATGTGTACAAACTCTAATAAATCCTAACAAACACATCTCTCCAAGTTCATGAGGCCCACAGTAGTACCACCTTCTTTCAGAATTGATTCTTTAGTTACAATGAAATGAAAATGTGTTAGTTAAAACCCCAAAGCTAAATATCTTTGTTTAGCTCAAAGATGAGTCAAAGTAAAAGAAAACTTTTGTAAATTGTAATATGGACTGATCTCACACACACTTGAATTTGCTAGCTGTCACCAAGAGGGACTCCATTGAAGACATGTTACGGTGACGCCAGAGAAACAGGAAACGCAATGAAGACAAGTATTATGGACTTAAGTAGTGACAGTTGTTAAACTCCTTTTGTTTTGTCCTTATCTTAAGAAAAATAAAGAAAATGTAGTTGAGTTTTTACCTTTTAACACAATGAGAGGGGAAGAAAAGGCTGCAACAGTTTTAAAGACACTGGTAGGATTGGAGGAAGAAGAAGAGTATTAAAGGAATGAAGAAGAGGAACAGCTCTTAACCTAATTAGGCAAATGCTTCTTTTATTCCTTCTTGTTTGGTGGGTGGGTCTCTTCTGGTTTCCACCTCAAAAGCTGATCTTTATTATTTAAGATACATAAGAGAGAGTACAGATAAGTTAAAACTTGCAGTAATACTTGATAGTTACCAATCAAGAAGAGCACAGAAAGGATAAGTTATAACTTATGAACTGTGCTTACACATCACTAATGACAACGCTCACAAGGATGGTTTCTTGTTTTGTGGGCATTGATGTGTCCGGACTCTAGATAAGATTACAGTTTGTTAGGAACCAAAATATTTGTTTAAAGAAAAGTTTAGATTAAATGTATTTAGTGTTATATTATTATTAAGAAGAGCATAGGCTTTAAATTATTTATGTAAAATGAGATGCACTAACCTTCCTTGATATATATATATCTGCAGTTGGCTTTGTCTGGTAGTGCTTCAAGTGAATGAAAACATTGGTGCTAGGGGTTGCCATGTGGTGAAACTTACTCCTGCTCTTCAATTATATGAGGCTTCTTATAGGCTCCTGCTTTTCCTGATATTATAAAAATAAGAGAGACTTATATCTATTGATGATGGAAGAGCAAAGCCAAAGAGAGAACGAGACACAGAGCCTATATTAGGGAGTAAATTGCTGAAGTGGATTCAAACAAGTAAGGTAGGTAACTTATTTAAAAAGCAAGTGTGTCTTTTGCATATAATCTAAACCCTGAAACCTTTGTTTGTCTGTTCTTCCTTTGCGTTGCTCAAAGGCATGGAGTCTCCAAGGAACCATGGAGGCTCTGAGGAGGAGGAGGAATACAACAGTTGTGAGTCAGGGTGGACTATGTACATAGAAGACGCCTTCCATGGAAACGACCATTCCTCTATTGTTGTTGATGATGATGATGATGATGATGATGATGGTGACATTGATGATGAGTCACAGGTAAAAGAGGCTGATGATGGTGGTGACGAGGAAAGTGATGATTCAATGGCTTCTGATGCATCTTCGGGGCCTAGCAATCAACTTCCAAAGAACATCACCAAACATGCAGCGAGGAAGAAGGTTTCTAAACAAGTCGACATTCAAAAACGCCAACACACAGAGAAAACATCAAGCAACGAAGGAGAAAAATCAGAGCTCAAAGCAAGAACAAGAACAAGTGCAGCTAGTCGTGTCCAGAGTAAAGGAAAGGTGAGCAAAACCAAATAATAATCTCAAAGAAAAGGAGAAGAAGATATGATGGTGGTTCACATAGAATCCAAATCCTGTAATGCAAAGAGAGGTTTCAATATCTTTCACCAAGCCCTGTTGTTTGCCTTTAATAAGCCATGTGTGTAGGTAGTTGCATTGTTTTCTTTTTTCCAGAATATGTTCTTTTTTTTTTTGGTAAATGCTGTCACGAATAAGTTGTCTGCCCGGTTCTCCGTTAGAACACCCTGTTATATCATATGAACCCTGTTCTTCATATACTTCCTTGTAACACACAAAAACAAAGCATATCTTGATCTGCATGTTCAACACAAGAGCCACCAAGAAGATGATTCTTGGAAGAAAAGCTGATATTTCCTGATTAATTTACGGTAGTAATCAATTGATAACCACTCTTTAGCATTGAAAAGCACACATAATTCAAGAAATACTAATCATCTTTTTCCAAGAAAAAGAAACGGTCATGGTAGAGGACAAAGCGGTTGATGACAAAAACAGGAGTTTTCTTAGGTTACTAATATTGTTTCTATGATGTGTGGCCCAAGTAGCTAACAGCAGAGCTTTACTTATTAACAAAAAAGTCAAGCTCCTTTCAAGAGCTTCACATGATTCATTTACAAAACAACAAACCGTAATCATTTAAAACCTGTCATTTCCAATTACGATAAACACTTCTTAAGAAACTATTCGCATATCAGGAAATGAGTTACTAGAAAATATCATAAATGAAAAGCTAGTAGATGTGTTTCAAAACAAAAAAAAAAAAGCTAGTAGATAATAGATAGTATATCAACTGAGGTCTAGATAATCATTGCAGTGTATTAAGCTTGATGAGGCACACAATTAATGGGAAAAGAAAGGAACAAAGAGACTTTATAGCTGGCAACTTTCCAGAAGAGGAAGACCCTCACGTTGATGTTATTCTCAGGTCGCTTTCTGACTTTGCATAGTCTCAGTCTATCATAATGCTTGTAGGATCAAGTGAACAGATAGATGAAAACGAAAGATGGGTCGTCACAACCTAATTGCGTGACCCACAAACGTGAGATACATGAGAATGTGTTGCTTGGTGAAAGCATACAACACTCAACTTGGTCTACCAATTTCACCTTCAGGGAAGATTGAAGGAGCAGACTAGTTCAAGGATTAAAGGCCAAGAGCCAAGCATTTGTGTCAACATATAGCATGTGCACTTCCATTCCTAGTTGACAATGACTGTCAAGAAAGATTAGTAAAAAGCATTTAGACAACCTAAGAGAGCACAACAGTGTGTCTTGCTACACCAAACAACCACCAATCATTATTGCTTTGAGAAACAGTACCTAGGCCTAACAGTACTACTACAGCAACAAAACTAAGTTTAAAATCTTTCTTGTCAAAAAAAAGTTATAGCTTCTCTCATTTTTAGATCTTAAAGTTACGTTTGAATCTTACCTCAGTAATAGGCTCCTGATTCGACTTTGATTGTTATGGGCTAGTACCAAGATCAAGTCCCTAGAATATAACTATGACCAGTTGGAAGTGTTAAGAAAGTTTTGAGAATAGCCAAAGCATGAGACCTGGAAGGGCAAGAAAATGACTTTTAACCATCACATACATCGCTCAAGCTACCATACAAAACCATCTTTGAATAGGCAGATATATAGGCTTGTATCTATATTTCTTTTTAAAAACTTGATAAGCTTGTATATATATTACGAAAATGAATACCATTATAAGAATGTCCTCATCAACTGCAGGACGGATACTTGGGGAAGGGATTTAGAAGTCTATGATGAGCGAGAAAGAAGGCGTGCCAGAGATCTTAAAACTTGTTAACACACAAACCACCCCACCCCAAAGAACAATCAATTACTAACAGCTACTTGTTTGCATTAGGCAGTAATAGAAATCCAGATTAACACATCTTAATCAATCACAATTGTCTCTGACAACCACGAGTTTCTTTAGTTATCCACAGCCACACAAAAGTTATCCACTCTTTATCCCAATTCAGTGAAAGAAACAAAGAAAAAAAAAAAAGTTTCGATCGAGCAAAAGTTCGAAACTTTGACAAGAAACGAGTGAATACCATGCTTCTTAGAGGCACAATCTCAACTCCTCCTCCACCTTCTTCTCTCCGGTTAAGGGCCACCCTAAACCCACAAAACGCAGCATCAGCACAGCCATCACAAGCCGCGTTTCCATCAGCTACGCAAAGACAACCACCACCTATCTACTCAATCACCGACGAGGATCTCCACTCCAGAGGCTTCCTCCTCCGCCGCACCGCCGAAGGCCTGAACCTGGACCACCTCAACTCCGTCTTCGTCGCCGTAGGGTTCCCGCGGCGAGACACGGCGAAGATCGAGGTGGCGCTGCGGCACACGGACGCGATGCTGTGGGTGGAGTGCGAGAAGACGCGTCGGCCGGTGGCGTTCGCGAGGGCGACGGGAGACGGAGTGTTCAACGCGATCATATGGGACGTGGTGGTGGATCCGAGGTTCCAGAGCCTGGGGCTCGGGAAGGCGGTGATGGAGAGGCTGGTCGAGGATCTGCGGAGGAAAGGGATCTGTAACATCGCTCTGTATTCGGAGCCGAGAGTTCTCGGGTTTTACCGCCCGCTCGGGTTCGTTTCGGACCCGGATGGGATCCGAGGAATGGTTTATGTACGCAAACAGAGGAACAAGAAATGAAATGAATAAACTTTCTTTTTTTTGTTCGATTACATTACAATTTGTCAGTGGAAACAGAGAGCTGTGTAGAGTATGCAGAGAAGTAGATAAAGTTTGAATCTTTGAGATACGATTGTGATAAAAAGTTTGAATCTTTTGTGATGGAATTGTTTAAGAAGTAGCTTTGGCGTGGTGGAAGAAGGCGACGGAGCAGAGGATGGTGGTGATGAGGGCGAAGAATCCTAATCCGATCATTAGGGAGATTCCGGCGAGGATTAGATCCATTGCTGTCTGCACGCTTATTCCAATCATTCTCTTGTAAAATGTTGTCTTGATTTCTCTCTCTCTGCTACGGATAAGATGTGTTTGAAGAAAGAAGAAGAAAAGCCTTTCGCTTTGACACGTTTTACGAGATGACCAGAGATTAGCTTAGTTTCAGACAGAAACCCTCGTGTGTATGTAAGACACAGACATATATATATATATATAGTCTATAGATAATAATACACGTGTAGTTATAGTTTCGAGATTACAGTAAACGAGACGTTCTCGTGTTATCTGGTCGTTTATTTTATTCTATTGAAATAGATAGTTTCTCTATGACTGATTCCTACTTCATTGGAAAATTGCTTCCAGTTCTAGGCATATGATTTGAGGGAATTTTGGCAAGTTTCCGTAGGCAATGGTGGAATACCGATTGGTCTGTGTGCAACTACAACAACAGCATCAGATGTCGAAAAAGTTTCATCCACTGGTGCAGTGTGATAGATACAATGAGAAGCTGAAAACATACACCAAAGGAGGAAAGCTTTAATGCTGGCTGACGCCTTCAGGTTATCTTTTAGGTGTGTTCATAATAATAGGAGCAAAATCGTCTTGCTCAATCTCAGCAAATATAAGAATTGGAAGGTCATCTTCAACAGTAGAATAAACATATCTTTTGAATTTGTTATTTTCTTATCAACCAAGAGCAGCTACAACAAAAACAACGCAGGCGGATAATCTTTTTGTTTAAAGATGAGAGTCTTAGTTGCCCTCAGGCGGATAAACTCTTTAGACATGTAACTTCCAAGACAAAGGGGAAAACTAAATGAGAGGCCTTGGTTGGTTCTGACCAAGATTAAACTGCATTCTGTCCACAATCTGAATGTGGGACTTAATACACCCCCCCCCTTCACACTCAGGATTGGACATCTGAAGCGTGAAGTTTGTGGGACTGGACATCACGGGTGGGCCACAATCGAGAGAAATTGAAACCATAGACTGTGATACTATATTAGTGATGGACCTAACTAACACCCAAAAGCTATCTCATGAGTGGAAGATTGTCCATACACTTATATATTGCCCAAGGACATTTGATTTAGTCGATGGGGGACATTATCTAATATATATGTAATGGAGGGTGTATTAAGTCCCACATCGAGAATTGAGAGATTTGTGGACTATATATATATGTAATGTGGCAATCCTCCACTCATGAGCTAGTTTTTGGGTGTGAGTTATGTTCATCACTAATATGGTATCAGAGTCCATGGTTAAACCCAGCAGATGATTTCCCATATAAATAGTTTCTACCTATGTAGACTGTAAAAATAACCCATCTTGCTGTGGTATTTCCCGATGTTGGATTTGAACTGTTTCCGTTGGACGTTTCCCATCCACATCTCGAGAGGGACTATTAGATAATGTCCCACATCGATTAAATCAAATATCCTTGGACAATATAAGTGTATTGAACAATCCTCTGCTCATGAACTAGTTTTTGGGTGTGAATTATGCCCATGACTAATACAGTCCTTCCTACTTGTTGGTAATCATCCGCCAACCCGCACTGACTGCTGCAACATCAACTCATGATCCTCAATCTGCAAACTGTGGTTTAATATTTGCTCTATCAAAGACTAGCTATAACTAACTCTGTTTTCATGAATACTTTCAAAGGTTGAATTCTTCCAACTCTCTAGACATTGACTCGAGGTCTAACAATAATAGGTTCACAAGTACAAGAACATGCAATCAAGTATTATACAATTGTGACACTATGTCATTTTGTACGCGCAAGAACGATAGATATGAGTAGAAGTGTAGAACCAACACCCATAAGGTCGTTAGTCTTGGCACCAGACTGCCTCACAAGTTTCACCTTTTGTTCATTACTCTTTGTGTCATGAATAAAGTTTTTGATTTTATGAACTTCAATTTCGCACAGGCTAACTAATTCACACGAGAAAACAAAAAAACACACGATTATTTGTTCTTAAAGGATGATTAAAGATCAAGAAAATGTTCTTTTAAAGCCAAGCCATATCAAACGTTACATGATTAACATGGCATGAACAGATAACTCATTGAAGAAAATTTCATATAGCACCATGCTCGTGTAGTCTGAAGCATTAAATCAGCTAAAAACAGACTATGATTTTCTTAGGTGCATACCAAAGTATAATAATTCCCAGCCAAAAAAAAAAAAGAAAGAAAAGTACTTTACAGCAAACTAGTTATATAGTTGACTCAAATTAAAATCTATCTACAAATCTTAGACTCCAATGAACTCAAAAAGCTAGAATAGTACAGAACTGTTGTTCAATAATCTATAGATCAAAACACTGATTTAAAAGAGAGAGAAAGCAGAGCAATTCAGAGAACTTTGAAGGTATGTAATATAAGATCCACATGAAATTGAATTCAGAGGCTATTTATATTCTCATCATCAATGCCCTGCTTTCTTCTAATACAAGTAAACCAAACCCATAAAACCTAGAACAAGCAGACCAATATCTGAATAACTATTGGCCAATACGCATATTCTGGGAAGTTCAAAGCTGTTGAACATCCCAGATATGAAAAAAAGAGAAGCGCAAGTGCCAATATATTGCACCAAAAGAGTACCCTTTTCTCGATTTTGTTCCTTAGCACCTGTAGACTCAAAGATGCAAGGGGCTATAGGGTGCTGATACTACCGCAAGAAAACAAAATAAAAAAATCCAAACTTTCAGAGGACAAAAACAAGAAATCAACAAACTTTGCTATACGGTCCTAAACCCTATGACCCAAAATCGATTAGTAATCATGACAGAGGAGAGAATTTGGTGAGACTTGTGTTTTGGTTGATGATAGTAGCGGCTGTGTGGTTTAGTGTTTCGTGGAGAAGCATTTTTATATCAAGACAACAGCGACGACAACTGTGTAGGTTAACAAGAACTGTGTTGGGCTTTTTACTCGGCCCAAAGTGATTTTCTTTTTCTTAGTATTTTTTTACGTAGCACTCCTGTTATGCAACAAGCTCTGATACAACTTATTGCAACAATTCTCTAATTCTATCTCTCATGGAGCAACAAGTTTAAAAAAGGAAGATTTCGATCTTGTTAGTTGTTACTCACAACTTCTCTCACTCGTTTGTTTGTATTTAACATGAAAAACGAAAAAAAACCCAAACACACATAAATTTGTTAACTCGGTTTAATCCATCAATGTGTGTGATGGTGTCTACATTCAAAGCCAGATCAATTCATTAAGGAAGAATAATACAGCTCAAACACAGAGTTCGTCGTACAACAAAATGAAGAAAAAAACTCATAATTGAACCAACTCAAGAGAGTTGATTAAAGAAAAAGAGCTAAGATTTTTAATATTTACATCGAAAGATTTATATATCCACAAAGCCTCTACAGTACTAAAAAGGTCTACTTTTTCTCTTTGTCTTCTTTTTGGTTTAATGTTTAATACACCTTACACTAGTTTCTTTAATTTCTAGTATGCTAACAAAAAAAAAATTGAATCACCAAAGTATATCAACAATCCAAATAACACTCTATGCTAACAATGTATACTATGAAATATAGAGACATGTAGATATTAGGGATTCATGGAACATGTATACTCTCTGAAATACAGTCCATTTAGAAAATCTGCTGAAATCTTAAAATAATAATCAATATTTTACCGAAGAGATCAAGGTAAACGGGGAGGGGGGGGGTGAATGCATTCGTCAACATATCAGAATCAGTATTAGGTGTGAAGTAATGTGTGTGTGTGTTTATTCCCAACATGTAATTAACAAACACTAGAAACCAGGCGACCACTATCCGTCGTTAGACCAGAGTATAAATCCATTTGGGTCTTTACTATATGCGAAGCTTGTTGGTATAATCTAATCCTATAAATATAAGAAAGCTCCTTGGTGAAGCAATTGATCTAAAATATCGCATGAATATTTCAAAAGAATTTCTTTTTGAGAGAAAATAAGAAGCATGTATTCCATAAATAATCTCTTAAATATATAAGAATTAATACATATATATATATAAGAATTATAATATCGCATAAATAATCGCCAAAGACAATTTTTTCTTTCAATAATTGTGAATCAGTTTTCTAGTCTTTCTATGTTTCATCATAAAAAGAAAAAAGAAAAAGACTAAAAAGGAGCCCTCATATTTTGATCTCAAAAACCCACAAATGTTTATTTAGGAGCCTGGTGTGTGTCGCAAGATTTTACTATACATGCATAACGGTTCATACCTTTACCTTGTAACAACATCTCCGCTATTTTCACAACCTTCAAGTATTATCAAATCGAAAAAGTAAATGACTTCTTTCTAAAAACCGAGTGCATTTACCTGATTACTGAGTGATATGTTCATAATCAACAAACATTGTACCATACATTACACCCAAGAAAAAAAAACATTGTACCATGCAATAATTAATACTAGCTCAATAATCTCTGGGAAAAAATAATTTATTGCATATATATTGGTTCTGCTCGATGCACCGACTACAAGGCTGAAAAAGTATGTGAATCAATAAACAAACGTAATAGAAAGATCTTCCAAAAATGACATGGATCTTACACATTGACAACTTCAAAGTTTAAACAAAACGTTTCGATCACCTGTCATAATCTTGCCAGTTTTTTTTTTCAATTGTTTACACTAAAGGAGATATATACTTTTTGTGATCAAAATGATTTTTAATGATATTTTATGATCCATAATTGTCTTTTCAAATTCGCAAGCAAGTTGTTCGAGTTTGAAATGCAGATATTATTTTAAGACAAGAGAAACTAACTTAGAAGAGCAAGTGAAGCATATTTTGAAACCTTTTTTTTCATATTTTGAAACCTTGTTTTCAAACCTATAGCAAAAGTTTTGCAAGGACATTTATAAAACCTATGCATATGTTTGTGTATATGTTATGCCTCTCTTGTCATGCGTACATGTGATGAATGTTAAATCATAATTGTATACGTTACCACAGCTTGAAATGCTCTTTTTTCAAAGTACTATAAGAACATGGAAAAGTTCTTTTGCTTATGCTCCTTAGCCATCTACGCTACACTGCTAAATGACGTTGAGTTTAAATTGACAACTTCAAAGTCTAACCATCCGATTTGAAATTTAGTAAAGGGTAGCTACCAAGGACTTCTTCCTGATTTTTATCTTTAAAAACTCAGAAGTTAATTTGACTTATTAAACAATTTAACCCTATTGCAATAAGAAACATTCATAACCTTCAATAAACAATCATACCAATTGCAGTGATGACTGCTATATAAACTGCTTGGTTGTTATTACAACATATTCAACAATAAGTTGGTTAGAAAAGCTTAGAGAGTATAACAGTTTTGTCAACATGGCCAATCCTAATTGGCCATCTCTACTTATGTTGGTCTTGGCTTTGTATACCATTGTTGTTCATTCAAGTGCTCAATATTCTCCACCATCACCACCATCATATGTTTATAGTTCTCCATCGCTTCCACCATATGTCTACAGTTCTCCGCCACCCCCACCATATGTCTACAAGTCTCCTCCACCACCTCCATACGTCTATAGCTCCCCGCCACCTCCTCCATATGTCTACAAGTCTCCTCCACCACCTCCTCCATACGTCTATAGCTCTCCACCACCACCACCATATATCTACAAGTCTCCTCCACCACCTCCATACGTCTATAGCTCTCCACCACCTCCACCATATGTCTACAAATCTCCTCCACCACCTCCATACGTCTATAGCTCTCCACCACCACCACCATATGTCTACAAGTCTCCTCCACCACCTCCATACGTTTATAGCTCTCCACCACCTCCTCCCTATGTTTACAAATCACCTCCACCTCCTCCTTATGTCTATAGTTCTCCACCACCCCCACCATATGTCTACAAGTCTCCTCCACCACCTCCATATGTCTATAGCTCTCCACCACCACCACCATATGTCTACAAGTCTCCTCCACCACCTCCATACGTCTATAGCTCTCCACCGCCTCCACCATATGTCTACAAGTCTCCTCCACCACCTCCATACGTATATAGCTCTCCACCACCCCCACCATATGTTTACAAGTCTCCTCCACCACCTCCTTATGTTTACAGCTCGCCACCACCTCCTCCGTATGTTTACAGCTCTCCTCCACCACCTCCTTATGTTTACAGCTCCCCACCGCCTCCTCCATATGTTTACAAGTCTCCTCCACCACCTCCATATGTCTATAGCTCTCCACCGCCACCACCATATATCTACAAGTCTCCTCCACCACCTCCATACGTTTATAGCTCTCCACCGCCACCACCATATGTCTACAAGTCTCCTCCACCACCTCCATACGTTTATAGCTCTCCACCACCTCCTCCATATGTTTACAAATCTCCTCCACCACCTCCCTATATCTACAGTTCCCCACCACCACCACCATATGTTTACAAGTCTCCTCCACCACCTCCATACGTCTATAGCTCTCCACCACCTCCACCGTATGTTTACAAATCCCCTCCACCACCTCCATACGTATATAGCTCTCCACCACCTCCTCCCTATGTTTACAAATCACCTCCACCACCTCCGCCATATGTTTACAAATCTCCTCCTCCACCTCCTTACGTCTACAGTTATCCTCCACCACCAGCTTACATCTACAGCTCCCCGCCACCTCCAAGCTATAGTTATAGCTATAGTTCACCCCCTCCACCAATATACTAACCATATATATACATGATGAAGTGAGTTTCAAAAGAAGATTCTACTTAATAAGTTACGACCATGGTGGTGTCCACGGTTGTACAATATTTCCCTTTCGAGACTTCAACATATGACGAAATCTACTTTCGTTTGTATTTATACTTTATGTGCATTTTGACTTTGGGTTGTTGCTTTTGATGTTTGTTATGCCTACACTATAAAAGGCCAGTGTATTGTCCTAATTTATAGCTATTGAATAAACTCATTACTTTTAAATGAATGAGTAATTACTTAGTTATTGTATTACTAATAATTTTATATGCATAAAAGTCTGAAGATACAAAACAACATTCAATACTGCATATAATTAGTATATAATGAAAAAAACAAAATAACTTTCAAAACAAATAATAATTCAATGCTAATAATATCAACAATATTTATGCACAATAAACATATGGTATGTTTTCTAAATTTAAAATAAATACCCCCCACGATGTGCGGATCATGAAATTATAGCTCAATTAACTGGCAGACCCAAAGAGGTCTGAAGTCAAAGTTGGCCAGATTCTAGACTTAAAACATCAACTATTATAGAGAAAAGATCGATTAACTTATTATGGCCGCGCGAGTAGACCAAAAATACATAGGAAACTAAAACGTGTAAAATTATTTGAGAAAAAGGCTAAAAAAACCCTCAACTTTCAAATTTAAGCCAAAAAAACCTCCAACTCTTTTTTGAGCCAAAAAATACCTCAATTTTCAAACAGTGACCATTATAAATCTCATATTTTGTTGACTGGGCAAAATTAGAAACTCGGATTAGTCAACCGTTAAAGATATTAACGTCTGTTAAGTCTGGAAAACGATGTAGTTTTAGAAACTGATTAGGCATTAGCTTTACGACAGAAATGCAAAAGTAGAAGAGAAAGGAGATTACCTGAGGGGTTTTTGTGAAGAGGGAACGAGACTGAAGCCGCCATTGTTGACAATGATCCGAAGAGTGTTCGTCCGGTTCAATCTGTTCAAGCTCGCCAAAAACCTGTGGTGGTTGAGTTCGTCTTTGTACTTTGACTCTTCTCCTTTCTCCTCCTCCTCCTCCTCCACAGCCTTTACTCTACTCTCTGTTTCTTCTTCTGCTTCTCTGTTTCTTCTTCTTTGTTTTCTGTTTCTTCCACAGCCTTTAATACAAATAAACTGATCGTTAACGAGGTTGTACATCGGAAAAGAAGAGTTATTTGTAGGAAAGGACAAACCTTTACGGGGTCTGTGGCACCCATTAGGCAGCTTTATTGATGACGTCACTTCCCGGCGACGGTGGTCGTCTCTCTTTAAAAATTTTGCAAAAGTTTTCTTGTTGTTGTCGATTACGTTATTTGTGTGGCTGGTGTAAAGAAGTTCAGCAGGAGACAATATTAAGCAGAAACGAAGGTAGTAAAGAGTTGAATACATTTTGACAGCATTATATTATTTTTGTATGATGCCTGCTGCTGCTGGACCTTTTGCTTTAAAAAGAGACATCGCCATCATGGCTAAAACATTCTTTGCTACGGATGCACAATCTATAATCCAAATTACACATTTACATTATATATATATATATATATATATATATATATATATATATATATATATACAAGAATCATTATTTTTGTTCGTGGTCACCACTTCAATTTTTTCTCTCTCTTTATCAAGAACAATAGTCAAAATATAAGCAAGAGAAAACAATGTTCATGAAAGTGTTCGAGGGAGAGTAGAGCCATTGTTTATAGACGGACATATGTGTGACCGCTTAAAACCAAAACACGGAAGACCAAACGAAAGCCGACCAAATATATTGTGAAGATCATACTTGTCAAAGACAAAAGAAAACACACAATGCAAGCACATACGAAGCTCTTCACAACCAAGTGTATTTGCAACTTCTTCTCGCCAGTACTCTTCTTCATCGTCATCGATGACAATGGGTCTGGATTTTATCACCATCCCATATGTCATCACCATCTCCGTCACTCACATCACCCTCGTTTCGTGCATCATCTCCAAAGTGAGTGCTTAAATCCTCGACAACTTCCTCCTCGACACCAATACCATTCTGATCAGCCTCATTATCACCTTCCTCATCGACTTGATTCTGTTGCTCATTCAATTCTTCTCTAAGTTCCTAACACTTTCCCTTCGGTCCCTCAAGACGACGAACCGGTAACCACATCGTCCTAGCCATCCTCTCCATTGTCAATGCTTTGGGGTTTCGAGATTAAAGGATTGAGAGACTAGAGAACTAGGTTTTTAATTTAGAGGCTCTGGTTTTAATTTGTCGTGAAAGAGAAGAAGAGGAGATGATTAAAAAAAGAAAAGGAAAAGATGTAAAACGATGTAGTTTCATTAATTTTGAATCAATTTTTAAAACACGTCGTTTAGCTAATTAACAGACGTTAATAAGTTTAACTGTTGACTATTCCGGGTTTTAATTTGGCCCAGTCAACAAAATATGAGATTTAAAATAGCTATTATTTAAAAATTGAGATATTTTTTGGCTCAAAAAGGAATTGGAGGTTTTTTTGGCTTTAATTTGAAAGTTTGAGTTTTGTTTGGCCGTTTTCTCAAAATTATTTGTATATCTTTGCTTCTAAACGAAAAGTTGGTAGAGAATTTGTCATCGTTTGTGTACATGCGTTGTAAAGGTCATTATGAGGATTGATTGATTGATACACATTAACAACAATGTTATTATTATTATTCAATAGCGTTACTACACTTTCAAGTTGTATATTTTGATGGACATTTGTATATATATATATAACTTCATTATTATTGAATGCCTGAGGAGGAAGCAGATCTTGATCTTTGTAATATGTTCATATGCTGAGGAAGAAGTCAAGAGTAAGAAGCAACAACATTGTGTCATAGAGAGAAACATATGTTGTTAGGGTCACCGCCACGTGACTACTGTCTTATTTTCCTCCCATATAATGCTTTTTTGGAATAAAATGTGTCTATCTTCACTATAAAAATGGAGCTGGAACTCATCATCATGATCAAAGCCTATACTTGTAGACTCATTTAGCCTCTACACAAACCACTTCAACATCACTAGACTCTTCGGCTCTTCTTAAGCAAAATGAAAGGCATGCCTCTCCAGTACCATCAGAACTTACCTCCTATTCAGACAGAGGGACTGATGCCCATAGAAAGCATAAGAATGTGATCAACCAAAACCAGCTCTATGGTTCTCTAATGACAAGAATTCTCAGTTCTGGTGGATGGTCGAAACAGGAAGCCTAGATGTGCTATGCTCGCAAACATAAAAAAACATGAGCTTGATAGAAGCAAACACTGAAGTTTTTAAGACTGAGTCGAGTAGTGTTGACGAGAGGAGTTGAAGAAACATGTGCATAATGAACCATGTCGAAGATGATTAACACTGTTTACAAACATGTGAAAGTTCAAAAAAAAAAAGTAGACGATGATATGAAACAAAGCTCTCGATTATCCCATTTATTTTTCTATCTACAAGTGACTTATAAAACATAAGAGGCTATACATGGCTTTAAAACGAGGCAGCAGAGAAACTAACAAGATCCTAGACCTAGAGGGTTTTAAGAAGTTAAAACAAATGCAAAGAAAATTAAAAGACACGCGACTTAACTCTCTTCATCTCCTCGACACTAAAAGCTGAAACCAACAACTATTTACACTAATCCATACCACTCAATCCCTTCTTGACTATCTTTTTCCACCAAGACCAGTCTCAAGCAAAAGCCCTTCGAAACATGACTCTACACGATCCTTTATTCTTCTTCTTCTTCAGTCTCTGACATTCTCAAAACTGGCATGAAGTTCCCAGCCTCTGCCTCAGATTCTGTCCTAAAGTTATGGCCTTACGCTTAGCAAATGCAGGATAAAGCAGCTCCTGATACTTCTCCAGGAACATAGTCCACTCCTCTTCACTCATATCCGCCAGCTTCACAAAGCTAGTGCTTGCTGGGATCTGTTCTTCTGCACTCCTGTGTGCAGACGACGCATATGCGCTCTCTGCTCTCGCTCCTGGATGTTTCTGATACTTCTGGCTCTTCTCACCTAGAAGAGTGCTTTTCAGAGACATTGAAAGCTTGGTAATCGTCTGCATTTTCTCTACATTCCCTTCCTTCTCCTTGCCTTCTTCTTCTTCTTCCTCTTCCTCTTCATCATCTTCTTCCTCTTCTTCGACCTTTGACAGATGACTACGAGCGTTTCCAAGAGTGAACCCGAGTGGGAACGCTTCCTCACAATCTAAATCAAACTGGAACTCAACCTCACCACCCAAGTCTGATCTTGGGGACTCAGCTTCCTTTTCTCCTATCAAACTCCTAGCCTCAAGACAAACCACTTCAATCTCACTAGGCTCCTCGTCTCCAGGACGAACCTCTCGAGTCATCATCTCACCAATCTCAGCCAAACATAACCCATAAGCAGCAGCTTCCTTGAGTAAAATAGTACACAAAACCAGAACACGGAGACTTGCCTCACGTACCATAGGAAGCTCCCTTCTCAGCATCTCACAATCTTCAAAAGGATCAAGACTCGCTATGTAACTCACCTCGTCTTCAGAGAACGGGATCGACGCCTGAGGCCAATGGATCCACTCGAAGTAAGGATCCTCCAGAGTCTCCGGCAAGCAAAGACCGTGATCAATCGGAATCAACTCCACTTGACCAAACATCCCTACACCATCCAGCTTCCTAACAAGAAGGTTCCCTGAGTGCCTATCCGTGTTCAAGATTCTAACGTCGAGAATCCCCATACGGTGAACTGCCGAAACGGGGAAGCTAGACGTTCCATGCTCGCTAGCATCGTAATCATGAGATACGAACTGCTGCAAGGAAGCAATCTTGCTCACCAACATCTTCTCCATGTGCTTGCTGCTCCCCTTCACTCCACTGTTGACATTGAACACGGAGTGAGAAATCTTCACAAGAGCAGTGGGAGGAACCTTTGCGAAACCATCCTTGTCGAGGAGATAAGCCGCCACTTCTCTGTAACCCGTCTCCCCAACACGCACTGAACGTTTCAAACCAGGCTGTCCAAGCGCCTTACCAACAAAGCCTTTCGGGTTGTTAGGAGCAAAAGGCTCCTCATCGGTTGGTTTAACGATCGCAACGCTCTCGCCACGGATGTTCTTGAAGAAGTAGACACCTCCAAGTCCGCTATGGACAGCAACTGGTTCAACACCTCTCTTCAACGCTTTAGCAATATCCTTAGCCATTTGCCTCAAACAAACCGAGTTCCCGAGAATCTCAATAGAACCGCTCTCGTCTCTATATTGCTCACCTCTCATTGGAGAAAGACACGGAGTCGATGAACTCCTGTGAAAACTGTTCCTAGTTAGAAGCAGAGGAGAATCGTTCCTCACAGCTGTTAAATCATTCTTAAGCACCAGATCCCCAAAGGTCAGCGAGCTCTCCTCCGTGGGGAAATGGAGAGCAACCTGCAGCTTCCTTTTCACCGTGTGAGCGTTGTCGCTACGGTCCAGCTCCAACCCCAGCACACAACCAGTCTCTGTCTGAACAAAGACACGCCTACGACCCACGGGAGAGTTCATCCCTAATCCTACCTGTTTAAACTCCCCGGACAAGGGACTCTTTAAAACCGAAACTGCCATTTGTGTTTGGATAGGACTGTCGAGCTTGCGTGACATGAGGCGTGGGAGAATCAAAAAAGTCACAGACTTGGCTGCAAAAGATGGCTCCTTTCTTCCTCGGCTAGATCCAAAAGACCATCAATCAAACCAAAGAATGGATTAGAGTACACGACGAGCTTCCTTAGTTAAACCTCAGATGACATGAACACAACAACAAATCTGCAAGTACAAACAAACATTAAAAAAAAAAATCAATACTTTGAAGCTTAATCTCAGCATAGATCTCTCCGAAAGTAACAACGTACATGAATATAGCTAATCTAACTTCTCAGATTCATGCTTGCTCTACTTAAAACGTAAGCTTTTATAAGAGAAGACTCTCACCTCACCAGGCTCGACGACGAGAGAAAATGACGCGCCGGCGAGGGAAACGTAATGAGCTAAGATGAAACAGCCAAATCGAGAGGAAGAGATCGAAAACGAATACAGTAGAGGAGCAAAAACAAAATCAACTCGGTCCGAGTCGACTCAGGGAGGTCTCTCTCGCTTGAAGCTGTTTCTTCTCTGTTTCTATCTCTCTCTCTCTCTCTTTCTTGTCACTTACACAGACATTTAACCTTTCCCCCACTGCTTAACCCGAGGGTTAAAAACTAACCATGGTTAAATGGCCTTAAAGGCCATATAATAATTTTAAAAATACGATTTGCGTTCTGATAAAAAAAAGCACAGCCGTTGATCCTCTGAGAATAATGCTGGCGAAATGAGGAACGTACGATGGGAGCACCGGCCTTGGAAGGGATTAAGAAACAACAGAAGATGATGACGTGGCAATCAGGATTAGAGCTTTGACGTGGCTGGGTCAAACATGATTTACCCCCTCAGGACCAGTTTTTAGTTTCCTAAATTTGGAGTTTCTTTTTTTTCTTTTTTTGTCATAAAGACAAGTGTGTGATCGATACCGACATCTCTAAATTACGTTTGACGTATTCTCCAAGTGGTTTTGACGTATCTTAATGCAGTATCATCGGGATAGTTTAGAACAAGATCATAATCTTGGTCACTTTAAAGTTAGAAACACAATGATCTAATACTTCATGATTAGAGATTAGACAACTGTATTACTCTGGTTATAAATCACTTAAAGCAAATTTATCTTTGATTTTCGCATTTTTATAACATATGCAATTCAAATTGTGTGTGTCTACTACTTCGTTTATAGAATATTAATACTACACTAATAAGTAATAACATTTGTATTCATTTGTAAAGTAAAAACAATACATTGGTCTACTAAAAGTAGTGCGAACAAGTGGTTCGACATGATCCCGACATATGTATAATGTGGATTTCTTTCGGGTGTTAAAAGACCATAACCTATAATGGTTTATCATTTTTTCGAACGGGATCAAAGTATAGAGTTCTTTGATTAAAACATCCTTCACTTATGCTGTAGATGAATTTAAAATAACATGCTTGCATTGAATACTGAGGTCACGAGTTGGATCTTGGGTGAGGAAAGGTTGTAGTAGTATATGTGAAGTGAACATGTCATTTTGAATAAACATGCAATGGGGGATGTATGTATCCACACATCTTGTAGATGCCATGCCATACCACCATGCATGTTTTGTACTTTTTTGTCTCCTAGAAATGAAATTGTAGTAGACTCCATTATGATTTTCACATTATATGCTGGTTAAATAAAATGACTAAAAGTTAAAACTAGTGAAATTTTCTAAAAAAAAAACTAGTGAAATAGGGGTAAACATGGCAAAAAAAGAACAAAGCAGTTGAGAAACAATGGCTAGAGACCTAGGGTCTAACTGGTGACCAAATAATGTAAGGAAATATTGTACTTCTTACTATTCTTAATTTATTTTACCATTTATAAGAAAATATTTTTCCTTTCCATTCCTTTATTTGTCACGATCCTTTCCATTCCTTTTATTCTAGAGAAATAAAGAATAAATTTATTCCTCACCAATATTGATAAGAAATAATCTTCCTCTTCACTTCTATAATTTAATTCCTCTGCATTTTTTCTCTATTCATTTCTAATGTTCCTATGATGGTTACCAGTTACCCCTAGAGTCTCTATTGTGATATTATTAATCGTGGTTGACCACTATCTATCTTTTATATGCCAAGATTTGTCGGTGCTACACAAGTTCTAGGGACTAGTCTTGACTATGAGTCGAGATTTCTATGACTTAAGTGAACTGCCTTGCAAGAAAATTGATATGCAAAAAACATATAGATACCACGTTTGCGATTACATTGAAGTTTGTGAATAAACAGTACCGTCGTGTTTATGTACATATATAAATCTTTTTGAAATTTGAATTTTCCATCATTTTATTAGTACTATGAATAAATGTCGTTCTCTATCACTCATTCAAAACTCTTTCACGCAACATTCAAAATTCTTTACTTTATTCTAAGAAAAACACTCAAAATTCTTAAGATATGAATTTCAAAGATATCTCATCTAATTAAATATCCCAACCATAAATATGAGCACAAAATATTTTAAATCACCAATGTTATTATAAAGCATCATGTCTAGGCACGATGCAGTAGAGGTGCAGAGCGGCGACGGCCGGGATAGATATTTTCCGACACAAGCAAATCCACTATAATGTTTGTTTATTCTTTTTTTTGGTTTAAATGTTTGTTTATTCTTCTGCAGGCGTATTTGATATATTATATCGAAAAGCTGAAATTTCACTTGTTTTAATATCAATGAAAATGACGATTATTAAAACTTCTATACACATGAAGAAAATAAATAAAAATTGATGTCCGCTATTTTCTACAACCATACAGAATTATAATTGATGTTAGTGTATATATGGGACAAGTACCCAATCGATTTTAGTTTTTGGAAGAAAAATACTAAAATAAAATAATTAACCCATTCCACCAAGAGGAGAAGACAAGGTCGTGCAGGCGACTAAATGCAGACGACTGGTGATTGGTGAACGTGAGGCTGATTCAGTTGCTAGTTGAGCTTTACGACGATCTTATCTTCTCACGTGTCATTATCTCGTGCTCAATACTGAAATTCGTTTTATATTATTTACTTAACTGGCCATACTATTTTTCTTGTTTAATCAAGATTATTAATTGTAACCAAAATTTCAAGTTGACAAAGAAAAACGAAGTTCAAAAATTATAATCATGATAAATGATAGGGATGCTGTGGTTGAATATATATATATATACAAACCATGGGGTTTTGGGCTCTAGATTTTGTCTTTTTCATATAGATTGGTATATAATTAATTAATTAATATTATTCTATCAGAAAAATGCAGTTTCAAATACTCTTTAAAAATGCAGCAGCAACGGCTATCTGAAAGGACATAGTAAGAAAAGAATATGAGTAAATTAGCTAAATGACAAAACTTTAGAGATAATTATGTAAATATCAGTTTAGTAAAGAAAAATTAAGTACTTGGCAAAGGTCCAAATCAAATTCTTAAAAGGAAAAAAAAATTGTTACAGCTCAAGATATTTTTTTCTGATCATGATTGTTTTTTCATGTAGATGTTTTTTCAACGATATCTAGTTTAACTAATAGATGATTTAACAAGACTAATTTATCCGAGAATATATATTTAATTCACTATACACTTGCAATTAAAAACAATCTAGAAAAGAATTAGCTTATCTCATTACTGTTAAGTAAAAGACAAATGATCTAAAGTTCGTTTTTTAATAAAATTGATCTAAATTCGTTTAAAAATTAACTAACACTTGGTTTACTTCCATTGCTATTTTCTTAAGTATCACTTAATTTTGCTAGTTAATAAAAATATTCTGAAAATATTGTACATTGTTTGCTGTTTGATATTCGGCTTATAAAATGTCAGAATAAATATTTATTGATAAAAATATTCACTCTTCACCTTGCAAGAAAAAGTAAAGTGTAGCGACCGTTATTAACTTTTTTACTGATACCGTTATTAACTTAAAAATTCAATTAAACTATTTGTCATTTTGCAGTATGCACTATACAAAAATACATATAAAACGAAGATGCATGTATTGTAACGAATAAATATTTCTTCTTTTTTGTAACTTAACGAATAATACTTGACACAAGATAATGTCTGTATTGATGATGTGTCAGCAAGTTTATGTAACGTTTTCCCTAGTTTCTTGACCAAACCATGTGGAATATTCTCTTTTCCGAATTATTTAGCGATCTTCTTTTGTTTCTACTTTTGTTCTGTATATTATATTGTCCTACTATATTGAAAAAATGTTTGGTTTTTGTAAAATAAAATAGTAACTATAAAAGCAATACAAATAAATTATTAGAAAAGAGAATTGGTCGTTTCTTATTGCTTGAGAGAAAAATATATTGTTAATAAAAAGGAAATATAAACAGTAATATAGGGAGGAAAAAAACAGAATTGATCCTTTCTTCTAGTCTGACAGAATTATCTCTATGGGCGGAACTATCTGTTGGCTGAACAAACCAGCCTTCTGTTTCTGGTTACTTGCGAACGCACGGAGCAATAAATCAGTCCTCCAATATTTTTTTATTTCTTTTTAGCAATACCCATCACAGTACATATTTGAATATACAATATTAGTCAGTACAACTTACCAATACGTTAGAAAATAGTTGATAGAAAGTTATTATTTATAGGTTATGAGCATCTCAAACTTTTAATCGTCGAAACAACTATTTTACCACAAGATAATAAGTCAAAATTTCATGTAAAAAATAATATGTATATATATATGTTATTATTACATTTCCTAAAGAGTGTTAGCTGAAGTTTATCTGGGAAAACTTAACAAAACTTTAAATATCGTAAAAGGGTGCAATTCAGTACGATCAATAAAACCCTTTTGCTAGAAAACGCCAAACCAATTGATTGGAATTATGGAACGTGTGGCCTGTCTAGGAAATCTAATCAGTTGGCGTGGAGATGAGCTTAGTCTGGAGGGTTTGATTGATATCCTGTTTATGTAGTATAAAGCAATATAACGAGTTTTACACAGCATCATTTCACTCAAAAGTTAAATATATTAATTAAGGATACATATAGACTTTCCAGTGTATATGTGGTGGCTAGAACATTGCTGCCTATTATTATACGTAAATGTTCAATCTTATATTAATTATCTTATATCGATCAATATATGGAGAGTCCACTCATGCAGCAAAGTAACCAAGGTTGCAGTTGTAAATGGGCTTAAGTGTTAGATCGAGACTGTTCCTCCTCACCGCCGTTCGATCTTCTCCTTGGTACATGCCACTGAAATCACAATCGTATGGCAAATTAAAAAAAATAAAATAATATATATATATATATACACAATTCCATCTTATTAATTATTGTATAGTTTTGGACTTGTTACAAAGCCATCAACCTCTAACGCCACACTTAACACAAACCCTAAATATGAACATACATACAACATCATCGCCTACACTGAATTACCAAGACTAAGAGTCGGATCTATATGTATATATATACCACAGAATTTAAAAGATAAAAATGAAACACTACCGTTACCCCATATTTAGGAAAGGAGATGCCTGATGAGAGATCATGTAAGGATGAGGCGGTACATGGTGGCTGCGGTTTTGTTGCTCTGATTGGTATTGATGTGTCCTTAGGATACTCTCCCTCTCCTTTATCTACCAATTTCACAGGCCGAAAAACGTTATCAACTAAATTTATGTATCGAATCACAATCAATGTTGGCACGGTATTGTGGTAAGAGCAAGCATGTATGTACTATTAATTATAAATAAAGCACCATATACATAGTAATTATATATTTATATTAGTTTCCATTTTTAATTAAGTAATTAGCTGCAATTATCAAGGGCTCCTTAGTATTGTTACATAAATTTTCTTGTAGTATGTTATTTTCAAACAAAATACGAGCTACTAGGTACAATGCTCTTTCTTACTAGATAAAACTCAAATACGATGATGTACTTGCTCAAATAAACCTACTGGCTACTGTATGTGCAGCGTGTTCATATATAGACCATGATTACGAGAAGACAGTTCAAGTTCAAATCTAGGAGACAACCTTAATACTAAACGGACAAAGCCCACCTATCGTACATGTGTGCACATATGCTCATGATTATACCAATCAAATGGAACAACTAATTCTTCCTTTTTAAAAAGAGTTGGTGCCGAAAGTGAAGCAGTGGTAGTTTAATGTAGAAGTTGAAGTGGAGTAGAACAGTGGCATTTAAATAGTAAAACAGTTGTGAAACAGTAAAAAATGCAACATACAATGATTACCTGTTTGGCAAGCATGCTGTTTTCCTCCTGTATTTCTTTCTCCTGTCATTTTTACACATGAAACAATTCTCAGGGATCGCTCTAAGGATCTTTCTACGCCTATAACTATATGTATATATACACATTACACTAATATATTAACCTATATAAATATAGATATAATCATATAAACCGAATATATATGAACCATATGTTTAGTATTGAACTGAGAGATTCAAACGGTAACATAAGTCACACATGCACACGACTTGAGAGATGAAATGGTTTTAACGTACCTTTCTTTGGAGGTGGTTGAGGGACTCGTGCATTAGTTGATTCTGCATACATTTGAGTTTAAATTGTATTCATTCATATGAGACAAACTCTGTACAAAAATTAGTCATATATATCTTCACAAAATCAAAGATAAAATAGAGATGTTTGCGTTTGTATGTGCTTATTTACATACTCTTCTGGAGCGAATATGTTTAAGAGAAGTGTCAAGCTGCTGCTCCAGATTCTGTAGCTCCTTTATGCTGATTGATTCTAAATCTTCTCCCAGATAATGCCTATGATTACCATCCTCTTTTTTTTGTTAATTCCCAATGTTTAACTAATACAATAAACTATTATTTTCACATTTTAATTCCTAAATTCTATAAGTACCTTTGGTTCCTCTCCAAAAGCTCAATCTTAGCCTTAAGCCTGCTATATTCCATTAACCAGTTCGTTTGTGCCTACACAATTAATTTTCAGTATTTAAACAGTGCACATATTAATGTTCAAAAAAGAAAAAGATAAAAAACAGTGCACATATTATGTTAATTAAGAAACACACATTCAAGATATAGTACATAAGTATATGTTTGATAGAGTCTTGGAGATCATTAAACATACATTGACGTGGGAGTCTGGAGCTTTTAGCTGTTTCTCGGCGTAAGAGTACCTCTCGTAGCGTTCTAGTACCTTCTCCATGCTATAATTAGGCTTAGGGTTAGTGTAGATTCATTCACCCAAAAAGTTGCCGAATGCGCATTTCTAGATATAATTAATTAACCACTAATAGTTTGCACACTCAAAAGTTTTCTCAGCTTATTAGAAGAGCTTGTCTAAGATGTAACTATTAACCCAGAATATCCAATTCACACACACTAGTTTACCTAATTAATTAGCGATGTAATTAAACATTAACTTTTGTTATAGAAAAGAGATAATCCCTGGTTTTGTGCCTTAACCCTAGATACTATCTTACATCTACAGTTTTTCTTATATTAAAAACCCATTGAATCACGAACCCCACGCCTAAAGACGTGCAGTGTCCTATATGTCCCAGTTTCGAGTTTCCAATTCTTCAATAAAGTTCTGATATATGTTTCGTTTGATCAAAAAAAAAAGTTTTGATATATGTTTTTAAAAATAAATTTGTTATTAGATATTTATGTATGAAACGACATAACGTAATAAACATATAATAGTTTGTCCTTTTTTGAAAAGAAAAACAGTTGTTGAAGTTAAGTTTTGACCATCGTTAGACTGAGAAGTTGATAGAAAATAGAATGATCTCTTTTACATTGATCCCCAGAGGTCAAAGACCCCCTATATATACTAGATGTCACATTCCTAGTTCTAGTTTTTTTTTTTTTGCTAAATTCCCTAGTTCTAGTTTCTCTATATAAACCATTAGCAAAAAAAGCGAAGATTTTCTCTCTAATATAAAATTAACTTCAGTGTTTAATTTTTTTTTTGTAAATTATACAACCTTTATACAACGATATTGAAAGATTTTACTTCATACTACTACGCTACTGAAAGATATTTAAGCAGAAGGACAGCTTTTCAAAATTTTAAGGTAAAAACCACTCTAGCATAGATCAATACAAAGTTGGTTACTTTACAAAAAAAAACATAACATTGGTTCTTTGTGTGATAAATTACCTAACTCTATATTTGAAACAAAAAGGTGTATGCATATTTAAATTAAAGAAGATATACAGTGAGATTTCTTGTAAATCCATGTCGCGGCCAGTAGATCTTGTTCTAGGGTTCACTTCACGTATTCACTTTATTATGCCCTAAATTTTTTATTTCTTCAGATATAAACAGATATGCTAAAATGGTTTAACTTTGGTAAAATCAATTCGTAGATCCAAGTATTTAAATACAAAATTTTTGAGAAGACAGATAAGAAGATACCAAGAAAAGGCCTAAAGGAGAACAAAAACTATTAATTAGTGCAAACAAAGGCACACTAAAACAATTAAAAGGGAATTATGCAGTTACCAAGATTCAGACGAGTACTCGAACAGTTTCCCCTTATGGGAGAAGACAATAAGGGAAACCTCAGCATCACAAAGAACCGAGATCTCATGGGCTTTCTTCAAAAGACCAGCTCTTCTTTTCGAAAATGTCACTTGTCTATTGATCTTGTTCTCTATCCTCTTCATTTCAACCCTACCCCTTCCCATTTCTCGTAGAATATATAAATTATATAAAAGAAGTCCAAAAAGAGAAGCAAACAAACAAGCCCCAGTAAAAAATAGAAACTATAATAGAGAGATAACGACGAGCTCGATCTAATTAGGAAAGTTTTTCTTCTTTCCCTTCTGATGATAATAACAATGTGAAAGAGTCTTTCTTTATTTAAGGAGAAGATATTTTGGAACGAGCGGTTTCAGGGAAACCTAGAGCTGGTTTTGGACAAGGATAAAACAAGAGTAATTTACTAGGATGTGCTGTCGAGTTCTCATTGGTCTGACTGGACTTCCATTGCCTAATGTGGAATCCATTATTTTCTCGTGTAATTAGTGAACTCAAGGACACATTCTCGTAAAGATGTTTTGATATGAATAAATTTTATTTTATTTTTTAAAGTAAAAAAATAATTAAAAGTACAGTAGTTGGGTTATATCGCCGTCTCGTGACGTGAAAATGGGATAGCTAGACAAGCGAAATAAGCACAACCACGGCGCTATCCCAAGTGTCACCTTCGCTTTGCCTTGACGGCGGAGATGTCTCTGTAAATGCGAATAGGTACTTGAGTTTTTAATTGCTTGGCGGTAACAGTGAAGTATAGATCGTTTCTTGGCAGAGTGAATGACGGAAAAAAAAAAGATCGTTTCTTGGCAGAGTTGAACACCAATTGACAAATGTGTATTATGTTGAGTCAATAGATGTTGACGTTATATTTTTGAAAACATAAGAAGAAATTAAATTGATTAACAATTCTGGTAATTAATGAACGTATCAACTTTTATCAACTCCGGGAGACTATTTATAAGAAATTAAACATAAGTATCTTACTATATAAAAGACCTATATTGGCGAATTTAACATTTTCCTAATGGCCTTCGTTATCAATATTTAATTTTATATATACATATCACATATGTATTATCACAGACCCAAAAATGTAACTTATAACACAATTTACGCATGTGGTATATATGCAGACTTATAGCGGAATGAGGAACGAATGAGATACGACATACGAGAGAATAACAATAGTGTAGATTTCTTTTTCATTTATTTATAAAAAATACATATATGGAGATGAGAATCAGTTAAACAGTATCAAAAGAGATAATTTAGAGCGAAACTAAAAGAATCTAAATCTCGTGCTCTTGGCGACAGCATCCGCTGATCTCCACTATCGACATCTTTCTTACATATGAGTACTCTCGTTTGTCCATTATGTATCTTGTATGTGTTTGAAAAGTTGCAACAGCTCAACTTAGGTCGTGTTTTTTCTTCATACTTTTGAATTTTTTTTTGGTATTACTAAAATCTAGACAAAAACTAAATTGTATAGAAAATCACAAATTAGAGTATAGATTAACGCGCGACTATTACATTTAACATCACATAATTCTTGGACAGTTGCGTGGAGTCAAGTTGCAAATGATGTTCGTGAGTGTATTGTACGAGAGGCAGACTTAATCCACTCCAAAGTGTAAGAAAAATCTTGAGGATGAGAAATATATATGATCAAACCTTTTGTACCATAAGAATAAAAAAAAGATGGTAACGACACTCAAGATTTGGTTAGCATATATACTTCGTGTCTAATAAGTTGCATTTCTCATAGACCAACCGAGTGCAACGAGAGATTTCGAATGTCTATCGGAGAAATGTATATGAATATATAAAAGATCTAGAATGCATATATGAAACAAAAGGAGATTAAAGAGGCTATACAAGTAGGAAAAACCTAAATGGAAAATTCATTTCCTCGACATAAGGAATTATTGATATGGCATAATTTTGTATGATTACTAAATATATTCTTTTTTATTAGAAAAATGTATCAAAATAAATCAACAAATAACATATGAAATTCAGAGCAGGACCAGATAGTGTTCTGCTCACTGCTCGGTCCAACTCTCAAAAACAATCTCTAAGGTTATGAGATCCTATAGCCGGTTTGGTTTAGTTTTTGTTAACCGGTTTGGAATAATAACCAATCCATCAAACATATCACGATGATTTTTTAAACGGTAGTTTAGCTATCTCGACGAGGATTCGGTTCAAGGACTGAGGCCGAGAAAAGAACGGTGCATGATCGGCCCCCTTGAGCTGAAAAACTTGTTCAGGTGGGTTCAATTTGATCATGGCGTCCTGAAGAGGAACCGGTATGGCACAATCCTCCATAGTTTTTATGTAGAACCGTCGAATAGAGCCGTAGTTTTTCTCCGACACGTGAAGTTTTTCAACAACCGGTGCGAACGGAAACGGTCTCATGGATACCGATGCCAGTGCGAGGTCCTAAACCAAAATGTCATATTAGAAACATCAATCAAATCGAATTGTAACGGTTCGGTTTACAATTACCTTTGGTGGGCTCTGATTAAAGAGAAAATCTCTAAGCAAAGATCCGTCAAAATCAACGGCTGT
This sequence comes from Brassica nigra, assembly GCA_016432835.1. NCBI lineage: Eukaryota > Viridiplantae > Streptophyta > Magnoliopsida > Brassicales > Brassicaceae > Brassica > Brassica nigra. The sequence continues at coordinate 51,452,163 of CM028248.1, read as the reverse complement.
TGGAGGGTTCTTTTTGCCGTTGGCGTACAGAAATATATGGGCTTGTTGCATCAGATCACTCAACCCCAGCTAAGAAAATTTTTTAATTAAACAATTAGATGCTTTGAACAAAAAAAAACAATTAGATGCAATTAAAAAGGGATTAAACAGAAGACAAAGGGTATGATTGGCAGAGCATTAGCATAAGCATTATGCTCGTTATTATCCAATCAACATCTATCACAAAAGCATTCACAAGAGCATTTACAAGATGCTAATGCTCTCTAAATGCTCTTTACTCAATGCTCTCATATGGAACTTTTGGTAGAGCATTTGCAGTTAGAATATATAAAATTTTTAAATAATTATATATAATTAATATATTTTATTTAATAATATAAAAATTATGTTCATAATAAAAAATAAATTTACATTTTAAAAATAAAGTTGTCATTAATTATTTTAACTTTTAAAAGAACAATAAATATAATATAACTTATATAATTACACATATCATTCATTATTTTTAATAAATAAAATAAAATAATATATATCTATATATTATATATTAGAAATTAAACATATATATATTATTTATAAAAATAAATTATATGTCATATATTATTTTTTCTGATAATATTATATGAATCATTTATTGCTCTACCAATAGATAAATAATGATAATTTATATATAAATTATATATATAATAAGTTTATTTTATATAATAATATCAAAATTATTTTATATCCAAAATAAATTTGTATTTTAAAATAATATTTAAATTTATTTTTAAATAATAATATTTTATATTTAAAATTTAATTTAATTTTATAATTAAATAAGATTCATTATTTTTAATAAAACATATATTATTAATATATATTATAATTTAATATATATTATTTTAAAATAAATATATTATATACTAACTTTTATGATAATTTTAAAATTGTATACTACTAGTGCTCTACCAATCACTTTATTAAAAATTTTAATGAGAGCATACAGCTTCTGCAGCATACTGATTCTACAGCATACTGCTACTGCTTCTTCATCTGCTGTACCAATCGAGGCCAAAGTAAATTAAATTAAAATGAATAGTGTACCTGTTGATTAAAGAGATCAATAGTGCTTTGACCATTAACCAACATAGCGGCAGAAATAAAAACAGCTTTGGAGATTTTAGTAGGAAACATCTCCATTGCATAAGACATACAAGCCCCTCCAAAATCATGTCCCACCAAAATTACCTGTGATTAGCTATGGTTTAAAACATAATCTAATTATTGTAATTTTCATCATTAATGGTCAAAGATTAAGTAGGAACCTTCTCACTGGGTTTGAGGGATTCGAGAAAGTTGATGAGAGGCTTGGAGTAGTGAGCGAGGCTTGTGATGTTATTGGTGTCAGTAGAGCTAACACCTGAACCGGTCAAGTCAACGGCATCTACTTGGAAACCATTTTTCTCTAAGAGAGTTATGGTTCTGTACCAACACCAAGCCCCAAATCCTCCACCATGAACCAGTACAAACCGCTTTGTCTCTGAAGCTTCCACCTTCTTCAGCTCCTGTTACACATATATCACTCACAATGTCACAAGACGTAGATAAGCTGCTTCGATTGTTCAAAAGCCCTTTTTGTATGTTTACATGTTAATTTTTTAAATGATAAATAATGTTTACAAAAAAATTGTAAAATTTAAACGTAAAAGAACAGCAGAAATTCTCAATTTGTTTGCAATTTTGTATAATTAAAGAATGATCTCATTTACAATGCTAATGTAGTGGCTTATTTTAATTTAAAAATACGAATATCTATGAGAATTTTCTGTGTAAACGCAAAACACAAACACTTGTACCTAAAACTTTTTAAGCATATATTCATTAGAGTAAAAGGCTTGCCTTGTCTGGCAGCTGGTTAGGCTTGATCACTGGATTGACACTAGACTTTCGCCTAGAGCTAGAGGTTCTTACGAATCCACAAGTTGATTTCTTGGGACTCTGGACGGCTGAAACAGGTCCTGAGCCGCCGCTTGAGCTGGTAGACCGTCTGAAACCAGGAGGAGCAACATAGTTGCTGTTACGAGGGGTTTGGTTGAAGAGGAGATTAGTTGCTGCCAAAGTTTGCTCCTGAATATTATGAGAGTTTTTATCGTGATCTTGATGATGTCTCTCTCTTATCTTCTTTTTTGGTTTGATTACACCTTTCTTGGAAGACGAGGTCGAGGATGAGCCGGAGCAGGAGAGCGATAGGTGACGCATGTATTTTCTGGTGTTACTTCCTCTTCCTTTGCCACGGCCGGCCGAGGATTTCGTGGGACGTTGTTCTTCCTTGTGAGAGATGCATGTGAACGAGTTCCCCATTTTGTTCTGAATTTTCTGTGTTAGTTTCTCCTCGAAAGGACAAAAGAAATGTTTATAGATGCATCACTACATGTTCTAATGTTTGTTCGTGCTTGCCTCTGTTGGAGAAATGTAACAGTTGAGACCTTCACGTCGTGAAAAAGGTCTTTGCATTAGACTTTGAGGTTGCTGGGTACTCAAACTATTAAACATTTGACTAATTTGACTTGGTATTAATTAAGGAACATATCTGAGAATAGTTGTTCTCAAAAGTTAAATAATTTTTATTTTTGACATATAATAACACAGCTTAATTTTTTTTTGTTATATACTGATTCATTATGATATTACAAATTATGAGAAATTTGATTAGACCATTCTAGAATCTATAATTCTATATGCTTTTATCTAAAAACAATAATAAACTTTTTATTAAACCACTTGACAGAACTTAATTATGAACGATATATGTAAACAAATTTGGTGGCCAAGATGGAGACATATACAAAGGACAAACATGGAGGGCACATCCTTCGATCATTATAAGGTACAGCACACGTTCTTCCAAAATTGTATCGTGTTTCCAGCTCCACAAAAGAGAATAGAGTATGTTTGGTCGTCTTGCTTCGTGTAAATCAATTTCAAGCTCAGCCACAAAGGTTAAAAAAAAAGTATATATAAAGTAAAAACGAGAACTTTCTCCCAGTCTTTTTGGTATATAACTCACTCACTTCTTCTCTCTTCTCACGAGGATCATAAAATATGGATTCCACAGAGAGCATTGCAACAGTGATTAACATTTCCTCCAGACAGTTGAACAGATTGGCTAAAATCAGAGCTCTGGAGTAAACTGGATCCAGTGGGAACCGTGCCATTTGTTCGCCTGCGGGTTTCTCTAGTTTACAATCATCAGTCAAGGCACCAAGTAAGTGCAACTCCTCGAATGCTTTTATAATGGCCTTAACATCAGATCAAAGTCATTTCAAGAAAGCAATAAGAGAATAGATACAAAATCAATTCAATAGTAAAAGAAAGTGACAAATATATAACACAACAACCAAAAGGAAGTGTACCTTGAAGGTTTATCTATAAAATCAAATCCATCAATATCATCAATCCCCAGAGCCTTGAGCTGCAAAATGACATTAGAGAGATTGCATCTCTTGATCTCTGGTTTGGTTGAATTAGTATATCATTGTCTCGACCATTTACAAGCCAATTAAAAAATGTTGCTGAACTTTTCTAACCTTACGGAAACCATTAGGCGCAGGGGCAAAAACTCTCATCTGCTGCTCTGATGGAAGAGCAGAAAAGATAGCAAGTGGAAGTAGCTTCCTCTTGTCTTCAGGTAAATGCTGAAGTCTTTCTTGGACTAGTCTTTCAACAGATTCAGTCTCATCTTGTCCAGTGAGGAAAACAAGTATATCCCTTGCACACGAATAACTTTGGCACCACCGTAATACTCAGAGAAGACACGTGCATCCAAACTTGCAGACATGATTATCAGCTTTAACGGAGATGCTTTACTGCCTTGACACGCTCTTAACACACCACCAATCTCATCACTTCTCTCGTTAACAGCCTTTGACCGATCCAGCTGCACCTTTTTAAGCAAGGCCAGTAGAACATCAGTATGAACCGTCCTCTCATGGGCTTCATCGACAATAATGACTGAATATCTAGAAAGAAGCGGATCCACCAAGGCTTCTCTGCAAAAAAAACAAAAACAAAAAGTGATGAGAAGACTAATCACAGCATAAAGTTTATAACTTTACAAGTTTAGTTTATTACCTCAGCAAGAAACCATCAGTCATGTATTTTAACCTCGTGGAGCTAGAAGTAGTATCATCAAACCTAATGGAGTACCCAACTCTTTGTCCTAGCTGAACATCACATTCCTCAGCTACCCTTTTAGCAACAGTCACAGCAGCGATACGCCTCGGCTGTGATATCCCTACCATCTTTCCTTCCCGACATAAACCAGCACTGAACAGGAACTGAGGCAACTCTGTCAAAACAAAACAAAACAAAAACATATGATGCAACTTGGTTCCAGAAACTAAGTTGAGAGCATGATCATAAAGTAAACTAAAAACAACTTACGAGTAGTCTTCCCACTACCGGTTTCACCAACAATAATCAGAATATCATTCTTTTGAACCTCCTCAATAAGACGTTTCTCCACTGTTAATTAGAAAACAATCAGTTAGTCTCTCCACGGACATGAGCCAAGGTAAGTGAAATAACTTGTACCTGAAGCAATAGGAAGAGACTTTTTTTTTTTTTTTTTTTTTAATAGGAAGAGACTTTCTTTGTTCTGCTATCTTCTGCCTCGTGCTGTGATAAACCCACATTTAAAAATCGTTACTTTTTGTACTGGGAATCGTGTAAATTGCTCTAGAGAGTATATACTGACCTGAAGCGAGAAGCAACTGGAGAGTTAGGGTTAGGTTTACTGTTTAGTACAGAGCTCTTGAGTTCTCCTTGCGCCATTGATGGCTTATCCGAACATTTTCACCTAGATTTGGTCACAGCAGCGTGAGAACTTCTGAACAAGGCAAGAACTTTCGAGGACAGAGTTCGTTTAGTTCGAGTTTCGATTCAGGACAGCACAGAAAAACGTTAAGGCTTGTGTGTTGTGTTCTTCTACGGTGAAGGGAATTTAGGTTTTGCTACTTTATAGGTTTGTGGAAAATACCGGACGGTTCGACCGGCTAAACCGCTACAAAATTGGAAACGCGAAATTATAAACGCTTACCTCAATTTAAAACGCAAAAGTGGAAACGGATTGCAAGAGAGTCCAAAACGCAGTTGAGAAGATTCACGGCTTTTTGCAGCTAATTAATTGGGGAAGTTATTTTCAACATACTGAATGGGTTTAAAAGCAATCGTATGATACGTTAAACAAATTCAAGAAAGCTCAAATCATCATGTAATTTATGTTTATCTTTTTAGTAAACATGTACGCTTTTTTAATACCCAAACGTTGAACATGATGCTTTCTTTGTAAACATATACGTTTTTTGTATACCCAAACGTTATAAATAATGTTTTTTGTAACATATTTGAATTTTTTTAATAGAATTGGTTTAACGTATACGGTTGCTTACTTGCTTTTCTTATGAAGGTCAGTTATTAGAAATCACTGTATACAGAAAGAAAGTTTAACATAAATAATGATTTGAGTTTAAAAGTTTCTTGCATTGGTTTAACTTAATACAAAAGTATTTGAGTTCTAGTTGACCTTCATCGCCAAACAAATCATATGCGGTATATTAACCATTTCAAGAAAGCCAACAAGTTTGCAGTTACCAATAGAATACTTGGGAGTAAAACTACTTAGTATTACACATGCCTATAACACATGCCCACATAACTTATTACAAATAAATTTTGAAAAAGAGTAACACCTACCACTTCACACGAGCAGGAGGAATACTCTGCTCATTCTTGAAAAAATTATCGGGATCATACTTGGCTTTAACTTCCATCAACCTCCTTAAATTCCCCAAGAAATACTTTGATCCATAGATCTCAGCTTCATCAACGTTTGTCTGACCACTAGGGTTGCTTCCAATATCAATGTCTCTATAATTCAAAAACGCCTCTCTCGGGTTACTTGACACATACGGTTCCGCAACCTTGTATAACTTCTTCATCATACTCAAGCTACCCTTTGTGGCATTTGCGTCCAACCATGACGTATAATATTGAATCTTGAACAAGTTACCTTTCCGATGAGGAAACGGGGTGGCGGTCGCGGGAATCTTGTCCATCACGCCACCGTAAGGGTTCCATTGCATATACACATTATTTTTGAATTTCAACATTACATTCCAAAGCTTCTTGATTCCTTTTTTATGGATTGGTTTCTTGACATAATCAGATTTGCTCTTGAAGAACTTTTCCGGTTTGGACGGTCTGTCTAAAAGAATGCTTCTCGGTGTACCGACAGGTAGGTCTTCCCAAAACAACGTCGTGTTAAGCCAACTCATTTCCTGACAATCTTGACGTTTTAGACCTAGTTCAGGTAAGCTTTGGTTCATTATTGACACAAGCTCATTGGCTCGACCCAAGAACTGAGCATAAAATAAAACCGCGATGGTTTTGTTTACGACTTGAGGCATTGCTCTGATGAAAAGACTTTCAGGGAGTTTAGACGAGACAAACTGCCACTTGTAGAGAACATCAGTTCCACCTTGTTCCAATGTTTTGTTAACCTTAAACACAGTCAAGATCTTTGGAACATTGACTAGGTTTATTTTCCAAGAGAGGATAACTCCGAAGCTCCCACCACCACCACCGCGGATCGCCCAGAAGAGGTCTTCTCCCATGGTAGATCTATTCAAGAGCTTGCCATTGACATCAACCAGTAGAGCATCAACGACATGATCCACTGTGATTCCGTATTTTCTCATCAGATTCCCGTACCCTCCACCACTTATGTGTCCTCCAGTTCCTACGGTAGAGCAAACGCCAGCAGGAAACGCTGACGTTTTGCTTGCGTCGCTGATCTTCGTGTAGAGCTCTCCCAATGTGGCACCAGATTGAACCCAAGCTTTCTTGCTTGGCACGTCAACGGTTATAGACCTGAGCTTGAACATATCGAGGATGACAAATGGGACTGAGGAGATGTAAGAAAGACCCTCGTAGTCGTGACCGCCGCTTCGGATACGTATCTGGATACCGTTGGACTTTGCGCATACTACCGTGGCTTGAATATGAGATACGTGTTTTGCCTTGACGATGGCCATCAGTAATTTGTAGTTAGGGCTTGTGAACCTCTTGTTTTTCGTGTAAGACAAGTAAGAAGGCAGGAAGGTGGTGGTGTTATCGGCAGTGAAGATATGATCGGTGAATATTGGATTCTCGGGACTAGGCCAAGAACGAAGGCATCTGAGGAATTTTCCAAGACGAGGTTTCGTGACTGCTGCTTCGGAAACCGAAACAAGAAGAACAAGACACAAAACAGAAAATGCTTCTTTCATTTGGTTCCTTTTTTGTTTTGTTTTTGTGCTTTATGAAACTTTCTTACGCAATTTATATAATTTTTTCTTGAGAGAAAACGTTTACAAAAACAAAACTGTTCATACATTTCATTTAAAATTGACTTTTTGTCATAAAGGTTACTTTGAATTCTTTCTCGAAAAGGAAGGTTTTGTTTTGAATAACTTATGATATTTTTTTTCTTCAACACAAATAACAATAAAATATGGTAATCAAGTATTGAAAAACTCTTTCTCATGGTCAAGAAAACGGCCTGAGTTACATTTATTTGCACTTAATTTTCTATTCTTCTTCCACATATAACATATATCATACTCAGATTGTTAAGGGAAATGTAACGTGAGACTTCATTCAAGTAATGTTTAGTAGTTAGTCCGTGAATATGTATGATATATGTTATAACTTTAAAATGCCAAATTATTTAGTTGTAAAAATTATTAATTGTTTGTTAGTTTATAATTAAAATGACAATTCTATTTGTTCAAACCGTTTTGTATTTGATAAATATTTTGTGTATTAAATGGAAAAAAACTGTAAACAAACTGTTATCTTAAAAATGTTTCTTTATTAATGGTAGGCTGGTTAGAAAAATAGAAATATATTTTAAATATCTAAATATTGATTGAAAATAATTAGGGTCTATTTTAAAATAACTTACATGTCTAAACAACAAATGAACCATTAACACTTTCTGTTTAATCTAAAACTCATTCAACAGATTCTAGAACAAAAGCTGGAATAGCTCAGTTGGTTAGAGCGTGTGGCTGTTAACCACAAGGTCGGAGGTTCGACCCCTCCTTCTAGCGATTGTTTTTTATATTGTTTCTGTTTTAGTTTCATTTTGCTCAGTAATAGACAAAACTCTAATAACTCTTCAATTTCATTTCTTATATAAACAAGGTCTCAACGAACATCAAGAAATGATCATATACATTGCTTCCCAATTGAAGTACTCACAATGTACATTCTACGACGACATCACAAAAGACCACTCTATGTTTTTGGTCACACCGATAAGCTCCTTAGGTGAGCCGTGTCTCTCTTTCCCCAGCTGTGGCCCCACAGCCACAGCGAACATAACCAGCATCCCAACATATGGTCTCATGGAGTATCTCGGCAGAAGGTTCAATCTGATACTTCTCTACTTATTTCTTCCGTTCTAGTTCATGTTGATTTGTCTGAACCTTTCTGTCAACTACTTCTGTTCATAGATTTGACCGACAGTTCACAGCGGATGAGGTTCTGCAGCTACTGGATCGTTTCTACAACGTAGAGATGCTCGTGAGTAGTGATAATTACAACAAATATTGACTATTATGTTACATCGCTTTGGGGCTCCAAGTTTGCTTCTGTAGTCACATTTCATGGCCTGCTTTAGAGCTGGGCTATTGGTTTTAATATTCAGAAATCAGATGGTGAGTACATTGACATTCTGAATCACGAGGAAGAGTTTAAGTGGTATTCGTTTCATTTTCAAAACTCTTTTTGTATATGGTAACTTTAAATTTGTCCCCACTTCTTATCCCATTGTATATTATGCATATCAGTATATAACTATTATGCAGATAATACAATTGATTGTTGTATAGAAATAGTAAAAACATATCTGAACAAATCATAAGTTAAATGCATATCATAAAATATGTCATATCATGAGATTGACAACAAAATAAATAACAAAAAGGTAATAAAAGAAAATGAATACAGGATTGTTCAATTGTTTCTGATGATCGCATCTTCTTGATAAAAACCAAGCTATGGAATTCAAAGGAATTGTCCTCCCCCTTGTGGGCATCGAATCTAAACTCATTCAACTTCCAAAGCCTTTGATCAGTTCTGAAACAAACACAAAAGAAAAATAAACCACATTAGCTTATTAACATTAACAAGAACACATTGACATATATTTACAGGTTAGTCACCTCAGTGGCTTCCGCAGGCTTAGCCGGTTCTTGCTTGGCTTCATCGGTCTTAGCGTTGTCTTCTCCTAAAAACAAACAAAAACATAAACCGATTCTTAATCTCAAATCAACCAGCTCGTTTCAGCTCATGCTTTCTGACTTTAAGACAGACCTCCATCTTCAGGAAGATCAGAAGTCCAGAGGGTGAGGTTGTCTCTCAGGAGCTGCATGATCAAAGTGCTGTCCTTGTACGACTCCTCACTTAAAGTATCCAACTCGGCAATGGCCTCGTCAAAGGCTTGCTTTGCTAAATGGCAAGCTCTGCAATAGTTTTCCAATAAACCAAATCACCAACAAAGTTGACATTTCATTTAGTAACTAACGTTTGTTACCTTTCAGGAGAGTTCATGATCTCATAGTAGAAAACAGAAAAATTCAAAGCAAGGCCAAGACGAATCGGATGGGTCGAAGGAAGGTCAGTGCTTGCAGCTTGTGTTGCAGCCTAATATAAAAATATAATCTATCAGATTCAGACCAATAATCTCTTAAAAAATTTCTAAATGTTTGAGAATATAAAATATTCAGATTATACCTCATAGCCTTTGAGTGACTGTTCTGAGGCTTCCTTCCTCTCTTCTTCAGTCTTAAACTCAGCCAAGTACCGGTAGTAGTCACCTTTCCTACAAATTTTCAAATCAAATTTTCATTTCACTTACATATGATAATGATGATGGCCAGTCCTAAGAGTGATTAAATGTCCAATACATATATATTTTTAAAATTAATTAGTACTTGTCCTGAAGTGTGTTTTGATTTGTTGCTTACATCTTGTAATAGAAAACGGTGGCTTCTCCTGAGGTAGCGTGAGGGATGAGATGCTGATCAATGATAGTGAGAATATCTTTACAGATGTCAGCAAGCTCGTCTTCTACCTTTTGGCGATAACCCTTGATGTGTTTCACGTTTGATTCGTTGCCTTTGGACTCTTCCTTCTGCTCGATGGACGACATTATCCTCCACGAGGCACGTCTTGCTCCGATCACGTTCTTGTAACCAACCGACAACAGATTCCTCTCCTCGACCGTCAGCTCGCTGTCCACCTTCGCAACTTTCTTCATTGTCTCCACCATCTCTGCCAAAATTATTACCAAACCCTTTTTGTAACGTGACGAAGTACAATGTGATATTGATATATGAGAATGAGACTACATACCGTCGTATCGCTCAGCTTGTTCGGAGAGCTTAGCCAAGTAGACGAATGTCTCTCTCTCTTTGTCGGATTCTGATGACATTGTGTCGGAAACGGAGATCTTGAGTTTTGTTTATTTTTTCCTTTTTGGTGATTTTTTTCTCTGGTGAGATTATATAATAAGAGGTTTGAAGATGGTTCGTGAATGGCGGAAGAAGACTGGATCTCAACCTTGAGATCCAAAGTGTTTGCGTAATTCCTGGGTTTTCCCTCGCTATTAATTGTAACCAACTTAACGAACTTTTCGCTGTCTTAGGACGTTGTAGTTAAAATATTTATTGTATTATTTTCGTCAACTTGGGGATGTAGCTCAAATGGTAGAGCGCTCGCTTTGCATGCGAGAGGCACGGGGTTCGATCCCCCGCATCTCCAAATATTTTTATGATTCATGCACACTCAACTCGCTATGAGTTTATTCGATAATTCCACTTTTATGGACTAAAACCACTTAAAATTTTAAAATATTGAATTTAATCATGCAATTACTGATATTTACAATTTGATCATATGGCCTATCATCCAATTTGGGCCAATCAGTCATATGATATTCAACTCATGACTTTCTTTTACCAGAGCTAAATAATCATTTTAGCAACAATATGAACTAAAAATCATTGCTACTGATAAAGCAGGCACTGATGTGCCAATATTTTAAGACAACTGAATAATAATAAGATCAACAGGTTTAAGACAACGAACAAAAAAATCTTTTTTTTTTTGGTAGGTGTGTAAAGGCATGTAACTTCAAGTTTTCTAGCTTCTCTTGTGTATTCTCATAAGCTGAATGAATAAAATAACGAATTGGTGAAGATTTCAAACATTGGAACTCTTTTGGACCGATGATCCATTAAGGAGGTAATTGTTAGTTCAATTTCAACAGAAAAATTAGTTTAGTTCAATTTTGTATTATTATTGTTTCGGAAAAAAACACAGAAAATCATTTCCGTTAAATTACCACGTACGTTGTTAACCAACGATGTTTGGCCGCCTGCATAAAAAAAAAGAACATCATCTTGTAAGCATTTAAACAACATAATCAAATCAGAAATAACAACCAACAAAAGTATATCAACATCTTGACAAGTCATAAGAGATTCACACTTGACTTTAATTTAAGAGTCTGGACATTGAACTATGTCTTCTTGGGAGATAGAGATGCCTAAAGTGTCTTCGCCAGCTGAGAGAGTACATCTTTCAAACTGACTTGGGTTAGAGACGCTTGAAGTCTCATTACCATCTTCAAAAATTTCTGGAACAGCTGCCGTGGGTAAACACAAGAGAGGCTTAGGGGGAACTTGGAGAGCCTCTACACTTCCTTCTAACATTTCAATGACTTTGATCATTGGTGGACGATCAAATGGATTGGTCTGAATACACCACAGACCAACTAATACCATTTTCGTTGCAATTTTCTCTTCTTCTTCGGTTAGTTGATCCCCAAAAAACTTCATGATTTCTCCACTCTCAAAGTCCTTATAGATCCAGTCTGGAAAGTACATTGAACTGTTATTTGATCCAGATTTCTCAAAATTTTCTCTATTCCTTGCTCCAATAATCTCGAGAACGACCATCCCATAACTATATACATCTGACTTATGCGAAACTCCTCCAAAATTCCTAGAAACCACTTCAGGGGCAATGTATCCAAAGGTCCCTCTCGCATCTAGCATTGACATGATGCTCTCGTTATTCTTGCAAAGCCTAGCAAGCCCGAAATCTGAAATCTTGGGGCAGAAATCTTTGTCCATAAGTATGTTTTGTGGTTTTATATCAAAATGCACAATCCTCGATACGCAACGGTTGTGCAAATATTCTAGGCCGCGAGACAAACCTACCACAATCTTGTATAACGTTTCCCATTCCATCTTCGCCGACATATTCTCGGCAATGAACTTATCAAGGAATCCATTGGGCATGAAGTCGTATATTATAGCTCTGTTGTTGTCTTCATAGCAAAATCCAAGCAGAGGAACAATATTAACATGAGACGTTCTACTCATGCTAGCTATTTCGTTGATGAACTCTTCTTCGTTTCCCTTTACATCTTTCAAGATCTTTACTGCAACGTTTTGGCCTCCATCAGGTAATTTTCCTTTGTAGACAATTCCAAATCCTCCTTTCCCGAGAACATGAGAAAATGAGTTTGTCATCTTCTTGACTCTTGCATAGCTATATTGTCTCAACATTACAACTGCTTCAAAGTTTTTTCCCTTCCTACTACTCTTCCTCACATGTTTTGCTCTGGCTATTAAAATGACTGCAACAATGATAAATACAGAAGCTCCCAAGGCACCTACAATAAGAGAATATGCGCTTAAACTTAGTTTTTTTTTTTTGCCTATGTACATTAGTAACTGTCACATAGATTAGGGATAGGGTACCGAGTATGAGTTTCAACTTCCATGATCGTTTTTCTGCAAAATGTTCAACCTAAGAGTCTCATTAACTAAAAAAGACGCGATATATTTTGGTGTGGGAAAGGAAAAAAAAAACTTACGTCTTTTCGGTATGGCTTGAGAGGGTGACTGAGTTCCACTTCCTCTTGGAGCCAGAGCCGGTCCAATGTTTTTAGATTTCCTGCACAAGATTAACGATCCAGCCGTTTTCATGCTTTTTATAGTAAAAGAAAATCGCTGACAAAAATTGACTTCAAAAATATGATGACTTAAAATCTTATGTGGTGTTCTCAAAAAAAAAAAAATGATGACTGAAACGATGGATTCACGTACCTGTGCCTTGGACCATGCTTGTTTGGTACTGGAGAGGGAGACGGAGCCAGTGCATTCTCCTCGTCGTTGCTACTCGAACATGTAACATAATCACATATCAATTTACAAAAAAAAAAGTGTAGCAAACTCATTTGTGTTATTGTGGGAACATATATCCAAAATATGGTTCATTTCAACGTTATTTTCAGATATATATATATATATATATATATATATATCATTTCTAAAAGGGATTATCTCTTCAATTTATCAATATGGACTAGTGAAATGTTGATCACCTACCCACTAACATAAAATAGTAGTCCCTAACGACGATAAATATACTACTGCTATCTACTAAAATTTACTTAGTTAACCTGGCACTTAAGGGGCAAAAATTGATAAGATAGGCAGCGGAGTTTTTGCATTTCCAGAGGTTGCTAGCAAGTGGGCATGCTCTCCTGAGATCCTGCGACTGCGAGTCAACCGTCAGTTGGCATTTTTCGGAAGAGGCGTAGTTGTTATCGCTGTCGCTCTCACAGCAGATCTTAGGCAAATGGAATTTTTCACAATAGTTGACGCAACTAACTCCCCCAATTCCCACATCTCCATATTCTACCGCCAGCGAACAGTCTTCATGACTGGCAACCATGCAATAACTTCTGGTACATGTTAGGTCGTTTTGGGGCGCAATCAGCAACGGAAGGTTATAACCCTGAGCAACACTAACTTCATAGCTATCATTCCAGCGGTGAGAATTGTTGAAGTTAAACTTGGCTAGAGTGAGAGAAGGTGTGCCTGCGTTCCCCAAGCACTCGATTTCTCCAGAGTTGCAGTCTCCGGTTTGGCATGAGAAACTCCCGGTTTTGTTGGTTGAGCATCTTGTCCTACCCCAGATACGACCTTTCCATGTAGACGGTGGGTCGATCTCACGCCTCTCTCCTTTCTTGAGAGCGAAGCCAGAGATGTTGAACGGATGATCAGCAGCCGTTGTTTGAATCCCCGGCCACACAGTGAATTCGCATTCGTTCACTATTGTAATGTTCCTCGATGTTACTCCTGCAGATTACAAAAAAGAAAATCATGAAATGATTAACTAAACAAGGAAAGGTCGTGTATACAAACAACATACCTAAGATAAATAAATGTGAACCAAGGAGGAACATCAATGGCAATCCCTCAGCCATTGGTCTGATGAAAAAGAAAGAAATAAGAATAACTACACCAAGGAAATAAAAAAAAATAGACAACATCTCTGCACACTTGCGAGGCCGACCAAATCTTAGAGAGATCCTCTTTTTCTCTGTTGAAAATTGGATGCCTCCTTTTAGAAAGATATCTCTTTCTGCTAAAAGGACACGTCAAATCATTACTAGAAAACTGGGGTATTATAACATTTTATGATTCTACTATGGGGTTTCTTCAACACAACTTTGGAAAGAAACTGGCGCTTTATTGAAAAGGTAGCGAGGGGCATTGGATGATTTATTGAAAAGGCAGCTAGAATTGGATGGTTTATTGAAAAGTCATTGCAACTCCACTACATTATGGAGGTTTGAAACATTTTTTAAAAAGTATGAAAAAATCTGGTTACAATTTGGGTATCGATATCTATATAAAAAATCTCTAATATTTATGGGAATCAATTTTATTGGACCGACTGTAACACTGAAACCAAATCTAGTGAAGTTGACTGAGTCCAAGTTGTCCTGTTGACGTAGATGTCGGAATGCGTGTTGAGAACGCAGTTAATCGCGGTGTGGTATTGTTAATTTTAGATATTCTCTGGAAAGCAGATCCCACAAGCTTTCCGAAGAGCCTTTACACACATGTGACACACTCTCTATACTAGAACTATCCAACGAAGTTCTTGTGGATGTTTCTTCTCAAGCCCGCCTACCATCTCTCTGGGATCTGACTCTTGACGAAGTAGTGTACAAAGACGAAGAGTCCCTTGTTAATCTTTTATCAAGTTCCCCGGTTCTCGAGCGGCTGATGGTGCATCGACGTGAGGGTGACAACTTGACGAACTTTACCGTGAAAGTGTCTTCCTTACAAACATTAAATTATGCGCCATAATGAGGTAGGGGATGATGATAATTACTCCAATGGATCGTTGGTAATAGATTGCCCTGCGCTATAATAAATTTGGACCTATATGACGATAGTGAAGACTACTACTGCTTGATAGAGAATAATATGCCTTGCCTAGATGTTGCAGAAATTAACTTATGTGATAACCTGAGTGACAAGTTTATGAGATCTCTTTCTTCTGTCATACATCTGGACTTGCACTTTCTTAAATCAATGGTAATGATTACATATCTCCGGGGCTCTCCTTTGTTTCTTGTTGCTTAGTCAACTAACGTTGTTGTTGTTTTTCTAATACAGGTTGCGTCTTGTAAAGCTATCAAATACTCACGTCTCATAGAGTTAAACTTTTATCCAGACATTTCTGTAGATTGGTTGGATCCACTTATGGTTTTGCTTTATAATTGTCCTAGACTAAAATATTATACGTTATATACGTTAAGTACCCTCCTCCCTAATATAAAATGTATTTAGTTTTGATGAACTTGATATTAAAGTAGATTAATTGATATCAGAGAGCCCAAAGTCTCCCGCTATCCTGGAACCAGCCTATTTCTATTCCCGGATGCTTGTTGTCTTATCTAGAGATCTTTCGGTGGAAAGCCTATGGAGGAACAGAAGATGAGAAACAACTAATGACATACATTCTCGGTAACTCAAATTGTTTAAAGACAGTGGAGATAGAGATTGAATCTAATCTTGAAGAGGGACGACAGGAAATAGTATCTATGCCTAGGATTTCAACATCATCTCGGCTTCTGTTCCCCACTAAAATGAAACAGTGGTTCAACGAACAAATTTTCCCTTGATATTGTTACTTATCAATATCCCATATATATTAATTGAGAATTATTTCAAAAATAATAACATTATATCTCTATAATATCATTTGAGAAGTCAATTTTCCATGTGTCGTGTTCACGTTAATTTTCAAGATGGTTGATTACACTGATACCCTTAATGAATTACAAATATTACATTTAAATATTATTATTGAATTTTTTATTTAGTTTCCTCTTTAAAATTTTCCAAATAATATATATAATAAAAGGAAGCATTTATAAAGTTTAAAACTAAAATATATGTATATACAATATGATTTCATTAAAATGAAAGTTCACAAAGAGAAATATTCCATTTAAAATATTTTTCAATAAACATAAAATAAACAGTAATAAAATATTTATTTATATCTATATTTTCTTAGATGAAAATATATATTTGCATATAATGTAATTTCATAAAATTCAGATAATCTTGATATTAGAAAAAAAGAAATATTATTTCTTTTAAAACATAATTTTAAACAATACAAATAAATAAATATATATATATATATATTCAACGTAATAGAAATATATTTTTTACATATCTATCTATTTTCTTAGATGATTACATAAAATAATTAATTATCATTAACTGTTCCTACGGAGAAACAGGCCAAATGATATTCCTGGAGCCTTTTCTTCATCAAAAACTTTTCAATCTCTCCAACGGGACCTCCCGGTAGTAAGTTGGCATCAAGCAGTATGGTTTAAGGATCGTATTCCCAAGCATGCTTTCATTACATGGGTTCTAATGAGAGACCGTCTGAAGACAAAGGATCACTTGAGGCGATGGGGCCTTAATGTTAGCTCGGAGTGTTTGCTATGCAACACAGCTCCTGAATCTGCTTCTTACCTTTTCTTTGAATGTCCTTTTTCGACTGCAGTATGGCTAGCTTTTTTTGGACACCGGACGCTTAACCCTCCATCAGTCCTAACTGATGTTATCACTTGGGTTCAAGCTGTGCCCATCTCTCCTAAGGTAAAGTCGATTTGTCATCTCATTTTTCAAGCATCCGTCTACTTCCTTTGGAGAAAGAAATGCTAGATTCCATACCTCGGAGCAGCTGCTACCGAGCACTTTGGTAAAGCAAATCCGCCTCCTTCTCAAAGAAAAAATGGCAGCTCTGGATTTCAGAGCAAGATCAAACATTGGTTCATCTCTACAGCATCATGACCACTCACAGCCATCTGAAGAATCCTTCATCTACACATGGTTCAAGTACTTCGACACCTAAAAAGTTTCAACCTTTGCTTTGCTTCATTTTGGTTTTAAATTATGTGTTTTGTGCTATCCTTCAAACTCTGATGTATGCAATTTCTAAATGGTCTCTCTTTTGAAGGGACAAGTGAAATAAATGTAATATTCAGAAAAAAAAATATATATATATATATATATATTTTAAGACAACTGAATAATAATAAGATCAACAGGTTTAAGACAACGAACAAAAAAAAGTTTTTTTGGTAGGTGTGTAAAGGCATGTAACTTCAAGTTTTCTAGCTTCTCATGTGTATTCTCATAAGCTGAATGAATTAAAAAAACGAATTGGTAAAGATTTCAAACATTGGAACTCTTTTGGACCGATGATCCATTAAGGAGGTAATTGTTAGTTCAATTTCAACAGAAAAATTAGTTAGTTCAATTTTGTATTATTATTGTTTCAGAAAAAACACAGAAAATCATTTCCGTTAAATTACCACGTACGTGTTAACCAACGATGTTTGGCTGCCTGCTTAAAAAAAAAAAAAAGAACATCATCTTGTAAGCATTTAAACGACATAATCAAATCAGAAATAACAACCAACAAAAGTATATCAACATCTTGACAAGTAATAAGCGATCCACACTTGACTTTAATTTAAAGAGTCTGGACATTGAACTATGTCTTCTTCGGAGATAGAGGTGCCTAAAGTGTCATCGCCAGCTGAGAGAGTACATCTTTCAAACTGATTTGAGTTAGAGAGGCTTGAAGTCTCATTACCATCTTCAAGAATTTCTGGAACAGCTGCCGTGGGTAAACACAAGAGAGGCTTAGGGGGAACTTGGAGAGCCTCTACACTTCCTTCTAACATTTCAATGACTTTGATCATTGGTGGACGATCAACTGGATTGGTCTGAATACACCACAGACCAACTAATACCATTTTCGTTGCAATTTTCTCTTCTTCTTCGGTTAGTTGATCCCCAAAAAACTTCATGATTTCTCCACTCTCAAAGTCCTTATAGATCCAGTCTGGAAAGTACATTGAACTGTTATTTGATCCAGATTTCTCAAAATTTTCTCTATTCCTTGCTCCAATAATCTCGAGAACGACCATCCCATAACTATATACATCTGACTTATGCGAAACTCCTCCAAAATTTCTAGAAACCACTTCAGGGGCAATGTATCCAAAGGTCCCTCTCGCATCTAGCATTGACATGATGCTCTCGTTATTCTTGCAAAGCCTAGCAAGCCCGAAATCTGAAATCTTGGGGCAGAAATCTTTGTCCATAAGTATGTTTTGTGGTTTTATATCAAAATGCACAATCCTCGATACGCAACGGTTGTGCAAATATTCTAGGCCGCGAGACAAACCTACCACAATCTTGTATAACGTTTCCCATTCCATCTTCGCCGACATATTCTCGGCAATGAACTTATCAAGGGATCCATTGGGCATGAAGTCGTATATTATAGCTCTGTTGTTGTCTTCATAGCAAAATCCAAGCAGAGGAACAATATTAACATGAGACGTTCTACTCATGCTAGCTATTTCGTTGATGAACTCTTCTTCGTTTCCCTTTACATCTTTCAAGATCTTTACTGCAACGTCTCCGCCTCCATCAGGTAATTTTCCTTTGTAGACAATTCCAAATCCTCCTTTCCCGAGAACATGAGAAAATGAGTTTGTCATCTTCTTGACTCTTGCATAACTATATTGTCTCAACATTACAACTGCTTCAAAGTTTTTTCCCTTCCTACTACTCTTCCTCACATGTTTTGCTCTGGCTATTAAAATGACTGCAATAATGATAAATACAGAAGCTCCCAAGGCACCTACAATAAGAGAATATGCGTTTAAACTTAGTTTTTTTTTTTGCCTATGTACATGAGTAACTGTCACATGGATTAGGGATAGAGTACCGAGTATGAGTTTCAACTTCCATGATCGTTTTTCTGCAAAATGTTCAACCTAAAAGTCTCATTAACTAAAAAACACGCGATATATTTTGGTGTGGGTAAGAAAAAAAAAACTTACGTCTTTTCGGTATGGCTTGAAAGGGTGAGTGAGTTCCACTTCCTCTTGGAGCAGAAGCCGGTTCAATGTTTTTAGATGTCCTGCACAAGATTAACGATCCAGCCCATTTTCATGCTTTTTATAGTAAAACAAAATCTCTGACAAAAATTGACTTCAAAAATATTATGACAGAAACGATGGATTCACTTACCTACGCCTTGGACCATGCTTGTTTGTTGCTGGAGAGGGAGACGGAGCCAGTGCGTTCTCCTCGTCGTTGCTTCTCGAACATGTAACATAATCACATATCAATTTACGAAAAAAAAATGAAGTAGCAAACTCATTTGTGTTACTGTGGGATCGTATAGATCCAAAATATGGTCCATTTTCAACTTTGATCATTCTCAGATATATATATATATATATATATCATTTCGAAAAGGGATTACCTCTTAAATTTATCAATATGGACTAGTGAAATGTTGACAAATATCACCTACCCATGTCCTAGAAATGTAAAGACCAGAAGAAAAAAAAATTGGCTGTTTTTTAGAAGGAAAAATTGAAAATAGAAAAAAAAAAAAAAGTTAATAATGCCAACCGAGAGGTTGGCTAGCGAAAACCCGTAGAAATTTGTGGCCGAAAATAATTTACAAAACAAAAGGCTGGAAGCAGCTGCTTACTTTGCTTCTACCAAGGGCCGGCACTCGGACTAACATTAAATAGTACTCCCTAACGAATTGACGATAAATATATACTACTGCTATCTACTAAAATTTACTTGGTTATCCAGGCACTTAAGGGGCAAAAAGTGATAAGATAGCCAGCGGAGTTTGAGCATTTCCAGAGGTTGCTACTGTCATTGTAGTTATAAGCAAGTGGGCATGCTCTCCTGAGATCCTGCGACTGCGAGTCAACCGTCAGTTGGCATTTTTCAGCAGAGGCGTAATTGTTATCGCTGTCGCTCTGGCAGCAGATCTGAGGCAAATTGAATTTATCACAAACGTTGTCGCAACTAAGTCCCAAAAGTGTTTGTTCCACCGGCGACCGAGGGCAGTATTTATTAGTGACAACCATGCAATCAACGCTGGTACATGTTAGGTCATTTTGGGGGGCAATCAGCAATGGAAGGTTATAACCCTGAACGGCGCTAACTTCATAGCTATCATTCTGGCCGTGAGAATTGTTGAAGTTAAACTTGGCTAGAGTGAGAGAAGGTGTGCCTGCGTTTCCCAAGCACTCGATTTCTCCAGAGTTGCAGTCTCCAGTTTGGCATGAGAAACTCCCGGTTGTGTTGGTCAAGCATCGTGACCTACCCCAGATACGACCATTCCATGTAGACGGTGGGTCTATTTCACGCCTCTCTCCTTTCTTGAGAACGAAGCCAGAGATGTTGAACGGATGATCAGCAGCCGTTGTTTGAATCCCCGGCCACACAGTGAATTCGCATTCGTTCACTATTGTAATGTTCCTCGATGTTACTCCTGCAGATTACAAAAAAGAAAATCATGAAATGATTAACTAAACAAGGAAAGGTCGTGTATACAAACAACATACCTAAGATAAATAAATGTGAACCAAGGAGGAACATCAATGGCAATCCCTCAGCCATTGGCCTGAAGAAGAAGGAAATAGGAATAACTCTACCAAGGAAAAACGAAGAGAGGAAAAGTAGAATATGAAATAAAAAATAGACTTTGCCCAAAAAAAAAAGAAATAAGAAATAGACAAACCATTGTCATTTCTACGAAACTTTCGAGGTCGACAAAATCTAAGCGAGATCCTCTTCTTCTCTGTTCATGTGTGAAAATGGATGTCTCCTTTTTGAATTTTTTTTTCTTTCGGCTGAAAAGACACGTCAAACCATGACTAGAAAATTGGAATATTCTATAACATTTAATGATTAATACTATGGGGCTTCTTCAACACAACCAGAAACACACAACCTTTTAGAAAGAAAATTGGGGATCCAGAAACTTTTTTTTTCAGGGGATACATATTTAAATTAGTATATAATCTAATGCTTTGGTTCCTAAAGGGGCCCGCTCATGCTACTTCTGCTGCGGACTGGGACTGCTCAAATGTTTAACACGTTAAGTAAGTTAAAGAAGAATCAAATAGAATGTTTTAAAGAATATAAAACAGAATGCTCTAAAGTAAACTAAATTTAATGCTTCCGCCCTCTGCATTCTCCATACAATCGATCAGCCGCAGAAAGTTTTTCTTCAACAGTCTCACATCTTAAAATGTGATCACCAATCTGATCTCACGTGGTCCTAAAGCATTTCCACCAGACTTTTATCTTTTCAACAATGCATTACATTACATATATAGTTTTTTTTTGAGAAAAAATATAGAATATGTATATGTAATGCATTCAGAGGCGGATGTATAGTAAGGGTAGGGGATCACTTGATACCCCCTAAGATAATCAAATAAATTAAATTGTGTTCATATCTTTAAAGATCTGTTGGCAAAAATGGTTACTCTAACTTCATTGACACCCTATAAACTACAGTACAATTCCCCATTGACACAAATCCCCCACTGAATGCATTACATATATTCGAGCGTGGTTATTGCAAAGTTCTCGCATAGGGCTCTAAACATTTGGTTAAACATTAAAATTATATATTTAATCTTATGTTTCTCAAATTATGAGAATTCTAGTACAAGCGAGCTTAAAATATTCTAATAACAATTTTTATACTATTAATATTTTTATTTTAATATATTCTCATTAATTATTTTATTTTACTATTTTAATTTTTTTTTCTGTAACACAAACAATATTTTTATTTATTCATAAAAATTTAGTAATGAATAACAATAATAAAACGAAATAAAAAATAATAATACTTTTACAAATAAATTTGAAGATCACCACTAAAAGAAACACATTCTCAACCCTTACTTTAAAGATCCTGAGCCTCGTAAATGGGCCGAATCCACATCAATAAAGTGGGGTTATATTCCGTGAGAAAGATGTTTAGCATATATCTTCATCTAAAAAATCTCTATCACACTCCTTTTGCTCGTTCGTTCAATCTGAAAGAAGAAGAAGAAGAAGAACCTACCTCAAGGTAAAGTCCTCGTCTTCTGCTCGCCTTTGATTGTCATCTGTTTCAAAAGATAGCCCCTTTTGATGTGTTTTTTTTTTTTCGTTTTGAGATATAATTTCTATCGTTAACCCACCGATTCCACTTGTGCTCCTCGTATTTAATCTGAAATCTTTGTTGTGATGTGATCATTCTGAATTTGATGGATCTGGGCTTACCAAGTGTTCGATCTAATGCGTCAAAGGCTTGTCCTTTTAGCAAGTTCTCACTGATTAGACATCTGTGTCCCCCTGTAAATATTCCAAGTCACTTTGCATTTGGATACGATCAACGCTGAATCTCTAGTGTGTGTTGCTTCAGAGTTTACAAGACGTGTGTGATGTTCGAAACCCAGATGGTAGTAACGCTAATACTGGGTTGTTTATTACAGAGTTTGGTAGATGGGGAAAGACGCTAAAGCTGGTGGGAAGGGTAAGGGAAAGCAAGCTGGTGGCAGTGATGAAGCGTCCTCTAAGGGTAAAGGCAAAGCAGGGAAAGCTGCTGATGGTCTAGGAACATGCACTTATGTCAAAGGTTTTTTTTTTTCTTTTCTTCCAGTTCATCTGTCTCTAATACTTGTGTTCTTGACTTCTTGTATGGTCTTATACAAATTGAGACGTTTGTAATTTTTTAAAAGTAGAATAGCATTGTCAACACTGCGATGGTTTTGTTTTCAGCGAGACATGTTCTGTGCGAAAAGCAAGGGAAGATCAACGAGGCATACAAAAAGTTGCAGGATGGTTGGTTGAGCAACGGAGACAAGGTTCCTCCTGCCGAGTTTGCAAAGGTTAAAGTTCCGAAGTTTTCTCTTTTTTTTTTTCTTTTTGTTGCTTATGAATTGTGACATATCCAATGTGAAATATTGCAAGTACCATCTCTAGCTTTGACATGTGCATAACAGCTGAAACCCGATTTCATAGTTCATTGATATTTAGAGACCTGCGAGTTTCAGTTTTCGGTTAGCTATATGTGTCTTAGTCTAATGAATGGTGGGGAATCTTAGCTTATTTTTGCGTGGACTGTCTCAGATTGCAGCAGAGTACTCGGAGTGCCCATCAGGGAAAAAGGGAGGAGATCTTGGATGGCTCCCAAGAGGAAAGATGGCTGGTCCATTCCAAGATGTCGCCTTCAACACACCCGTTGGTGTCACTAGTGCACCTTTCAAATCTACGTATGACTACTAACATCCTCTCTCTTCTTTCTTCAGTCTCATTTTGAGCTTTTTGTTGGCTTTGTTTAGTAGATGAGGAATGTGGTTATGATGTGATTGCAGGCACGGATACCACATCATCTTGTCGGAAGGGAGGAAAAACTGATAGATTACATCTCTGTCGCTGCTCTAGTCTTGTGGAAGTCACTTGCTAGTTGTTACTGTACCCTATATATAAAAACGCAGCCTTTGTTGTACCGGCCAAAATGTTTGCTTCAAGTCGTTAACAAATCTTCTCTGTTGTTTTGAATAATGAATTTCTAGAGACTGTGATTCATTTCAGTGTTGATTTCTGCATAAGTAAGAGCTCATCTCTGAAATGATTCTCAGAAGCTTGTATATCTAGCTCGTCTATTGTTGAACGAGTGGTCATGTTCGTGAGTGGCATTGACCATAAACGTTGTAAGCTTGGGAACATGAATAATGTGCTAGCTAGACAAACGCATAGGAATGTGACACGTGTGTGTGTGAAATGGGCACGACTAATAGCATCTGCAGAGGGGGAAAAAAAGACAAAGGGGGTCTTGGAGGTCGTTGACTTGTTAGTCTGAAACTAACAAACGCATATATGTAATGATAACTAAAGCACATATGATTGCGCGACCCCCCAATCCTCCATCCACTTTCCCTTGTTGAAAGTATCCATTGTGGTAGAAGCAATAACTCGAATACGTGTGTTGTGTGGTGAGACCGTGAGAACTACTTCTAAATAAGAATTTATTTTCCAGTTCACAAGCCACTAGACTATTCCCATTTACGAATTATGAATCTCATAGAGGCTATATGATAGAGCATAACAAAACTAAAATTAAATAATATAATATAAAATGACTAGGTATTCAAATAATGAGAATCTCGCTCAAAAGATTATAGAAATATTTTGAGATATATTTGCATAGAGTTTCAACATTTGATATATCATCCACAAGTAATTTTTTTTTCAAATGCTTTTACATACAAATAGAAATAAAAAAAACACACATAAACGGAATGATGCTTATCTCAGAGAAAACTATAACACTGAAATGCTTGTGATTGGTGAACTAAAACCAGAAATTCAACACTAAACTATATTAATGTTTACTCTTTTTAAGTGTGAACATAAATATTTTTTTAAATATTGTTGGTGTATATAAGAAACTAATGCAAAAAAATGTTGGTGATATATAAGAAACTAACACAAAAAAAAATTCAAATGTGAGATGTTAGTGTAAATCCCCCTAACTTTAAAGATATCTACCTATAATACATAATATAATTTTGGGTAGATAGATTTATTTGAAAGGTTACCTACAAAGATTTTATAAATCATAAATCCTTTAACAAAAAAAAAGATTTATAAATCATGGGTATTTTACTCCAAGATGATTTTTTGTATTAAAACTGATGGGGAAAGACGTTCAGGGCGAAGACGACCCGACCAAGACACCTCGCCCCCGGGCGAGGACGACCTAATGTGGTATGGTTTGTAGAAATTTTAATGTTAAAAAAAAACTGATGGGAAAGAGAGATGAGGTACAAAAGCATTTACCATTTGGGTGAACCTTGAGATTTTAAAATCAACTGTGTCCGTATAAATAATTCTATAACATAAAAGACAATTCGCTTTTCATTTTCTTTTTTCCCCGAATAGAAATTCATTCATAAGTGAAATACCAATATTCATACAAAACTGACTGCATAACGAAATAGTCTCAGAATCAAGAGTCCACATGAAGTAGCCACTAAAACTTACACTGGAGCAACTTACGGATACACATCATAAAAACTAAAATCGGATACACATCATAAAAACTAAAACTGCATACCAAAACCCACATTGGGCCGACTTACGACTTACGGATACACAACATAAGACCTTAAACCACACCAATAACTGGGAAACACAATTAACTACTACACACTAGCATGAAACAACTCAGTTCGCTTTTCATTTTCTTGTAGGTCTACTTTTTAATGTCTTTCAAATTATTTTCCTGCAGCATTTATTATAATTATATGATTGGCATCTGATCCAAAGCTGTCATATCTTTCACTTTTCCTATATATAGCACCACTTTCATAGCCTTGTTTCTCCACTCACACTCTTCTTTCTTTTTCCTTGTTTCCTCTCTCTCTCTCACTTCAATATTCCTCACCAGTGCGATCAACACAAAACATATGCATACGTACGTAACTGCAGAAAAAAAGACGAAGAAAGAGATGGTTCCAAGAAGATTAACCATGATGACGATGATCATGATTGTGATGATGGATAAGACATGCATATATGCTGAGGACATTTCCAGAGGCAGTTTCCCAAAGGGCTTTGTCTTTGGAACTGCTTCTTCTGCTTTTCAGGTCCCCTCTCCTCTCCACTCTCCCTCTCTCTTTTTCTATTTTATTTAGTAATTTCATTTGTTTTTTTATATTTTTTCCTCTTAAAGGAATCTTTAAAGGAAATTATTCACGACCTAAAATTAGGTCACATCAGAACATATACGTTCCCCATGTGATATGTTTTTGTTCTTTCAGTAGCGATAAAAAAAAAACATTTGGACATATCACATATATATTGGTAGTTGATAAACACTAATGAAGACAAAGTAAATTAAATCTAGAAAGACTTAAGTTACCTTTGTAACTTCATTGTAATATTTTCTTTGTCATCATCATACTACTACTATATGATTATGTAGGCCTTTTTATATTTGAACGAGTAAGTGTTGTATTTGTTCTTGAAATATGTTCCATAACTCGATATACAAACGAATGCGTGACGCGTAACCAAGCCCACATACATTCATGAATCACGGGCATCCAATACATCCTCATCTTTTTCGTGTGGGTTTTGTTTTTCCAAAACTTGGTCTTTTCAAATAACGGCCCATTCTTTTCAAATTTTCACAAATTTCTCCGTTAACTTTTTTTCTTTTCTCGGCATGTCTCTTACCTAACCAACCACACCCAGTTTGTCTTTCAATTAATTTCAAGAAAACGTTAGTACATTTTTCTGGCTTATACAAAAAAAAAAATCAATGAAAGCAATAATTGGTGCAGCACGAGGGAGCAGTAAAGGAAGATGGAAGAGGTCCTACGATATGGGACACATTCTCCCACACTTTTGGGAAGATCACTGATTTTAGCAATGCAGATGTTGCCGTTGATCAGTACCATCGCTACGAGGTAAACCCGATTTATATAAACCAAATTAAATTGTCAATGATTATACAATTCCTAAGAAATAATATGAAATAAGGAGTTGACCAAAATTACAAAATGGTGAGGGCAGGAAGATGTACAACTCATGAAGAATATGGGAATGGACGCTTACAGATTTTCCATTTCGTGGGCTCGCATTTTTCCAAGTATGTTTTTATAGCCATTTTACCAGTGTTCTAAAATACGGTCTAGGCGCCCGCCTAGGCGGCGTCTAGGCGCTATACGGTAGCCGACCGTACCGTTTTCACGTTATACAGTATTTTATGCGGATTTATATAATTCGGGCGTATAATAGCGTTTAAACGGACATTATGCGGTCTACGCGGACGCCTAGGCGGATTTTGAACATTAATATTCAAAAAAATTATTAATATTATTATTATATTACATTAATGTTATTATTTATATTAAATTTACTTATTTTATGTGTTTATATGATTGTAGATATTAGCTTAATTATTGCAAAATCATTTTAAATTTGTCATTTTATATATTTAAAATGATTTTAATTTTATAATTTAAGACTATTTATATATGTCAAACTATATACTTATACAAAAAAATATTTTAAATATATTTATAATGTATGTATATTAATTTTATATTTATATTTTGTATAAAATTATATATCCGTATATACCCCGTTTAGGCATCCGCCTATACGGCTAGGCGCTATACAGTCATCTACCGCGTAACGAGCGCCTAGCGCATTTTAGAACACTGCATTTTACCTATAATTTTTTTTTAAACTAATGATACTAAGTACAACACCTTAAAATTTGGTAAGGTATTTTTGATGGATAAATAAGATTATAAAGATGATTTATGTATGGTTTACAGATGGTGTGGGACTAATAAACGAAGCCGGAATCGATCACTACAACAAACTCATAAATGCTTTACTTGCTAAAGGTATGGTTTTTATTTAAATTGTTGTTGGTTGAGTTTCATATGTACTATAACGAAACTATTGTAGGGATCGAGCCGTATGTGACGTTGTACCATTGGGACCTTCCTCAGGCACTCCATGATCGATACCTTGGTTGGCTAAACCCGCAAATCATGTAAAAATCTTACAAAAATGCAATATATATAAGCATTTGAATAAAATTATTTCGAAAGTTACGGTCTATATTATGTTTTTTGGCAGAAATGATTTTGCAGCCTATGCAGAGGTTTGTTTCCAGAGATTTGGAGATAGAGTGAAACATTGGATCACGTTCAACGAGCCACACACATTCTCGATACAAGGCTATGACGTTGGTCTACAAGCTCCAGGCCGTTGCTCTATTCTTTTTAAGCTCACTTGTCGCTCCGGAAACTCATCTACCGAGCCTTACATCGTCGGTCACAATGTCATTCTAACTCACGCCACCGTATCAGATATCTACAGGAAAAAGTACAAGGCAAGTCAATACTACATTGAAAACATTATGTTATATAAAACTTAAGATATACAGTTCTGATGTATACTTATGACAGGCAAAGCAAGAAGGTTCATTAGGGATAGCGTTTGATGTAATGTGGTATGAACCGGAATCAAACAAGAGAGATGACATTGAAGCTGCACAAAGAGCTCAAGACTTTCAACTTGGCTGGTAATCTTCAACAATCTATAATATCATTCCATAATTATGGAACCACCTTTCTTGATTAGAAAGTGATGTTATCTTGATACAATGTTAGGTTTTTGGATCCGTTGATGTTAGGAGACTACCCCAGTTCGATGAGAAGCAGAGTCGGAAGCAGATTGCCAGTGTTCACGGTATCTCAATCTGCTCTGGTGAAGGGTTCTCTAGATTTTATAGGAATTAATCATTACACAACGTACTACGCAAGAAACAATGCCACTAATCTCATTGGCACTCTCCTACATGATGCTATTTCTGATTCTGGAACCGTCACTCTACGTAAGAAAAACTACACACTTTACTCTCACTTAAATCGTAGTTATGACTCATGAGTATACATCACTTTATTGATAATCTCTGTTTTGAATTTCAGCTTTTAAGGGTTTAAGGGCAATAGGAGATAGGGTAAGAGAAAAAAATACTATTAACTCTAATAAGTTATATACATTTAAACCGTTGTTATGTTGTTGTTGTCGATAGGCCAGTTCTATATGGTTGTACATAGTGCCTAGAGGGATGAGAAGCTTGATGAATTACGTCAAGCATAGATATGGAAACCCTCCAGTCTTTATCACTGAAAATGGTAAACACAGAAATCCGTTATAAACCCTTTAAATCCACAAGAAATAGAGAGTTTTCAATGATGATTGAGTGTATTTGTTTATAGGAATGGACGATCCAAACAGCATTCTGATCCCAAGGAAAGAAGCTCTCAAAGATGCAAAGAGAATCAGATACCATCATGATTATCTTTCGAGCTTACAAGCTGCTATTAAAGAGGATGGTTGCAATGTGAAAGGGTATTTCGTGTGGTCGCTATTGGATAATTGGGAATGGGCTGCAGGTTACAGCTCAAGATTTGGTCTCTACTTTGTTGATTATAGAGACAAACTCAAGAGATACCCTAAGGACTCTGTTCTTTGGTTCACTTCTTTCTTGAACGCCACTTCTTGATTTTCTTAATTGGTTTCGGCCAATCTATACAATAATACAAAACTTAATGTTAAGTTATGGATTTGGATTTAGAAAGATATACTATTAAGCACAACAAAATCAGTGAGAGATAGTTGTCATTGACAGAGTTTCAATTTGAAGTGTGAGCAGTGAGCATATATAAATCTTATGACAAAAACCCTTGAACATAAGAGTATTGTATGTATATATAAGATGTTTTACGGTAAAAATTAACGATCTCAACTCAATTCACATGTACTAGAAAAAGGTGGAAAATTGAGTGCACCACTTGCATGTATGAACTTTGAGAAACAATGTATTTCTTATATAATATATAGTACTGAGTTGTAAAATCTTTTGCTGTAACGTCTGAAGCTGAGAAAGGATACAAAATAACATTTCTCTAAATTGATATGGTTAACATGATAAGAACTATGATAGAATCCTCTCCAAAAGATAACAAATTTTGTGCTTTTATCTGCAGTTGGGGTTTAATTGTAAGAGATGAGGAAACAAGGAATAAAGTGTAAAAATTAGAAAGTAGGAAGGACTTAGCTAGAAAAGTGTGCGGGTCTTAAATTATGAGGTCCAGCTAACATTCAGGGATTTTTACGGGTCAACCCGAATAATAGCACGAACCGTATCCACCTTTTATCTTCTTTCGTCTTCTTCCCCCTATTTTTTCTACGTAATCCATATTTCGATTTCGTTTTACTGGAATTTTATTTTCAATTAATCTGTAGATTCATCTAATTCACGTTTCCCTCTTTCGATTGATACCAATTATTTATAAATTTCGTTTCTCAAGAAAGATCTAGGGTTAGGGTTGTCGATCTCCTCACAAGTCGTATAATTTCTCCATCCATCGTTTTCTTTTGCTATTTAATCGATTTTCATCAACACCCCTTTTAAATTTTGATGTTAATTTCACCTTTTTCGTCCCTGATTGAGATCTAGGGTTCTTATTTTCAGATCTATCACTGGGCTTGCCAGATCTGTAAATTATCAAAGGGCTTTCTCTTATTTCGTTTGTCTTTGGTCAATTCTTATCTATTCCACTCTTGATTTGGTTAACTTTTGGGTAGGCCGGAATCTAGGGTTAGGTTTTCTTCTGATTTGGGGGTTTTGATTTTTTTTCCTAGCTTAAAGCCTTTAAGATTCTTACTTTATATTATCTGGGTCTTCTGGTGAACGTTCTAGTTTGGTGAAGTTGGCTTGAAACATTATTTGAGCTTATCCCTTTACAGAGGTAAACAATACAGACCATTTGTTCTTATCTGAACTATTTTTTTTAAACATTATTACTTCTGTCAGTTGTTATTGTACTGGTTCGTTGTTGTGTTGCATGTCTGTTAAAGTTGCATGCAAGCATAGCTAGTGTCCTTAGAGGAACTTATACAGTTAGATGTCTTACGTGGTTTGTTAAAACTTATAAGGTCTCTTGCATACATTTGCTTTAAAATTGTGAGGAGATTCTTATCGTGTATTTCTAAGGATTCTAAGTTGTTCTCTTGTGTTTTATTTTTCTTACCCTCCACTATGTAGGTTGGAAATGGGATTCAAACGCCCTTTAGATGACAACAAGTTTCATGAGCTCCCGTTTAAACAATCCAGACAGCTTGGCTTTACCGACAAGTCTATGCAGTTTGAAGAGTTGATCCCACGTCATGCTGCTTCGCAGAGTCCTCTTGCCACAGGTAAATATTACTTATGAAATTTTATGTTGTTTGTTACAGGACCAAAGTCTTCTATGTGATTGAGTATTTTTCTTTTGAATGGGTTTATTGACAATAGTGGATGAGGGAGATCTTTTGAAACCCCAAGGAGGTGAAACCTTTGATGAAGAGTCCAGTTTTGTTTACCCGGGTCTTGACATGGAAGGTTGTTTTGATCGGATCATGGAAGATTGCCACGGAAAAGATGTAACTCAGTCTCCTCATTCTGCAGAGTACTTTGAGCTCGGTCTTGTTCCTCCAAGAACGTTTGCTCCTGTTGAGACATTATATTCTTTCCTCTTGGATCAACCTGCTAGAAAGCAAGTGCCCGTTGGGAAAGATCATCAAGCCATGATTCCTGAATGGGAAGGTAGCCTGAATGGGAACCTAGAACCTTTAGGCACTGGTACATGTGTTGTTCCCATGCCGGCACATATGGATGGCATAGTAGGGAAAGGTAGAGAGTTCTGTGCCTGCCAGGACGTGGGTTCTACAAGGTGTGTGCGCCAGCACGTCAAAGAAGCTAGAGATGGAATTGTTAAGGTGCTTGGGTTTGAAAAATTCAGAGACCTAGGCTTCTGTGACATGGGAGAAGAGGTTGCACGGAGCTGGAGCGATGAAGATGCCTTACTTTTTCATGAGGTTGTTTATTCAAATCCAGTGACGTTAGGTCGGAACTTTTGGAAGCATTTGGAAGCTGCGTTTTTTTCCCGAACCAAGCACGAGATTATTAGCTACTACTTTAACGTTTTTGTCCTTAGAAGAAGGGCCACCCAGAACAGATCTATGATATTGGACATTGATAGTGACGATGATGAATGGCATGGAGGTAATGGAGGAGGGCCTTTGGGTGCTCAATATGTCGAAGAAGATGAAGAAGAAGACTTTGCTGTCGACTCTCCTCTTCATGAAGGGACTGAAAAATTCAATGAGAAAGTGCATCCACTCAATCAGGAAGAAGGTGAAGAAGATGCCAGTATTAGTGACAATGATGAAGATGATACCAGACTGTGTGATGAGCACAAGATGGATGCAACAAATGAAGATATGGATATATTCCGTGGGGGCAATGAGGAGAGATTCAACGTGGAAGATGACTCATGTACTACCTTTGAGCTTGGACAAGATGCCGTGAACTTTGGCTCGAAGAACTGTGCAAAGAAAGATGAGACTGGTCTTGGAGATGAACAGAAGAAAGTTGAAGGAGTGTAGGATCAGAATGTTTCAACAAATGGCAAAGGTCTTCAACCAACCGGGATCATCATGGATGATGATATATTTGGCTATGGATAAGAATTAAGAAACAAGTGAGGAAGCAACATCACGTTTCAACAACTTGCAGAATTGTAGGTGGGGTTATTGGGTCCTCCAAATGTTCCTATTAAAAAGTAGAGAGAGAGATGTTTATAAGAATATGAATTTGGTCATGTGGAACCCTTGTGAATGGGCTGTTGTTTCACTTTTCTTGGGACCCTCTCTCCCAAAATTCTTTACCTAGAAAATGTCAGAATCTCTCTGATTTTTAGGATTTTATTTTATTTTGTATGATTATAAGGAAAACATATAAAGAGAGAAACAAAAGAAATGATAAAACTGAGAAGATAAACAAGTCTTGGTTTATTTACAAACATGCTTTGATAATGCCAAAGTTTGTTGCTTTAGAATCGGAGAATATGTGGCAGAGAGGACAACTGTTAAGGGCAAAGCTTTGTTGTTTGTTTGGACGCCGAGAAGTCTCTGTTTGGGCCCCATGGTTTGTTATACCATAATCTATACTAATCTAGTTCACTGCACTCCAAGATTTTTTTTTCTTTTTTGGTAAAATACTACAAGATTTATATTAATGAAGGAAACAAATCTCTAAGTTAAACTTTCTGCGGATTCTTGCAATTTCAAGATTTGGTTTGTAATGAGCGGCCAAAAAGATCTGAACCGTCCATGCTTTTCTCTGTCTATGAGTTGTATCCTTTTTTCATATATATATTTTTTTTGCTTCAATGCATGAATTGAACATCCAAAAGTGTGTGTGTGTTGTGTTGAGTTGGTTGAGAGATAAGAAACAGATCCAAAAATGCAGCTGACCTTTTGATTACTCGTGTTTGGAACACCTCTCTTTTTTAATTTATATATTTTTTCTTTCTTTTTGCTCCAAACTAAAAAACAACAAATCTCCTAACCTTCGAGAATAGATTACAAAGTTTATTTTTTTTTTAACTAAGCTTCTTCAAAGGTCGGATCTTGTACTCAGATATAGACCAACTGTCACGTCACAACATCTGATCGCTAATAAAGCATCAACCTTTGCTCTGCATCTCTCTCTCTCTCTCTATCTCTCCGCTAAGAAAGCATCAAGCTTTGTCGGTTTATATGGTATTTTCTTGGGAGATTTGAGGTAAACACATCAGCAGAAAAATGGGTTCTTCTCGCTAATCTTCCTTCGTTTTTGCTTTCGTTTAACTAAATTTTGATTGATTCTGCTTGTGTAAGAGAAGACCAAATCAATATGGAGACGATCGCAGAGAAAGAGTACATTTGCAAGTTCTGTAACAAGAAGTGCCCTTCTGGTAAATCTCTCGGAGGTCACATCAGGATCCATACCAACCAGTACTCACTTCATTCGAGTAGTTACAATGGCAAGAATCCTAAGAAGAAGAAGAACAACAAGAAGAGGTTGGTGGATCAGAGGGAGATCACGGCTCTAAAACAACAAAAACAACTTTGTTGCAGAGAATGTGGTAAAGGTTTTGCTTCTTTGAAAGATCTTTGGAGTCACATGGATTGTTGTCACTTTGAGGGAGAGAAGTTGGTTATGGATAGCCAATCTGATACCGAGACTAGTTCCTCAGGTTCTAGCAGGAAAAGATCCAAGAAGCAGTCCATTTCAGAATCTTTTAGCTCGTCTTCTTCTTTTGCTTGTGAGATTGACCAAGAACATAAGAACTCTGCTTTGTCTCTCATGATGATGTCTATGGATTCTAGAGGACTTACCTTGGTTGTGAACTCTCTGGTGGCTGATTCTTCAGTGTACAACTCTGAGATTCTCGAGACCAGATTATCTTCAGAGGAGAAGCTAAAGATGATCTTCAATGTTGCCGTCGATGACCAACTAAGGTCTGCTGATGATGATGATGATGATAATGGTGCTGTTCTCTCTGACTCATATAGTTCTGACTCTGATTACTTCATGAATGGTCCAAAGAGGTCAGACTCAGCTATCTCAGTTGATGGGTGTCTTAAGAACAATGGTGAGGATCTTGAGGTCAAGGAGGGAAGATCAAAGTATGAGCTACGCAAAAGCAAAAGGGTTGCCTTGCCTTGTTATGAAACTGATTCTTGTGCAGACACAAACATCAAGATTCATAGCAAGAAAGCAGTTAGTGGTGCAAACAAGAATAGCAAAGGTCACGAGTGTCCTATCTGCTTCAGAGTGTTCAAATCAGGACAAGCTTTGGGTGGTCACAAGAGATCACATTTCCTTGTGAATCATGAACACAGGATCAAACACAAAGCAGCAGCAGCTGATATGCAAATCGATCTCAATCTCCCTGCTGCTCAGGATATTTGAATAAGAATGAATCAATAACTTTTTGTTTTGTTCATGTAAAGCTTTCATGTTTCTTACTGAGAGATTCTTCTTGTCTTCAACATTTAAGATTTGTTTTTTCTTCCTCCAGCTTTCACTTTTTAAGCCTTAGTCTGCAACTCGTACCTTAGTCTAGAGCCATATCTCTTTTGCTTTTTATTGGAAGTTGGAGATTCTGATGCCCTCCTTTATTTAGTGGACCGTCTTTATTGGGCTTCTAATTAGTTTTGGTGGAATCTTCTTAAGCCCATGAAAGCCGAGAAAGACCCCGAGAGATAGCTTGCGTTCCACGAAACTACTCAATACACGTTCTTTATGTATTGTATTGGATGTGTAATTGTGTAAACGTACTACACTTTCATGTATAATACTGAAACCGATCATTTTCTTACGTACTATATATATAATAAGGTAAAAAAGCAATAGCTAGTGAAATAAATCGATCGGAATATGTATATAATATGGTCACGTACTATAATATATTTATGTGATGTCTATGAAAACGAACCAAGGACCCCACAAAAACGAACTATAATTAACGTCGATTCATGTGCATCTTCTGCGTTGCATTAAAATCCCAATTTGCTTTTATTTCCCTCTTTTCTCACAGAGTTTAAAACTTTTCCTTCTCTCATCTCTCTCTCCCCCCAAATCGAGCAATGTCGTCGACGACACACCTGAACCGTTCGATCTTGATCTCATCTCTCCTCCCCTTTCTCGTTCTCCTTCTCGCTTCTCGAACCGCTGGAGCAAACCGGACGATGATGACGACATCAAGAAACTTGATCCGTTACCGAACTCACCGATTCGTCCCGAGGGTTCACCTCCCTTATTACGTGACTCCTTGCCACTCCTTCTCTCGTCCTTACGCGCGTTCTATGTGCCTTGAGCTTCAAAGGATCCACGGAAGCAGCAGCTGGAATCATCAGCAACTTGTTTCCCCTCCTCCTCCGCCGGAGATTGATCCAAGGTACGGCGTCGATAAAAGACTCGTCCCCTCCGGTCCAAATCCTCTTCACAACTAAAACTCTCCCGGTCTTGCCCCAGTTTGTATACAGAGACCTTAGTTTTACACATTTTATAGCTAGTTGACATATTTTTTTTGGCGTTTCTTGGAGTAGTACATGCTTGAGAGATTTGTGTTCTTCAAGAGTTCTTTTGCCTGAAGACGCAGGCTCATCATTTCTTTGTGGATCTTTCTTGAATCTTGTTTAATCTATTATTTTGATCTTTTAATAGTCCTACGTTACTTGGGGACATATTATTGCTACTTCCACGCTCGTTTTTTAGACTTGTACGTAGAGTGTAAAGAATCATTGAAAATAGTGTATTTTTGCTTCTTTTTTGCTTATATAGTTAAACTTTATAAGAAAAAAAAAACAGAAATATTTAGATATGGTTGAGAACTTGAGAGAGGAGAAGAGAAGAGGTGAAATGCATGAGTTCCATTAATTTGGGAACTATATATTATGTAGTATAATATCAAGGTCTGTATTTGTCTATGTATAATCCATATGTATGCTCTTCTCTTGCGTGATATGATATCACGTTGTAGAGTAATTAAATTAGCTTGTCTCTGTGAATACCCAACAAGATACTAATTAATAGACCCCTGCAATATAGTGCATCATTTTTGTAACGTCTGTTTCTCTATTTCCAAATCACTTTTGGTTTTTGGGGTAAACGGAATTTTAACGTATAGTCCGTTTACTAATAGGTCATGATGCCATTACTAGAAGAGTATTTAGTCTAGTGGTATAATATAAGTCCATTAAGACAGACAATATATATCATTCAACACTACTAATACGCTTGTTGCAGCCAAAGAGGTTAAAAACTGAAAATAAGGTGAAACTGAAAAGGCAACAAGAATGAAATTGATACAAGTTTTGAAAATGATGAACATATATAGCTGAGAGATTAGAAGTATAAGGAGGACTTTGGTGATAACATGAATTTATTGGCAACAAAATGGAAAACAAACGAACTTATTGTTAAAGACAAGAATAAAAATAAGAAAATAAGAAAATCTTTGGATCTGGAAAGACTTTAACTTAAAAAGAGAAGAATACTGAAAGACACTATTTCCCATTTTGAAAATGGTCGATCGTTTTCAGAAAAAGAAAAATAGCTTAAAATACAGAATGCATATATAGTTTTAAAAATACCACAGATTTTATGTTTAAGAAAAACTCATTAATCATTAGTACCATTTCTTAAAAATAAAGTTTTATAGATTGGTATCCACTCATTTAAACATATCCTTAATCTCAATTGGGAAAGTTGCATTTTGTAAATCTGATTAGTAATTTTCATCTTTTTCTGACTCAAAAAAAAAAGAAAGCAAATCTCCTAACTTTAGATATTTCAAAGTCTGTTTTATTTGTTTCCTGTTTTTGTGTTCTCTTTTGCTTGATGGTAGGATCTGTAGTTAACAAGACATAACTGTTACATTCCCCAACATCTGATCTCTGTGAAAAAAAAAGTATCAAGCTTTGAGCTTGATGCTTCTCTCTCTCTCTCTGTTAGCTTGTTATAAGTGTTACTTGGAAGACTTGAGGTAATCAGATAAATTGGTTCTAAGTTCTAAGTACTTTCTCTTCTTATGCCTTTTTTTTTCTTCTGATGTTTGCTTATACATGTGTCTTAAAAGATGGAGCAGTGCCAAGAGAGGAAGTTTGTGTGTAGGTTCTGCAGCAAGAGGTTTGCTTGTGGGAAATCACTTGGAGGTCACATCAGAACTCACATGAATAATGAGAACTCAGCTGATTCAGATGAAGATGAACTCAATAAACTCAGAGTCGACGAAAATGGAGGTCAATCTAGCTACGGTCTGAGAGAGAATCCTAAAAAGAACAAGAGGTTTGTGGTTCAGAGAGACATGATGGCTCTGAAACATCAGCAAAGTCAACATCAACAGCAGCTTCTTTATTGCAGAGAATGTGGTAAAGGTTTTCCTTCTTCTAAAGCTCTTTGTGGTCACATGGCTTGTCACTCTGAGAGA
Source organism: Brassica nigra (assembly GCA_016432835.1). NCBI lineage: Eukaryota > Viridiplantae > Streptophyta > Magnoliopsida > Brassicales > Brassicaceae > Brassica > Brassica nigra. The sequence continues at coordinate 51,414,440 of CM028248.1, read as the reverse complement.
GAGAAGATTGTTATGGATAGTCAATCTGAAACTGAAGCTTCTTCATCACCTATCAGGAGAAGATCCAAGAGAATTGTCAAACATCAGCATGCTTTTGCAGTTGGTGGTAGCATCATGAATCATCATCAATACGGTTCAGCATCTTCTGATGACACTGGGATTGAACCGGAACAAGAGGAAATGGCATTGTCTCTGATGATGCTGTCTAGAGACTCAAGTTTCAAGAAAGGACATAACATGGTTGTGAACTCTCTGGCTGAGTCTTCAGACAACTACTCTGTGATTCTTGAGACCAAGTCATCTTCAGGAGAACAGCTGAAGAAAGTTGAGGAGTTTTGTAAGAAAGACAAACTTGGAGGAGTGGATAATGGTGATGTTCTGTATGATTCAGATAATTCTGATTCTGGCTACTTCAGGAATGGACCAAAGAAGTTGGACTCAGATGTTTCTGTTGATGCTGGATTCAACAGCAATGCTGCAATGGGACTCAATAACAGATTCAGGAAGGAATGGTCAGGAACCGGACCAGGTCGTTCTTCTACAAAGTATGATCTGAGGAAAAGCAAAAGAGGCTTTCCTTGTTACGGTAGAAAGAAAATCAAGTATGAGTTAACTGAATCTGTGTATGACAGTGGTGATCAGCTAAGCTTGGAGACTGATTCATGTGCGGACACAATCAAGATTCATAGTAATAAATCAACAATGGTTAAGAAAGCAAGTGGTGCAAAGAAGAAAAGCAAAGGTCACGAGTGTCCAATCTGCTTCAGGGTGTTTAAATCAGGACAAGCTTTAGGTGGTCACAAGAGATCACATTTCCTTGGGAATCATGAACACAGGACTTTGGTGATCCAACAACAACGCCAAGTGTCTCATGAGATGCATACACTCATCGATCTCAATCTTCCTGCTCCAATTGATTAAATGCATCAGCAGTAACTGAAAATCAAGTTATTGTTCTCATTCTTGTTTCTCCTCTGTTTTATTTGTTCTTTGCTTCAGATTCAAGCATACCTTTTTTTTTTACTTGTTCATAATTATAACAAAGCTATTGTCAAGACAAAGCTATCCATAGTCCCTCTTGTTTGATTTTTTTTTAAAATATCAACTAATTAAATTAGTTATTAGTTAACGAATATACTGAAATTTAAATCATGATTAGTACAATGATTGGTAGAGAATGTGTAATAGGACAATACATGTGTATTAGAACAATGATTGGTAGAGAATGTGTAATAGGACAATACATGTGTTTTGGCTAGTTTTTGGCAATTGTTTTTTTTTCCGGCTAAATCTTGATTTTTTGGCAAATGTTTCAAGAATTAATCTGTTATCTTTGAATTTATATTTCCAATGTAATATGATTTATACCTTGCATCAAACAGTTACAATAATAAACAGAGATGTATCTGTTTTCTTAACCAACCAAAGGTGACATCAGTCACATCAATCTATAGTAATACTAATTGTACTCACTATAATGTTTCACAAGGGTTGAGAAGTTCCCATTATGTTCTGAAACTATCATGTTAAGATCACCTGCAGGAGGGCACCTTTGTCTCCTCGGTCTTCTTGTTGCTTGTCCCCATCCTGTAAGCTTACTGTCTTCAAGTCCAACCACAGATACGCTCTCATTCATTGATTGGCAAACTGGAGCTTGGCTTATGTTAGTGACCGCTCTTTTTCTTCTTTTCAAGTTTTGTCGAACAGATGCTCCAGAGGTGTAATCTCTGCTTTTCATAAGCCCACTAAACAACTGTATATCTTCAGTGACTTCTTGCCTCGATAGAGAAGAGAGTCCAGGGAGAGTGTCTCTCTGGAAATCCCTCTTCGGTCTTCCTCTTCTTGCTTGTCCTCTTCTTGGCCTGGTCAAACCCGTCTCTTTGGCTATCAGATTCTCAGGGACTAAGGGCTCTGGCATGTAGTCTTCTTCCTTGGTTGGTTGTAAACTCAGGGCCATGGCTTCAAAGTAGTCAATGTCCCCAGAAGAACACTCTTCTGGAGCAGCATCAATCTTTCTTTCTAATTCATCACCGCAAGAAGTGATGATAGTGTCTGCGAACCAAGAGAGACGAGTTTTGGAAGCTGCATCAGTTGAAGAGGAAGCTGCGTCATCAGGATGATCAGACAATGACATGGCGACTATTGCTTCTGCAGCTGCCTTGATGAGTTCATCCAAAGAGATTCCGACTTGCCCTTTATCTGACTTCTCCTGCGAGCTCTCTCCATCTTCTTCTTCTTCTTCTTCACTCTCTAGAGTTGGAGGAGCTTCCAAATCTATCCAAAAAGTTCCTTTTGTTTTCACTCTAAGACCGGAAACTTCATCATCCTCATTAGCACATGAATTCAGATCAAAGTAGTGTCTGATGCTGGCAGTTTTGTTTCCTTCTTCCTTTTTAACACAAGAGGCTTCAGCACCATGCTGGTCAACAGAAACCGACGCATCACAAGGCAAGTTGATATCGAAGTCTCGCTTTAACAAGGGTTTCACTTCCTTATGTTGGTCAGCTACACACAAGGAGTGAGAGATACGGGAAGTATGCTTCTCAACTCTTACCGTGTTGGCATTATTATTAGAGAATGAAGCAGATGGTCTCAAACTCTTCTGAGGACAAACACTATTAAGGCCGTCTCCTGTGTCAGTTCCATCCATGAACTGATTTGTCGAAGCATTCAAATCCAAGAAGCCATTGGATACTTCACTTTTGCAAGTGGGCTTAGGTTTAAGCCAAGGCAACACAGCAGCTGAGCATTCCTGTTTATTTGGCCCTTGGAGGCTTTCAAAACTCTGACCTGAAGAGAATCCATGATGAATCCCATTAGATACGACATGGTTTCTTGCATGTGTGACAAAATTCATGAAGGGATTCGTCTGAACTGGGTATGGTTTCTGATGTGAGCTGCTCCTAGGATTCTCCCATGATGAAGACCAATGGCTCCATGGTCTGACAAAGTCAGGGCGGTAGTGATTGTGTAATCTTGATTCCACGTAGCTATCATAAGAAGCTTGAGGATTCACTGAACGAGCTTCCATCTTTACATTGCTGTAATCAGCTGTAGAATAGCTATGAGGCTGAACTGCATTGTTAGAACGTGAAGGCAGATACAGGTCTCTCTGAGTACTTCTACTGTGCCCTGTTAACACACAGACGCATGAAACATTTGAGAAAATAGAACATAAGCAAAAAACGGCAACATACTGAATCAGTACACATTTCAAAATGAGCTTATAAAACATATGCAGCAGATAAATACACACAAGAAAAAAAAAAAAAAACTTGAGCATCAGTTTTATATCATTTAAAAGATTTAGAGAAATGGAAAAGCATGCAACCTGCGTCAAGGAGCATCCATCCATTTTGACTTGTGTCAACATGATGTCTCCTATAATGAGAAAAGGTATCCCTGGAGAGCGCAAGAGGTTCTGAATCTTGCCAAATGAGTGGCTCATTCAAGTCAGCTAATAAGCCATTTGATGAGTTCTTCACATCCAAACAAGATCCTGAAGAGTTGCTGTGATGATGAGAAGCATCATCCCCTTTTCCTGATTTAGAGCGTTTGAATGGAGGGCGGGAGTTTGTAATCTCATCGGTTTCATAAAGATACTCAAGATCAATCATTCTTCTCCTGGCATTCGCAGGAGGACTAACGTTCACACCTCTTGAACTAAACCCATTTGGCAAACGAGAGCTGGTTCCTTGTCCGTAAGTTGAGTTTGTTGGTAAGAGAAACACAGGAAGCTGACTCTGGCTTGCATTCTCAGATGATGTACTATGATCATTCAAATTCATGATATCTATCATGGAGTGCATTCCCTTGAATTCATCCACCAAATCCTTCTGTACAAACGGTGAAGTTGTTGCAACAAAATAAATAAAGTGGAAACGAAAGATTATAATCAGAAGAGAAGGTGGGATTTAGGATAGATTTGACTTTAAATGACTAACCTAAATTCATCAAACAAAATAATAATACTACAGATTAAGCAAATCATTCTTTAGAAAGAAAAATGGCAAATCAAAAACTATAAGAATTATAACATAAATATTTTCTTTTTACAAATATATAAAAAGTAGGGTGATAGAGATTGTTACCTCAGAGGCTCAGACCCACATCATCCGATCGCACTTTGAACAGAGAAAAAAAAAAACAAATCTTTAATCGTTGATGGTGTATTGGTGTAAAATAAACACTCGTTCTTAAAATCGGCGGTCAGACTAATAATTGTCGAGAAATGTAACAATAAAAATAAAAACAATGTTCTCACGAGATTCACTCCAAAAATAAACAAAAAAATAATAGCAAATTTTATTTTTATACAACAGACTCATTTATAAAAAAAATAAGAGAAGAGAGACTGCCAAATAATCAAAACTCCATGGAAGAATGAAAGCTCTCAAGAGTCAGAGACGTCTTCTTCTTCGATCCGCTGGGCCAACTTTCTCTCTCTCTCTGTCTCTCTCTGGCCTTTTTTTCTATCTCTCGGATTTTATTATAGCGAAGGCAGCAAATAGAACAATCAGAGCTTTTAAAATGTTTATTTATTGGATTTTGTGTCTTCATAAAAAAACAAAAAAAAGAATTAAATGCAAACTAAGAAGGCTTTTATAAGAGCAACTCCAACAGGATTCGTTGGAATTCTTAAAATATATATTATGTATATATATATTATCTATATACTATTATTTATTAAATGAATTTGTTTATTTGTCAACTTCTCCAGAAATTTAGGTGATTTTGCTTATTTGTCATATTTTTCATAATTTTAGGTAATTTACTTATTTATTATGTTTTTAATAATTTTAGTTTTGCTTACTTATTATTTTCCATGATTTTAGGTTATTTTACTTATATGTCATGTCCACCTGTTATTTTTAGAAGTTTATTTGTCATATTCCATGATTTAGGTTAAATCATTAGTTTTAATAATTAATTTTTGAATTGTTAATATTTTCCATGATTTTAGGTTATTTTTCTTATATGTGATGTTCTATTATTTTTAGAAGCTTATTTGTCATATTCCATCATTTAGGTTAAATCATTAGTTTTAATAATTAATTTTTGAATTGTTAATTTTAACATTTTAGTGATTATTTAATAAATATTTTCAGTATTATGAACAAAAATTATATTTTTTTTACTTTATTGCCTAGATGATGTGTTATTTTTTAAAAATAATTTTAAATACATAATCTTTTTTGCCAAGCAATCACACAATATTTTTTAAAATAATTTTAGCATATTATGATTATTAATTAATAAGTAATTTGAAACGGAGGGAGTATTATTTTTTAAGTTCATTTGTCATATTCTATGATTTAGTTGAGTCATTAGTTTTGATAAATAATTTTGAATTATTATTTTACACATATTTAGTGATTATTAATAAGTATTTTCATTATATTAAAACTTATGATAAAATAAATAAATGATTTTTTCAAGTACCAAACAATTATCTATGTTATGTTGTTATGAAAAAGGTAAAATATATCGTCTAATTAATTTAATAATTGAAACTGATTAAATAATTTAGATTAAAATTAAAAAAATTATGTCAAAATTTAAATTAGTTGGATATATATATTAGTCTGCATAAGGTGCGGGTCATCATCACTAGAAAAATACTAGATATTATTTAATAAATGTTTTAATTACTGTAGATTTTGTTAATAGGTATCATTATAAACTCCTATGAAGAGAGAATTCATATAAAATGAAATTAAGATTTTGATGAAGAGGGGATTGATTTCATATATTTTAAATTTATCTTTTATGTTATTTTAAAGTATTAATAAAATTTTATTAAGTAAATATAATGATGATACTTTTTACATATGTGTGATTTGGTGATATAATAAATAAAAGATTTGCAAAGACAAACTATTATATATGTTACGTTGTAATAAAAAGATAAATTATATCTTCTGATTAATTTAATATATGAAACTAACTAAAAAATTAGAATAAAATAAAATTATATTAAAATTTTGAATTAACTGGATATATATTAATCCACACGCGTGACCATCATCTAGTATATAAATATTTGTGGAGTCTATAATTTTGTGGAATTTCCATAGGAAAAGAAATCTCATGTTAAGAACTTTTGTCTATGGAATTCCACAAAATTATAGACCACACAAATACTTATATCTATATATATATATATATACACAATATATATTTTATAAGCTCCAATGGGAAAAATCCCTATTTTTTGTCATACGAGGTCCTTTTCATACTTTTTATTTTCTTTTTCTCATTTTCATGGATTTATTTTTCTAGTAAATTTGTTATTGAAAATCATTTTTTATGTTTTGAAGTTTTTGAAAAGAAAAATATGTAAAAAAGGGTATCATTATAAAAAATCGCGTATAGAAGTTTTAATTGTTGGTTAAATGTTCAGTTGAATAAAATTATGTGTTTAGAATTTTTTATCATTAATTTTTATACACAAATCTTTTTTTTTGTTATACACAATCTTAAAGTGGAAGGAGTACTATATTTAGTTCTTTTTGCAATTACATCTAAATACTAGTATATATTTTATCCTCATGAAAATCAATTATTCTCATACATATTTGTACTGAGAGTCTTGCTAATCACATTATTTCAACAAAAAAAAAATGGTGCCTTCTTCTTTCAGCGAAAAAAAAATGATGTCTTCTTCTTTGGGGTAACAGTAAGGAATGCATAATAAAAACGCTTTTTAAACAGCTAAATTTCACTCTAGATTCTCTGCGTCTTTAATCACGGACAGTGTTTTTATTTTGACAGCCTACTACTATCTTTTTCCGTACGGTTAAACATTTATCTAACCTCATCTTTTAGCGTGTAAATTTGTAGATACTCTCATGTTTATAACTTACATATAACTTTTCTTGATCTACCCTAACTTTTATAACTATATAAGGAAACAAGATGCAAAAAAAAAAGGAAACAAGCTGCACAAACATAGCCCATTTATATAATACAGTATTACGAGTTCACGTAGAAATAAAATAGCATTGATAAAAGGACAATGGGCCGTAGATTGTCAGGTCCATTTAGCCCATTTTCCAATGTTAAATAACAAAAATCCCCCCTTCCAAGTTCCAAGATGGTCCATGAGTTTCGAATTTTGTGAGAATGATATCCTCATCATTGACTATGGAGTACGTGCGGAGCTCTAGTGTTTTAATCAAAATATGCATCTTAAAGAATCTTTGCTAGATACCATTTTGAATGTTTGATACGAGTGGAAGAAAGGATGATGTTGCAACATGCATTGTAAATAGTCTCATGAATGAGATAACCTACTAACCGGAACTTAATAAAAGATTAAACAATGAACCGAATAATAACGCCTGACTTTTGGTTAACTCACAGGTTAAGCTTAGCAAGTAGATTTGTTTACACACAAATAAAATAACTATGTACAACGAAAAGTCCAACTTACGTTACATCTGCCCTTTTAAATCTAGAAAAGTCTCATTTTATTAATTTTTTAATAAAAAGAATTTTAAAAAGAGAATTTGTGCTAGCGATCAGACACCGCAAACAAGTGTAGGGCCGCGTGGTTTGCACGCCGTGATGCAACAAAGAAGATAAATCTGATTAAATCTCAACCGTTGCGATATTCTCATCGTATGGTTGAGAAAGATTATGATACAGTAACCCTAGCCTTCTTCCTCCGTATAAAAATTGACATCACTCTCTTTTCTCTAGCTCATTCTCAATCCAATCTCTCTCTCTCAACATGTCTGACGAAGAGCACCACTTCGAGTCCAGCGACGCCGGAGCTTCCAAGACCTACCCTCAGCAGGCTGGTAACATCCGTAAAGGTGGTCACATCGTCATCAAGGGCCGTCCCTGCAAGGTATCGTCTCTCGATTGCTAAACTCATCTCCGTTGATTCCGTTAAGCATGGCTCCCGATCTCGTTATCATGATTCTAGATCTTTGTGTTCGGATTGAATTTTTGAGATATATTAGTTTTGATTTAATTATTGTATCCTGTTCTGTGATGGTGATGTGTGAAATGATAAAAAAAAACATAGGTAAGAGATCAGACAACAGGAGATGTGTTTTGTTTGAATGAATATAACGAAACTAGTTTTGTGTGTTTGATCTAAATATTGTTAAGAGTCTTTTGATTTGATATTTATATTGTTTTGGGGATTTGATTGATATAATAGGTTGTTGAGGTTTCGACTTCGAAGACTGGCAAGCACGGTCACGCCAAGTGTCACTTCGTTGCCATTGATATCTTCACTGCTAAGAAGCTCGAGGATATTGTTCCCTCTTCCCACAATTGTGATGTAAGTATATACAAAACCGAACTTACTAGATTTGGTTTATATGACATGATCTAATTCATATTGTTTTTGTTGTTTTCAGGTTCCACATGTGAACCGTATTGATTACCAGCTGATTGATATCTCTGAGGATGGCTTTGTACGTCACTTTTCTCATCACTCAAAGGCTTTGTTTCTCTCCCTTTGACATGTTTGAAGTTGTAAATTTTTGTTTGTTTTATATTACAGGTTAGCCTTTTGACCGACAGTGGTGGCACCAAGGACGACCTCAAGCTTCCCACCGATGATAATCTGAGCGCTCAGGTTAGTTTCTTGTCTTTTTCATACACATGAATTGGTTTCATGTTTGAGATTGTGATATTGAAAACATAATTTGTTAAAAAATTGCAGATGAAGAGTGGATTCGAGGAGGGAAAGGATGTTGTGGTGTCTGTCATGTCTTCAATGGGAGAGGAGCAGATCTGTGCCGTCAAGGAAGTTGGTGGTGGCAAGTAAAACATAGTATCTTTCTCTTTACATGGAGGATACTATTATTACTACCAGTTTGGTGGTCAAATGTTATAAGAACCAAAAAAAACATGTTATTTTCCTTTTTCTAATGTAGACCATTTGTGTGTGTTTCTTGTTGTTGCAAGACAACCATATCTATTGGTTTTGGATTGTTGAAATATTTGGTGTTTTTAAACAGTTAAGTCTTCCTATCCTTCCCTTACCTGGTGTTTATTTTATTGAAGAAGATTACGTTTAAGCAACTCCGTTTTCACTCAAACGATATCATAACAAGGTCTTGACCATGTTACAGAGTCAGGTAATGATGTTTATCTTCTTCAAAAACTAGAATCAGCGTGTATCATGAGTCGCTGCAGCATGTTTAGTAGGGAGACGAAACATAATGGAGGTTTAAAGCTCCATTTTATCTAAAGAGAATTGAGTTAAAAGGCAAAAAGAATGTCTCTAATCTACATTGACAATGTAGATATCGTTCCAAGTTCTGCAAAATTACTTGCATTTTCTCGTGGCCCGGAACTGTTAGTATATTTGACATTTTTAGAGCTGATAGAGAGGATAATCCAACATGTATGCAAGGCCAAGTCATTGCTGCCTTTCTTTTCCAACAGTCGACAAAAGAAGCAAGTTTTCTGTTTACTCTCTTTGGGGAGAATGCGAAAACAGAACAATTAATTGTGATTAACTCAGAGAGAAATGATTAGCAATGGTTAAACGCACATGTTCCAAGTGAATCTCTTGTTCTTAAACTATCACATTTTCCAAGTTATTCTTTCTGTTGACAGAAACTGCAAAAAAATGGCCATACATTTTCAGATTCATTTAATTTCCAGTTTCGAGAGGGCATACACGCTCAAGCCACAAAGATGTAAATGTACAAAAACCTCAGGGAACAAAAGATTCTTCCTTGTGTTGATTAAAAGAAAGAGTGGAATTTATTCCATCTAAAAATCATCTTAGATGACTTTCTTCTTCTCAAAAAACGTCTTCAAGTGCATAAACTGCATCCCAGCAACTCCTAAGCACACGAAAAGAGAGACCAAACTGAACCACGCCATCTTCGAGTTTGTAGCCCTGTTCAGATCCTGCATCTCTTCCTCCCTGAGGCAAAACAATTAAAAAGACAATATTTTAATTAACGGTTTATAGAAAATGTAAGCAACTTTCATTACCTGTCTCTAAGATAAAACATCTCATCATGAATCGAGTTGACGGTTTCAATCAAAGCCTTTACTTCAAACTCCATGACCTTGGTTGCAACCACAACAAAACACACAAGACATCAAGAATCTGATGAGTTATTACAAACAAAACGACAAGCATTTTAAAAACTCACTTCGACTCTGCTCTTCTTGGCCAAACTACCCAAACTCTTGTAATGAACACCCGTTCCCCATTCCAAATCGATACTCAACGTCACGTCAGATTTATGATCGCTAGCAGCGAAACACGCCGAGTAGTCTCCACCTTCCACCGCCGTGAACGAGAACTGTCCCGAGTCCACCTCCTCCGCGTGATGGTACGTGTTCCCGTGACTCGACGTCACCTGCAATGTTGTGTACATCGACAGACGGAATCAAAAAGTTTAGCAATTTCTGGAAAAAGAAAACGAATTTACGAGTACCCTTGTGTTGATCTTGTGAGATTGTGGGAAAGGGTGAGGTTCGTTGGGGTTGACGACGGTGTACTTTCCGACGGTCATCGCGTTGCTTTTGATGTCCTCCGAGATGCATTTTGATTGGCCCGATTTTAACTCGAAGTGGAGAGATCGAGAAACGTGGGATAGGATGAATATGGTTAAGAGGAATGTGCATAGGTTTTTTGGTCGGAGAACCATGGCGAAAAGTTTTTAAAGGAGTGGTCTTTCTGTTTTTGCTCCCTCCTCGGTCGTTTGTTGTTGCAGAGATGAACGATGACGACGGAGGAGGAAGGGAGCTTTTGACACGTGTGTATTTCTTATTATTGAGAATATGTCCTAACCTTCTCTCTCGTCTAGAGTCTCGTCTTTATATAAAGATTGACTTTTGACTTTGTTTTATTTTTAGGCAGATGAAACTTTCTAATTTTTTAATTGGATAATAATAGGCCCATTAAGACAACAGATTATTTATTTTAAGAAAATGTGAACTGGTTGTTCAAAAAAAAAAAAAATGTGAACTGGTTAGCCAATAAGGGGTTCACTAATTTTACTTTGTTATAATATTTTCAGCATATGTGATACGATGATGCACAGAGTTGTTTGTGTAAAAATTTGCGCTTCATACTTTTTATATGAATTAAAATTGAATATTTGATGTAATTGATTAAAAAAAGCCATAACTACTTTTCATAATATGTTTTCCAGCATAACCTTCAGAAAAGATGCAAAGCCTTCAGTACTCAGTTCTCCACCGTTTCTATTTTTTCGAATGAAAACTCCATACTGTTTTCTTCTTGCTGTACTCGAGTCTACACTATGTTTTTGTGGGGAACACCAAACACATCAGTTGTCGTTGGAGTAATTACAATACTTGTGATCTTATCTTCTTGGGTCCGTTTGTGGTGGCTACCGTACGTAGAGCCTTTCTCTTGAGAAGGAATTATGATGATAGGAAATGTGAATGTGATGGGAATATAGAGTGGTACCCCTTACTGATATGGACAAGGTTAAAATGTTCATGGTTTAGTGTGGTTTATATTTTATTTTAATATGTTAAGATATATACATACTAAGACAACTATTAAAAAAAGACAACTATTAATATTCAGTTTTATTTGTAAATTCAGCTATTAGAAACTTAAATAAATACACACATGGGTAAATCCATTACAAAACAATCTACACATCAAACTTATTCAATTGTGCTAACGTTGGCGTGCCCTTAAAAAACTAACGTTGACGATGATGCTTAGAACGAGAAGCTTCGTTTTTCTTTTGTGAGAAATAACGAAACAATATTGACGGTACGTGGAGAAGTCAGCCATGTACGTTGCATTTACAGACCCCATCCAAAAATAAAATAAAAGGAGAGACAAAAATCAAAATATAGATCGCAGTCACGCAGATGCTGTTCTTTAGCTGTAATTCAATAAATACATGATAACAACATTGAATTATTCAATTCTATGTTTTATTCCAAGAACAAGTAGCAGCCATATCCACGGGGTTTCGCTTTCAACGACAAATATGGATACCCATTAAATTTGCCTTGTTTAATAAATAATTTCCAAAAATCTATTAAAATATTGGTTTACATTTCAAGATTCAACACTATATATGTGAATATTCCTTGGCTTTGTAAATGGCCGAGATGTAATTGAAGCTGTGGTTTTATGTTTTCTTGTCTAAAATTTATTTTTTTTTATCTTTGGCTTTATTTATTGTTTTGATGTAAATTTTTCTAGAGAAATTAATTTCTAGAATTAATATATTTTTATTATTTTGGTTTAAATTCAATATTAAAAACTAAAACATGATTGTTAAAAAAAAAGCTCTAGAAATAAAAATTATTCTCCACAGTGCTTCCAATTACCAAGAGAAAATCCAGCACAAATATTAGATTTTTTTTTAATATCAGGGTAACTTGAAGTGTTTTCTATTTTGATTGAATTTTTTGATAATGGTGTCGTAATAAACTCAAGCTAATATATATGGTTAACAAAATCGGTTTGATTTCTAAGTACATTATGCCTTAATTAGTAAAACGTTATCACAATAAACAATGTTAACTAAATTCGAATTAAAATTATTAACTTTATTTACTTATTGGAATCCGCCAAACAAAAACATAATGAACCAATTCCACAAACGTCCAATCGCTTGTTTAATATTCTCTCTGTCCCACTTTAAATAGGTTTTTAGGGTTTTTCTTTTGTCCCATTTTAAGTGATGTTCTATTTATCCTAGATATAATTTATTGTTGTTTGAAAATTTTGACCAACTACAAAATACTACATCTTTTTTTTATTGGTTGAATTAGTTTAATTTAATACTAATACATAAAAATTTGTATTTTCTTAATATTTGTGAAAAAACTTAAAACAACATTTAAAGTGGGACAGAGGGAGTATCTATTTTAGTGCCAAATATAATATCTCAACTAATGTTTTTAAACAAAAAAAAACATATATATGAATCAAAATTCTGTATTGGACTCACTCGCAACAAAATACAAAGTCTTTGTGGGACTACGAAAGCAGGGACTTTTTTGAAAAAGATGAAAATAATAGAATCAAGCTTAAGATAGTTAAGAGATCAAAACATCTCAAAACCAATATCACTAAAAAGCGTTAAAAAATGTGGCTCTTTCTAAATCCTATGCTTTATATGCTTTTAGTTTTAGGGAGGGATGCGCTATTATCCATCTATAGGAACCCATTTGGAAGTCGTATTTCAACTCCATCCAAAAAGGAGCATTCCACTGTTGAGTGGCTCCTCTGGTAACTACCACAATATGTTAAAAGTTAAAAAAACACCAAAGTAAAAAAGATACCATATATATAACGATTTTTTATAATCTTCTTTTTACTAATAATTATTTGGTAATATACCAATATATATATATACCAAAGTCAGCCTCACTCATTCTTGAAGGCTTGAAATCACTTTCGACAGATACTCTAATAATTTTTCTTTTTGAATTTTCTTCTATATATTTTTATTGATTCGATTTAATGAAAACATCGATTCAGGGCATAAAATGACGACTAAATTTTTGGAATAAGATTTTTTTTTTTTTTGCTAATTAATATATTCTCCTAACTAAAATCTTAAATTGATACCATTCAATTGTTTTACATGTTATTTGTTTCTTCATTGTTAGTTTCGTCTCTTATTTGGAAGAACATAACTGTATATAGCAGATTTGTTTCTTAAACCTAGATAATCTGTTTTAGTGCCACCTCAAAGAGATCCTAAATCTCACAGATTCTTCAATTTAACATGGTCCAAAGACATATTAATATGCTCTTTATTTAGCCGATTCTCATTAAAATATAATCGAGATTTTGTAGTCATTTGGATCATATCCATGTGACAGATTCTGCTTTTCATTCTGCATATTCACTTTATTAATACATCCTTATTCGTTCTACAAACTATGTCATTCTTAATTGTGCAAATTTAAAACTGTATTGTCCGGTATGAATGCTACATGCAAGCAGTATGCACGGTTCTTTTGATTTAGATCAGCAAAAAAATATTATTCATATAGTCATCTCAAAAAAAATTTATTATTTATGTAGTCATCTCAAAATGCCATAGAAATAATACTACAAAATAACTAAAAAAAAACTAAAAGCTATGAGAAAACTTCTTATTGTCTTAATGACATTATATATATTTGCTATTTAAATCCTAAAAACTTTTTAACCAATAGCCATGATTCTAATATACTATTTTTATGTATATTTTTCCGTTATAAAAAAATAATGTTTTTAGAGTTGTCACACATTTTGAGAAACAAATAAAATTTAGTTTTAAATCAGAAATATACATTTTGTCTGTGATGTTTATATGTATGCAATCAAAGAGTAGTATATTTGTTCTTTCAATTCTTATTCGAAAGTGCTAAATGTACTCGTTCTCTTTTTAACCTAAATATACTCTTTTCTGTCATTCATAATTTAATTGATTCTAGAGTGAGAAGTTGGAGTAATTGATTGTTTGTCAAAAGAAAAGAAAAGGTCACAGTAGGCTAAAAACGCGTCCAACTTCATCAAAAGATCACCACTTTAAAGTTGAGAAATTAGCATGTATAACCATTAAAAAAAAATTAATTCACCAAATAACCATATAAACATTACGACTAGAATATACAATACAATATTATGTAATATTACAATTTCTGTCCCTAAACAATCTACACTCTTGATTCATGTTTTCTTTTCTTTTTCTTTTTCTTTTTTTCTTTTTCTTTTCTTCTTTCCCCTTTCATTTAATTTGATCTATATTTTATTTATCAATATAATTTTGACAAATAATAATATCTGAATAAATTATACATAATTTTTTACAGATACTGCATTTAAAATTTTTTCAAACGGATATGAATTTCTTTCAAAATATATAAATTGTTTTTAACAAGAATATCGCATTCCATTCTATATAATTTGTATAAAATAGCACACATTTTAAATCTCTCTCTCTCTCTCTCTCTCTCTCTCTCTCTCTCTCTCTCTCTCTCTCTCTCTCTCTCTCCCCCTCTATGAACAAACGATTCGATGATTCAAAAAACAACAATGAATTTGGGATTCAAATTGGAAAAGATGAACAACAATATTTATGAAATATGTTATATTATTTATTTTGGTTTGTTTTATTATATATGATAAACATAGAATAGTTTAATATCTAATTTAAATGATACATCCTACTTCAACATATATATTAAGACAAATTTGAAACGAATTGATTTGGCTACAATGTTAACTCAACCAAACTATAGACCTTATACCATATTTTTCCTCGTACAACAGATATATAATTGGTAATATTATATTATAAATAAGACATACTATTCCATTTTAATGGCACAACATAGTATTACAATATCTTATCCTTTTCATTTCTCACACCTCCTTCTTGACCTCAATCCTGACTCTGCACTCTTTCCTTTCCGACCATGTCCTCTACCTTCTTTTCCTCTTCCTTTTTACTTCTCCTTATTCATTTTCCCTCTTATTCTTCTACTTCCTCTTTCTGCTTCTCCTTTTCCTCCACTTATTTTTCTTGCTCCTCTTTACTCACTCTTCATTGTTTAGTTTCCACTCTTATATACTGATGCAATTGTTATAATACTAAGGTAATCAAATTTTTTCTATAATTTTGTTTTAATCACTATATTCTATATCGACAGAACAAATAGAATAGTATTTCAGTATTGTGCATGTCATATTTACGCACATACGCAGGAAGGAGTGCGTTGTCTATTAATAGTACAAATTGACAAAGTTTATAAGACATAGTCATTTTCTTAATTTTTTCTATATAATGGTTATACCACCAATTCACCCTTTAAAGTTTAAGCCCATCCTTTAAGTAGTTTTTATAATTAATTAATGTATTAGACTTATTCACGGGTCTCTACTAAAATTTATATAGAGTAGACACCCAATCATTTACTCTCAAACCTAAAGGTTGATATGCCATTTATAGTAAAGCTCTATTATTGATTTTTGGAGATTACTGAATTGAAATGAACTGGTTATAAACTATATATTCAATTTAATCCTTTAAATTTTTGATGTTATGTTAAAAAAAAAAATCGTACTCCATTATTTGGAATGATAAGCAAAGGAGTCACGAGTCTTAAAGTTGTTGGGTCCATTTCTTTTATGTGTTTTTCTGATATTTGAGATAGGAGTAGTCACAGTTGACCAAAAAAAAAAGATAGGAGTATAGAGTATTCACTATTCACTAGCTAGTTACAGTCTAGCAGGAAAACAACAACAAGGTTTAACTTTTTACGATTTTCGTCTCAAGTTTCTCTTCTGTATCTGATTGTAATAATTTGATGATGATTACTTGACCAACCACTTTGTACTAGAGGAATGCTCTTCGTTCATTTGTTATCAAAGACGCAGTTATTGATTTTTGTCAAAGACCAAAACAAAAGATCTTTACTGAAACGACCTGTCAAGTGTCCAGCCAAGAGCCCACCACACAAAACGTGTTTTCTGAATTTCAGTTCGATGTTTTTGAATTTTCTCACTTGGGAATTAAATCCACTTGCCAAGCTGTATAGATGTGACTAAATATCCCTTAGTTTCTATAAATATACATTGAAACAAATAATATTGTCGTAACGAATGTTGACTGTGGACGTATATATAAGAGACTTGTTGAAAATATTCCGAGATTTGCATGGTTGGCTAATTGATTATTTCTTTTTTACGAAGATTCCTCCTATAACTTTTTCACCAACCTTC
Source organism: Brassica nigra (assembly GCA_016432835.1). NCBI lineage: Eukaryota > Viridiplantae > Streptophyta > Magnoliopsida > Brassicales > Brassicaceae > Brassica > Brassica nigra. The sequence continues at coordinate 51,397,732 of CM028248.1, read as the reverse complement.
CTTTTCTTTATAGTTGTCTTCCTTGACATTCTTCAGGATCTGCTCTTTCATTCATTTTTTATTGTTTGTCTTCTCTATAAGTACTCATCACCCTTTACTCAACAGCCAACTTTCCAGTGAAGTAGAGAGAAAGAGAGATTAATCTCAACTGAAAGAGGGTTTTCAAGATCTGGATTCTTGAGTTTAATCCAGAGAAACTGTGAAGAAACACAAAAGATGAAGTTTGGGAAAGAGTTTGAAGGGCAGATGGTTCCAGAATGGCAACAAGCTTACATGAATTATCCTTGTCTCAAATCCATTCTTCAAGAAATCCAAAACTCACGGAAAAGATCAACAACAGCAGGTGCCTTGAGACCCAAGAAATCTGTTCACCGCAACTTCAGCGGTCTGACAAAGCGGTACAGCCGCGCCGCCTCGTATCTGGAACTAGAAAACCAGGACATTATGGTGAGTACAAGGATTGGTGATGATGGGTTTGAGAGACACGAGACGACTATCATGAGAGTTGCAGAAGCAGGAAGAGAGTCGGAGCTTGTCTTCTTTAAAACCCTAGATCTGGAGTTCGATAAGGTGAACCATTTTTACCGGTCTAAAGTGGATGAAATGGTGAAGGAGGCAGTGGCGTTGAACAAACAAATGGATGCTCTGATTGCTTTCAGACTCAAAGTTGATCAACCTTCTTCTCCTTGGACCTGCTCTGAAACTGTAGAAGTTGACGTGGATGCCTTGGATTCCAAGGAACAGAGTAAGTTCTCTTTTATATTTTTTTAAATGACTATGAAGTTCTGTGTCTGAAGTCCAGTACATCTCATAAGACGAATCCCAAATTATTTTAAATGAATTCTCCTTAGAATAATAGATTTATTCCAAGTCAGGCCTCGAACCTATGACCCTGTAGATTGATCTCATAGTTTTAGTTATTAGGTCAATTTCTCATTGGTAATAGATTGTTTCTTTGTTACTGGGTTTAGTATGAAAGGACAAGAAGTTTGAATCTTTTTGTGTTTTTGATTTTGAAGGGAGGAAGTCATTAGCTGATGAGCTGGGAATCGAAATAAAAGAATCCAGCGGTGGAGATTCAACAAAAGAAAGAACACCAGAGGCTTTAAGTGTTCTTGACCGTATCAGATTAAACAAAACTCAAGAAACTCCTATGTCCACAATCAGAAACGTCCTCAAGCTATCTAACCAAGAAGAGCTAAAATTCACAAGAGAGAATCTCAAAAAAATCGAAGAACGACTCAAGAATGCCTTCATCGACTTTTATCGCAAGCTTAGACATCTCAAGAACTACAGGTATGCATATTGTTTCTTAGGCATTTTTTATAAAAAGGCAACTCATAAAGGTGTTTTATTTGATCCATGTTCTGTTCATAATTATCTCAGCTTCCTTAACACCTTGGCGATTTCAAAGATCATGAAGAAATATGATAAGGTAACACTTGATTTAGTTATATATCTAGGTTTCTTGATATTGAATTATTTACTAGATGATAGCCCGCACCATGTGCGGATTAATATATAGATACTCAATAAATTATGATTTAATATGATTTTATGATTTTATTTAAATTATTCAATTTGATACAAAATAAACATTTATTGTAGTTGTGGATTGAAATAATTTCAACGGTAGTAAAAGCATTATAAACAGTTACATTCATAAAACATCAACAAAATAATAATGGACAATAAACATCATATATTATTAAAAATTTATACCTTATTAACTTTGAGAAATTTTTTATAAAACATTACCTCTGCATTCCCTTAGATTATATTTATATTATTTTTATTATTTGTAAATTTATTTTTATGTTATTTAATATTTTCATCATAGTTTTATGTTTCTTTGTATTTTTAATGTTCTTTAATAAGTTTTATTTTGTGTTTTATAGGTTATGTATTATTTTGGTTATAAATATAGTATTGTGATAATTTTAATGATTTTACAAATCAAAAAATAATTAGACGTTCTTCATGTATAGATGCAAATTAATTTATATTAGTTAGTAATCTGATTATTTATATCCAAAATTTATAAAATATTTAACATAAGTATACATTTATATTTTACGAAATAATATATATATTCAATGATCATTTAACTAACTTATCATCTATGAGATTAAATAGAATATAAAATTAAATGCTTAATAAAACTATTATATTTCACAGATAGTTAATTCTAATCTAGTGGAATATCTTTATTTTGCGATGATATCCTTCAGAGTTCTAACAATTCATAATCTGACCAATAACTTCTACAATCTAAAAATTCATCGACTAAAGCTCCTTTTTCTTACTGGAATCTAAATTTTTCTTTTGAATTTTGAAGTAATTTTTTCCAACTCTTTCGAGAAATCATAACAAAAGGTTATTTTGATGGTTTTAAACAGTAGTTGATTCATTATATATTATGTGGTATAGTTAATAATGGTAAAGTTATTTAGAACAAAAAAAATCCTTTTTGAGATAATTTAGATTGAAAATTATCAAAAAATATTTATCAAAAAGACATAAAATACGCTTGTAAAATAATTGACTAACATCAAATTGTCCTATGTTATTTAATATTTTTATTTTAGTTTTCATGTTTCTTTATATTTTTAACATTTTTATAAGTTTTATTTTGTAGGATAATTTACTATTTGAATTTACATGTATTACTGAGATAAAGTTTGTGATTTTCAAGATAAAAATAATTATTTAATGTTTGTCATGTATAAATACTTTAGTTAGGAATATAATTGTTTAATGTTAAAATATATAAATATTTAACATAATTTTAAAATTTATATTTTACGACATATATGTATATATATATTCATTGATTAACTAATTTATTGCTTATTACATTAAGATATAGTTTAAAAATTGTACTATTAAAACTAACACCTCACCTTAAAAGGGAAAATTAATAACATAAATTGAATATAAGATACACCTAACTATGATGTTATCTTTAAAAATTGCTAACATTTATTTATTAACTATTTTAAATTTCATGATAAATATAAATTAATTAATATAGGGGTTTAAACATTAGTATTATTACTAAAATTAATAACACATCCTAAAATCATGGAACTATTTTAAATTTCATGATAAATATAAATGAATTAAAATAAGGGTTTAAACATTATTATTATTACTAAAATTAATAACACATCCTAAAATAATGGAGAATATGACACATAAGCAAAATCACTTCATAAATAATAGTATAGATATCGAGCTCTGAGATTTTGTGAGTTAGAATCAATTTTGTAAGAATTTTAATATTTTAAAAAAATGGGGACCTATTTTTATTTTTAGTTTTTCTTGAGTTTTTGGGGGTTCAAAACTAATGCTTGAATTTTGTAAGACTTTTCATATATTAAAAAGACTGGGAGCCTATTTTATTTTTTATTTTTTCTTTAATTTTTGGGGATTAAAAACTAATGCTTGGTTTGACTGTGCTCGGGACCACCACGGCCATGTGTTTATTAAAATGTTTTTGGTATTTTTTTCTCTATCAGATATCTTTAAGAAATGCAGCAAAACCTTACATGGAGATGGTAGATAAGTCCTACCTCACTAGCTCTGATGAGGTTACTACAACATTTCTACAAAAAAAACTTATTATTTCTTCTAGTAATACTCCAACCTTTAACCAGAGCTTTTATTTACATTTAACAGATCAACAAACTTATGGTGAGAGTTGAGTCTATTTTCGTCGAGCATTTCGCCAGTTCGAACCGAAGCAAAGGAATGAATCTCTTAAGACCAATAGTTAAGAAAGAGAGACATCGTATAACGTTTTCAACTGGTAACTAGAAAACTTCCCAAATATAAATCACATTTTATAACAGTTAGTTCATGACAAACTAATCAAAATCTTCTTTCTCAGGCTTTTTTGTAGGTTGCTCAGTCTCTCTAGTGATTGCTCTTGTCTTGTTCATCCATGCACGCAACATAATTGGCACAGATGGACAAAAACTCTACATGGAGACAATGTTTCCTCTCTACAGGTACAAACCAAAACATCTTTAGGTTCCTCTCTGTAACTGAATCAATTCTTTTCTCGCTGACAAGAATGTTTCTTAAACCATTTTTTTCAGTTTGTTTGGATTCATTGTCCTGCACATGATCATGTATGCTTCAAACATATACTTTTGCAAGAGATATCGAGTGAATTACGCCTTCATATTCGGATTCAAAGAAGGAACAGAGCTTGGTTACAGACCAGTTCTGCTTCTAAGCTTTGGTCTCGGCACGCTTGCTCTAGCTGCTGTGCTTATAAACCTCGACATGGAGATGGATCCTAATACTAATGACTACAAGACCGTCACTGAACTTCTTCCCCTTTTCGTTGTAGCTGTAAGTTGTTCATTATTATTACAACCACAAGAATTTTAAAATGATTATGTTATTACTATAGTAACAACATTTCAATAATATACAATGTTGCACAGATTGTCGTGGCCATTTCTGTGTGTCCCTTCAACATCTTTTACCGATCAAGCCGCTTCTTTTTCCTAGCAGTTATGTTCCGCTGCATAGCTGCGCCGCTCTACAAGGTACTTTAGTCAATCACATAGTAAAAAAAGATCGATAAACATCTCAATCTATCCTCATATAAACTTGCAGGTTAGTCTTCCGGATTTTTTCTTGGCGGACCAGTTAACAAGCCAGGTCCAAGCTCTGAGGAGTCTTGAGTTCTACGTATGTTACTACGGTTGGGGAGACTTCAGGCTCAGAAGCAACACTTGCAGATCAAGCGACGTGTATAACACGTTTTACTTCATCGTGGCTGTGATTCCTTACTGGTCACGTTTCCTTCAGTGTGTTCGAAGGTTGATAGAAGAGAAAGATATAAGCCAAGGCTTCAATGCTATCAAGTACTTGTTGACCATCGTTGCTGTGTGCTTGAGAACAGCGTATAGCCTTAACAGAGGAAACACTTGGAGAATCGGTGCATGGGTCTTCTCAGCCTTGGCAACTTTTTACGGAACGTATTGGGACATTGTGCATGACTGGGGATTTCTTCATAATCCATCTAAAACTTGGCTTAGAGAGAAGCTTCTTGTTCCTAACAAATCCGTCTACTACGTTGCAATGGTGAGAACTAAAACGAAAAAAGAAAGATAACAAAATAAATCATGTTTTAGGGTTTCTTTTTAATCTTGTTTCTCTCTTCTCTTTAGGTGGTAAACGTGGTGTTGAGGTTGGCATGGTTGCAGACTGTTCTGGATTTCAATTCCTCTTTCTTGCATAGAGAGACAATGATTGCTCTCCTTGCTATTCTCGAGATCATACGCCGTGGAATCTGGAACTTCTTCAGGTAGCGTCTTGACCAAGAAACAATAGATGAATGCTCCTCATACATCATTTCTTTTACTTAAACACTTTGGCTTTTTTCCTGGGTTATGAACACAGGTTAGAGAACGAGCATTTGAACAATGTGGGGAAGTTCAGAGCATTCAAAACAGTTCCATTACCGTTCAACTACGGCGAAGAGGAAGATTCGAGATAGTTTAGGTAATATTAGATTGTACCTACTCAAGTTTGTTCCAAAGACTGGTGTTTCTACTTTGTTATTGGTATTGCTAGCAACAACTTGTAAGGAAATTAGCATAAGATACTTGGGATAAAAGGTCTTGCCTAGTGTTTGTGCTCTCTAGTCACAGTGTGCCCAAATCAGATTTCAAACCAAGATTGGTCCATAGACCCACTGTATAAATAAAAAAGAATCATCCATGTTGCTACCAGAGAACTGTGACCATGCATGCCTACAAGGTATTAGAGCATCCATTGTTCTAAAACTTGCATTGACGTTTTGAGGGGAAATGTTTTCTTTATAAAATAGATGTAGCTTTTCGTTTATAGACTAAGAACACATACATTATAAATGATACTTTGCAAAAAGCAATGACAACAACATAATTTTTCGAAAAAAAAAAAGAAGCATGATCATATTGATCTCCCAGACAGAGTCAACGAAGTCTACTGTATCACTCGAGTCTACAATTAAGATATTAAGAACGTGATCAGAAAGCATATACCTTTACTCTTAAGCTATTGCTGCAGTGACAAGATCTCATACAAATCTTAAACCTATGTATAGAGATAAAGAAGCATCAAACAGATAAAGTAACAATAGAATGATGAGAGGAGTGTGCTTAAGAGCATTTGGTCCATTTCGTATCCCTCTCTTGTGTTTAGAAACCTACCATGTTTCATCAATAACAGCTTCGTTAATATTCACAAGGGAGAGAACCAAGTTTAGAGACTGTGTGAGTTCCAAAACCTTCTTCTTGGGCACAGCCAAATTAGCTCCATGGATCCACTCAAACCGATGCTCTTCTCATCGATCGATACCGGTTTATTCTGGTCAAGAGAGAGAGATATATAAACTCTGAACGTAGGTGAATGCCATAACGGCATCATTTGATTCATTGGAATCAGCAAAGAAAATCTCTAATGTTGAAGGAACATCATCAGCTAGTAGTATCACTATTACGGTTCTATATATTCAAGCCCGGATTTAGTAACAAGACTTTACGTAATAAATCAAAGGCCCGTAATTTTGTTGTACCAAAGCCCATTTAAAAGAAATATCCATGGTTCTTACATTTGTCATCTTCATGAACCAAACTAGTCAATAATAACAATAATAATACTATTGCCTCCTTGTGGGCTCTCTCGCACGTGCACGATCTTTTCATCTTCCATCATTTTCTTTCTATTTTCATTGTTTTGTACCAATCTTATGTTCAGTTTCTTTGAGAAAGTAAGGTTGTACGTTTAATTATAAACTTATTATAGAACGTATGGTTGTTTTCGTTAATAGAAAGACTAGCTTTTGATTCATAATTTCTCCCAAGTTGAAAAACACATGTAACAGAAAGTTTTATTTGGATTCAAATTTAGTTAACTCACTATAATTTCTCATAAACGTATAATTTTTAACTTCTGTATTTGATTTGACAGGTTGAACTAAGGAGACGGTATAATTTGACTTGGAAATAATTTAATAACAAATGTTAAAGGAAAAATGTTAAATCAGTATTGATGACGAGATCAAAAAGGTTAAATGCTTAGATTGGGATATTTAGATTTTCTCAACAGAGGAGTTATGATGAAGTGTATGTCATGAACAGTTGTTAATAGTTCGTTTGAATGTGCAGCTTCCCAATACAGCTAATATTTTTCAAAAAACAAATAGTTGAGTTGATGTAGTATAGAAGTCACGAATAATATAGTACACTTTGCACCATAAGCTAATAGTTTTTTGATTGTTTTTTTCTGTATATAAACAATCTAATAGTGTTATGAAAACAATGAAAATTTCCTGAAGGGATGAATGTCTCAGACATGTACGTCAAAATCATTGTTCTTCCATTTTTGCGTATAATACAAAAAATACTGAGGGTTTTGTTTTTAAAATTGTGAATCGAATATTCACATTGTTAAGTCCACGTCTAGATTATTCATATTCAAGATTCGCATTATTGCTCTTTCTTATAATATTTTTTTCTTGGATATTGCTATATGATGAAGATGATCAATTAAATCATATCAATAATAACAGTTTACCAAACCCATCACATCCAGTCGCTTTAACCACTTGGACAAATCTGAATCTGACTTTGACTTTGAAGCTTGAACATTATTTTTGTCTTGCTTATTTATATCTATTTAAATAGGTTAGTTAGGTCCATCATGAGCCTTGGTGCATTAAATACTTGGTTTTTGCGAAAAGGAGCATTGAATTACTCTTGGTTCCATGACTAAGATCTGATGGTGTTTACTGTTTGAAGCTCTAATGTCATCGTAGATGCTGTAGCATCACCTGTCCTTCAAATATACTGAATCATCCATACCCTCTGGATCCATCAGAAGGTGAAGCTAGCTACATCTAGACTTCTTCTTGCCTATATTGCCTCTAGATTTGGATCTGCAAATTTCACTGCTGAGTTTCAGCTTGCTTATTGCGAGATGTTATACTTGCTGAGCTGTAACACACATCACTAATTCACCGCTTCTCTCTCTCTCTACGACTATTCTTTTGTCTTCAATTCTTTCACTTGTGTTAGACTCTTACTTATAGAGCGAGCATATCCATTTGCTGTGTTTCTTATTTTGGTTTTAGAGTAAATGTCCCATACATCATTTGTTATGGATTTTAGACGCATACAACGACCGCATTTGAATGTAAAATATTCAAACAATGTTGTTGCCGGTAGATTTATTGTTCGGAGTGAAATAGAGCTATCAATGAGTTGGCCTAGTGCTACTTGAAGGAAAAACCCCAATAAGGAAACTGCAATTCGATTCCCGTTGGTCACTCGAAGATTAAAAAATATCGACATCATTGGATCCACAAAGTAGTTGGTTGGTTTCGGCCTCCGGATACATTGGTTAATTAAAAAAAAACTAATATGTTATTGCTCACAATTATAGAAGAGAGATCATCTTTGCTAAAAGACCATAAAAGAATACTTGCATGCTTGCAGAGACCGGAAAAAAAAAATAAACACGTCGTGTGTGGCTATACTTTAAAAAGTTTTGATCCCCACAAATGACTGAGAATGACTCGAACAGCTGGAAAAAATCACTAAGTCCAAACTAAATAATTATAGAAACCTAACATAATTCACAAAGCTTGCTTTGCTTGCGCATATGGACGTATAATACTGATTTGCTGGTTAGCTTAGATTGGTATGGACGATGAATTATTTAATACAGACATATGATAATGTGAGCGTTATCCAAGTCGTGTTAGATTATGTTTCCTTCCGTTGAACATAAGGAAGAGGGGAAGCATTAAAACATGTGAGGGTGGGGCAGGTAAGTGTCCTTTAGACAATAAGAAGTGGGTCTTTGCATTAGGTTTCTGACATCTTTACCCATACTTACACCCAATTAATCTTCAAAGATAACAAATAATATCATATAAAGAGTACTTTTTTGTCCTTTTGTAATCCCTTTAATTGCGACACTCTTAACGGACTACGGTTAATACGCAGCATGAATCTCCCATTAGGCGTCACAATTATTCATGAATACATGAGCGATGAGACTCGCATATATTTTGTACGTATAACAGATCTTTAACCGAGCAGGAAGAGATTACTCATATCATCGATGATGCTTGGCACCACTCCCCGTTGGCTCCCGTGATCCAAAAGCTAAATGAGTGCAGGAGGGGAATAATTAAATGGTCCAAGGAGCAACAGGAGCAGAGTAATGTACTCATCAAACAGAACCAGGATGCCCGAGAGACTGCTCTGTCCAGTTCCACTCCTGATCAGACTCATATAAATGAGATAAATGCTACTCTCCGTAAGGCTTACTTAGCGGAGGAACAGTTCTAGCTGCAGCGAAGCCGAATTCAATGGCTCAAGCAAGGAGATAGAAATACTGGTTTCTTTCACGCGGCTACTAGAGCAAGGAGAATGATAAACTCCATCCCGGTTCTAGAGGATGCTCAAGGTGAAGCGGTGTACGAGGAAAGGGAGATCACCATGGTGATCTCTGATTATTTTGCTCACATCTTCAGTACCAATGGGAACGAGTCTTTCGCGCAGATCCAGGGACTTTTATGCAGCAAGGTCACACCCGAAATGAATGCTATATTGACTGCCATACCGAGTGATTCGGAAATAAGAGAAGCGGTGATGTCTATTAATGGTAATAAGGCCCCAGGACCGGATGGTTTCTCGGCTACTTTCTACCAATCTTATTGGCACATTGTGGGTGTCGATGTAACTAAGGATGTCCGTAGTTTCTTCACCTCCAGTTCTTTGGACCCTCAGAATGAGACCCACATCAGGCTCATTCCCAAGATCGTCGGTGCTAGGACAGTGGCGGACTACCGCCTATTGCTTTGTGTAACACTCATTACAAGATCATTGCAAAGCTTCTTTCTCGTAGACTCAAGCCACTACTTCCGTTTCTCATATCGATACTCAATCAGCTTTAGTGTCGGGCGTGCTATCTCCGACAACGTTCTTATTACACATGAGACACTCCATTATCTGCGAACCTCGAGGCGACGGCGATGCTCAATGGCTGTGAAAACAGACATGAGCAAGCCTATGATAGGATTGAGTGGGGTTTTGTGAGAGAAGTTCGAGGCTTCTTGGTTTCGATCCAATCTGGATAACTTGGATAATGTGTTGCATTGAGTCGGTCTCGCATCGTTCGATAAATGGCTCTCCACGGGCTTGGTGAAGCCTTCAGAGGACTTAGGCAGGATCCCTCACCGCATATATTTATTCTATGCACGGTGCTCTCACTTTGTGCAACAGAGGACAAGCGGATGGGTCTCTCCCCGGTGTTAGAGTCTCACGTGGCAGTCCTTCTATCAACCACCTTCTTTTGCGGGCGACACCATGTTCTTACGCAAAGCAAAGCCCTCGTGTGTCACAGCTTTGATGAGGATTCTGTCCATTTATGAGCAGGTGTCGGGACAGCGGATCAATCCCCGAAATCCGCCATTACTTTCTCTGCAAAACACCCGAGGCTGTCCGCAAAGTGAAACAATCACTGGAAATTTTTCTGAAGGTGGTGTGGGTAAATATCTAGGCCTTCTCGAGCAATTCGACGTCGAAAACGATATTTTGCTTCTATCCTCGATAGGATCAGGCAAAAGGCTCATAGCTGGTCTGCGAAGTGTTTATCCGCAGGAAAGCAAGTAATGCTCAAATTAGTGCTCTCCGCCATGCCATGCCGCGATGTCCTGTTTTAAATTGCCTCTATCTCGTGTAAACAAATACGTCTTTACTCACTTTCCGGTGGGATGCTAACCCGAGAAGAAGAAGATGTGTTGGGTAGCATGGGACACTTTGGCGTTACCAAAATACGCAGGAGGATTAGGTTTCGCGACATTGAGATCTTTAATGATGCCCTCTTAGCAAAGATAGGGTGGCGCAATCCAGAACCCCACTCTCTGCTGGCCGGGTCTTATTGGGCAAATATGCTCAAGGTTCTTCTTTCATGGACTGTGACATACCAGCGTCCGCGCCCACGGCTGGAAGAGTGTACTCGCGGAAGGAGATTCTCCGTAAAGGGCTCGGTTGGGTTGTAGGCAATGGAGAACAGATACGAGTTTGGGGCCATGGCTCTCCTTCCAAGCTCCATGTCGACCGATAGGGCCACCGACTTCGGGAATCAGCGAGCATGGTCGTGATCTGTTATGTCCACTTACCAATAAGTGGGATATAGACAAGATCGAGTATTCTACCTCATGAGGAAAGTATTTTGCAGATAAAACTAGCTCAACCCTGCTACTGATAAGCTGATCAGTTACTGGAAAGATCAGGACAATACTCAACGAAAACTGGATATGGTGTGAGAATTTTATCCAAAAGGATACGAGTGGTGTTGGCGAACACGTGGATTGGTTGAAGCATATCCGGAACATCAAGACAAGCCGAAATTAAAAGATTTCTTATGGAGGGTAATGAAGAAGGCTATTCGGTGAGCTCCAACTTAGCGGAGAGGATTCCGAGCTTCAACTGAAGTCTGTGGGACACGAAGATGATCTTCATGTTCGCTCAAGTGCCCCTTAGCGAGGAAGTTTGGAGCTTGGTACGGTGCATCACGACCATCGAACCTGATCTCGTCGGTGGCGGATTTGTTCAAACAGGGGAATCTTTACTCCCTTGCCTCCGGCGGAGTTACATTTCCAATATGGCTGTGGGTGGTCGGAACTTATGGAAGGCACGAAATAAATTTGTTTTTGAGAACAAAAGATTCTCAGGACCGGAGATAGTACTAAAGAGCATCAAGGATGCAAAGGAATGGGGCGGGCTCAAGAGTTTTAGCTCCCATCTCTCCCAACATCTCATCTCATCTCTCGACTCGGTCACCTTGCCCCCCTCCGACTCTCTCTCCGGGAGTTCTCGTCTGCAGAGTTGATGCGGCTTGGGACTCTTCATCTAGGAAATGCGGTATTGGTGGCATCTTTAGTGGGAGCCGACTACCTCCTACCTACTATCTCGGAAGCACACAGTCATGTCTCTTCAGCTCTTATGGCAGAAGCCATCGCTGTTCATCGTGCGGTTTCCCTGGCCGTTTATTCAAACGTCCGATCCCTGGCGGTTCTTTCCGATTCTCTCTCCTTGATCAAGCTATTGAAGAAGGGTGAGCACCAACCTGAACTGTTCGGTATCATGTTTGATATCTATCATTTTATGTCTCTGTTTGATGTCATTTCCTTTCATTTTATCTCTCGAACTTTAACGCGAGGCTGATTCTGTGGCAAAATCAGTGCTCGCTTTGTCTGTAACAAACTTCACCCTTGACGGGTAGACCTTTTCGGAGTAATGCATATCTTGTTTGATCAAAAAAAAATATATATATATATATCGTTCATATTGTAGTGGTCTCTTTTTTGTCAACTTGTAGTGGTTCAGAGAGTTATTATACTAGAAGATTTATTTTCTAAATGGTGCTTGGAGTAAAATAGAGCTGGGCTGGAAAACAACCTTTGCATGCAACCAAAACTCTAATCGTCAATCAAATTCAAAGACATATTTAGAAGAACCCATGAATTGGATGTCGTATTAAAATTGTGGGGTTATGAGTTTTAGTCTTAGAGCAAGGAAAATTTCAAAATATGGCTCTGTCAAGGGAACACACCTAACAGAATCTCATGGATTAGCCTTTGTCTTCTGCTGCTCCCTTACGCCCCACTACATGTCACATTATTTCGTTTTTATTCTGTAATATTGTACATATATATTAATTTCTAGTTCCTTTCATTCAACCTCAATTCTTTCTTCATTATTGTCCTTCCGTATAGGTTTATATGTATACACAGAAAATTTTCGTACCAAGTTTTTTTTCTTAATTTTAAATTTTCGTACCAAGTTAAACAGAGCCTTATTTTATAGGCATCATCTCAGGTCGGTCGTGCCCCCACCTCTGTATAAAATTGTTGCCAAACCGACTATTGACCAAAATATTAAATACTGAGCATACTTTATACTTTTTCTAAATTTACATCGTGTGTAAAACCAACGTTAAAAATTGAATATTATTTTTTGATAAGAGTAACTAAATACATACTAAATTAAAACCTCAAAATGATTAGTTGAAGAGACCGGCTAGGTTAAGAATTTTGGAGAACTGAGTCCAGTTATAGAAACAAAGAAGTAGTGTGATTGTAACCAAAAATACCGATGAGGTTAAGAAAGATGGTCGAATTTAAGACAAACTTTATTGGTGGATGTGAAAATAGGTTGGTATAGAGAGATCATAGGGGTAAAGGGGTATGAGATTAGATGGGTCATTGTAACTGCATTCATCTTTGAAAACTGAGAGAGATAGACTTTACTGTTTGGTTACCTTTCACGTCATCTCTTTTTGGAAACTCCAAAAACAGTATGAGTTTATGTGTGTCTTCGTGATCTGTTCCCACCATTTATCCTCTCTGTCTCTCCACTTCCTTTCATTACTCTCACTTTCCTGTTCATTTCTGTTTCCTCGCTAGCTTCTCGTCTTTTAATTACCAAATCCACGCCATGTTTCACTAATTACTACCAAAATCTCTCTACACCCTATCAAACCAGACCTAATTAAACCGATGAGCATATACTTGTTAAAATACTAGTAGAATTTTCGCTTCACCATAGTGAAATATAATCGTATTTATTTTCAGTTATGTTAGTTTTGTAAAAGTAATATATCAATTTTTAGTTATAGTATAAAAGAGTCGCAATATGCTAAGGTGTTCGAATTTATAGCTAAACGAAGAGTATTAAAACTCTATAAAGTATCTTCAATTATAAATAAGGCATATCGAAGTGACGATTTCATATTTTGACTATATCAATACTTGCATTGAATCTCTGTTTACTAGTCCATGCTAATCGGGATGACTTCTCCAACGTAGCTACTGAAGTATCAAATAGAAACGCAAGGTAGTTTAATTTTGTTTGGTCTATGGTATATTAGTATTCTCTCTTCCGTTTTGCTCTAAACAGAAACCAAAGCAACCATATTCCCTAAAATGTTTGTGATTGTTCGATAAATTTATCGTGATCGTGCGTGTGTGTTGTACAATAAGGAGAATACACGTGATGTTAGTCCGACATCACACGCCAAAATCGGGCCATGGGGACGCATCACAGTGGAAGAGAAAGGACTTCTCCTTTGAATTGAAATGGATCCTATGTTTACCCCTTATTGTGCACGTGTTCATCATTTCCGCCATTCGTTAGCCTTTACCAATATAATTTTAGGCCGAAGCTACTTGCCAATTGAACGGAAACGGATTTTTATTATATATCGGATGTATTGTTAACATTTGATATGACTTGTAGTTACAAGATTTTATACGTATTGGATGCATCTAAAATATTTAAGAAAGAGAACTCATACATAGTTATTAGCTCCATGCGTTGTCCCATATGTTTACTGCATCAGTTTTTGTTCTGATACATTTTTTTTTTGATTAATCAGGAGGTGAATTTTGATACATTTGCAATTGTAAGTAAATGATTTCCTTTTATCCTCCAAGTTATGTTAACTCTTACTTATGAAGAAGGGCTACTATGTAAACATTTGACATGGTTTCATCAAGAAATCCATAGACATAAAAAACATGATTTGATCAAATAAAATCGATACGATAATGAATAGAAATCCAGCGATAGTACTAGATTGCTATCTAAGTAACAAAGATGGATTCGCACAAAACAAAAGAAGAAGCAAGTTTGGAGGCCCCCACACTGGCTGGCCCTTGTCAGTGTAATTGTTAAGTTTTGTTACAAACAAAAAAAAGGAACATATTAGTGTGGTTTGGTTTCCCAATTATATGATTTTAAATTAAACGTTAAGAAAAAAATTATATTATAATTCTTATAAATGCTGGTTTGCTAAATAAAAAATAATCAAATAAATCTGCATAACTATGTTCCACAAATTAGTTATCTATTCATGTATGCATTATAAATATGTATTCCAAAGTGATTAACCAATAAAAAGAATGGAGAAGAGAAAAAAAAAATCATTCAGTGCGTTCGGTTAATCTCTGTGCAGGAAGATCGTACTGCATGCACTGCTAGCTTGCGACCTTTTGAGTCTGATATTAGTATTTAAAGGCTACGTCTGCCAATTGAGTTTCTGGTCAAATACGAAACGGTCTCAATAACAGATTATTTATTTAATTTTGTTATTTGTTCATGCTCATTACTTATACAGTTATACACATCCACTGAGAACCTTAAGATTAAAAAAAAATACACAGTACACGCTCCCAACTCTAAATATGCGTACATGTGTGACTACCGGATCAAAAAAAAAACACATCCACTGATCCGGTAGTCACACATGTGCGCATATTTAGAGTTGGGAGTATGTACTGTGTATTCTTTTTTTAATCTTAAGGTTCTCATTTTTTATACGGTAGCTTAAAATATACTCGAACAAAGTTGTTATATTGTTTACGTTCACAATTTATATTCGTTTCTCTTAGAATCTAATGCATGTTTAGTGATTTATGGAAGAACCCATACCAGCGTATATAAAACCAATCAAATCTAGAATTTTGTAGTATCTAGTTAATAAAAGTCACTAGACTGCTAAAAACATTTCAACAGGAAAAATATAAAATCTATATGAAAAAATCAAGCTTATTTGGTGGGAGGTTTTATACAATCAGAGGAATAATTAAATTGAAGTAAATACATTAGAAAAAGGAAAGAGATACAAGTGGAGATAAAGAGAGAATAAGGTAAAGTTTCAAGAAGAGGAAATGAGAAGAACAACAAGTTGTCCGAGAATTAATTTATGCTAAGAAGAGACACCATACATATACATTGTTCGACTCTCCTTTGCATTCATCCTTTTTTGGTAGTTAAACTTGTGCTTCGTTTTTTTTCTTTCTTTCATCTCATTTGCACCTATAAAGCAAGCATTGATTAATAGAAGATTAAATTCACCTGAAACAGCATAATTTATTCGAAGTTTGTCCAGGATATTCACTACATTATTACTGTTTAGGTTGACACTTAACATTAACTCATTTTTGTTATAATCCATGATTTTTCCTTGAAGTTTGAAGTGCTACAATACGTGAAATTAAAAATTAAAGATGACTATAAACTGATTTTTTAATAGTTTTGGGAGATATTTGCTTCGTTGTAGATATTGAAACTGTCTCTTTTTTTACACCTGTAAACATATAAACATACGGACATATAGTATATATAACTGTTAAATCATAATTATGTGAGATTTAGTAAATAATTTATTTTAGAAAACTCTGGACCTTCTATTAATGAAGGGGCACCTGAACAAAGTTTTTTTTTTTGTTTTGATAAGTGCACCAGAACAAAGTTTAATAACAGTCCACAGAAAATCGAATATCGATACTTCATATGTACTGACATATTACAGTGGTATCACATATAATAGTTATGTATAAATTAATGCAAATAACTATGTCGTTTGAATCAGTCCGTGACAACGGCCCATAACCCTTTTTAACAGTCGTCAGAAAACACGGTCGCGACATGTAAATACACACACATACCTAAAGCCATACGTAACACACACCATATTACATAATAAGATATTATTATATATTTATAAATATAGATTTCTGACACACATTTACGTACGTGTATCTATAATACGCAAATGCACCGCATAGTCTTTCTCCTCCTTTGATGGTCTAATTCTGACGTGACATCTCCCTCTCCTTCTTTTCCTCTCTCTCAAAACAGAAACTTCATGTTTACCTCGGAAAATCAACGGCGGAGGGATGAGGTCACCGCCGCGAGGAGAGAAGCTTCTTCTTGGGACTTCCCTCTCAACGACATTAACGTTCAACATCATCGTCGCTGCAACACAAGTCATGAGTTTGATACTTTGAAGAGTCCTCTTGGAGATAACGTAGAAGGGAGTAAAAATCATAACCCTAATTATAGCAACGGCGAGAGCGGTAAGAAGGAGACAACAGATAGTGGACAGTCTTGGTCTTCCTCGTCTTCAAAACCGCCGTCGGTATTGGGAAGAGGACATTGGAGACCAGCTGAAGATGTTAAACTCAAAGAGCTTGTCGCCGTTTACGGTCCACAAAATTGGAACCTCATAGCTGAAAAGCTTCAAGGAAGATCCGGTAAAATTATTAAATCAAATATTTTATAATGGGTATTTTTTTTTTCAAAATTTCATTTACACCGATATGTTTGATCCATCTGGGTCAGTCAAAAACGTGAGCTTTATTTAAGATTTCGTAACAAAATCAAATCTTAAATAAAAAAAAACCTTTTATGGGTCTTCTTGGTAAGGAAGTAAGAATGTGATCTTTAGTAACCTGATTTTGATTTTTTTTTTTTGGTTAAAAAGGGAAGAGCTGTAGACTTAGGTGGTTTAATCAATTGGACCCGAGGATAAACAGAAGAGCTTTCACTGAGGACGAAGAAGAGAGGCTTATGCAAGCGCATAGGCTTTATGGTAACAAATGGGCAATGATTGCGAGGCTATTTCCTGGTAGGACAGATAACTCTGTCAAGAACCATTGGCATGTTATCATGGCTCGTAAGTATAGAGAACACTCCTCTGCCTACCGTAGGAGGAAACTCATGATTAATAATCCACTTAAACCTCATCTTCCTAATAATCATCCTAACCCTAACCCTAATTACCACTCTTTTTTCTCCACTCATCATTACTTTACTCAGCCTTTCCACGAGTTTAATTTGACTCATCACCTCGTTAATAATGCGTCCATCAAGCCTGACCATAACCAGCTTGTGTTACCTATCAACTGTTTTCAAGGTTCCCAATTGCTCTTCTTTTCTCCCATCAATTTGTTTCATTATCTTTCTCCCTTGCGTATTTTGATATTTTGGTGTGTGTTTTTTTTTGGTGCGATTAACATTCAGGTTATGAGAGCAATGAGACTCCAATGGTTGTGAGTATGTTTGGCAACGAAATAATGGGCGGCGATAATGCTGGTTCCATGTCCGAAGGGTTATATAATTTTCCGTACGTTGACTCTACGAGCCACGAGAAAGGAGTGACAAATGAGCCAATGAGTTGGATTGGAATGGGAGTTGAAGATGAGGAGATGGTGGAGAAGGCGAAGCAGCAACCACATTTTTTCGATTTTCTTGGCTTGGGGACAGCATGAAACTTGAACAAAGTGGTGTAACAACGAGTAAATGGCAGTTATTAATTTGGTTAGAGAAAAGCAAGAAGTTATCTTTACGGTCTAGAAAGGAAGATGCCTTGTGTTGCGTTAATTGGTAAAATGTAGATTGTTGTTGTGGGGCGTCCAATGTATAACATTTGATAAAATCTCGGTATTATAGTAACTCTTTGGTATATTTCTCAACTTATGTGATTGTTTTGAGAGAAGGTAAAGAAGGATCAAGAGACGTAAAATATGCTAAAGATGTGATGAGAAAAAACAACTAGAAAGAGAGAGAGAGAAGCGAAAATAAAAAAGTGAAGTTGTTAAGAGTTGGAGAAAGAGACGAAGATAAGGAACTGTCCAAGATTGAGGCAGAGATTGTGCAACAGAAAGGCCAAACATGAAACATGCTAACCAAATCTCACACACACATTGCATTTGTTTCTTCCCTCCAAACCGTTTTCCTACTCTTCAAGCTTCTTATATATTTGTCTCTCTCATGTCACGCGGACCCACATGCCTACTATTTTCTTATATTTATATATTTTTGATATAAAATAATACTAGCATGTTTCTTGTAGTAAACTTAGTTTTGGTTTCGAATATTTGTTATTTTAGTATTGGTTTCAAAATGTTTCATGTTTTAAAATTTTCACACTTATTAAAAAATATATCAAATTTTAGTTACCAATACATTTGATTAATTATTCTCCATAGTTTTTAACCAATAGAGTTTTAATAAATATAATTATGTTTTTAAAATTTATAATTTACCATTAATTAATGCATTAAAATGTATCTTTTTGAAATAACTTTTTTTAAACATGGATTTTTAGAAAGGAGGTAGTATTATATTAGTAAATGTAGGTTTTCATAATTTTTAAAAGGCGTATTCATTATGGTTACTTATTTTTTGACTTTGTAAAGTAGAAAACTTATATTTGAAGATTATATTAATTTATCATATCATATTTTAAAAGCTTTACAGTAAATATTGATCTATTTCAACCAAAAACGTTAAAGTTAATAGAGGCTAAATATTTATTTCCATTTTTTTCTTTCTTTCTTTCTGTTTGAAGTCTTCTCAACGAGACAACAAGACCGGGAGGAAGCCAACACGGTACGCTTGCAAAAGTTCTCTCACCAAAACAGAACGGTTTGCAAATCTTGATTTATGAACGCCCTTCTGGAGTTTCTTTCGATAGGCCCATTGGGCCTAAACCCTTCAGGAGCTATTTCCTTTCCGAATCTCGTTGTTGGCTTCTTTTTTTTTTTTTTTGTTTAGCTAACTCCAACAATATTTCATGCTAGAAGAGAGACATGTATATTTTTAAAATAGAAAAATGTATGTGTTTAATCTGAAACATGTATATTTATAAAGTTGAAATATGTATCGTGCTTAATCTAATTCTAATTCCATGAACAAAACTATGTTTCTTGCTAACAAAGAAAAAACATTTCCTAGTCACTCTCTACATCAACAAAGGAAAAGTGTTTTTTTTTTCCTTTGATACGAAGAGTGGAATGTTTGCATGGACTGGAAGTTACAAGTAGTGGAGATACAAAATGACATTAGAAAGAAAGATGATTCTTAAGTGTATTTTCTTTTTCCTTTAGATACTTTTCTTTTTCCAAAGAAAGAGACTATACTATTATTTTAGCTTTTCTTCTAGGACAACAACTAGATGGATTATATAACAAAAAAACTGAAATTTAAGGTGTTCTGCTTTTTCTCCTTTGCATAAATACATGTTCATCTTGTTTTATACTTTTTGAAAAAGTATTCTATACACTGGAACAAATAAAGAAATAAATGTTATCTAAGAAGCACATTTACCATAGAAGACACACCATAACTTCAGGTGACTGTGGTATATAAATAAGATAGCTATTAAAAGTTATCTGCATTTTTTTTCCTTCTTCTACAAGGTAGTACATTACTAAATCTCTATTCACGAATAAACGCAGGTTCGATTATTCAATATAAGTATCTGTTTGACGTTACATGCGCATGCTCTCCCTGAAGTTCAGCTGCAGGTTTTGCTTGCAAGTTAAGATCCGTTTCAGGGACGAATCTATTGTTGTTGCTCTTTGTTGTAGATCCATTAGTGGAAAAGCTGAATTGCTCTGTCTTCTCACGTTTCATCGGCACGACACTCGATCTCTGTAGCTACGTTTACTTCATTATTAATAGTAATACTATCAGATGTTGAATCCAATCTTGCTCTTACAGAAGTGTTTTTGCTCTCTAACATTTTCACCCGAAGCTTCGCCTCTTGTCCTTTTTCCTAGACATGTGGAAGTCTCTAGAGTAGAAGAAACTGGTACCGTGTAGCCCCAGTAGACGGGGATGTGGTACAAACTAGGGTTAAGAGGGTACAGAAAAGGCCAAGGAGGCGAAACAGAGAATGTTACTTGCGGAGGAAGACATTCTTGGAACTTGTTGAAATCTTGAGAAACGGAATATGCGTTTATCTTGGAATCGCTTGATTGATGCTTACCTTTCTCACTAACACAAGAGTCCGAAGACTCAAAGCTGAGAAACTTAGTCGAGGAGCTATTGTAATCGTTAGTGTAGTCGTTACTGTTATTCTTAGAATTGATGTGCATGTAATGGTCTGTGGAAACCCATCCTTTGTTCTTGCGACGGCCTGAACCGACCGGGACGGTCCTCATGGATCCACCGGAAGTCCAATACCTCTGGCAGTTTCTGCAGAAGTGACGTGGCTGGCTAACGTTGTAGTTGTTGTAGTAACAGAACTTGGTATCTGCGCTGTCGCATCTGGGACACGGAAGAATCTTGTCTTGTTTCTTCAGTTCAGTTGTTTTCTCTTCCGATGTAGTAGTTGTTGTGATCTCGCTGTGTTGGTCATAGCTGTTCTCAGATGTTTCTTTTGACTCTTTGTTAAGATCAGATGATCTCTGAAGACTCGTGTTGTCTTGTTCACTTAGATCAGTAGCAGATTGGTTGTTCATCTAAAAATATGAGGAAGGTAAGAATTAACATCATGAAACTAGTTTAAAACTGATAAAGATTAGAAAAAAATAGGATTCTATTTTTAAGCATTTTCTTGTGGATTTAGATGAACTTTTAAAGCCTTAAAACAAAGAAGAATGAGTAAATTTTTCTCTACGGTTTCATCTTCCTTTTCATTAATTATGTGACTGAGTAAATACTAACCCTAAGAATATTGGGCTCACTATACAAGCAAAAGTTTTAACAGTAGAACAATAGAAAAACGTGTTTATATTCAACTTGGAAACATACCATGTGTAGCCCAAGTGAGGGACAAGAAGATGAGGAAGAACTCTCCATGCCGTGAAGAACAGGGGACAAAGAAGATGTAATTGTCCACCCAAACAATTTTATAGGAGTATCTCTAAGTTCTGACATACTAATCTTTGCAAGTAAGAACCGGACAGAAGAAACAAGAAAGGGAAGCAGAGATTAGACTTGATGGTATGTGTGTTGTTCTTTAACAGAAGATGTGAGAGAAGAGTATATATATGTATAAGAAGTAGAAGAAGTATGGGGTTGGTATTAATGGATCGTGCAGAGCCACACAGATAGAAAACAAGTGTGGGGACATGTAGAGATGGGAGAGCCACATGTTGCTGCAATAAAGTGAGCTTTTTTGCAATCTTTTTCAGCTCTTTTTGATCTCTCTTTCTGTGCCACTCATAAGATTTCATTCCTTTGCCACGTGGAATTGTTTGGTTATTAAAATGGGAAAGTTCTTTTGGTGTCCCTAGAAATATTCGTATAAATGCATAGGATGATACTGCAATGCAATACAATACAATAACGTGGCACTATGCGACATTTTATTTCTATCCACGTCCGCTAGTACATGGCCTGTGTGAATTCTCTCAAGTATGTGCCTATGTGTTCTACCAGGATATCCCCAATGAATATGTAATGTACCATCTATATGACTATATGTCAGAATCTTGTAGCTTTTTCAAGCATAACTGCTTATAAATTCCGATCCGCTATACATAGGAGTCTAACGTTATACGATTCGTGATTCGAGTTTTTCTAGTATAGAGGAGTTCCGACTCTAACATTACACGATTCATGATTCCGATCAACTATATCTATAGTTCGAGCTTTAAAAATGGATGGCTTTGCTCTCTCTTCAAATACTCAAGATTGCTTCTTATGAGTCCAGGAAAACCTTTTATATATTGAATCCATCTTTCTCCTCATCAGGAACAATATTTTGATCTCTTTAGTTACATGCAGACTCCACCTTAGCCATGGCCCATGACATACATATGTTTGGTTCATAAGTGTATCCCAAAAACACGCATTCATTAGTTTTACGAATAAGTGCAAACTATATATACTCCTTAAATTTATTAATAACTAAAAAATAAAGTATATGAAGTTTTCATTAATATTCTTATTATTGTTGTTATTATTTTATTGAAGTTATGTAATTGTTACTACAGTCTACAGAATCTGTAGTACAGATACATAGGTCTGAAAAGGTAATAATTGCATAGGCATGTAAAGAAAAACTACTAAACAACACCATTATAGACTGAAACACTATATTACCATTTTTATTGCTTAAAAAGAGTTAAAGAAACTATTTAGTCACAAAAAAAGAGAAAATTATAGTATCTTTTTAGCCAAAATTAAGTAAGAGAGAATTTTGGTTATGCTATTTATTAACTAATCACTAATTGTGTTTACTTGTAATTGCATCTTTATATATGAGTTATATCTTCCAGATTTTCACATACTTTTTTAAATGACAGATTTCTTTCTTTTTTATCAATGGAAGTAATAAGAAGTTATTAAACCAGTAAAACAAAACAATAAATACTACTACCATAAAACAAAACTATATTACAAACCAGTAAAACACACATCAATGGTATCCTCAACAAACCGCCACTACATGTTCGTGTTAATAACATTTCTAGTTATCCTCAGAACTTCGTTATCATTGGGATACTCTGTCGATGGAGATGTGCCGTTCTTACCTAAACATGTTGTGATCACTAACAAATTGTCCACACATGAAGGAATGGTCTTGCACTGTAGGAACAAAGGAAAAGATCTAGGCTTTAAAGCGATACTAACTGATGAAAGTTTCGATTTCAGGTTTCATCTTAACATACGCAGAACAACCGTGTATACTTGCACTTTCTCGTGGAATGGAAACGTTAAGACATTCGACATCTTTAGAGCTGATAGAGACGATAATCCAAGAAGTACGTGTGGTGTATGCAGAGAATGTATTTGGCATATATCTGAGTCAGGTCCATGTCGTATTAGACGCGATGGAGGCTCTCCTTACTGTTTTCCATGGATTTCTTAATCATATAAAAAAAATTATAGTTATCTTTCTTTCATATCAAGAAAATAAATATTTCTTTTGTATTGTTGTGTTATAAATGAAATAAATAAATAGGTTTGTTTGTTTTTAAAAAAAGGTTTGCTATTTGAAATCATTTTTTGTAACTGTTTGACAAATTAAGTTGTTACATATTTGTCACTTTTCTCTTTTAATAATTGTTATATTTTCATATAAACATGAAATTATAAAGACTTTGTAGATCCACCACAAATATTGATACGAATCACAGGGCAAAGGAATCTAAACCGAGATGGAGATATGAGCTTCAGCCAAGATGAATGTTTTGTATTTTGTATACAGATGAATTAATATTACTCATCGTTTCATTTCTAACGCAAAAAAAAAAAACTTCGAAAACATTCAACAAATAAAGTGGACAAAGCACCTAGGAATAATAATCTCAAAGTGGATAAAACTTTAGCAGAGTGTTTGGGCGCCTCTTTCCATGTCATTGGATCATCGTTGTGGACTTGTGGTCATTTACAGCCATGCATATATGCTTTTTATATACATTATTTTATAAATGGTTTTCTTTAAGAGTTGTTTGGTATATGATCGGTTCACTTTCTTTGCCGTGGATGTCTTTAAAGAAAAACAAGGTAGAGGGTGTTTCTTCTTTTAAAAGTGGTTTATGATGCTATTTATCGTGTTAAAGTTATTATTTCATCGTTACATTCTTTGATTCTCCTTTCCTTACAACTACTGCAAAAACTCCTCCAATCATAATTAACGTCATTATTATGTTCTATGTGTTTCTGAGTGATAAACATCAATCATGATTTCAAATTTTGCTTTATTAAGTTTACCATTTTAATTATATTTTTTTTTTCTTAAGATCATAATTTCTTGTTTTAGTTAGAGAACAATATAAATATTTCAAAGGTCTACCCATTTTTTTTTTTAAAAAAATAATTAATTAAAGAACATTAAAGCTAGATTTCATTTTGAATACTACTAAATAACATGTTTACAATCTACACATTTATTTATAACCAAAAGATTATACATATTTAACTGTGATTACGTCGATTTATAATATCTACAGTTTTTACTAAAGAATGTTACTACATCTATAAATACTACTTTCGAAATCAAGAAGAATTTGATCATTTCCCAAAGTAACTCTTTAGTCCCATCAATGGCTTCCTCCACAAGTAACCATTCCATATTAATAGTGCTATTCTCATTCTTAGTTGTCCTCAAAACATCATCATCTTTTGGAAACCTCTCGTCCACTGATGGGCTTTTACCATTCGCACCTAAACATGTCGTAGTTATTAACAAATTGACCACACAAGCAAAGTTGATCGCGCATTGCAGGAATAAAGAGAAAGATCTGGGGGTAAAAGAGCTCTTACCTGGAGCTAGCTTTGATTTCAGGTTTCGTGTCAATCTCCGTAAAACGACGAGGTACACTTGCACTTTCGAGTGGCCCGGAAATAAGGTAGCATTTGATATTTTCAGGGTAGATAGAGATGATACTCCAAAAAGTGAATTTGGAGTTTGTAGAGAATGCATTTGGTACATTTATGAACCAGCCCCTTGTCGTGTTGACCGCCATGCAGGCATCTCTTATTGCTTTGATTGGAATCCTTAGGCCATTCGTATTAAGAATTCTCAAGAAGAATCTTTTATTAGAAATAATAATATTTTAATTAAAAAGTTTTTAAAGAGTTTGAGAGATTAATGCTAAAATCTATCACAATGTGAGTGCCTTTATTGTCTGAAAAAAATTACTGTATCTTTTTCTCATTTATTGTGATTTATAATAGCAACAAAATAAGCATAAAGTGGCTAATTATTAACCATAAAATTTGAATCTTTTTATTAAGATATCTCGGGGACATCCGATAAAATTGGAACGATACAGAGAAGATTAGCATGGCCCCTGCACAAGAATGACACACACAAATCGAGAAATGGTCCAAATTTGTAGTCTATGTTCAATTCAGTTTACTCAGATTAGTTTTTAGTTTGGTTTTAACTCGATTTAAAAAGAACATTATAAATAATCACTGAGAAAATTGAGTCTTTTTAAAGTATTTAAATTTTTTACCAAAAAAAAGTAATATGATTCCGTACAACGAAAATATTATACATCCACTTCGAAAAAGATCTTAGCTAGATCACCTTGAGCAGAATCAACCTTGAGGAAGAAGTAAATTATAGCCAAATCTCAGATCCTGATCTAACACCAGAGGCTGGAGGAGGTTTAGCTCACCAGTCAAGGCGACAGTTCTCTTTATCAAATAAACAGTTTGGTGTCCTTT
Source organism: Brassica nigra (assembly GCA_016432835.1). Lineage (NCBI taxonomy): Eukaryota > Viridiplantae > Streptophyta > Magnoliopsida > Brassicales > Brassicaceae > Brassica > Brassica nigra. Next base: position 51,371,951 of record CM028248.1, on the reverse strand, counting down.
GCCTATTTTCAAATAATATTCATATAAAATTAGGACATGTTCATTTCTCTATTTGTCAATCTTCATCTAGCTCTAGCTGATTCATCTATATGATCCATCCAGATGATCCATCTAGATTCTAGGGACTATTCGTTTTTTATCTAGATTCTAGGGACTATTCGTTTTTCCTCTAGATTCTAGGACTGTCCGTTTTTCATTCAGATTAGTTATTTAGATGAACCATCTGAATGAATTTAATGTTCGTTTCTTTATTTCTATTTCCATTCAGATGAGTTTAATAAACAAATTACAAATATACCTTGTTTTAATTTAATCATATGTTTGATGTTAATTTTAACTATATAAACTTTATTATTTAGTCTAAAATATATTTACACTAAAATTATTTTAAAATTAACATTATGACATTCATAAATTATTATTTCATATAAATTTATAAAATTCTATTTAGATTTGTATTAAAATTTAACTATAATAATAACGGAAAAATGCGCTTTTGCGGGTTTGAAGAAAAAATGTGTTTTCGCGTTTTTGGCGGGAAAATGCGTTATCGTGTTTTTGGCGGAGAAATGCGTTTTTGCGGTTTTTGAGGGAAATGCGTTTTTCACGGTTTTGGCGGAAAATGTGTTTTGTGATTTCTGCGGAAAAATACATTTTGGATGTAAAATGCATTTTTGTGGTTTTGTCAAGAAAATATGATTTTACGGTATTGGCAGAAAAATAAGTTTTTGGTAATTTTGAAAGGAAATAACATTTTTGTGTTATTGGCAGAATTCGTCATTTGTTATTTGGACAGATTTATCTTAATCCAGATACACCAATTAAACTCATCTCAATGATTCATCCGAATGAGTCTTATTTTAGACTAAAATTTAAAACTCATCTGGTTTGATCATTTAGAGGACTTGTAATTTTATATCTAAACGAACAACAATTTCATTTTCATCTAAATGGATCATCTAGATGGTGAAACGAAGACACCCTTATTTGGTCGAAATGACCTATAAAGAAGTGTGATATACACGTTAACTAAGTGTCCATTAGGATAGATGTCGAGTAAAGACCATAACCTAATTAGTGTACAACATTTATTCTTCTCTGACCTCGGGTATCATAGATTCTGTCTAAACACTTCAAGTCAAAGAAAAAAAATTACACAAAAGTTCCAAAATTTTAAAATATATATTATCAAAAAAACGGTGTAAAACCCGGAGGTATTCAAGGAAAGGGAAACAAATAGTCAAATACTAAAACGTAAAATGCGAAAAAGTAAAAAAATAAAGAAAATAAAACAAGGAAAAAAGAAAGAGGAAAGGGTCAAGAGAGCATATATTCGATCCACCAACAGAACCCCACTCAGGTTTCCAGATATGGTGTTAGAATAAGTTTATAAAGACCAAGAAGACAAGAAAGAGAAGACTCCAACAACTACGTGTAAAGTATAATCTCCATATCTGTGCCAACAAACCCAATCGTCTTGATCCATTCTTGATGTTAATTATTACAGGAGATGGAAAATGATAAGAATCACAAGGCAGAGGAAGCTAAACCGAGATCGAGATGGAGTTATGAGCTTCATCACAGGTTCATCGACGCCGTTAATCAACTCGGGGGACCAAACAGTTCTGTTTCAGTTCCCTTTGTCCTTTTGAAACCTTATCAAGTTTGGGTGGTTAGGTCTTATTTCTTTCTTAGTTTTTCATTTTTGTTTTGTTATATATGTGGTGGTTTTAGAGGCGACGCCTAAGGGTTTGATGAGGATTCTTGAGATTCCTGAACTTACTTTGTACCATCTCAAGAGTCATTTACAGGTCCTTTAACAAACTTCATCGATTCGAAATATTGCTTTTAATTTAACTCATTTTCTTGCCTATTTAGAAACTCTAAATTGGCTGATTCTTGCTCTATTTCTTTTTACTCTTCAGAAATGTCGCCTTGGGATAAGCCAGAGATTCGTTAATAACAAGCAGGATGGTTAGAAACTATTTGATTACTGATATGATGCTTTATCTGTTAATCCTCATATTTAATGTTATTTCTGATCTGAGCAAGTGCGTTTAGTCTATCCTGATCCTTGGTTTTGATGATGTTTTCTTATGTGCAGCTGCTAAATCCCAAGAATGTCAGAGTCACGAAGATTTTGGAGATCAACTAGACGTTATTGTCACGAAAGAAAAAGATGATGAACCTAACAAGTAATGATCATCATAAAATAAATAATACTATATTTTCATAGCTAGCGTTCAACCTCTTTGAATTTATTTGTGTCGTTTCCGTATTAGAAGAAACTTGCAAATCAAGGAGGCGACAGAAATACAATTGGAAGACCAGAAGAAGCTTCACGAACAAATCGAAGTAATAACATTATGCTTCTGAATGAACCACAATGTGTACAATGAGAGGTTCCTTGCTTTAGAAGCGTGAACGTTTCTGCTTTTGTTTTACGTGCAGAGGAAGTTACAAGTGAGGATAGAAACGCAGGGGAAATATTTACAGTCAGTGCTAATGAAAGCTCAAGAAACTCTCTCCGGTTACAAATCTTCTAATATCTATGGAGCAGCATCGATGACGAGTAGAAGCTGTGTCCTTTCTGAAGATGACGAGGCTGAGGAAGAATACGATTTCTTGGGTCCCAAGAAACAAGAAAACAGAGGGATTGAACCGACGAGAAGTTCAGTTGACTGCTCGTTGGCATCATCAGAGAGCTCAGAAAGCTTCAGTTTATGGAGATCAAACCAGATGAAGTGATGGAGCGGAAGAAGAGAATGTGGGACGATGTCCTTTGTCCTTTGCGTGGAACAATCTATCTGGAAGAGAGCCTTTGGAGGAGGCCACGACGGTGAGGACTTGGGTCTGAGTTTAAATAGTTTCAAGGTCATGGAAACATGTTCCAAGTCCAACAAATAGGACCAGTCTATTAGGTTACAAGAAACCTGAGTCTTTTGATAAGATATGCTAAAATATACATCGTGTCTATGCATTATCCGTCCATATATATTATATTGATTCCTGTGGGTGGAAAGCTAAAAAGTTCTTGAAAATACCTAACTTAAACACATGAAATTCAAGAAACAAAAACCAAGTCTTTATGGAAGAAAATGAAAAAAAAAAACAGAAGAAATAAAGCACAAGACTTTTTACAAAATTTATTCTAAACCTTAATTCTAGGAATGAAGAACACATCATGTGCCACCAGATCCAGCAGTGTTACCATCACGGTTTCCACCATCATGACCAGAAGAATCTCTACCAAACATAACCCAAATCTCTCCCCCATCGCTTCTTTTCTTCTCAACCTCATCTCCCTCAACAGGCATCTCGTACCTGCAAACAGGACACGACCCATGTAACCCTAACCATTTTTCTATGCATCCTCCATGAAACTTATGCTTACACGGCATCTCCTTCACCGTCTCCTCCCCCTTCCATTCCTCTAAACATATCACACACTCTCTTCCCCAACCGTCGACATCAACGACCCGCATCGCATCGATGGAAGCCCTGGACGCTGGAGGATGACCTTCCTCGCGTGGTTCAAGTAAGTCGCGAAGCAGAGGATTCAATCCTGATGACTCCTCGAGTACGATCATTCCTTGTGTAAAACGGTTGACTAGAATGATTCTCTCACGCCACGAAGCAACGTTATCGTTTCCATCTGAGAAGCCTAAGAGGGAAGGCAAGAAGAGGTATAGATCTCTGTTCCTTATAAATCTTGTGGAAACCGAAGAAGTCTCTCTTCCAGCTTCAGCTTCTTGTTCTGACGCCATCAGAAACAAAAGAACAGACTCTTTTTTTTTTCTCAAATAATAATGAACTGGATCTAAATGATATAAGTTGTGAGACAATGATTGATATTATCGACATGTTTATCCATTAGTAGATACCTATGTCACACTTTCTTTGACTTTTTGGTTTGTCGGAAAGAGTATGATGTCTGAATTCTCCTTATACCGGAGAGTGTACTCAAAAGACGACGAAGGGTGTTTTTAGTATTTGGAGATCAGCATTCTATGTGTTGGACGTATTTGAACATATGCAAGGTAGATAAGAGCGTGAACAAAAGGTTTCACTAGTTTCGAATCTTTACTTGATGCGACACGAGTCACTCTGAAATATACAGTACATAGTATGGTCCTATGACTCCATACCACATCTTGAATAAAAAGACATCAAATAAAATTTCAGATATACTAGGTATTCAACTAAACTACACATCTAGTCTACTTTATGCTGCTAACAAACCAAATCAGAACCATGTTATCTTTTATGTACATGTGAACGAGACGTGAACCAAAACGCAAACTGAACAAAAACATGTGCGTTTACGTTTCTGAGTTTTACGGCAGCAAAGAGAGCGTTTGGTTTCAAAAGGCAAGTCATCTCGGCAAGGTTTTGGTAATGAGCAACCACATAACCATCTTTGCATCCATGCATCACTAATGATCATTCCATCATTCTCGTAGTGAGGCTCCAGTCCATGGTTCCTCTGGTCAGCAAACCAAAATATATATGACAAAGACCCAAGTATGAGGGAAAACAAACCAAGCTTACGTATAATCCCAATCACAAGAAAGCTTTCTACGGCTCATTAGACCATTTGTATAAGTAATGGTTTGTTATAGATATTTCCGCAAATCAGTAAACTTCCATGTCAACATCTAGCTGAAGTAGGCCTGTGCATTGTACGTTCCATTCGTCACGCCTTTTTATATATAAAAAGTTACAAGGGAGGCACAGAAACATAATCAGCACTGAGTTACCAATTGGTGGGTCGTTCAATTAACGAAACCATGACTATGCTTCGATTTTCAGGCTAATGATGTCAGCTAATAAAACTTAATGTGGCTCACACAGCTGAAAGGGTGTGGAACCTAAAAGATAAATATACCTGCTTGCGTCCAGCGTGTGATCTTCGAACAGAACCTCCACCTTCATAGTTTCAAATCTCCAATATATTTTATTTAACATCTGTCTATATATGCTTCTCTCTTTTCTTTTCCAGTAATTTCCACTATCCCTAATCCTACCACCTGATGTTTATCAACGTTGTAATTTTCTTATTGTCTTCTCCATTTTAATTGTAGATTGGTTTTAATGATTCTGTGATCCCTTCTAGTCCTTAGTTGCTTGGTCTGATCAGGTTTGATCTATATAGACACGAACATACGAATATATCAAACATTTCATTTGACCAAAAAACCATTTCTTTCAAACCTCAAATGTTCCTTTACATGTGTTCAAAAAAAAAAATGTTCCTTTACAATCGATTCATTCAGATTGTCAATTTTTGATTGATAAGAAAAATGTCTTGTTTGACTCTTTCTGTTGTTTTATAAAATTGTCATTTTGAAATTTTTATATAAAAAATGCCACTTTAAAATTTCAATGCAATTTATACCTAATTTAAATTTAATATTAATAACAAAATGCAATAATTTTGTAAATAATTTTATTTATCTCAAACACTGTTGGTTAACTAGTTATATATATTAACACTATCAATGCATTTCAATCATTTTTAATTTATGTAAATATGTCAAAATAATATATTTCATGAAACAAAGGAAGTATATTACTCTAATATATCTGTACAATAGTATTATTTCCTAACGCTTCTTTTGTTTCCCAAAAAATGTTATTGTAGGTAGGATTATTTTTTTGTTGCAAAAAGTATTATTCTATTTTTTTAATGTGATTTTACATACAAAAAAGCAAAAAATGTGATTTTATATATTAATTGTTTACCCATTTAAATAATCAATAATGTATTATTTAAATTATTTTCGTTATTTAATTATTCATTAAATAAAGTATATTATTAAATTTTGTAATTTTTAATCGTTGTAAAATGTATCAAAATAATAAATTTTGCGAAATTGTCATTTAGAGTTAAACTATCAATGGGTTTAACCAACATGTCAAAACACAAAACCAGACAAAATGTAAATTATAGTTATAATAATAATATTATATAGTATATGGTTCGGAAACCCACAAGCAGAGACGTCCGCTTCTATTGTTTTTTGCTTCCGCCCCTATCCTTCCTTTCTAATCAATCTTCAACAAAACCTCCACCTTCAAATCTCTTTCTCCTATATGATCCTATCTCTCTCTCTACACCCGGACGCTGCAAAAACAAAAACCAAAAAAAAATATATCCATACTTGTCCTTCAACTTCTCGTTATTCTATTATTTTCCCCCAAATCTCTCCGTGGAAGCCAAGAACAACACATCCCAAACCCTAATCCGATCATCTCCCCTTCCCCGATTCTCCCCGGTTAGTCTCCGATCTCCTCGATCTATTCCTTTTTGCTCGGATTCGATTATTATTCCCGTTGCTTTTTGGATTTTTGATTGCGCTCGGATTCAGGTCTTACATCTTCTTCTTTCGTCTCCAGGGCGTTTGAATATGAGTAATAACCAGAAGAAGAGGAATTTCCAGATTGAGGCGTTCAAGCACCGCGTCGTGGTGGATCCCAAGTACGCCGATAAAACCTGGCAGATTCTCGAGCGTGCGATCCATCAGATTTACAATCAAGATGCTAGCGGTCTCAGCTTCGAAGAGCTTTACAGGTCTCTCCTTACCTATCTCTCTAGAATCTCAGGGTTTCGTATAGTCTCTCGTATACATACGGTAGATTTCGAATTTTAGGATCTGATGCGTATTGATTTTGAATCTCTGGACTCAGAAACGCGTACAACATGGTTCTCCACAAGTTTGGCGAGAAGCTCTACACCGGCTTCATCGCCACCATGACTGGTCATCTCAAGGAGAAAGCGAAGCTCATCGAGGCAGCTCAGGGAGGAGCTTTTTTGGAAGAGCTCAACAAGAAGTGGAACGAGCACAACAAGGCGTTGGAGATGATACGTGACATCCTCATGTATATGGATAGGACTTACATCGAGAGCAGCAAAAAGCCTCACGTGCATCCCATGGGGCTTAGTCTGTGGAGGGACAACGTTGTGCATTCCCCTAAGATACATACGAGGCTTCTCAACACGCTTCTTGATCTTGTCCACAGGGAGCGTACCGGTGAGGTTATTGACAGGGGGTTGGTGAGGAATGTGACTAAGATGTTTATGGACTTGGGGGAATCTGTGTATCAGGATGATTTCGAGAAGCCGTTTTTGGAGGCTTCTTCTGAGTTTTACAAGGTTGAGTCTCAGGAGTTTATCGAGTCTTGTGATTGTGGGGATTACTTGAAGAAAGCTGAGAAGCGTCTGACTGAGGAGATAGATAGGGTGGGACACTACTTGGATGCCAAGAGTGAAGACAAGATTACTAGTGTGGTTGAGAGAGAGATGATTGCTAACCACATGCAGAGGCTGGTTCACATGGAGAATTCTGGTCTCGTTAATATGCTGTTGAATGATAAGTATGAGGATTTGGGTAGAATGTACAACTTGTTCCGCAGGGTTACTAATGGTCTTGCTACTGTCAGAGATGTTATGACCTCGCATCTAAGGGAGATGGGGAAGCAACTGGTTACTGATCCGGAGAAGTCAAAGGATCCGGTGGAGTTCGTGCAGCGGTTATTGGATGAGAGGGATAAGTATGATAAGATCATCAGCACCGCGTTTGGCAATGATAAAACGTTTCAGAACGCTTCGAATTCTTCGTTCGAGTATTTCATCAACTTGAATGCTCGTTCTCCTGAGTTCATCTCCCTGTTCGTTGATGACAAGCTACGGAAAGGACTCAAGGGTATTGCCGATGTGGATGTGGAGGTCATCCTTGATAAAGTTATGATGCTGTTCCGGTACTTACAAGAGAAAGACGTGTTTGAGAAGTACTACAAGCAGCATTTGGCTAAAAGGCTCCTCTCTGGCAAAACCGTGTCGGATGACGCAGAGAAAAGTCTGATTGTGAAACTGAAGACGGAGTGTGGCTATCAGTTCACTTCAAAGTTAGAAGGCATGTTCACAGACATGAAGACTTCAGAGGACACAATGCGCGGGTTTTACGGCAGCCACCCTGAACTTTCAGAAGGACCGACACTTATCGTTCAGGTTCTCACAACTGGTTCTTGGCCTACACAGCCTGCAGTACCTTGTAATCTCCCAGCTGAAGTCTCGGTTCTCTGTGAGAAGTTCCGTTCTTATTACCTCGGAACCCATACCGGTAGAAGATTGTCCTGGCAGACTAACATGGGCACAGCCGACATCAAAGCCGTATTCGGAAAGGGTCAGAAACACGAACTGAACGTGTCCACTTTCCAGATGTGCGTCCTCATGCTGTTCAACAACTCCGACCGACTCAGCTATAAGGAGATCGAACAGGCTACTGAAATCCCAGCACCAGATCTTAAACGTTGCTTGCAGTCGCTTGCGTGTGTGAAAGGCAAAAACGTGATAAAGAAAGAACCAATGAGCAAAGACATAGGAGAGGATGATTTGTTTGTTGTGAACGACAAGTTCGCAAGCAAGTTTTACAAAGTGAAGATAGGAACGGTGGTGGCGCAGAAGGAGACCGAACCGGAGAAGCAGGAGACGAGACAGAGAGTAGAGGAAGACAGGAAGCCTCAGATTGAAGCAGCGATTGTGAGGATCATGAAGTCGAGAAAGATACTGGACCACAACAACATAATAGCAGAAGTGACGAAACAGTTGCAGCCACGGTTCTTGGCTAACCCGACGGAGATAAAGAAGAGGATCGAGTCGCTCATTGAACGTGATTTCTTGGAAAGGGATAATACGGACCGGAAACTTTACCGCTATTTAGCTTAATGAGTTGTATACAGCAACAACAACAAAAAGACTTCCTCTTTGTTTTATTTGCTTTGTTTTTTCTTTTTTCTTTTCTGTTGGTGTAAAAGCGAACGAACACTGTATTGATGGCGTTAGTCAAATATACATTTGTTTCCTTTTCTCGGTGATTTATTTTGGATATTGATTCACTTACGACATGTTTACTCAGTTCTAAATATATGTTCATTACAAAAATAGGTTGTATGGGCTGAATCAAGGCTTTTTGGAAACCCATTTACAAGAAGGTTGAGGTATTCCACAAAAATAGTGGATAGCTCTACCTAACTGTAAATGCAAATAGTTAAAAAGTTAAATTTTTGATTTTCGATTTCTGAATTTATTCAAATTATTAGTACCATTGTCAACTCGCTATTTGATGGCTAAATTTTCTAGTTCTATATTGTATAATCAACAATAAATTAAAGTAATATGAATGTTATATGGGCCAAACCATGACCTTCTTAAAAGCCCATTTAGGAAAGGCTTGGGCGAAGACAAAATTTCAAGCGCGGCTAAATTTTAGTTAGTCCCGCCAAACGTTGGCAACCTTTTTTTTTTTTTCTTTTTCTTTAAGTTGCAGTTCTCATTTCTCATAAGCTTTGTATTGGCATCTCTTGAAAATATCTAACTCGGATCTTGTCTTCATTTTTTTTTTTATCTACACAGACAACAATCACCGGCAATAAAAATATGGATATCTCCAATATAGCTAGAAAGCTTGATCTCTCTAACAACAATCTTGTTGTCCGAAAAGCTGCAGAGATTCGCCGTCTTTGCGATGCTCAGTTCGATTCATCCATCATCGGCGTTGTAAGCCATTCGATTCCCAATCCAAAAAAAAAATCCAAAATCGGTTTTTAACTTCTTCTTATCTGTTAATCGAATTTTCCTTTCTTTCTATGAATCGCAGGGTGAGATCGGTAAAGCTGTGATATGTCTGGAAATCGCAGCGTCTCGGTAATGTCTCTAATTGATCATTCGGTTGATTCGTTTTTGGGTAATCGAAGTAGCTTGCTTTAACTTACTTCGAATAATCTATTGCAGGTTAGATGTTTTGTTCGACAGACAAGCAGCGGTGAAGTTGAGTGGTATGTCCGAAAAGGCTTACACCAGATCATTCAATAGCCTCCAAAACGTTATTGGGTTCAAGTGGGTTTCCTTTTCCATTTTATTTTTCCACTTAAAGTATGAATCTTGATTAGATCTTTTGGTTGCAAAACGTTATCTTAAATGATGTCTAATTTTGTGTATCTCAGGATTAATCTTAATATAAAAGAATTGGCAGTTCAATTTGGGTGCGTTAGGATAATCAAATCCGTGCAAACTATGCTATCTTCGTAAGCTCCCTGCATATAATTCGTTTTAAGTTCTTACCATGTACCATGCATTCTATGCGTTTGATCAAATGTTTGCTTTCTTAACTTTTGTCTTCTTTTTCTTTTGGTTGCTCTCTCTAGTTATAAGGAGAGGTTTCTTGCATCACTACCAGCGTCAAGACGGGCAAGTGCTGACTTCACTAGACCTGTATTTACAGCTGCTGCTTTCTATCTTTGTGCCAAAAAGCAGAAGGTAGTTTAGTTAATACCTCGGTTTCTTTCCTTTTTGATGGATGTTCTGAGTTACCCTTTTGGGCTGTGTTTGTGTAACCTATCTAAATATCAAGCTTCGTTTTATCTGTTTTGCAGCTCAAGGTTGATAAGCTTAGGCTGATTGAGGTTTGTGGAACATCAGAATCAGAATTCTCTTGTGTGAGTGACATTTTTGTTTCATTCAGATACAGTAATGCCTGACTTGATTGCCCATGTACTAATTTAGAGCTGTATGGATTATTCAAACAGGTCTCGACCTCCATGACAGACCTTTGCTTTGACTGTGTTGGAGTCTCCAAGGAAAAGAAAGATGCAAAAGACGTTAAAGGAAACCGAGGTATGGTTTAATCATTTGTCTTGTCTGAACATATATCAATCGAGAAAATAATTGATTATGTGCAACATTCTTCTCAGAGTTGCTTGACGTGTTACCTGGAAAGAGGAGACTAGAGGATGGTGGATATTCATCTGATGATGAGGTACTTTTATGGCTATTAACTTCTTACCTGTAATCTATTTTAGACTCACATTTATTTGTGATCATCAAAATGTACCTACTTGTTCCCAAACTTCTGAGCGTTTTCTGATTCACACTACATTTGAATTGGAGCTTCTGCAGTCTTCTTGTTACAAAAGACACAAGAAGATGGAGGAGGCTAAGTACGAAGATTGGAAATCAACAGTTGTTGATTCGATCAAGAAGAATCCAGAGAAAGGTGCTTTATTCATTCCCCTCATAACTTACAAGAATCATATCTTGTTATCTTTGTTCCTTGTGTTCATGTGTCCTTGTGTGTTCTTTTCAGGAGCTAAGAAAGTTATACAGTCCAGTCTCAGTTTCTCAAAGAAGACTGAGACAAAAGAGTTGCAAGTTGAGTCATAGCCTTTCAACAGTCAAGACTCTATATCCAGCTCAAATTCTTGTTGTTTTCACTTTACATCACATGAAAGAAAATGTGGAAATGTCAATTCTTGCAAAAGAAATGTTTGCCCCCCAAACCCCTTTTGCTCAATAACAATTTTGTCTAAGCAAATAATAATACATATACATAAACACAAAAAAAAAAATAGTAACAGATTATACATGATGTTTCCTAAACCAGCTGCTAAGTATTGGTTAGGTTCGGTTTATTGGTTTATAGCTAGCCAGTGTGTAGCTGCCATTAGTCCTAGCTGCATGACAATACTTCATGCATCGGCATATGTACCACAACAAACAAATCCACTCTCAGCATAACAGGCTTGCTGTTCGCTATGCTTAGAAATATGTACATATGGAATGCATAATACAATTTTGATGTACTTGAAGCATAACTCGATGATTATAAAGTTGAGAATTCAATGATACACCTCAAAAGTTCCAAGCTTCTGGGACAAAGAAACAAATATAAACTATTACATTAATAAATAGAAACTTATAAAACTGTAACAAAGACGAGAATGTAGCTAGAAAGCTCTATCATAAGATCAAAATGTCAAGTCACGCCGGCATGTAAAGATACTTCAGTGAGACGCAGTGGAGTTGGTAACCCAATACTGCTTCACGGCAATCAAAACCTTCTCAGGAACTAAAGGACCATCCTCATGATCAACCATCTTCGAGTCCCATCTCATTCCGGATATGATCCTCTTCACCTTCATCAATGTATCAACATCGTCCCGGATTATAACCGCTCCTTCTGGACGCAGAATACGATCCATCTCCAGAAGAATGTCCTCCGCATTGCACCTAAAAGGATTCCAGTTTCATTCATTACAGTCTCAAAAACCGACAAGTGTTTGAAAACTAAAAAGAGAGAAACACTTACTTGTTCTTGTAAAGACTGAAGAGGTGGTTCGCATGGATTAAGTCATATGTTCTCGGGTAAGTAGAGAAAGCCTCACACCTGACAACCATCAAGACAAGAAACAATAAGCTTCGAGACGTCGTGACCAAGAAGAGGTGTATGTATGTATATCTTCCTACTTACCAGTCATGGTAGATTCCAATGAGTCCTCGTTCATACACAACTCCAAGCCTATTCTTCTCAGCAATGGTGGGAACAACATTCATAACCCAAAGCTTCTGTGATTCGATAGCAGCAGCAAACCCACCAAACCCTGCGTTCATGTCCATGATGTTACGGTACCTCCCCGTGTCAAGCAAACTGTTGATTCTCTTGTAAGCCTTCACATGTTTCTTCCACTGTCTGTTATCATCCTCATAAGCATCAGCCGTGACACCAGAGATGGAGCCGCTAGAGATCCTAGGCGGCACCGCGTTGAGTCTATCAGGGAAAACTTGAAGTTCTCCTCCAGCCACTTCGTCTGAGCTACTCGTCTCAGGATACGGTGTAATGCATGCCTCCATTTTCTTGTACCACACGTCATCGGTGTCATCGGTAGTTTTGCAGAAGTTGGCTCTAGGATCGTCTTGTCTCGAACGGCAAGCCTCGTCGTTGACTCTCTTCTGCCAGATGGCGATCTCACCGTGTTCGTACTTCTTCTCCCAACAGAGAAGCTTAGCAGCTTCCTCGATCTTTCTTTGCTCCTCTTGAAGATCCTCCCTGGGACGCTGCCATGCCTTGTAGTTGATTTTCCAGTTGATTGGAGGACCAGATAGGATCCAGTAGCCACCGGGTCTAAGCACACGGTCAACTTCCATCATGTACATCCCATCTGTTCAAACACCAAAACAACATTAAAAGCTGATCATTTTAGGCATGCGGGTTCGGTTAGTTTGGGTTAATTCGGGTTATTCGGTTCGAGTAGTTCAGTTTAACAAAAATCTTAGTAAGTTAACCGAAATAAAATTGGTTTATTAGTTCGGTTTTTGAAAATCCTTCCAAAGTTTTGATTTCTGTTAGATTTTAGTTGAATTTTGTTTAAGTTTCAGGTAAATTCAGTTAATTTGGTTCAAAATTTGGTTATTTCGGTTCGGGTTTTTTGTAAGCCAAACTGAACAAAAAAAAAACGAAGTTTTTAAGAAAACCTACGAACCAAACTAATCAAAATTTTGGTTCGGTTCAGTTCAAAATCACAGGCCTAGATCATTTGGTAAAGATGTAGAAACATGTCTTACCATTAGCTCCCCATGGAATCAAACACCTTGAGCAGTGGGCCATGTCGAAAGCCCGTGTTGGATACGGCAACTTAATGGTCCCAAAAACACCAATAACAGCTGGCACACCTCGCTCCAAAGCAAACTGAACCTGAGCCTCGTGTGAATCTCTCGGTGCAAAAGACATTGCACGAACGTTTCTACTCCACAAGTACGCTCCCCAACTCGCAACCTACCAAAAACGTTTCAACTCAGTTCCACTGATGTAAAACTAACGAAGAACATCAAAACAATCAAAACATAAAAAGACATTATTACCCCACAACCAGTGTCCAAAGCAGTCCTAACAGTCCCATTCTCCATCGGTATCACCGAAGCGAGCTGATCAATATACTTATCAGCACCCTGAGGGAACTGAGTCCCACCTCCCGGGAACCTAAACACCTCACCTTCATACTGAATCCAGTTCTGAATCGCCTTCTCAACAGTCAAGGCCTTGTACGGCGCATTCGCATAAGGCACGTAGTCTCTACTCTTAGGCCAAGAGAAAGGCGTCACGTATCCTTTAGGGGCCGGGACGAGGCAACGGAGCTTCTCGTTCTCCGGAACGCAGTGCCTCTCACGGTAAATCATGCTGTCTCTAGGGAAAGTCATGGCGCGTTTCTGGTCGTGGCAGGGCGTGTAATCGGTGTAACGAGCGGCGCAGGGCTCGAAAGTTTTGGCCTTTGATGACGAGGAAGAGCCTGCAGGGATGCTTGATTCTCCCGCGTGGTGGGTCTCGAAGTTTAGGCTCGGGACGATGTTGCAGTCGGCTGCGTTGGCGCTGTTGGTCATCTCGAGAGCGATGCTGTCTCCTTTGCCGAAACCGCTACGTTGCCATGCTCCGAGGATGTAGAAGAAGCAGCAGAGGCTGAAGACGATGAAGATCTGGACGGAGCTTCTTGTTTTGTTATCAGACTTGATCGCCATGATTTGATCTGATAAGAGAGTGCAGAAAGTTCGAAGCTTTGAGACATAAAGAACAGATCCCGATCAAGACAATGATACTAAGAGTATTTAAAAGTGATGTCTTCAGGTGGAAGCAAGATGAATCATCATTAATTAAAAGTTAAAACAGAGATCCGTAAGATTAACGAAACCATTTAAGAGAGATCTAACACTTTAGGCTAAGGATATTTATTATTTAGGGGAATATTAACAGATTAGGTAAGCACCCGATCTGGCCAAAAAGCAAACGAGACAGGAACTAGGAAGTAGATTTGTCGGAATGAACAAAAAAACAAGAACGTACAGATATAGAAATGAATCTGAGGAGATCTGCTGGGTACAATTGGCTAATCAGATGCAAGAGTTGCTGAGATTATTGTCGGTGGGAATGATGATTGATTGATGAAACGTGGAAGGTGGCTTGTGGAGAGAACCCTAGTTTATGTGAATCATCATCTTCTTGCCATGGGATGTGTGTAAAAAGAGGAGAAGAGGGGTGGATGATAAAGCTGGCGATGGCGAGTTCGTGAATGGGGGAGAAATCTATTTTGCCCTTTTTAAAACAGAGATAGAGAAGGGGAAAGAGTGCAGATCAAAATCGACGTCTCGTAATTTTTTCTTCATTAATATATTATTTAACTTAAAATCGGCATAAAATAGAAATATCTCATATTTTCTTTTAAAAAATAGATATTTAGATAAAACAAATAAAAATAAAACGAGAAAATAAAAAGCTGATATTCTCATTTTGTCGGTTAAATTGAAAGAGATTACTTGTTAATGCAACCTAAAATGTATGAAATTATTATGAAGGTAATTTTAGTAGTATTGAGTAGGGGTGGGACAGATCGACTATCCGGAGAATTTTGAGGTATATGGATTCGGATACTATCCGGAGAATTTTGAGGTATATGGATCCGGATCCGGATCCTTATCCGGCGGATCCATGATTTTATTATCTTTATCTGGATCCGGGTTTCTCGGAAATCCGGGTGTCGGATATCTTTTTTAAAATTGTAATATCCGGCGGATATCCGGATCCAGATTTGGAACTTTAAAATAAATAAAAATAATATTAAAATATATAAAATATTAACAATAATTTAAAAATAAAATGTATACAATGTTTTAATTATTTGTATGTATGCTATTACAAATTTTATATAAATTTTATATATACTATTATAAAATGAAATTATGATAAGTAAAATTAGTTTTATATATAGATATTACTATTTTAAAAATAATTATTAATAAAAATCACGGATCTAGATATCCGGACTAAAAAATCTAGATATCTGGATTTGGATTCGGTGTTGACGGATCCAACATTTTACTATCCGGATCTGGATTCGGCCTCTCCGGATATCTGGATTTTCAAAGCGAATCCGGATCAGATCTCGGATCGAATCCGGATCTTGGATAATAATTTCATGTCTAGTATTGAGTAGCCGATGATTAGGGAAGAACATACCTCTCTGAACATGGGACCCACCAGCATGTTATGTTGCAAAACCGCGTTGTAATCCTACCGCCTGGGATTATTAATGTTTAGATCCTACGGCTAAAGATGAATCTTAAAGACTGTTCTTCCCTTGTAATTCAATTATGGTTCTTTTGATAATTGATAGTAGCTCGTTAGTAATGTTTAATGTTGATAAATGGAAAATATTGATTAGTAATTAATTATAATCAGATGCCTACATCCATTTTAGAATATCCGAATCAAAAGTCCTATGCGGATGAAACGTTTGGTCGATGATAAGTGCGTTTATTGTGGTACTCCGATTATTCAAATAATATAACTTTCGTCATTAACCTAATCAAATGAACAAACAGTTATTTTCGGTTGTTATTAAAAAAAAACGTGTATTGTAACTATACGTCTTCAGCAACTACTTGAGTTTACCTTGATGTGAGGGTGAGACCGGCTAGATGACAGTAGACCCAACAGCATAAACCTCACCAGCACGACTCGTGACGAATTCTAGCAGTTACCTTTGGATATTGTCTCCGTATAAATATAACACTAAGATGTCTTTGTGCAGACGAAGGGAGGGAGTTAAAGGTTTTGACGGAGTTTTACAATACTGGTTCAGTACTAGGTTGTAAATAAGTTTTGCAGTTTTGGATAGGAAATTTTTCTATTAGAAGGTAGAATTTTTTCAGAGGTTTATAGCTGTAAAGATGAGTAGTTGGAGTAGATTACAGTTTGAAATAAGGACTCATTCGATGTAAAAAGGTTTTTTGGTGAATAGATTTGGTATTCATTCAAAAAAATAAAAAATAAGATGTCTTTGGCAACAACATCGATCCACCATAGTGTGAATAACTAGAATCCAAACACTAGTGCAAATTTTTCTTAGAATCCAGAAAACAAAAATGCCATACGTGCATCTTAATGTATTAAGTAGGACACTTATTCATGTTTGTTGCTTCTATTCAATAATCAAATCGTGTTTGACTTCTAGTGAAAAATACTACTCCTACAGTACTACTAGTCTCCAAGTTGGATTAGAGACCCACTATATCTTCTTTCGAGAGTACCGACATCAAGTTAATGTGTATTGGTAGTTGAGTGCTCATTTTCATGAGACAAAAACCTGTGGGATTTGAAACTAAAAATAATGATTGGAAAAACAATAAAAATAGTCGGTGTAGGTCACCCATCATCCTTCACTCCTTTTGTCAGAAACATACTTATCATCAATAGTTCAGCTTTTCAAAAGTATAGATTATGCTTGTTAGTATTATTAGCGATAAAGTAAGATCCAGACCCATTTTCTAGATTCAAAATGCTCAATCCAAATCTGAAAAGTGAAAGCTAATGTATCAACCAAATTATATTTGTGTTCTTAGAGCACCTCCAATAAAAAATTCTATCCACTGGAATTCTAAAATTTTATATATATATATATATATATTGTAGATATATATGTCGTTATAGAATCCACTTTTTTTTTGGGAAAAACCCTCTCCAAAAATTCTTAAAACCGAGTTTTAAGAATATATACATATACACATATGAATTTTTAGAATTCCAATGGATAGAACCCCTTATTGGAGGTGCTCTTACATCACTCTCAATAAGATTTTGTCAATAATGTTTTGCATTTATATTAATAAAGTTTTAAAATTAAAAAGAGAGAATAAGGTTTCAACCAAATAAACAGAAGTAGAAAAATCAAATCAACCAATGCTATTACTTTTAGAAATACCATCGAATATGGTTGGAACCGGTCGCAAACATATGAATCATAACTTAAAAGAATTTCCGAATCCAGTTTTGGAAACATTGTTTTAAACTAAAATTATATTTAGAAAAGCAGATTTGCGAAATTACCAACAATAAAAACTGACGAAACTGAAAAGTCTGGGCCCATGTTGCTGACTAAACCTGGTGAAGGCCCAATACAGGCCGTTAGAAGAACTCACAACTTTTACTTTCTTGAAGGCATGAACTCACTCGCAACTTATAGGCCCAAGAGATTAAGACATAACATATGATCTTATCGTGGAAAGTGGCACACATCCGAACGTCTTAAAAAGGCTGTTGGATGAAACATAGGGGAAACATATTTTTTGAATGAAGAAACATATTACATATACAATTACTTTTTCCTTCGATTGAGTACCTTAGATTGACAATTTAATGATAAGATAGACAAAAAAGAAAATAAGATAGACGACAGTCAATAATGTTTAAGTGGATAGTCTAATAAAACTGACTGGCTCATCAATTTGATGGACCCTGCATAAAATATATATAGTTGACTAATTTATGCATATGTGTAATATTAAAGGTGCTTTCCAAAAAAAAGACCCTAATTTATAAAGAAAATTTCACAAAAATAAGATGAATCTGGTGCTTTTGCTCCTCCAGCACACGTCAAGAGCCGGCTCTCATGACATAGTATTTCTCTCATTTGCTCATCCGTGCTTGAACCCTAGTTAGACTTAGACAAATATGATATAAACATTGCATAATAACCGAAATTAACGAGTTCGGTCAAATATAAAAATAAGAAGGCGAGAGACATGATTAATTATCTGTCGTGAAGAGGGTTAATTATATGTTCACGGAGACAGAGATATGGATGCTTGGGCTTGAAGACTTTGAAGTTTTGACTGATATTTTTTATTATATAAATAACTAAATATACATTTTTCTTTAAAAGTTCAAGAGAAAAATATCTCTAATAACAAGTGCACACGCTTGGGAAATAAAAACCAAAAAAGAGTCAAACCTAAAAGAGAGACAAAATGGGTAATAAACCGAGGAAACTTGGCTTTTTGGAATTTCTTTGGGTTTGACGTATATAGCCTACCTATGAATATAGACTTGTGGCCTATAGTGCGATCTGGTTTTGGAGTCGGTACCAAAAACTAAACTCCCAGGGGAAGCAGGACCATCGAGCTACATTCTATTTTTTTCCAGTTTTTCACAAGTTATTATTTTTATATTTTGGCTTGTTGATGCCCTTGTTTGTTGAGGTCAAAACACATTGTTGGAACTCCTAAACATAATTTTTTTTGTGTAAAATATATTCCCTCCGTTCCTAAATGTAGGATGTTTGAAAAAAAATTGATGTTCTAATATACAAGATGTTTTTAGTTTTCTAGACAAATTTTACTTTATTAAAAACTGTGTAGTTACAATCATATTTAATAATCTATTTTATAATTTGTTGAATATTATTAATTTATTGTTTTAACTCTATTTTCTAGACAAAAATTAATTTTATCTTAATATATGTGTTTTGTCCAAAAATCTTATATTTAGGAACGGAGGGAGTAGATATTTGTCGATCTAGTACTATTCGTTTTGAAACTTTGAATGTAAACAGTCCAGTATGAGACACTTCACAAAATGCGTCTGACGTTCCAAAATAACTGTGATGCGCTTAGTCAGTAATATGTTTGAATTATTGAATTAGGTCTTACAAAATATTCATACAAAGTTAGATAATTTAGGAAAAGGTACCTAACCTATAAAATTCGACAAATAAAACTAAAGACTTGAATTTATTAGTTTAATGAAAAAGACTGAAAGCATATGTATAACAATACGAAAATCCAAAATATTTAACTTTATATGGATCGACTATGTAGTTGTTTCATCTATGATTGGGAAAAAAACGAATATATGTTTCATTTAGTGACATTAATACATCTAGTAGACAGAGCAGCAAATATCATATCTACGTTATATCTCCATAAATCAAACTCATTCTCATTTGTGAAGTCTTCGTTTAGTATTTTTTCCCTTCTGTCAAAAAAAAAAATTCCCTTCTGTTAGTAATCACCACTTTACTGGTAGTAATATTTATAAATCTGTGCCGTTCTAGGTAATCAACATCACTTTCATATAAATTCTATTTGCCTTGTCAATTAGCAGCTAATAAATTATATGACCGGACTTCCGGAAACCGATAAATTACTATCTGATGTAGTAAAAAAAGATCAATTGATCAAATTGACGGTACTTGTACACACAAGAATGATTAAATAAATCAAGATTTGAATTTTACCAAAAGCAAGAAAACGTTGAGAAATTCTATACTTTGGTATTCGGTATTTCAAAAACCAACAAGAAATTCGAGTAAATTTGACTTTTGCTATAGATGATTAAATGCTACACACATCTAATTAATGTTACGGGTTTAATTAACCGCGTACCCGGTAATATTATAACCCAATACTTTGCATTTACTATAGTACTTCAGAACTAAGATTAATTACTCCTGAAGTCCTTTCCGATTTTAGTTTCCACTTCGAAGTTCGAACTTTGGAGATGCTTAATTATCGTTTCATGAAGACACATTTATATTGAGGCAGCATACGTATAAATATATATATATATCGATTTACGTATACACTTAACGCGTGTGTTTACTTTAACCACATTAATTTAAACCCTAACTGAATTCACTTCTTGTAGCAATTTTAATTTACTACAAGGATTGCTACGTGCAGCAAACTATATAGTAAAAGAAAGAAGATGATTGTGTATGTTTTAAGTATAAATTTGGTCAAATGAGTGGATGTAGACTGTAGAGTGTAGAGGGTTAGTTACATACTTAGATCTTATGCCGATAGTAGTAGATGTAAGTTTTGGGATTAGTGTAAACTGGTTTCATGAAATCTAGTTCAAGAAAAAAGAAACGGATTTCGTTAAATTATTCACAGTTTTGTGAAACGTCTTGAAATTTGAAAAGGTATATGTCAATATATAGGGACTTAAAGTGACAATGTTTTTACTCTGTTGAAAGAATTCATTTTGCCCATCACAACATTTCAACCGAAAGTACACCATATCTTATATAGTTACAGGTTGAGCAAATCATCTATATACATAAATTAGGTGATTCTTTGCGCTTCATCAAATTCACCGCAGTCTCTGTCAACTAGAAGCTATTGGAGTAAAGACGATAAGTATACACATATGCCGGAGCTATCCATATTACAGGATGACACACAGTTGATATTTAGATTCAGTTGAAACTTTACCTCAAAAATAACTTGCTTATGAAAAGGTATATGTCAAAATAGAATCAAAAGAATAACATTTAATTTAATTACAGGTTCACAAAAAAGAAAAATTTATAGGTTAATGAATAAACCAATGTATTTGATTTTTCTTCTGAATAATTCCAGTGTGAGAGCATTCTTAGTTTGTTAATCCTTGATATATAGTTTTAGCTGAAACATATATATATTTTTAGTTGCAAACGGGATGGTACTCTGAGTCCAGCTAATTAGTCTGGTGAACATATATGCAAAAGAAAACAATTTGACTAAATATGCAAATATTGCGAGAATGACCTTTGTGAAGTGAGAGATTCTCGAATGAAAAATATACGTAAAAGTCGAACCCCTTCACCTAATTTCATAAAGTCTTACCACAAGAGGATATGAGTCAAAACATAAGAGTTGTCGGTTGGAAAATCTCAAAATATTAAACGCCGAAGTTACTAAAAAGGTCAAAGTCAAATCGAATGAAAGGGTGAAACGGTAAATTGAACTTAATGTCTTTGATCCCATTGGCCACTTAAGCCTATTAAGCTATTTTTAGGGTCAAAATTAGCTATCTTTTTAAGTTCAGCTAAAAGCTTATATTTGTAATCTTCTGACATTGGTCAGTGGGAATAGAAACTGTGATGAGGAATGGAATAGAAACTGCGATGAGTTTTTTTTTTAAAAAATTCGTTGTTTAATCTTAATTAGAAACCTGAAGGCAATTGATTAGTATTTTTATGAGTACGATTTCATTTAATTTCGAATCTTTTTGTAGTGGCAGCTGGCCTCGATCGGCCCTTGTTTCCTTTTATTAATTAAAAGACTTCAAACCGAAGCGACAATATTAAAGCGGTTCTTAATTGGTCCTTAATAATTTCTCATCTTCATTCATAACCAGTACTGATGCATTACATACATTCAAACACAGACAAGTACACATACGGGGTGACGAAAATTTCATGAACTTCCTGATGTCGTGGTCCATGTGTGTCTTACATGTACGTGTGTGAAAATGCTTCATTTGTCCGTATTGAAATATACGTATATTACGTAATACGCAATATGTAAGGAATGCGGATTATGTATATATATATATTACGTTTTATTTTACTTTTCTTGCGCTTGTCCTCGTGTTTACAACCTTTTCCCTCAGCTCCATTTTTTTAAAATTGTCTTGAAGTAAAACCAAAGAAGTCTTCAAACAAACTTTCTTGGGAGATTAATTTAAAAAAAAAAAAACTGAATAAAAAACTCAGCTGAAATGGCGGCTGATCCTTCGGGTTCAGACCCCTCGCAAGGAAGCATATATTGATTGATTTCAACTTAAGCTAAACCACTTCACTTCCACTTCCACTTCCACTTCTCTACCAGAGTCAAACTTTTTTCCAGTTAGGGAATAATTTCTTTCTTTAACTCCTTTTGTGTTTAGGGTTTTAAGGAAAATGGGAGAGAGAAACAACGATGGTGATCAGAAAATGGAGGAAGTATTGTTGCCTGGATTCAGGTTTCATCCAACTGATGAAGAGCTAGTAAGCTTTTACTTGAAGCGGAAGGTTCAACACAACCCTCTCTCCATTGAACTCATACGACAACTCGATATCTACAAATACGACCCCTGGGATCTTCCAAGTATATATAATTTTTCTTTTTCATACTATTATATCTCATATTTCTTTTGTTACGTATAATATAAGGAAATGATGTCTAAGCAAATGTTTTGTTATTTTTGTTGTTATGAATCAATATTGCAGAGTTTGCGACGGGTGAAAAGGAATGGTACTTTTATTGTCCGAGGGACAGGAAGTATAGGAACAGCTCGAGACCGAACCGAGTGACTGGAGCCGGTTTCTGGAAAGCCACGGGAACGGACAGGCCGATATACTCGTCGGAAGGAAACAAATGCATAGGTCTAAAGAAGTCATTAGTGTTCTACAAAGGAAGAGCTGCAAAAGGAGTTAAGACTGATTGGATGATGCATGAGTTTCGTATGCCTTCTCTCTCGGAGCCATCTCCTTCTTCTAAGAGGTTCTTCGATTCACCTGTCTCTCCTAACGTAAGCTCATGTTAACTTGATCTATACATGCTCCTATTAACTCAATGATTTGTCTAGGTTTGATTTATTTGAAAAGAGAAACATGGTTGAAAAGTTATGCGGACGACTAAGCGTACTATATTTAATTATCAAGATTGAAAGATTTTGTTAGAAATTTTTCTGAGAATAGGTTTTTGATATGTAAATATTATATTATATATTTTGAATCTGGTGCATTTGTTTGGCAAAGTAGCTGGTGAGTTGAACTATATATCTCTGTTACATTGAGAAAGCAAATGAAGTTTCAAGTTTGTTTTACTGACAAATATTAGAGATGTGGATATATGTATTTTATATTTCTAGTGGACTCATTCTTCTTCTTATACCTTTTCCCTTTGAAAGCTCAAATCTTAAATTATTACCAAACATTTTCTTAAAATTTCAACTCAAACTCAAAACATTAAAGGGCATATATATTACATTTCTTATAAATATGAAACCCATCTGTTGCAAATAAATATATATATATATATATATATATATATATATATATATATATATGAAAAAAATCATTTAACTTAATAACATACCGCAAATGTTTTACTTGCAATGATTTGACTCTTATTTTGTTATAGATTAAAGTAAACAGCTTAATATTTGTTAGTAATACAAAATCGTGTTGATTTCTGTAGGATTCGTGGGCTATATGCAGAATCTTCAAAAAGACAAACACAACGACCCTAAGAGCTCTCTCTCACTCCTTTGTTTCCTCGTTACCATCAGAGACAAGCATGGACACAATGTCGTCCGACCAAAACCAATCAAACACATCGCACTTTTCTTCTGACAAGATCCTCAAAACTAGCTCTCACTTCCAGTTTCACCATGAGAATATGAACAGTACTCCTAAAACTAGTACTAGTCCAACTTCTCATGTTACCACTATAAACCCCTTCTCTTACTTGGATTTCACTTCCTACGAGAAATCCACCAACGTTTTCAATCCGGTTTCATGTTTAGACCAGCAATACCTCACTAATCTCTTTCTTCCCACACAAGAAACACAACCTCAATTTCCAAGGCTCGCCTCATCTAATGAACTCCCCTCGTTTCTCTTAAACATGTCATCATCAGATTCTGCCTTCCTGGGAGAATGCACAGGCCAAATCGACCTAAGTGTGATGTTGCAAGATCAGTGTCCTGCCCTCGTAAGCCTACCACAAGAGTATCAAGAGAAAGGACATGAAGGAAATGGGGAAATAAAAAACATGGTTGGTTGCAATGGAGATCATCATAATGACTATGGCACACCAAGGTTTGGTGATATTGGTTCAACCTTTGAAGAGAACCATCGTCATCATTACCAAGACGTGAAACATAACATGATATTGTTGGAGAGTTATTATTCCTCTTTGTCGTCAAGTAATGGCGATTTGCCATCTTGTTTCTCCACAACTTGATTGATGTGGGTAGATTTTACGTCTTTGCCTAATTGCCTTGGCTTTCCAAGCTAGGTTGTATCCCCTTGTAGGCTTTCTCTTTCACTAGCTGATGCAATGAAATTAAACCATTATTAATTATGATTTTTTGAGTGTTTTATTTCACTCAACTTAGTATAGGATTTACTCGAGTGAAGGATATAAACAAAAAAAAAACTAAATTAAACGAAAGAAAAACCTTAAACAGATTAACGAAAAGTCAGAATTGTTACTGAACATTCAAAATGACGCTAAAGTGCATACAAAAATGGTTCGGCATTTCACAAGAAACGTCGGGACGTGATTTTCCTGAACTATTTACTTTTGGTAATATATTCAAATTTTACCTCAAAAATATTTTTCATGAACTGCTGAACGAATGGCCGTGGATGAACTTATAAAGCCTGATCCAATTGAACTTTCACGACCACGTTCAAAGTTGCAGTCATATAAGGTATTGTTGTTCGTGCTATGGATAGTAAACATAATCTTGTCCCATTTTTAGTCTGCCCAAAACTAAGTGGAAACAGCAAGATCACTCCGTTAGGAAGATGATATCTAGCTGATTCTGGTTATTCTCCAAGACTAGGTTATGGTACTACCTACTTATAAGCGTCAATCAAAATAAAAAGTAAAGAAAACTCGGACATGTAAAAATGTATGAAGTTCATAATGTCACAGACAAGATATTGAAAAAGATGCATCCTTTCGAGACCAAAAATCAAAAATACAAAGAAGGAAAAAAACATAAAACCCCTCAAGCCTTGGTAGCTACTTTCTCCTTAGCCTTCTGGAGTTTCAAAACTTTCTTCACAATCTTCTGCTCTTCAACAAGAAATGCTCGTACGATCCTGAAAAAAACCCAAAACAGACACACCACTAAGTTTTGCAAACTCTCAAGTTACGTAAAAAACAAACAGATCACTTCAAGTTAAACAAACAAACAAACCTTTCCCTGACAGCCAAAGCAGACAAGACTCCACCGTATGCACGGTTCACCGTCCTCCTGTTTCTTGATAATCTAGACCTCTTGTATTCCGTAGGCCTCAAGTGAGGGATCTGAAATTTAAAAAATGTAAAACCCATCAAAACATTTACTTACATTCATATAGAAATCACAGTAAAATCAATTGAAAAAATTGAAAATTTCTGCCACGGGTGGATAGTAATCCCTTATGTAATTACAAGGGACAACTTGAAAGACAAAGTGGCACGAACACTGTAGCTTATGATTTATGTTATGTACTGATGGAGATTTATCTAACCAGCACAAGACCGTCAATAAGCACGACATTATTTCAACAATCAAAGATTCTCAAAACATTCAATCTCATTGATTGAATGCTCAAACTCTCATCTAAAAGATCAAATCTTGCAAGAATCAAATCACACGAGAATCAAAGACTTACTCCATGAATACGTTTGCCGGTAACAGGGCATTTGGGGCCACTGGCTCTCTTCTTTGTGGTTTGATACACCAATTTGCCTCCAGGAGTCTTGACGATACGGTGCTGGTTCGATTTGGTGGCGTAGCTGTGTCGCGACCGGTATACAAGACGCTGCACCATTTTCTTCGCCGCTCTTTCTCCCCTCCCTAGGGTTCTACTCTTGCGACGGAAGATAATATAAAGAGAGGAGACGACTAAAGCCTATTAGCCTAACCTAGACTCATATGGGCCTTATGATTTGAAAAATGGGCCTATTCATCTTTATTACTAATACTGTCAAATTACAGGCCCAAATAGTAAACAATCGATTATTTAGGTTTATACGATTTTTAATTTACGGGTTTCTTCTTTTCAAACTCAGATACACCGCGGTGAATATTTATTTTACTGTTTGATGTTTGACCACTCAAGTATTACTACATATGTAAATTAATCGATTTTTTTTATGTTAATGTGAGAAAAAGACAAGCAAATTGTTATGTTTAATCTTCTATAAACTTCCTTGCAAACTATATTGCCAACCAAGATTGGTTTGCTGAACAAAGCTATAAATACAACATCTTTTTCTTCTTCTTTTTTGCAAATGGATGGTATGATTGTGTTGACACTGTTAGCTTATTTTTGGATTTGCAAAAGACTTCTTGTTGATGTTTGAGTTTGTAAATTTCTTAGGGGATTCGCCATGTTTAATTAACCGTGCTGATTACCACTAAGCTAAGGCAAGGGAAGAGGATTGTTCCTGATGGCTTGAATGCCAAGTTTATCTCTTGCCATGGTCCGTTGGCTAACCGTCAGCCTGTAAGTACGTTCTTGTCAGCTGGTGCACAATGATGTCTTGTGGATTTGGCTTCATAAGTTTTGCATATATATATGGTTTTTTTTGAGCCATCAGTTTCAAGTTTACTCTTGGGATTTTATTGTTCATGGACGAGTGCTATGGTCAGTCCTGGCTATGGTAGACTTTGGTTTTCTTTCTCTTCAAAATCGTTGTTAGGATTTTTTAAATGTTAAGTTATATTTCTCCAAAAGTACTGCTTACATACTATTGCAATATTGTTGTAGTGAATGATATCATTAGCATTCTTAATGTTACATTGCAATATTGGTGTCGTGAATAATGGAGGAAAGCGGACATGACATGATGGTTTTCCTTTGGTCTTCCTTTGGTTGTCATTTGCTTTTTATTCATCATAAACACCCCACAAAGAATAAAAAATAAAATAATTCCGTAAGCATTTTCATGTTCATAAATGAGGCTCAGCTTTAATTATTCAAACATAATCAGGCTGTCTTAATCATGACTTGTTGTTATCATCCCCCTCGTTTCTATATACCCACTTAATATTCTTTTATTTCAACACAACAATGTCGGGAGGAAAAAATTTCTTTAGTTGGTCGTGTTCATATATATAAGATAAATAAATCATATAATTTAATGCATATACAGAAAAACTCGTGACATTATTCGGCCTACCGACTGTTTTACTATTTTTTGGTTATGCATATACAGCAAAATTCATGTCTTAGGTAAAAAGTTTAATATGTGAATAATAATTATAGTACTTGCTATTTGATAACGTGAACACGTTGTATCATATATAATTGAATTTCTTGAATAAGTTTGTCGTAAATTGGTCTGAAGATATCATGTGAGTTTTAAAACTGATAAATATTTGTTATTTTAACATTTATACGTAAAAATAGTTATAGTACATTTGTGATCATAGTAATTACATCTATTTACTAAATTAATGTATTTTACCATTAATATTAAATTTAAATTAAGTATAAGCTGTGTAGAAATTCTACAACAGTACTATTTGTGTAATAAGGAAAAATGACCAAATAATAAAACCAAGTAAAAGAGTAACATCTAATGAAAAATGATCTCCGACTTTTTTTTTGACAAAAAAATGTGGTGTGAAGTGGGGAAAATGATCTCCGACATTGATTACTTAATTATACAATCATTCTGCTAAGTGCTAACTGGACTGAACAAATTAGAAATCGATTATCGGTGGAAGTGGGATTGATTCGAAACTTGTCGACTCCACCAATAACATTACACAATTTTAATTAGTAAACAGAAGTATTTATTAGATCTCCTCCTCAAGGGATATGACTAACAAATGTGAATTATCAATGTCACGAACAGGTGGAACATCGCATGAGTGGACCGACCAATAATTTTATATCGACGGTGGGCACTATAATAATGCATACAAAGATGCCATATAATTATATTAATGGTAATTGCATGACCATTCCACCACTTTGCACATGCCACCTCCCACCATGGTAGACCAACGAATGACCCCAACATTGATCTGGTTATTATTTATCGAAATTTCGGTTCCAACTGGCTATAGATGTGTTAAGCAAAAAAAAAAAAAAAAAAGCTACAGATGCTTTAGACGTTTTAGTATAAGTTTCATTATAACATGTATTCTTTTAGTTGCCTTGGTGGAGTGAGTATTGTATACAAAAATATTTTTATGTATAATTATTTATTTATGTTATTTTATATATTATAAAATAAAATAATAATAAATATATTAAATAACTGAGAAATCAGTAAATATTACATATATAATTAAATTGGTACAAACATATAAACTATAACAATCATTATTTATTTACAATCATTTTATGGTAAATTATTTCAAACAATATATTTTTATCTATTATATATGATATATTATTAAATTTAAATGATATTAACATAGATTTATGTTTATAGTATGTTTTTAGCATGAATATTCATTAAATAAAATTACTTTATAATTATTTTGAAAAATTCAAAATATAAAATATACAAAAAAATTAATATGATTACTATGACTTTTCATTTATTTTAATAATATAAAATTTTAAAAATGATAGAGGATTTACAAATTATTATCGATTATTTATTATTTAGAATCATTAATTTTCATATATATATTTTGATCAAATTAGATAATTTCGTATATTTTATTTAATAAAAGAATGAAAAATATTTTTATAAAATAATAATTAATCATATGATAGTTTAATAAAAAAATACTATATGTATGAACCAACTTATTTTTTTGATTAACAAAAGGGTTAAATCCGGGTCTATTAAAAACACAGACCTAATCTCCGGGTGGAGGTGCAGCCCACGGATAAACTCTCTCCTGGGTATTCAAATAAGCCGAAAGCAATAGTCCATATCCGTGTGGTCAGCAGGATTCAAACCAGATTTCGCTGTATTGGGTTTTAATTCCCTAAGTTCCACTAGACTACCACCACTAGTTGTATGAACCAACTTATTTCTCTTAAGATTTTGAAAATCGTTCTTGTGATGATATTTCTCAAAAGTGGTAAGGTTTTCTAAAATAAATATATAAAAGATATTATGTATTAGTTTATGAAAACTCACTTATGGTTTCCATTTAGTTTCAAAGCTGGCTATGAAAATCAGAAAATATTTTGATGATAATTAAGTATATTCAGATACATCTCTTTCCTTTAGCTGTATTGTTTCGTTTCTTTCGCACTGTGAACCATATTTGTTAAATCCATTGATCATTCTTTTCATTGAGCTTCCTTTGTTTTGTTATCATCTTTAATTAATTAATTAATTTAATAAACTGTCAAACAAACTATCATACATTCCGTTAACTTTCCCTAAGAAATTAACATTTTCAGATGTTTTCTTCATATAATCTTTTCAGCTGCGACACATTTTTAATCTTTCAAGTACGTAGACACATTGCATTTCGTACGTACGCACGGATTGTATAATCGTATATCTCACTTTTTCAGTTTAGCAGCCGATAATTTTTATTCTTTTATTATTATTATTTTGACGCAAGTCTGAATCTATAATATAAAATAGAGAAATTGCAGGAGTAAAATTGTAAAGTATATATTCTTTTCCAAAACTTTTATTATTTTGTATATTGACTAGTGATATATTCCAATCACTACATGAAAAAAATGAATCAGATACCAAAGCAGAAATGAAAAAAAAAAGAGTTAATCGATTCGTTTGTTAATTTGACAGTTTATAGTCTTTACGCATCCAGTAAGTTTTTGGTTACGCATCTTTTTCTGCGTTCCACACGGCACATGCACTTTATTTCTTTTCATTAATTAGCTACGGATGCAAATGCAATTTCGATTATATTTAGAGAGCACGCAACTCCCGCGTGCATGGGTAAAATGTAATTTTTTTTAAAACGAAATATTATATATAAAATCTGCCCGAAAATCAGGATTCAGATGCAGTTAAAAGCATGTTTTGAATAAAATATCAAAATCAAACTATTATAAACCTAGCTTTACCCACCCACTAAACCCCGTACATTTCGCTAGTTTATTTTTCGGAATCCTTTTATATCGGTAGCTGTTCTCAACCATCAACGTGATTTTCGGGAAAATGAAGTTCTCCTAGTTTCCTAAGATGCCGGAAGTTCCCTTGACATCTCCGGAGTAGCTAGTTCCCGATGATCTCCACCAAACTTATAACTTTCTCTGTCTATGAAGCTCAAATGACTAAAGGGGAAGGGTTATGTACCAAGCCTTGCGAAGCCACCAAAGCCGGTTTGTATGTAGTGCCACCAACGCTTTGAACCGCGTCCCAAATGAGCAAGCGCTCACTTCTCCCACCATCGGATCTTGCAAAAAGTCGGTTTGCGTCCACCGCCATGTCCTGCAAAGAAGTCTCTAAACCTACACAAGAAAAGCCAGCTACACCACCGCAGCAGGAACAAGACCATCACCATGACGCCGGGATGTGAGCTACGACTAGATGTCGACTTTGAGACGGTTAATGACACCGGAGAACCGTCAAAGCATCTAAGGCCTTTGAGAACTAAAGGACCAAAATCTTGTCCACGCTCAATCAATCTCCTGATCCACCGGAGAGAGATACAACAGATACGAACTTAGGACTTAACTTTAGACACAGGCCGTCACCTTCACTCGAAGAAACTTAACAGGACGCCGGAAGAGAGAGCGACGAGGAGTTGTGAGGCAAACAAGCAAAGAATCAGATCAGACACTTTCACCACGATCACATATGACCTCGAATCTTGCCTACCATGCCAATGAAGACCGGAGCACACCTAGTTATGGCGAGCGGAGACCAGAATCACTCCGACCCGAAAAAGACCCTAAAAAGCCACCACCATAACCGAACGAGCACAGAGCAAAATCACCGCAGAGACAAAACACTGCAGAGCCCATTCGTGACAAGACCATCGCTATCTCTTCACAACGGAGCACTGGAGAGATTGAAGGGAAAAAAATGAGCCGATCCAACAACCATAAAAACTAACTCCAAATATAGAGTAAAAAAACAACATTACTCTATATTTCACTCTATTATAGAGTGAACCATTGGAGCAAATCCAACTCTATAATAAAGTTACTCTATTTTAGAGTGAATTATAGAGTAATTTTTTGTGTACCATTGGAGATGGTCTAAGGCTTCCAAAGTCTCTCTCTCACAACCACGTTGTGATCAACACAGCGCATTCTCTTTTTGAATAATGACATTTCAAAAAAATGGCTATAGTAAATATGAATGCTTAAACGGAAACCTAAGAGGTCTCCACGTAATCGTCATCAATTTCCATTAATATTACCCGGTGTTTGAAAACGCGCCGGATTACCCGCGTAATCGGTCGCTTATTTGCTGTTCGTGTCCTCACCGTGGTGAGATGAAGCAGATTGGCGAGGTTAGGCGGTGAAGCGAGTTTTTTCCGAATTAACGGAGGAATCTAAAAAATCGGCGCATAATAATTCAAATCTGCTTAATTTCCTTATAAATTTTGCTATATATTGATCCGAATTGTTGTAACTGATAGTTGTTTGTTTTTGTTTTGCTGTAGAAAACATGAAAAATGAAAGAAATCGTAAAAATGGTATAATTCGACGGCTAGGGTTATAGAAGACTGATTAAAGAAACGAGGGCAAAATCGTAAATTTCTGTTTAATGAAAAAATGTAAATATAGCGTAAAAGAATGTTGAACCCGGATTCCTTTGATTATATTACAAGTTCTTAACCACCGGACTACACTAACATACTAACCAAGTCTAACAAAACAAATATATAACGGTATAATGCTTTAAAATTACTTCTTGATTAATTTCCGTCTAATTTCCGATTTCTTGATATATCGCTAGGTGTCGACTTATCGCTCGACTCATGCCTGGCATATTTCCGAACATGGATATTACCTTTCACGTAGCTCGAAGGAGACTTGGATAAAGAAATGTAACCCACTATTCAAATGAAATTTAATTATTAAAGAAACGTTAAGAAAACAAAAACATCTATGGGTTTTCTAAATTATCTATGTTCCACATGTTGGGAACCGTAAATAAATAGTTTAACTGGGTGGAGCTTTTTTAAAACAATTGGCAAGCAGGCCAACAAAGTAAAGTAAAAATAAAATAAAAATGAAAAGTAAAGTTTAGTAGAAGTGCTCCGTAAGAAAGAGAAATAAAATCCCAGTTATGTAAAAATCCTACATCGAACCATGTATTCATCACCTTACTTCCTTTCATTTATGATTTATTATTTCCGTTGTAATTTAAATTTCGTTCTAGTAAAAAATTGAATTTTTTTTTTTAAAATACTACAAATTAATTGTTATTTTTAGAAAACATATTCAATTAAAAAATCTTAATATTTATATTTAAACGATAGAGTTGAATTTATAAAAGTTTTATAAAAAATTTAAAACATTTTTAAATAATTTAAAAATATTAATTTATTTTCATAGTAAATTTAAGATATTTATAAAATAATATTTTTTAAAAATTAAAATAGTATCAAAATTGTTGTAAAATTAGAATTTTCTTTAATTTTCGTTATAAATTTGAAGGCAAATTTCTATTATTTATTTTTTTTCAAAACAAATTTAGTTTTTTAATCTCCAGTATTGATTTGTTTTTCAAAACACGGAATCAAATTCATCTCTTTTTATGTTTCTCTTTTCTTTAACCTTTTTTTTTCTCTATCTCTCTCTCTTTCCTTTGTGACAGAAAAGTATTCTATCTCATGTAACTGCCATATTTATTTATTTATTTAATTGGTTGTTTTTTTGAAAAAATATTTATTTATTCAAGTGATCTATTTATATTTTCACTTGTATTATATTTTTTATAACCGCATAATTTCTTAGTGGATTTGATTAGTAACTATCAGTTCAAAATATAACGTCTTCTTGATTACCAACCGGAGGAATGCACAAGACAAATACTTGAAAAGGTCATTCTAATGATAAAATACCAAATGTTTCATACCTGTTTTTTTAGAGAGAGTAAAAAACAGATGAAATATTTAATAATTAGATTTATTTTTATTTTTCAAGAGGTAGTAATATAACTTTTTTTTTTGAAACTTTGTAGTAATATAACTTGAAGCGTGTCAATAACTAATTGAAATACTGTACATGGTAAAAAATACTAATGCTACTAGTGTTGCTTTACTAATGCTAATACCTAAAATGCTTAGAAGCAAATATAAACACACATACATAAAATTCAACAAGAAAACACTGACAACTTGTATACAAAAGGTTATTATGGTAATCAACTTATAATTTGTATTTACTCAGGAGACAGAAGAAGACGTGAGTAAAAAGAAAAAACTAAAATAGTCTTAAGGCATGATTAATGCAGATTTCATAAGAAAGATTTTTTAGCGAAAATAAGAGATAGTCTTTTAGTTTTTAACTAGAAAAAGCTAAGAAACATATTTTAAATAAATGATTAAAAAATGTCTCTTAATTTTTTTAGTTAAAAGTAAGAGATTGTCTCTTATATTTGATAAAAGATTTTATATAATAAACATGTATTAATCATGACCTTAATCAGTACTGATCTTACTAAAGTCAGTGAGATATTTAATTAACTAATGAAAAATCATGACGAGGTTATATCAACGAATATGTTGGTTTGTGAGATGT
This sequence comes from Brassica nigra, assembly GCA_016432835.1. Classification (NCBI taxonomy): domain Eukaryota; kingdom Viridiplantae; phylum Streptophyta; class Magnoliopsida; order Brassicales; family Brassicaceae; genus Brassica; species Brassica nigra. The sequence goes on along the minus strand of CM028248.1, from coordinate 51,338,162 downwards.
GAGATGTGAGATGTGACATGTGCTCTGTGATTAGTTTAAGCCTTTAAGGTATAGCCAAGTAATGAGAAGCTGTCTCTTTCCATGTGCAATCTAAAGGTGTAAAACGACTGCCGTCCGATTATCCCTCTATGACAACAAAACAACTTGTTATTTTTCTTTTGTCCCTCTTTCTTACAATACTTATAAAATAAAGATGAAAACGGAGCATCCGTAACCTCATTGATGACCGAGTCCAAGAAGGCAAGAAACGTTACTTTTATTCAAAAATAACATTATTTGCTTACATCTCTATTATTAAAAGAGAAGTACACTTAGAAAATATTCATTAGTTTTCCCACTTATTTACACTAGAATGCCATTGAGATATTTATTGAACCTATATTTAAGTATGTTTGTCTTTTCTTAATTTAAATAATAGTTTTAAGCATCTAATATATTTTCCTAATTTAAATAATAGGTTTCCTTATTTGAGTCTTAATTAAAATAGATTTTCCAATAAATTTCGTATTAGCATATTAAATATTTTTCAATATTTATTAGTAACAATAATAAAATAAAAATAATTGATTTATATAATAAATAATATATAAATAAAATATAAAATAATCTATTCATAATTATTGAAATAATGTTTTATATAAATCCAATTAATTATAAATATTAGGTTTGTTTATAAGATATACTATGATATAATAGCGACTAAAATCACAAAATATAGTTACTCAAAGTAAGAAATAAAATTATTATGCTTTAAAATGTTATGTTAACAATTATGTGATACATTTAAATTTACAAATATATATTATACTATTTAGTACAAAATAATTTTAAAGTGAAAATAAATATTCAGACGGTCCTGGTGAAGCTCTATGAATAAATAATAAGTGTCCCAGTTATTTTTCTTTAAAAAATATTTTAATAAAATTAATAATTTTAAATATTTTTATTTATTTTTGAATTTATAAAAATGTTTTTCAAATAGTGCTAAAATTTTGGAATTGAAAATAATTATAACTCACATATACTATTTTAGTTAGTATAACTGCAAATTTTAATTTTCGATCTAAATTTAAAACCAATATATTACAAATACATTATTTAGTACAAACAAAAAAAACTAAAAATAGAAAATAAATACCAGCGATTAGATGTTGGTCAAGGTCTAGTATCTTCTTAAGAATCTAGATATATTTTGGACACGCAAATCATATTCCGCAATTTATGTGACTATCAAATTAAATATAAATTTATTTATAAATAAAATCATTAGCATAATTTTTCAAGATTTTGTTGGCTGTTATTCATTGGATATATAGCAACTATCAAAGCTTACATGCCCAATTCACTCTGCAAATCAGAATTTTAAAATATTAAGCAATCAAGATTTCTTTCCGGATAATGCGAAAACTTGAAAAAGCATTCACATGTTTCTCCCTTCTGACATGCGCAAAGCAATATAAATTTTACCTTTTAAAATAATATTATGATAGTAAATGACATAATTATTAAATTACTAAAAAATATAGCTATCTTGACCAAATAATCTCTATATATACATTTCAGACTCCATTTCGCTTATCACCCTCACTATTTTCTCTCTCTAACGATTATAACAGCTTCTCTCTCTCTCTCTCTTTCTCTTTCTTGAATACAATGGCTGAAACAAGTCCGTTAAAGCGCCACCGAGAAGAAACCCTAGCCGAAGAAGAAACCAACAAACGACAAAATACCTCATCATCTTCATCATCATCATCCTCAAACAATGACCAGATTCTCTGTCTTCTTGACAATTCAGACGAACTCAACCAACCCCACAACGACCTAACTTCTTTTATAAACGCTCTCCAGCAAGATATCTCATCAGATGATCGAAACGGTGTCGTTTCAGGAGTCTCCAACGTGGAAGATTCGTCGACTTCGTGTCTTTCCTCGAAGGAAGACGACGTCGATGAAGAGAACGAGAAAGTGATGCAGCATCTTTTGGAAGCTTCTGACGACGAACTAGGGCTCCCTAGCAAAGAATTTGGCGAGAGTAATTATGAGATGATTAAGAATGAAATTAGTCAAGATTATGTTTATGGAGATAGTTTGTTAGATGGGTTTGGTGATGCGTTTTGGGAGCTTGAAGATGAAGCTGCTAATTATTACGCGTTGCTCCAATCTCAGCTGTTCTTGTAGAAATCTTAAGGATAAATCTGGGGGGAAAAGTTAATATGAAAGAAAAGGCCAATTAAAAAAAAAATAAGCGGGTCGTTTTTTATATGAAAAATTAATTTCATTTTTAAGGCACACTTTGGTTTCGGTGGAGCTATAAAATAATTTCATTTTAATTATTTGATTAATATGTAGTCCAAAGATCGTAAGGACCTACGTTACATGGAAACGGAAGCGGAAACGCGGAAGCGGAATCGTATGGAAGCGTAGAAACGACTTTTTTAAAAAAATTAGGAAGCGATTCGTGTTGGAAGCGTCACTACAAGAAAACTGCCTGATTCTGAGGGAAATTCCGAGGGACAAAGTGTCCGTCGGAAAATTCCACGAAATTCCCAGGAAATTCCGAGGAAAAACAATTTTCGTATTTCCTCGGAATTTCCTCGGAATTACCTAGGAAATTCGAGGAACCTCAATTCCCTCGGAAATTTCCGACGAAATTCAGGAGTAGAAAAACCGAGGGAATTCGGACGATTAATTATAGCCGTTAGTTAGCCGTTGTGGGATTTTAAATATTCGAGGAAATTCCGACAGCGGCTGAATCGTCGGAATGTCGGGAATTTCGTGGGAATTGTCGTGATTTCATCTATAAATACAAGCACCCCTCATCCTCTTCATTCCTCCATATCTTCATCCTCTCATTCTATTTTGCACACACGAATCTGATTGAAAAAAACATGTCTTCTCATAATTATCATCGCTCATGGATAGATCGACCTCATATGGATCAACGAAGTTGCTTATGCAGGAGTTGAAAGTGGTTAAAGGAATTCATGGGAAAGCTCTCAACCAACCGGAAGCTGAATCGGTATGTTAAGATGTCCTTGCTCTACTTGTAAAAATAGGAAGGTTATAAAACAGTTAGATGTTTGGACTCATCATATACTCGAGGGTTTACGGAGTTACAAAATTTGGTATCATGGGAGAGCTGATTATGAATATGTAGTAATGTAGCGAACCTCGGCCTGCGGTTAGGTTAGAAGAACCAATTAGAATGGGCGTAGATTATGGTGTAGATGCGGCGGATGGTAAATGATCATTTTAGAAGATTTACCCAATCACGAAGCTAGGAGATTTTATGATATGTTGGATCTTTGGAAAGCAACCTTTATGCGAAGGTTGCGGAGATGGTCATTCACTTTATCATCTGCAACAAGCGATGAGCATTAAATCCGATTATAATTTGGCTGAAGCTGTGTGGATCGCGATTGCTGATTTTGTAAAGGTGTTACACGAGGATAATGTTGCCCTGGTTCATACTACGAGGTTGGCGGTAGCTGGTCTTGGTTTATCGTTACGGGTAATAGATGTATCCGAGGGATAAGCTGCATGATTTATTGGAGGATGAGCAGGCGGATACATGCAAGTTTTGTGGGAAGGGTCGTTATAAAGATCACGGGTGGAAGAGTTCGGTGCCATATAAAAGGATGTGGTATTTGCCTTTGTGGAAGGTTGAAGAGGTTGTATCGGTCACGAGCGCGCAGTATGACCAATGAGATGGCATGCGGGGCATTCAGCGGATGGTGAGATTAGACATCCTTGATCAAAAGCTTGGAAGCATTTCAATCGACCTATCCAGAATTTCGCATTATGAGAGAAGAAATACCTTGGATTATGTCTGGATGGTTTCAGCCCATTTGGGAAGCATGGGAGGCATTCTCTATGGCGATCATTCTCACACCATCTACTTCATGAAACTTGTGCTTGCGTCGAGAGTTTTGTTTCTCTCCATTCTTGTTCGGGCGAGCATCTAGAAGATCACTTGATGTGTTTACAGCCATACTAATATGAGTTGCAACAGCTATGGGGTCGAGGTTGAAGCGTCACGATGTTTAGTGTAAAGAAAACTTCAAATCGAGGCGATTTATGTGGACAATAAGTGATTTCCCAGCATATGGTATGTTATCTGGATGGACAAGCGCATGGAAGGCTATCATGTCCATATTGTCAAATAACTTTCATGGAAGGAAGCGTGTTGGTTTGGACGAAGAGAATCATCCATATCATCCAAAGTAGGAATTTGTTCTGAAGAACAAGAGGGTGTTTGCGGTCCACCAGAAATCAGTGGGAGAAAATGTTGACACAACTAAGAGATTTTGGTGCGAAAGGACCCGGGCGTGGGTGGACATGTGCATTATCCGGTAGATGCTGTTGGAGATCTACATAAGCGGCACAAAGAGTATTTTCGGGATCGCCCATCTGGAAGGATCATCTCGAGGCATAATTTAGATGTCATGCATATTGAGAAGAACTTTTCGACAATCGATGAACAACGATCCTTAACGTTGGTAAAGCGAAGGATAATTTGAAGTCAAATTTGGATTTAGTCGATATATGTGCTCGTGAAGAACTTCATGTTGATGAGAATGGCGAGGCTCCTTTTCCCATATACCGACTTGATCAGCGGCGAAGATCCGTTCTTTGATTGGATTTCAAAGGATGTGGAATTTCGACAGTTCGCATCAATTTGTAATGCGTGTCAAGGAAGGAAAGTTTAGGCTTAAAGAGTCACGATTGCCATGTAATGATCACGGCGAAATTCGTTAACTATTACCAAGGAATGTTTATGAAGCATTGCGTGGATAAGTGCTTTCTTCGCGATTTATGCGAGATAAGTGACTCTGAATGTATTGAAAACTTGAAACTAACATAGCCGTAATTAAGTGCAAGAGAAGATATTTCCTCCTTCCTTTTGATGTTATGGAGCATCTTGTTATTCACCTGTGGAACTTGGTGGTCTGTGCAGTATAGATGGATGTATCTGTATGAGCGGTATATGTTTCATCCGAAGAAGATGGTGAAAATTTTAGTAGGGTGGAAGGTTACATAGTTTTATCGAGGAAACTTCAAACTTTGATAACCTACTTTCGGAGAAGTCGGAGGCGAAAACCAGAAAACCCGCCGGCATGATGATAAGGCGAAAGGCAACATATTATGTTACGGTTCGGACATCTTCCGGATGTCGACTCAACGGAAAACCAAAGCGTCGACTTCGAGGAGAACCGATCAATTGCAAATATATTTGCTCACCAACTCTTAAGATGTTTTCAATACGAGAGGTAAAAAATTTAGATCAAAATATTTATTTTAGCAAGTTCAAATTTTAATATTATCATAATATGTACAGGATTTTCATGGCAAAGCGGTTTCAATATAAACAGAGGAGGAACTAGAAGCGAAGATGAGAGAATTTGCTGGATGGCTGCATACTTATGTGAGTGTTTTAAATAAATGTTTACCTTTTACCAGATTTTATACTTATGTGAATGTTTTAAATAATTTTTATACTATTTACCACTTTTATACTTATGTGAGTGTTTTAAATAAATTTTATACTATATATTTACCATATGTTTTATTAATAGGTGTCTGAGAAGCTATGGCCAGAGGTGAAACAATTGACGATTCATTTCTTCAGATGATTTCAAACAATGAAGTCCTTTGAAGTTCATATCGAGATTTGCTTCTGGGATATGCATTCACAACTTCTAAGAAGAGCGGTTCGATACGAATTATAATGCTGGCTTTTCGTGTCATTTGTAGATGATGTATACTACCATGCGAGATTTTTGGAAATCGTGTATCGCATGGTTGGATATTTGACAATGCAATACACTGGATCGAGGTGTTGCATTTGGTGTTACATTACATTGGGAAAGCTATATTTTGATCCTTTCATTCTTGCTTCTCGGGCCGATCAGGTAATTAAAATACATATGTCAATTATTTACAATATTTGCTTCATCATCATTCATCATTATTAATTAACAAATTTAAAATTTTGAGTTTGTTATATCAAATAATTTCATTTTAACATTTGATGATAGTGTTACATCACTCGTTACATGAGAGGGAGTTCGAGGAAGTTAAGCTTGAAGACCCACTACCAAACACATCCGGACTTAAGTGCAGCAGGGATGTTTGATTTGTTATCGATTTTACCGATTTTGGAGGTACAAGGTCGATTTTCGAGGATGAACCACACAGATTGGAGAGTTTCACCAAGATTATTGATTCAGATTCATCTGGTGATGATGATGACTCATTAGTTGAAGGATGAACCAGAGATTACGAGTAGTATAAGTTTTTTTTTTTTTTTTCCTCAGAAATAAGAAATTCAGGACCTTGAGGGTTTCTCCGAATTTTGAGTTTGATATTAGGGTTAAATTCTTCGAATTTAAAGAGAATTTTCGGAAATTCGACGAAATGATATCCGAGAATTGGGAAAATTCCTAAATTCGAATAGGGATTTAGAATCGAAAACACTAATTAGTGGTTCTGAAGACTTACATAAGCCTTATTAAGTATCTTGAATTGATTATGGGACAAGACATTGGTGTTGTACCAATTAATGGGCAATTTTCCAATTGTCGCACCGACATCCCAACGCTTCATGATAAACACTTATACACTTTAATGAACATAAAGTGTGATACTTATACTCGTACAATAATTTTGTAATTTGAATGTTTATTTGTCATGTACTATCAATGTGATCCATGGGAAAACTGCCAAATTGTTCAAGGAACGAATAAAGTTTTAATTTATTATTTTGAAACCCTAAACTATGGTTCCTAGAGATTTCCTGGGAAATTTCTAGGAAATTCTAGGAACCATAGAATTCGAGGGAATTCCGACGGAATTTTGTATTTCGTCGAATTCCGTCCCGATTCTGTGGAAAAGGAACCATCAAATATTGGGAATTTCAAAACCAAAATGTGGCTTCCGAGGATTCATTTTGTAATTCACAACAACAGATCAGTGAGTCTTCTTCCCCATGGCTCTTTTTCTCTCATTTCTCTTTCTTTATTCCGATTCTCCTTCTGTAATTTTCCGAATCATCCTCCAAATTCCTAATCTATCCTAATCATGTAAGTCATTTCTCAATCTGTATGAGTTTAGTTTGATTAGGGTTAAATTAGGATTTTAGGGAATTATGAGATCATTTTGATTCAATTAATTAGCATATATCCAGTTAGGATTAGGATCATATTAGGAAGGAATTATTATTAGGGTTTCGAAGAGCGGGTTTATTCAATTTCAAAACAGAAGGAGTAAAATACTATTTCTTATTATAATTTTTTAGTATTTTTTTGCAAAGATAATTTAAAAGTTTTTAATTATGGCCATACCAAATTTTATAATTTATAAACTTTTAAACTATTTAAAAATTATTTTAAGCAAATTTTAGAAAGTTATAAAATATTAAAAAATGCAAATTTATTTTAATAATTATTTTAGTTCAAAGTTTTATTTTAAAAGATAAATCATTTCCATTATTTAAATTTATAAATAAGTTTAGCTATTTTAATTCATTTTAAAGAAACACTTTTAAAACTAATTTAATTTTATTTTAAACAAATTATATTATAGTTTTGCTCTATATTTCAATAATTTGTTAATACTTTCATTCAATTAAGCTTTCCGAATCTGGAGAATGGGTTATAATGAAGATTTATTAAAATTATTTGGGACAATTTTATAGTTTTTGGACATTAATAGTGGAGGCAATGGCATTAGCGGAGAAAATGAGGAAAATCATTAACAAAATACAAATTCTTTTGAGTTTATTTTACTTGAAGAAAAAGCTTTATTTAAAGAAATTAGATTCATTTAAATCTGTTGAATTTAGCTATATATATTAGGTTGGTCGATCATAATACGGGATCACATCTTCATAACAATGATGATGTATTCAATTCATGTTGGTCCCACTATTTGAAATATATATCTTATAGAAGTGATCACGAGTAAGTCAGTTCTCTCACGGTCACCCAAGGGCTAAATTTTCACAAAGACTGTTCTGAACAGTTTATTTCTATAAATCATTGTTTTTCAAGCAATATAACTTTCTTTTCGTAGAGCCTATTCTCGTGGAGAACCATCATATACAAAACTGTGGCTTCTATTAGGGCAAATCTATAATAAAGGCTCTTGTTCTTGTACTATTTTTTACTTTGTTTTAATTTTTCCTGAACAACTTTATATATCTTTTTTCATTTAAGGTCCAAATTATATCAATCATTCCAGCTCATTATTCCATTGCAACAATGGTTTCGAAGGCGGTTCTGGTCTCAAAACAGTAGACACTACTGCTCTTATTATATTTTTTTGTATTTTTTATTTTGTTTTTCTTAACCGATGAATTCTGAACTTTAAACTAATATTAGCTTTTGAATCAAAGACCAGAACAAGGTTAAAATCAGTATCATTTCCAAAATAACTAATTAACTTGTATTCGATCGAAGTTATTTCTGTAAACAATTATATTGGAACTCATAATTTGTATTCATTTTAAGTTCCGAATCTGGAAATGGTATTTTACTTTACAGTAGTGGTCAGTGGAGGCAATGGCATTAGCAATAATATTATAAACAATAAGCAAATCAATATTATCTGCTAATTTACATCACTTTTAAAGCTGATGTTGCATTAGTGGAGGAAACATTAGGGAATCAGCAAAAGTAATCTCATTTTTATCAGATTTCACAGTTGTATTAGACGACAAATTAACAGATTTAAGTATGTTATTAAAATGGTAATGCCAAAATGGGCTACTATACTAGCATAAGCCTCCACCAACACTAACCTTGCTTTACCTTTTCATGCCTCAATCATGGGCTCATTTTCTACTGCAACAAAAGAAAACTTGCAGTGGTCAATTAAAAAATGTTATTTAAATAAAATTAAAGTTCTACTCGAATATGATACTCCTGTCAAAACATTTCATCACATAAAAATTGAAAGATAATATATAAATATTAAATAAAAAGGGAAATTCAACTTTATATACATTAATACTTTAGCATAATCAATAGTTGAAGATTCGACTCAAATGAAATAAATATGCTTTAAGAGTTGATGCAGGTGCTACTGAATGTGAATAAATACTTCACAGACTTTGGACTTAAAGTACTCGGCTGAATCAATAACTTTTCTGTTCTTTTTGGGCACAAAACGACAAAAACATTAGCAATTTTTAGTATGAATTTAAAATGTAATCGCACTTCAATGAATTTAAAAGCTATAACTGAGTATAAGGATCAAGACTTTGGAATCTCTAGAGCAAGAGAAATATCTAAGAGCTAAAACGTAACAAATGAAAAGAAGAAACCATCCATTGAAGTGTAAGATCAATAGAACTCAGCAAGAAACATGAAACTACACATTAACAATAAGTAACACAACAACAATCTCCTCAAATTTTATATCTTAATCATAACTAATAAGCCTCTCAACAACGGCTAAACCAACATTCTTTCCACTTCTTCAGCAGCTCATCACGGCGCAATTGTAAACGAAATTAACCGACTGTTTCTTGCCAAGTAAATGCCACTGAGGTGCACCATGACTTGGCACCCATGAGTTAAGCTCAATGAACCCTTCACCTGGAGCCTTCGGTCCACCAATCACTATAACCTGATCCCCACAAGCTCTAAACGCTAAACCCCAACCGTTCATCGAACCAGCTTGCTCAGGCAAACTCCCAACTTGAACCCAAACCCGACTCTCCTTATCATACCTTCTAACCGCCATACCGGCATGATCAGCCGCGTAAAGCTGATCATTCACAACCGCTACAAGCGGTGGAGCCATCGCAGCCGCAGACATTCCGTTCCCCTGGTTCAACCTCGGTGGCGACATATCAGGAATCTCTCTCCACGTCCTCGTCTTCATATCAAACTCTTCACCACAAGTCAGAACCTTAGGCTCGTTCCCTTCCCCAACACCGATCCCACCGATCACATAAAACTTCCCATCCATAAACACACCCGAACACATCTTCCTCCGCTTGTTCATCCCCGGTAACACCGACCAAGTCTGGTCCTCAGAGTTATACATCTCCGCGGTATCGAGAATCCTACCGTTCGAATCACAACCGCCGGCTAAAACCGCGATCTCGCCGTAACTAGCAGAGCCAAACAAGCATCTAGGCATGTTCATACTCTTCCCAGTAGACCAAGAGTTGGTCAAAAGACTGTATCTATAGATCACGTAAGAGCTCACTTCCCAACCGAACACAAGCAAATCAGTTCCTACAGCGAGAGACTCTTTGTCCGCGTACCTGAAACACTCGTTCTGCGGCATGCTCGGCAAACGCATCCACCGTTTCGACCTCGGATCAAACGCTTCCCATTCGTTGAGATGGCAGGAGAAGTAAACCCAGTGCTCGAGCGTCCCTTGCAACCTCCTGAGCCTGTAAATCTCGCCGCTTCGGACCAGAGCTCGTAGGCTCCGACTCACCGAAGCAATGGAGCAGTAATCGGCTCGGGAGCAACGAAGCAAGCAGCTGATTGAGTCGTCTTTGTTCATCCCTGGGATTAGCGATCCCGAATCTGAAGACCCGTTCTCTCCATCTCCTCCTCCGTCGAGATTCAAGAACTTGTGAATCTTCTTGCGGCGATGATGACGATCGGTCTCGTGGCTCTCGTCTTCGTTATTGAGAAAGGCCCGTTTTGCGGAAATCGAGAAGCTCCATTTGGTTTCTTGATGACTTGGCATGGTGAAGAGAGTTGAAACCAGACAAGAATCTCGTGGTCGACCTTCGAACATCTTCTCGGAAGGAGAAAAAGAATCCAAATTCGCAAGAAAATCAAGAAACTGGTTTCTTAGCTTCAGATTGGATCCAAGCTTTTAACCAAGAAGATGCACAAAGTCAACTCCATGTTTTGAAACCTATAACTCGGAGTTGTAACTTACCTGCAACTGCAATATAACATTTCTTGTAAGAACAACAAAAGCAAAAGATAACAGATGATGATTAGTTGTAACAGAAGACGAACTAAATTAAAAAGATTTAATTAACTAATGTCATATATCTCTCTCTCTTTCTCTATGTTTTCATTTGTATATCTTTCTTAAGCTCATCTGCAAATCAGAAGAAGCAAATGGCCTTTGTAGACAAAAATAAATCTAAGTGTTGTGGCACATTTATTAAATTAAACATTTATCTAATTATTCTGTACTGTTTTACTGTTGTAGTCATTTAGCTAAATCGAATAAATATTTTAGTAATTAAAATTCTTCATTTCAGAACACAGGCGTGTAATCCAATACCTTGAATCTAACCATGCTATATTGCTTCAATCGTACAATATTGTTCTATAAAATTTTAAGTACAATACTTTACCATCAAATAACAGTTTATAAAACTGTAATCGTACTCTTTCCTTTCTTGGGACATGGGTGGTGCCAAGAATGTGGATGATTTTTTTATTGAATTAATTACTGTAAAAAAAAGTTGGATAAGGACGAATAAAACGTAATCATCGGAAGTTTGTTGTTTTCTCGGCGGTTCTACGACGGGGTCGCCGAGTTTTGCGGTGAGAATGAGACCCGGTTTGAACACGTGTATCACCCCCCGCCACAAGCCTGACTTCGTCAGTTTTTGTTTTAGCTTTTTTTTCCTTCTCTTTTTTTTTTTTTTTTTGACTCCATTAGTTAAAAGCCGCCTTGGACAGACTGAATAGTCTACGGGCGAGAGTACGATACACCTGATGCTTCTGGGTCCCACAAAAACTTGAGGGGGCGTTTGGTATTTGAATACAGCAAGATGTCATGTATGATGGTAGGACCCTATTAATTAACGTTTGGTCATGAGTCATGACGATGATCGTTTTACACCTAACCATTGACTTTCTGTTCGAAACTCAATACATAGATCAACGACATTGTAAATTAATAAAAGTACAACACTGTTTTCATGTTGAAATCTTCCGATGATTTGACGAATTTGATTAAGAACTCATGCTTGTGACGGTTTTTAAAAAAAATTATGGTAAAACTTAGTCCACAGTCCATACATATCGTTACAGGTTCCATCAACTCAAGTTTCAACATTTTGATCTACATTATTCACTAATTCACGTTCTATTTTTCAAAATTTGTGGTACGGTAGTTGTGTTTGTAGCTTGTATATTTTAATATCAAGAGTTCAAATATAATGTCATGTTCTCTAATAGAGTGATTTTAGCCAAGGGCGGATCTAGGATCAAAAACCAAACTAATCATTAAAGAAATTAAAAAGATAGACGGGGGCACGTGACCCCATAGCCTTCTATGTCCGTCCGCCCCTGGTTTTAGCAACCTACGTTGATTTTTGTCAGTGCAAAACTTTTTATAGAGTTACAGTGACAATGTACCATTGTATGATCGAAGGCTTTGCATTAACTTTTTCTTAACTTTTTCTAAGAGTTTTTGAGTTAAATGTAGTTGATGATCTTTCTACAATTATAAATTTTAAAGTGTGAGTAGTCAAGTATGAGGTTAAGGATGAGGGTCACAGCATTTCGTTGAATCAAATGTTGGAATTAAAAGTTCTTTAACATATAGATTTTTTTTTTTAAGTTCTTCATACTATTTTTATGATTTTTTAAAATATAGGAACCTATGCAAATATTAAAGGCAGAAAAGAAAAATAAAAGAACAGTATATGTTTTAGGTAAGTCATGTGAGGAACTTCCCTACAAAATTGCTTTTAAAACGAATTTTAATCAATCTCAGTATAACAAACTCTAATAAAACGGAGTTTAGAAACGATGTTAACTACTCAATGATATCACTAGCTATTTATCTATAATAAAATATTTCTTTTACTAAATGATAAAGTTGATTGTGTTTTGTTTTCTAAAAAATAGATTTGATTCATTCTGATTTACACCTAAATAAATTAGATGTCTAAGATAATTGATATAACCATGTAGACTAAGCTCTTCTTCTGCGATTTTTCTATTTGACACTCCTTTTATCATAGTTGAAATTTGAACTTTCTATTATTTTAGCATCTTTTTGGTAAAAACTATTTTTCATCTCTTTATCCGGAATCCAAATATCGTGTTACCATTTGGTATCGGAAATTATAATCGTAACACTTATCATCGGAATTGATTCGTTATGGTAAAAATATGGTTTCATTTCTTTGTCCAGAATCCAAACATTGTAAATATTATTTCTAAGATAGATTAAATCCGAACAGCTGAAGGCTACTAGCATTTTTTTAACCATTGGGCCAATCCAACGTTGGTTAACCCCTATCATGAGAATTATATATGATGTTGGCTAATATTCAACATGCATGTAAGATGTTACTATGCTATGAATTTTAAGTCTTTATCTAGCACTTTCGACTTTAGCATTTTTTTGGGTGTAACTTCGACTTTATTACTTTGATATATTACTTTTAAACAGGTTACAACTAGGCACAACTATGATCTAGACAGAAAAAAGAAAATTTATTGGAAAGCAAAGACTTGCTTTATAGGTTATTACAAATAAAAAGTATGTCATTTTGTACATAAATAGGATTCAACGTTTTCTTGCAAAATTAGAATTTGCTTACTCGTTTCAACACGCATGGGAGTGCGAAGAATAATGACAAATTTGAGAAATATTAATGGTATTAGCCTATTAGGAAGCAGGAAACAGAGAAAAAGAATACGAAATTAAAGAAAATTTGTCCAAAAATGAAGAAAATGTCAAAAAAAAAAATTAAAATGAGACTCTAGGTCACATGTCTGACTCAGCATCTGACTAGATTAGACTCGACGCTTAAGTTGGAGATGGCCCCCATCTCATTCTACCCATTTAAGTTTGGAAAAATGCAACGAAAGAAATCCTTAACATTTCTTACAAAAATAGAAAATGTAGTACAAAGAGATAAATGACAAAATGATAGATGATAGATAATTGGTCATATTTGTTGCCGTATGTATATGTTGGGTATAATTAATGTGGTATGCACTATGCAGTGGACTATATGTCTAATATTTGCTTTCTTATGTGTTATATAGATTTGATTGAATATACTATGGTAGACTTGTTGAATATATGCTTTTGTATGTTATGTAGATTTTAAGGTATATTATATTGGAAGATTTTTTATTATTGAATTTTTGGGTTGTGTAGATTTTCGATTATGTACATCATCTCTACAGTTGGAGTATCTAGCTATTGAGCTATATACTACATTGACGGAAAAGCATTTCTTGCAACTCATAAGTACGAATACCTACTGTGTTTTCTCCAGCACTATGATATTTGAAGATGTCATAGGTTTGATGTGTGATAACAATTAGATTCTTTTGCGGGTGTCTTTTTTTTTTTGCTAAATAAACTTTTGCGGGTGTCATTGCGAAGCCAGTTCATTATCTGCTAATTCGTCACTTGAATACATTTAAAATTATGGATTTTGGTTGATAATTATCAACTAACTAGGTTTATGTTGTGTGAATTTGATGCGATCACAAAGATAAATACCGAGCCGAATGCGGTATAAATTTGGTGACTTTCATAGTGAACCTCAAACAGCGTCTGAGTGGGTCTTCACAGTCATATATTTTGCTGATTCGAATACCTTATTCTTATCTACATGTTATCACACATCACACGCTCACAGCCTGCCATATGTATGTATGTGTTCTCTCGGATGCGAAACTCAGAAAATCACAAACAGCAATTCATTGTTACCACACATAAAGGCACAAGTACATATATTATATGCATAGAAAATAATAAGAATGTTTTTATCAAAAAAAGAAGAAAATAATAAGAATGTAAAAAGCATAACGTAATGTTCCAACAACAAAAAAGCATCATGTAATGACGTGTATTTGCTTTTAAGAAATCAGAATACTTTGGACGATTAGGTGGGCAACCCCATTGCGGAGAAGAAAGGGAGTTGGCATCTTTTTAGACCAAATTTAGACACACTTCATTAATCATTTGTTTACCAATTTTATGTTTAACCATTTTTATTATAATAACACACATATCCTTTAATTTAACTGACTAATAACTCTTTACATAACAAAATTCTTTATTTTTTTCATGTCTTCTCGGGGAGTTCTAAGATCAAAACAATATAACTTGCAGAAATGTACAGTCATGTCCATTTGCAAAGTAAAAAACAAGAAAACTAAGTTTTTCCTTTTTTTTTAGAAAACTAAGTTTTCCAAAAAAAAAAAAATTAAACTGTTTTCGGGAAAGAAAATCTTATGATACAATATGTTTTAACTAAGAAGAGTAATAAAACTATGTCTCAGTATTGCACATACTAAAATTCTTAACTTGGATTTAGATACATTTTTTTTTATTCATTTTCGTATGCAAGTATTATACCATGCACAAGGCCATATATATAAGTAACCAAGTGATATAACATGCACGGATTTTCTTTTCTTCCATACATAGGATGCTTTTTGTTGAGGGATCCATACATCTAATACTATGTCATCGATGTGAGTTTACTATTTTTGAAACAAAAGGAAAACTTTTATTCATTTTACATTATCTAATATATTCATGTGTGCAAGATTATTTGATTTTGTATTTAGTTTTTCTAATGACGCATATCAACTCAAGTGCATCTGTGCATGCATGCTGACTAATAAGTACTATGTAAAATATATTAATATCCGAAAAACAAATGTAGATAAAAACAGGTCTCAGTATTAATTAAACGTCATTTTCACAAAACCACGTTTGATCTCATGATTTACACGTAACTGGAAATACTCAGATGCTAAATATGATTTCTTTATAAATTCTGTTTTAGAAAGACGTATTGCAGTGGCTAGTTAGTACACGTGTGGTTAAAAGAATATCTTCCATATTGGAAGCATCCTTTAATTTAGCACGATTCATTCGTGTGCATGTATGTATGCATCTTAAAACTGAAAGATAATAAGTTCAAAAAAAAAAACTGAAAGATAAGGTTGCGTCGAGTTAATTGATCATAAAAAAAAAGTTGCGTCGAGTTAAATACATAGAAAACAATTGGATATTTCTTCCTCCTAGTTTTCCTGAAAACAACTTGCATTTTTTTTAGCTTTTCGAAATCGATATGTTTCCGCAGGACCGTGGATATGTTGGGAATCGTGTTCTTCGAGGGAGCATTAACTCTAGATGTTGATTGATGTAACTGAAACCTAAAATCATAACATGAATCTGGCCAAACCCAAACTCCAAACACTCACACAGAAAAAAAGTAGAAGACGAACAAATGCTTTTGTTCAAAATTCAACTCTTCCAACTCCCACACGCCGTTATTGAAGCTTTGCTCATTGTTTTTAACACCCAAGTACGAATAATTGCCGAAAAGGGTTAAACAAATAGAAACTTAAAAATATTACAGGTTACTTAAAATAAATAATTTATTTTCCAACTACAGTATTCAAGTTATAATAATGTTGCGTAAAAATATCAAATCAATAAAGGAAAAAACAGAAAGATGTGTCAATTTAAATTCAATCATAGTTTTTTTTTAACTTTGACTTGATCATTCATAGTTGGTCGTTTAGAACGAGATAACATGATTCTTTTAGGACGGCTATGCAGAAACATATCCTGAGCTAAAGTTTATGAAGCATCAGTTTTTAGGTGCCAAAAGTTATGTAAGAACTTAATGGCATCAAACATTTGTAGTGTAATTGGTTTAACAACTAGTAATTTTTAATTATGTTCATGTTTTAGGCGTCCAACTAGATAGAACTGGGTCTACTCACTTTGGGTCAGTCATGGAAATTGAATAGCTAATAATATTTTACTAACGGATTCCTGGATCCAGATGAAGCTAATTAGACCTCATGTCGTGGACATATACAAAGCCACATGGATCATAGTTTCTTTCTATGTATATAGCAAATACACTTTCTGCTAATTTTGAAATAACAAAGCTACATCGACAAAAGATAATGGGCCGTACCCAAAGCTAATTTAAGGCCCAACCCAACTCAGTAAAAATAATATCTTTCACTACGGATTCCGGTCATCGTCCCCGACGAACCTAGAATTATCACTGCCGGTGTTGACTTTGATCAGATCGGCGCCGGAAATGGGAACCACGAGAATCATGATCTTCACTTTGGCATTTGTAGCCTCCGTAGTCAAAGCTCTCTCTTACGAACCAGAACTCGGTTCGGCTCGTGTCGTCTTCCAGGTTCATTCTTCGTCTCCTCTTCTTTGTACGTTTTGGGTTTCTCTTATGCTTAGATGGGTTTCTAGATTTTAGGATCAAAATCTCATCTTTGATGCGCAGACTAGTTATGGGGATATCGAATTTGGATTCTATCCCACGGTTGCGCCAATAACGGTGAATCACATCTTCAAGCTCGTTCGTTTAGGTGGATACAACACTAATCATTTCTTCAGGGTACTTTAAAAGACTCGACCTTTGAAATTGATTTTTGTATTCTATAGGCCAAGACTGTGATGCTTAGTGTTGAAGTGATTTTGCAGGTTGATAAAGGTTTCGTTGCTCAAGTAGCAGATGTGCCGAATGGAAGATCAGCTCCGATGAACGAGGAGCAAAAGAAAGTAGCTTACAAGACGATTCCTGGAGAGTTCAGTGATGTCAAGCATGTCAGAGGCATTCTTTCCATGGGAAGGTACTTATGAATGTTCTTTACTTGTTGTCTGAACATGTCGTTGTAATGAAGACAATAGTAAGGTGTGGATTTGTTTTTGTTCGGGTAGACATGAAGATCCGAACAGTGGTGGATCATCATTTTCGATGCTTCTTGGTGATGCTCCTCATCTTGATGGCAAGGTAAATCAACTTTTTTGCTATTTCATTTATCTCTTGTCTAGTAATGAGATTAGTGGTATTGGATAGTATGCTGTGTTCGGTAAAGTGACTAAAGGAGATGAAACATTGAGGAAGCTAGAAGAAGTCCCCACTCGCCGTGAAGGGATCTTTGTAATGGTATGTCTCCAACACTACTACTAGCCTCTTGAAAAACTTGTTTTGTTTTTGTTGGTCTGGCCTAGTAACTAGTTGGCTTTTTACCTTTGCAGCCGACGGAGCGGATCTCCATTTTGTCGACATACTATTACGGTAAATGCAATCAAATTCAAGTAGTTTCTTAGCTGATATATGTGACGTTTGATGTTGACATGTGACACTTCAATTATGGTTTAACTAGAGTCCATAACGAGATGTGACTGTAACGTGAACCGCTTTTGAATGAGGTCATTGACATGTCCTAGTAGATAAGACTCAGGATATCTAGATAGCCTTTTGAACGATTGGTACTGTTTTGGATGATAATAAAATGATGCTGAACTCTTAATAATCTTGTTCTTAGACACTACGATGGAGAGCTGCGAAGAGGAGAGATCTGTCCTGAAAAGAAGACTTGAAGCATCTTTTCTTGAGGTGGAAAGACAGGTGATTTGAAATGTCTTAGAGATCACGTTTTTTGATTAGAAAGCTCGACATTTTTAATGAAACAGTAACAGTTTATGGTCCCTTGTGTTTTTAACAGAGAATGAAGTGCTTCCCGTGAATCCTTGTGAAGACCTTTGTTATGTAAACAACTGTTCAACAAAGAAAATCCGACATGTATGTTTCTTTTTTTTGCTGTTTAAAAACTCAGGATGCTAAGACAGATTCATTGGTTTTAGTGAGTGTAACAGTGAAAATATACTGGTTGAGAGACATTTGATCATGGTTTGTTTCCTTCTGGTCTGCAAAATCTGATTCAACCGGGACACAATCCCAGGTTCTGAGCACCAAATAGCTCCGGAGGAAAATTGCAACAGCACATGTGCTCTGCTTTTGTAGCTCTTCTCTCTCTCTTGAAAAACAAGGCATTCTCTCAGTTACTACACAGTCTTTTCCCTTTCGTTGACTTTTGTCTCTTCCTCTCTCCTCCTTATTGTCACTTTCCTCTTAATTTCATCAACTATGTTTTTTGTTTTTGGTCTGCAAATCCAAGCATTAACCACCTCTCTTGCATTAAAGGAGATGGCTAGTTTTGTCTGTTGTTTAGGGTTCTTAAAAAATAAATTAGACCCCAAAAACTTAGGAAGGGGTCATATGATATTTAAAGAGAAGTTTGAACCAATGGGTTAAATAACATGTGTTGCACTAGGGCTTTGTAGTGGTGTGACAATTCATGTGACCCACCACTGTACTTGTTTAGCCCATTGGTTGCAATTTGCAATAGTATAATAGTCTATTTACCACAAATAATAGTAATCCGACACGTGATTTGATTAGATATCCCACTTATAGATCAGAATCATGTCGATTTGATTTCATTGCCACTGCATTTGCAGTTTCGAGTTCTATGAGTGAAGTTGTTTTTGTTCACATGACAGGAGAAACTAACCACGTGAGAATAAAAAAAGTTGATAACAGAAGTTAATTTCTTTTGGGTTAATTTGTGTAATAACCAATTTTGAAAACCTGTGTTAAAAATAAAATCAATTTTGGAATCAAGATTAAGAATATGACATTGATTTTGATATTATTAGATCACATAGTATATTTTTCTTTTCTTTTCTGGTCTTCTTCTTCCTCTTAGCCGGTTGATGGTAGATAACACATTAAGATTATGTGTCACTGAAATAATAAAAAAAATTGTTATCATAGTGGTGGTAGTTATCATATTTATGGCATCAACAATGATGATTACTGTGGTGGTTACAGAGGAAGCAGCAGTAACAATGGCTTTTTATAACCGCATTTACTATAGCCGTGGTGGTGGAGACTGGTGGTTGTGGTGGCTACGGAAGGTACATATTTAGTGGTGATTATGGTGACTACGATGATGTTGGCCAAGTGATGGGCATGGTCTTGAAAGAGCTGACGGTGATTACGGAAGAGGTATAGTGGTTACAGAGGATGAGGTGGCGGCTGTATAAACATAATTGACAGCGTTGATAGTAGAGGTGGTTATGAGAATACATGGGTGGTGGTTGATAATAGAAGAAATTAGATGAGATAATATAGTATATAATGTAATAATATATATTATTGCACTTTATTTTTGGGTTTGATAGCGAAATATAATTTATTTGTGTTATTCAGCCCAATTTTCCATTTCTTTTCTTTTATAAATACCATTCGAACTATTTTTTTCCTAAATTACTGGAAGTTTGAAAACATAATTTGGTGATAACATGTCTCATCATTCATTGACATCTTCCTAATGTTCATCTCCTTTCCCATTTTATTACTCTATATGTTATTCTGCTTGGATGGCAAGAAAGCAAAGAGCAGAGCCCAGTTACAAAAAAAAAAAAAAAAGAAAGCAAAGAGCAATACTTGTCCGCAAAACATTGCTCTTATCTATAATGTTCTCTCTTCATTTTGATTATTTTACTCCACATCTTATTGTGATGTGTTTTTATGTCAAACGCGTAACCATTTTTTCTTTTTCTTTTGCAGTATCATTTGTTTGGGAATTGAATTGTATTGTCTTGATTTTGTTTTGTGCCTGTTTCGTTGGGCATTGCAAGTCAAAGTTATAAGATGAATATTACCCGCTTGTTTGTATCAATGGCTTAAAATTATCTTGTTTCTTTCCAACTAGTTATTGTTGAGCCCAGAATGAATACATTGTTACACCTTCAGATATTATCTGGCCAGTTCTCTAATTTATTTATTAGATTTATATTTGATAAATCCCAACAATTCATTTAACATTGCAATGTGTACACATCAACGTATCGAGAAATTTGTCAGAAATTGGATTTTATGAGAAGACAACAGTGGCAGAACATCACATGAGGCCTCAGCCCTACCTTTTCTATATAATTTTTTTCCATAGAAAACTGTAAGTCTTGTGGGTTTTCGACACATGATTCATGTTTGGATCGGTCAGATAAATTTGTTAGCATGTTAATTATTGCACATATCAACGAATGTTAAAATTTGGTACGTAACTGTTTTGGGTCAGGTTCAAATGTACTCTTCAGTTCAAATGCTTCTCTGCATCACGTACGCTTATCAAAGTAATACATATATTTGACGGATTAACCTTTATTCTTCCTTTTAAGGAAAACCTTTTTTTTTGTCAAAATTTAACGAAAAACTTCCAACACGTTGATTTCTTTGCTTACTTGTAATTAGTATCTTAAATCATATACTGATGGATTAAATAATATAATTAGCATCACAGTTATAAGGTCAATTTAGTGACGTCCAGGCTGATAAGATACAAACTAATTTCCATACAATAGTTTTTTCTTGTTTTCCCCCTTTATTTCTTATACTATATAAAAATTTTCAATTATACCACATGAATATATCAAAAACATTGTAAATATTCTATGATTTGTGTATTTTTATTGTAATAGCATTAGTCCAAGCACAGGTTACATAATTGTAGGTATTGTAACCATTGCTCTTATGATAGTAAATAGAGATCTTTCTAAACCAACACTCTCATGTATTTGAAGTGCGCCTCTACATGCGGACAACATACCTATGTAACCTCTCAAACTAATTGTATTTTAGTAGTACGTATATGATTTCATGAATCTATGATAAAAAATGCTCCCTCTTTATCTTTATCTATGTGGTTTTGGCTTTGATTTATTATTAGGATAATTATCTTTAATGATTTAGGATTTTATAGTTTTCTTATATATAGTCTATAGGTTTAAGTTTGTATTCAGAGTTTTTTCTTTGTTCCTTGTTTTTGGTAGATCATTGGTGATCTCAACGAATTTAAGAAGATATTGATCTTATGCATTCTTAGACTAAATAAGATTTTTTGTATTATTCTAGTTTTCGGATATTCTTAGAATCAATGGATCTCTAGTTCTATCTTATAAACCTTCCGCTAAATCGTTGGCGTAGAGTCAAGCTTGTGGAAAATCATTTCATTTTGAGAGATCAGCTATAATACTAACAAGTAGAACGCAATCGGATTCGATCTTGAGGGATCCTGATCCTACCTACATCCAAACTAGTTGTATGTAGGCCAGGAAGATACAAACACACGTATTCGTTCAATAATTAATGAGTTTATTAATGATATTTAAACAAAATTAGGGAGATTCTCTGCGTCATACGAACTCCAAGAACGTTGTTTAGTAATAATAATCAGAAAATCTCTACACATCGTCCTTGCACTATTCAGCAAGTAATTGAATATATGTAAATATGCTTCCATCAATGTATCTATATGATTAAATAATGAAATGTATTATAAATATTGTTTGTAAATGAAAGAAAAACAGAGATTGCGAGACAACACATGACATGTTTTACAATCTGGGGTATGGGTTGGTTTTATCGTTATATGTCTTTGACCGTCAACAATGTGTGGCTCTTCAAATCGTTTTTAACCTTTTAACCCATACTATGAAATGTCCGCAACTAATTTACTTGTGATGTGATAAGCATCTTCTCATTTAAAACGGTCTAGGGTTTGGTTTTGCCACAAACAGAGAGCCAATATAGAAACACTTCACATGTTTTGACAAAAAGTACTATAGCTCAGTACTACCTAGCTAGTAGTCATCAGTTAATTACTTCACTAGTTCATATTCGAGGCATGATCTTGTAGAAATGTTTCGGAAATAGTATACTAAGTAGAAAACGATTAAAATTTGTAGTTGTTATATATGACGTAATTAGAGTCAGAAAATGTGGCATAAAATTAAGAGATGGAGTGGTTCCTAATTAATAGGAAAGCTACTGATCTCGGACTGTGTGTAAGGGTAGGTTTAGGTCTCATTAAAAGCATATGCATGTTGTATTCCCTCTGCCGGAATTAACCGTATTATACTTTCAGCTTTCTATTCCAATCAAATCCTCATGTCTCGCTTCAATTTAGATAGTCAAATCTATATCCAGTTTCTGTATGGGTTTTAGAGCTTTAAATGTGTGTTTCAACAATGTCTTTTTAGGTTATATGCATATATCAACGTATATTGAACCTGAACCAAAATTGTCGCTTCCAAGTGGATGTTCTTTTCATAGTAATCCAAGATGTTCATTTAGTTTTTGGTACAAGTAATCTGTCCTGTAGCTTTGGGGGTTATTGTCAAACCAAACATGTATACATACTAATTTTTCCAAACTGTATGGATACCAAACAAAAATTAAATTAGGCCAATACAAGTCTAATTAATAAGACAAAATACAGATTTTCATTGTTTAGCTAAAAGTGTGATATACATATATATTTATTTATTTTTCGTGATTAATAGATTAAATCCGTTCTTGACAAAAAAAAACCCGTGATAAACAGAACATCTACCATATGATCAACCGAAAAATCATCAAGCTGAGCCCAAATAATAATCAAACAACTATAACTCTACTTTTTTAAAAAAAAACCTCTACTTTTACCTGATCATGATACATAAAATTAGATCTTTTATGGAAAGTGTTTTTATATATCAAAGTTGTCAAGTGTAAAGCCCTTTCTCAAAAAAAAAAAAGTTTGTCAAGTGTATCGCCCAACATAATCCGTATTTTGGCTTCAACATCTTTTGGTATTTTCTTGTACCATATGTCCTACACTCTTTTGATGATATCGACCACCATAAAGAAAACTAAATAATTAATGTATATAAATGAATCTTATAAATTACCGTAAATTTTTTTGTTTTCTTCGGTTTAGTCTTCGTCAATATACCTAAAAAATCACATTTTCATCTGGTATGGATATTAAAACATGCATGTATGAAGAACAACTATATGTGATCCAGAGTCCAGACCCATATATATTCACATAGAAAGAGAAGAAGAGAGAATAGTGGATAAAAAGAGAGACAGGAAGTAATACATATAACATGGGGATGCAATGGTGAGACTGATAGAAAGAGAAGGCCAAGAGGGACAGTTTATTTTGGCGATAAACACACAGTTTATCATTTAAAACCCCACTTGAGCCCTCTTCTCATTTCCATGGCCCTCTCTCATTTTCTACGTCACTTTCTCTTCGTATTTATTTCTTTGTTTTTTCTCATTTGTTTATACTAGCTAGTCGGATGTGTAGATCCAAAATGTGGAAACGAGTTAATACTACTTGCCCTGTTTTGGAAGGCTATGTAGCACTGTGGACTGACTTTGATTGTATCTGTTTTTAGTTTTAGATCGAGTGCGGATTAGTCCATGCATGGTTAAACGTTAACCACAAAGAAAAATGGCCTGAACTGGTTTGATCTGTCTCCATCTTGACTTATTTGGTATATAGATTGGATAAAAGATGGCTTTTATACAGTATAGAAGATGGCTTCAAAATTTTTTCTTTCTAAAACATAGTATACCCATATTGTTTGAAGTTACTAACACATCATGAATTGTGAAATTTTGTTATATACAAACATCTCTATATAGCTCATATGTACTAGATATTTGGATAGCCAGCAGAACCAACATCATACGGGTTCCTAGTGTAAACGACTTTTTTGTAAAAAAAAATGATTAAAACTATAAGAAAGTTGGGCGATCTTTAGTAGCAAATTTATCACAACCACATTTTCAGATAGAACACTCAATAAGACTGGTGGCCTGATAATAAATGTTTGCATATAGAATAGAACCATATCTAAGTGCATTAACACTTATCCGCATATCGGTTACTCATATGTTCAATATTGAGAAAAAAGAAACATGTAGCTTTGAAATACCACTAATGGTGTTAAGTTGAAGTTGATACTGCACCATGTGAATAGCTCGTTAGAAAGAAGGTTAAGTGGAACAAGAATAAAAGACTTTCAGAGAAAATAATAAAACCCGACGTGGTTGAGTTTCACACATGTAACAATCAAAACGTTGGTCTCGGGAGAAAGTTACTTTAGAAGCTTACCCAAAATAAACAGTATCTTTTTGTAATAAGCGATGATGGAAAAAAACTGAGAACAAATAATAATAATAGTTGAAAGCTAATTAAGGACGCTCTTATAAAGAAACATAACCCACACCCTACCTCCATGCACTTGTCTCTCTTGTCTATCTTCTTCCTCCTTCATCTTCTCTCTCTCTCTCTTCATAAATTTGCATTATAAAAACACATCCACTTTGCTCCTCCCTCTTCAGAACAATCTCCCTCTTCTTCTTCTCCACTCTCATTCTCTTTTTCTCTCTGACACATCAACTACTTATCCTTACTGCATTGCTCTCTCTCTCTCTCTCTCGCTCTCTACAGACACACACACAAACAAAGGCACTTACTAAAGAAGATGTCGAGCAGAAGATCATCACGTTCACGACAGTCAGGAAGCTCAAGAATCTCTGACGATCAGATTTCCGATCTTGTTACTAAGCTCCAACACCTCATCCCTGAGCTCCGCCGCCGCCGTTCTGACAAGGTATATTACACTTCAAAAATACTTATGTAAAACTATACTTCTTGCAAATACAAACAGAGATATGTTCCTTGTTTGTATGGATATATGTTTAAGTTAGCACATGGACATGGAAAGTTCAAAGGAATTCGTACCGTATAGTGTATATAACTAAATAATATGAATGGTGAAACCCGATAGCGTCTTGTGTAAATACATGTGGTCTACAATTAACTATCCGTAGATAAAGTAACATTAACTCACAGCCTCATTTATGCATATGTACACTATCTCTTTTGTTCCTTGAATGTTTTTTATGCATTAAAATTCACAAGTTGGTGGTGTGGGGTTCAGTTTGTTCCCTTCTTACTTCCACGTACATTAACTCTATGTCTCCTCATTACTCTTTTCTACCAAATACTCACCATAACTCATCATAATCTATAGAGATGAAAAATAGAATTTACTAAATAGTGGCCGTTTATACCGTTGTGAACACTGAAATACTAGTAATAATGAAAAAATTATTTCTGCTTGCTAAATTTTGAAGATATGTATGAAATTTTTATATAGGATAAAAAGCAGTCGCACATTTTACCATGTACTCTAATTAATATTATTTTTTAATAAATACAAATGGACAGGTGTCAGCATCTAAAGTACTACAAGAGACATGCAACTACATCAGGAACTTACACAGAGAGGTTGATGATCTCAGTGACCGTTTGTCGGAACTCTTGGCTTCAACGGACGACGACAGCGCCGAGGCAGCCATCATTAGGAGCTTGCTTAATTACTAAAATTCTCACTAATTAATCTGAGAACTATAAATCATCGATTTCCACCACGAAAATTTATCTTATTATGAGTATTTGTTTCCTTCTACTTCAAATATTATGATATAGCTAGGGTTTCGATCGGGTCATTGTTAGGCCAACTCATATATTATATAATATATGGTTTATGTATGTATGCATCTTAATTGTATTTGAGGGTCCAGACCTGGCTGTATAGTAGCCTGTGTATTATCATGAGATCCTCTCTAATATTATGATTAATGACACATTCCGTTTCCTTAATTTACTAACGCGATCAACTTTTATAAGTTTTTGTTTAATTATTTTTATATTTGTATGTCTAAATTTTTTACGCAAATAAATATAGTTCTTCTTGGAACATGTATATACAATATAAAAACGTTGAGAGTTGTTATTGAATTTAAATTGTTTAAAATATGATAGAAACAAACGAAGACCTTGATGTTTTCGAGGTCTTTCAGTTTGGATTATCTGATTTTATATATTATCTATGGTATATGCTATGGTCGTGCCACTTTATTTAAATCTTATTGCATGTGATCTTCGTCGTGTATCAAAACACGTATTGACTCGATAATTACGGTAATATAGCGTGATGTTTTTAATACTAGATAACTTATCTTAACATGTATAAACATATACTATTATTTTAAAACTTTATCGACTGAATCTGATATCGCTCGAAAATATGAAAAGCAGTTTCTCACATATTCATACGGTATATATATTTGTACACACAGAAAAAAAAAGAATGGAATGAAAAATTTCATTTCTAATACAAGAAGTTCGTATAGTTCCCGGCAAAGAGGTGAAAGAAAGTTCATATATGTTAGTTTACAAAAAAAAATGTTAATATGTACGCCAGTACATGCATATAAAGTATTGCTCCTGATGATAGTTAGTATAGTGTGACTCATGTATCAGTTATCTTTTTATCACTGATTGTTTCTATTTATGAGCACAAAAGACTACGTGCTGGTCTGTTGGAACGCATACTATTTCTAAGAAGAATTAAAAACCCGAAGAAACATTAAAATGACTTAATTCACAAAAAAAAAAACATTAAAATGACTTGAGGACATGTGATAACTGATAATGTGATACACATTCATGAAATGGTATAACACGTTTTTAATGATAATCTCTCAGTTTTTGTTTGTTGAAAATGTTATATGACATTTATATAAATTGTTTTTCACGATAAATGTCAAATAATCTGAACATAAAAATGTAAAAACACTTTGGAACACTCACCTTTATGATCTGCCCTAAAACCATCGATTAGCGAGCCTTGGCCCAAAGATACTGAAAAGACCTTTGGTCCAATTTATATCGGACCTATATAAACATATATCCAAGTAAAATATGCATAGCAAGGTTCATAACTAGATCTGAGAAAAAAAAAACGAAACTACCCTCGCATATAAATGGGCTTTTGTATTGAAATACAATCAGCATGGATCCTCTTTTCCTTTTCGGCTTTGGTGTTATTTTCCTTTATCGTTTACTTGCAAGATAAGTCTTATTTTTCCTTTATTTGAGGAGATTATTATTAAGACTTAAGGATATGAGCTTTTGCTTCAAACCCTTGATTACGGCTAGTTCATTGGTTGAACTCAACGGATTCAAATTCATAGGTACGTTTGAGGATTCCCAGACTTAACATTCGTTCCTATTCTATCGGTTACTATATCACAACTCTTGTCTCCTCGAAAGTCTCTACGAAAGAGAAAAAGGCAATGTTCCTTTATAAAAGGCTCTAATCGAAGAAGTCAAATCATATCATAGACTAGTAGTGAAAATTACCATGTAAAATTGAGAAAAATTGTATTCATATTTAATTAGATAAATCTTTTAATTTATTTGAATTTTATATGGGTTTCTCAGCTATTTGAAAGATTCACTTAATTGAATATTATATTTTTCTGATTTTAAATATTCATATGAGAGATTTTCATTACTGGAAATGATCTAATAAGAGTTCGCACAGGATCGTGCCTTACATTTGCCAAACTAGAAGCAAGAAAAAAAAATTGGCCCGTTAACTTAGTGTAAAAATAATTTATCGTTATCCTATTTCTTTTTTTTTAGTATATTTTTTTATAAGTAAAGTTAGTTTAGTTTTGTTTTATTTTATTTTAATTTAAAAATATTATAATAAAAATAAAGCATTACAAAGTGTTTGAACCAGGGCGTCTTGATGTATGACTCATATTAAGAGCAGCTCTATCGGCAAGCTCTTTAATGAGTTTTTAGTATTTAAGAAAAATGAAAAAATAATTAATTTTGGTAAGAGAAGGTGGAAAGACTCTTAGCGTAAGCTTTTAAGAATCGGTTACAACCTTAGAATAACAGATGCCATTGCCTAGTGTTTCAATTGGTTTTGTAAAATTAAATACATAATTAAATTATTAGAATAACATTATTTTTTTTGTTTTAGAACCTTTCACAAGCTGTAACCGATGTAGTTGGTCTAATAGCCACTTGAACCATCTCTGCTAACTTATCATTTGAGAAATTGGCCCCAAAAACATTATTGTAGTTATCGACCCTCAACCCAATGCTTGATGGGTTTGTACCCACGGCTCTGGGTTCGCATATACTTCTTGACGATAAAATCGTAAGTTTTGTCCAAGATTATAAATAAATTATATCACACTTTAGTTTTAAATATATCACTGAAACTCTTAAGTTTTAGGCTTTTAGCTAGATTGCGTGGTATATTCTACCAGGCTTACAAAATAAATTATTTGTTTTACAGCTGTTGGTTTTCGTATAAGTAAACTGGTTTCCATCAACCATTTAGAAACCATGATAAATACAAAAGCATATAGTTTACTTTTAAATTTGGCTATATGGATAGAGGTGAAAACTAAGACCAGGTTGGACTTATATTATACTTTTATAAATTGGAAGTATTTCTATTTGTTGAACCAAAAACATTGTTTCCTATAAAAATATTTAAGCACCAATTTTTTTGACATAACAACAATACCTTAGTATCTAAAGAAGATTTAATATTTTAGTGAAGTGTTGCAATCCAAAAAACAATCACATGTCAAATATTTTATGTATATGATACAATATTTTCAAATTCAAATTCGATCTAATCCGTTAAAATGGTGTATCCAATGTAGTAATTGATTTTCTTATAGTGGTTTGATTGTTGATGAATTTTTAGATAATTTTTGATGAACTAATGAAGTGTCCAAAAATAATTAAACACTCTAAAATCCTATCTAGCATCATATGACTTGGATCTTAAAATTTTAACTAAAAAATTTCACCAAAATATCTTTATATTACTACAAATTTCTTAAACTTCACTACTTAAAATATTTTTAACAACAGTACATTTGAAATAATTTTAAAATTATAATTCCACTACTACCTGATTTAAAATATATTTTAAAATTATGTTTATAGCATATGATTTATTATTTTAATACAAATTCTTTCAAATTTAAAATTGTCTAATTTACAAATGCTATTTACCCCACTGATAGTTGTGGAACACTTATATTAAAACTAAAATTACATTATCAAACTACTTATATATCCGACATAAAATATTTACAATAAAAGTTTATATAGTAGTTGTGAATGATTATTTTAGATTTTGAAAACAATGATTCAAGTTATTCTGTTGCCAACCATCTAAACGTTTTAGTGACAAATTTACTTCATGATTTGGTACAAATAGTAAAATTACCGAACAAAAATGATGCATTCTCCAAATTACAACGCCATATATAATTTTTTTTTTGCCATCTAATATTATATATATATTAACGGGTCAAGGTCCAACAGGACGAAGCCCAAACCGATACAATCTCGTGCAATCCTCTTGACCGCGTAAATATGTCAGAGAGATTTCTAGAGAGAGAGTTTTAAAATCTTTTTGTTAACCAACTCCTACAATAATCCAAATTACAACGCCATATTCATCCTAAAGAGAAAAAAAAAATAGAATCAATGGTTTATCACTGTCTTATTCTCTCTACAGCTCCGAGGCTTGACTCCTAATTTAAAATACTCATAATAAAGAAAATAAAACCATATGTCAAGCCTATAAGTGGCGTGTTGTCTAGCGATTCATTTCACCTCCATATCAGACTCATTAATTCTTTATTTCTTTTGCTCTCCTTCTCTAATCTTTACCAAATTCGATTCAGATTCTTTGTTCTCTACTCTAAACCGGGAAAGGTGGAGAGGAAGAAACGATCAAAGAGCAAGGAGACATGTCTTGTGACAATGGCTTAGCTTTCTTCCCTGCAAATTTCAGTCTCCAAGGCCATCACCAAGAAGAAGAAGATCATCCCCAATATCTTCTTCCTTCTTGCACTCCACCTCAAGACTTCCATGGTACACCGCATTAACACCATCCAAATTCTCATTCCCCTGTATTTTTTTTTTTTTTAATTTTCTTATTTTCTCATGATCTGCTCTGTTTTTAGGGTTTCTTGGTAAGAGATCTCCAATGCCGAACGTAGAAGGGTTCTGTAACTTAGAGATGAACGGAGAGGAAGAGTTCTCAGACGATGGATGTAAGATGGGAGAGAAGAAGAGAAGACTGAACATGGAGCAGTTAAAGACGCTAGAGAAGAACTTCGAGCTTGGTAATAAACTCGACTCGGATAGAAAACTAGAGCTGGCTCGTGCCTTGGGGTTACAACCAAGACAAATAGCGATTTGGTTCCAAAACAGAAGGGCACGGTCCAAAACAAAGCAGCTCGAGAGAGACTACGATGCGCTCAAGCGTCAGTTCGAGAGTCTCAAAGACGAGAACGATCTCCTTCAATCTCAAAACCAGAAGCTTCAGGCTCAGGTAACAAAACTCTGTTCTGTCTTTTTTTCCACAACAATTATTTATTTAAATTTATTTATTTATGCAGGTATTAGCATTAAAAAGCAAAGAACCAATAGAATCAATCAATCTGAACAAAGAAGAAGGTTCATGTAGTAACAGAAGTGACAACATCTCCGGTGACATCAGACCTGGCCATCCACCGTCTTCACCGACAGCTACAACGATGCAGTTTTTTCACAACTCGTCGTCAGAACAGAGAATGGTGAAAGAAGAGAACAGTATCAGCAACATGTTCTGTGGAATTGATGACCAAACTGGATTTTGGCCATGGCTTGACCAGCAACATTACAATTGAATTTGGTCGATTTTATTTTGGTTATCATGTTTCAAATTCTTACGTTTATTGAAGTGGTCAGAGGAACCCATTCACGTTTCAAGAATCTTATATGCACCAAACAAGCAAAATGTCACACTAATTGTTTGGGTAATAAGATGTAAAAATGAGGCAAAATTCATATATTCTATAGCAATTGATTAATCATATGGGGCCAATGATTAGACACTAAAAAGTCTGAACCATGTGGCTATATATCGTACAGCTCATATACAGAAACGCTCAGAATATTTTTAAAACACCACCAAGAAAGACTTTTCCATGTTACAAACTGTGTATACTAATGGTTATAAATCACTTGGGTGAAAAATTAAGAACATAACTTAGATAATGTTCATTCCAAGAATTTATTGAAATATTTGATTAAGGGTGGCTATCAAAACCCTAGCTAAACATGTTTTCCCATAGAGTTATTGACATTGTTTGGACAACAAGGTTAAATTTTAGGTCGGTAAACACATTTAAATGAAACTGCAAAAATATATGAACGTACGGTTATAGAAAACATGTTGAAAAAAGTGAAGGAAAGAGCATCAAATTACAGATTTCGAGGAGAGGATGCAGACAAATAGGGTTGGAAAATGTCCATTCTCTTTCTGAAACTGGACCCAAACACTGACATTAATCAACGACTCTAAGGTGAATAGAGTTTCATTGCTATCAAAACAAAGCGATTAATTAAACAAATATTGTGGAAAATGTAAAAGGTAAATAGAGTTTAATTAATATCAAAACAAAGCAATTAGTTAGAGTTTGATTGATTACTAAGTTTACGGGATGAGTTAAAATATTGATTGGGGAACAAGAAAGCGACAGAATCTGAAAACCAAGAAGATTATCTTTGTATTAAAACGTTGACAACTAAATGCCGAGGGAGATCAAGCTTGTAAACTGCGCTGTTCTAGATTTTTAAATGCAAGAATCTTCATGGGATCATGTGCATTTCCTTAATCTAATGTTTTCATCTTTGTTGCAAAGATCTTACAATATTCTCCCATACGTATAAATATGAAAGTTTTGGCATTTTAGTGATAATTCTGCATATGCCAACACGTATTTCCACTCCTCTACTAACAAATATATATATTTAAAGACATTAACCAAATTAAGAATTGCCTGTAAAGAAGAACTAGGTATGTGGCCATGTGCTTGAAGGTTTATTTCCCTAGTTAACTACTCAGTTTCAAATGGACAGGTAGATCACAAAATAAAACATAAAAGTAGAACTAGATAAGAGTACAGTTCATTTGTTTTTATCGTATGTTGTAAATATCTAATTAGTTGTTATAATTCATTCGTTAACTACAATCTGCAGTAACCATTTGCATATAGTTTGGTATTGTATTAATGCCTAGATATTTATAAACAATGTATATTATTTAGTGAGTTGAGAGAGCATTACTTGGAATATACAGTTTATAGCTGTGTGACTTGTGTCATAATATTTTCTTTAATAATTTAGGATTTCTGAATGAAATCTGGATTTATGTTTAAGATATGCAACTACTGTAAAGCTTTGTAGTGTTTAAGAAAGAGTGTGTTAAGTGAACAGTAATCTTTGTGAAAAGCAAGAGAGGAAAATGTGAAAATAATTAGAAAACAACGCCTAGGTCACTCTATCGTTTTGTAGAAAATTTTGGAATGTTTATAAAAGAACAAACAGTTACTGGGACATCGTATATATATGCACTATGATATAATATATATTTTGACTTAGTGTGCTTTTTTCATCCCAAAGGATTTCTTGTAAATTTTGCCTAGTTGGCATTTCAAAACAAAAACACAAAGAGAAAGAAAAAAAAAAGAATAAAGAGAGATGGGATTGGGATGCATGTGACTGGCAATGACACGAGGATAGTGGTTCGATGTTTTGGACTTTGTTTAAAGAGTTGGCAAATGAACACTCGTTGCCATTTCCCATTGCAATGCACTTTAATAGTATATTTTCCTTAGTGACCACACAAAAACGTAGTAATTTTCCTTTTTGTCAACGGCCGAAACCAATTTGGAGTTTAGAAACCGACTTTCGCGAGGACTCTTCTCGTTTGGCGAGTGAATGCCTAATCAGTATATACTATTTGTTCACCTGATATTAAATCTCCACAAACTACTTAGAGTGAAATATTTCAGATGGCCAGATGCTCTTGCATATGGTAAACAGTTGAAAATACTATTTGCTTTAAATATTTTATAGTGGTAAATAATTTATTTGTGAACTGATGTACTGATAATAAGATAGTAATCGAATCGACCAATCATAATTTGATTTATCACTTACGGAAGTGCACTATTGAGCGTGTCGGAAATCAGCTACATAGCCTACATCAATCCAAGATTAAAAGCGTTTTTGGGAATATAATACTTTTGTGATTTATTGACTTCTAGGTTTATGTGGTTATGGTCTTTATGGATCATGAATCTGGACGCCTTTATCATAACATACCTGCTGGATTGTAATGTTCTTATAGCTTATAAAAATCTCAAAATTTATGGGCTTTCAGTCCAATGATAGCTACACATTTGAAATTCATAGACATAGAAGAATATATATATTTCATAATTTCACATTTCAAAGACTGAATCACGGCAGGTTTCACATGTATTCTTCTACGTCTATGAATTTCTAATGTTAAGCTAGTTTGGGGATTAAAAAGTGAAATAGACAAGACATTTTGAAGACTGAACCACGGCAGGAAAGAATAAAATAATGGGCTGGGCTGGCTACAGTATGGGCATCTTATAAGCTAGTCTGGGCATTAAAAAGGAGGTTGAGTTCATTACGAGGACGTATGCATGAAAAGAGCCAAAGAGAGCAACGTCCGGTTCCCCTCGCAGCCACATCTTTACATTTTAACTAGGCAGTAATCTCCGCCTTGCCTGAAATGAGACTATTAACTACTTATTTTTTAGATAAGAATACATTAGTTCTGCTTAATCTACATATCGGTTCGGTTTTCGATTTTTAGTCTTCTAAATATAACTACCATTGTAAATCCATAGTTATTTTGTTTTGTTCGGTTAAAATGAGAGAATTTTTTCATTTTTTTTCAGTGATAAACCCAAAACTATTATTATTTGTTTGGTTTTATATTATATAAATTTTAGACTGTTATGATGTCGAACCATTGATTTCATTTTACAATTTCTAAATGCAAATCAAATCAAATCAAAATAATAGTTGAAGAAAAAACATCTAATATTATTTGTGTTGTTTGTACAAACAATTTTAAGATTAAGTATTTTATATAAGATAATCTAATATTATTTGTGTTGTTTGGACTTTCATTTATGTTAGACATAATAGAAAAGTTGTATATTTATACTCATAGAAATTTGTTTTTTTATTGAGTTTAATAATATAAATTTTATAAATAGTATTTTATATACTTTATTTTTAATAATATTTTTATTATATTAAGTTTTAATTCCCTAAATCTAATATAATTTATAAAGTAAAATAATTTGATTTTTTTTAATGGATATAGAGATTCCTCTGTTTTTATTTCTTTGTTATTGTTTAAAAAATAATGGATATTAAGAAAATACACAAAACAGTTTATATGGAAATGGTGTATTAATTTCTATACAGAAAATACACAAAATAATTTTACTATTTATAATTTATATAGGTCTAATACACCTTACTAAAGTCACGCTGTATCTCCGACGAATATGAATTAAATGTCATATATTTGTACCTTGCTCATCACACTTCGACATATATATATATATTACCATAAACCAAAGATGTAAAATATATGCAAATCCACTATCATTAACCGCCTTGCCAATAACTCAATGTAGCAAAATATTGTCAAAACACACACGCAGCGGTTCCCTTCGGTATTACAAAAAATGATTTTGTAATTCAGTTTAATAGGCTTAACCATAATAATTAAATTTCATCTACGACAAAATCTTGCGTGCATGAATATGCAGCCTCACATAACGAACTCCAAAATGTATAAAATCAACAAAACCTTGCACGTAAGATCATAAGCTATGACACAAACAAAAGTTATGCCCTCTATCGAGAACTTGATTTCTTAGCTGACATAAGCTACATTTTATATAACATCAACAAAATACGTGAGCTACAACATCAACGAAATCTTTCACTGACATAGTTGTCGAGAACTTGATTTATTAGCTGCCTTTAGTTTCAACCTCCACGCAGCAAGCTTTATTTACGGTTGCTGCAAAGGGGAGATGCTGAAGCCTGGATGGAAGAACATTTAATAGAAAAAATTGGGGGGGCAGCAAGTAAAATCTTGTCTGGCATCGCTCGTAGGATGGCAAAAACCATGTCACTTTTTCGTTAAATTCATAGTAGTCATCTTGGATAAACGCTAATGTGAAATGTGGAGTACCATTGATGATAGTACGCGATCATCGGGAACAACCTGTTGTTCATGGCCGTCGATCCTTTCTCAAGGGTATCATTGGGTATCATACCCTTTAGAGGCAGACCTTCTAAGTTTTTACTAGGCAGTTTAGTGCTTTGCAACACTCCATCTCTAGAAATGGCCCCCTAACGCCCATATCTAGAACGCCCAGGCTACACCACCACCACAGCGACTTCCACCAGACCATGTTATCAGTCTTATATAGCACGTGCTGGTCCTTTGTGGTTGAACCAATTAATCCAAGAATAAGCAGTTGTAGACGTTGCACCAGACTGAGACTCCTCGAAGCTTTTCAAAGTAGCAGGCTCTCTTGAGGTGTAATGGCCTCTGTTTTATTTTGGATAGACCACTCTGTTTTGAGCTCTTTATATCTTTGCTGTTTTTTATATGTTTCGGCTCATTTTAAGACTCACTTTCTCTCCTCTTTCGTACATTTTGTCGAGATTGAGATGTCTCTTTTACCATAATGAAATAAATTGTTATGATAAAATTTACTACGTGAAAGATGAGAGATAGAGTTGCACAACATATCTACCCGTTGCAAAAGAAACAACGCGTTCTTGAAAGAATACGGTATATAAAAAAGAAAAAAAAAGAATACGGTATATAAATTTCAAAAAAAAAGAATACGGTACATACTTTTGCTATGCTATTGTCAACAATTACACCCACAATGATGTTCAAAAAGGAAAATTTCGTCGATAGTAATATGTGAGATTTGTAACATTTCCCTTCCACATGATTTTTCCGACCTATTATGACCCATTTACCCTAATTAATTATACTTTAGTGAGATCAATAAACTTTGATACGAAGTCTGTTGAAAGTATTATGTTTCAAAGATGTATATATTTTTACAAGAACACAAACGGAGGTTTTCTACCTCAACTCAAATAATCTAATATATCCCATTAACAATATCCAGACCAGTCTTCGTCAAACACTATACCATTATACAAAATCAAACTTTAGGAACTAAAGCTATGTAAAATGTAAGAATATATATTTTAGATAAGTTGAAGTAGACTAAACCAGCAATGAGTGGTGCACACGTCCGTTTCTGTTTGACCAAACATCAATTACAAAGACCATATCAATTCCTTTCCCTTCTCTTGCACATTTCCCTGTCCCTATCCTCTGTTTCTTCTTCCCCTTTTCCCTTTGTTATTTTTCTTTTCTATTTGTTTTGTTTATATCCTCATCAAGATTTGTAGTCTCACATCGTTGCTTCATCAAAAACAACATTTTGTCACATGATTTTCTTTCTCGTCTATCTCTGATTCTCTTTAATGGGCAATTGCTTTGGTTCATCTGCAAAAGTAGATAGCAGAGAAAGTCCTTACTGTGGTATGTAAAAATACACCTCTCCTCTCTTTTCAATTAAGTTGAGGCAACTATTATTAGATAAATTGTTTATATTATCATCAGGATCCTCAAGAATCTATGCCAAACCGAGTCAATCGTCTCGCCTCTCAAGCATAACCATACCACCATCATCTTACATCGATGACAGGAGTCCCACCTCTCTTCCCACACCGAGAAGTGAAGGAGTGCTCTTAGCATCTCCCACGCTAAAGGCCTTTACGTTTGATGATCTAAAGACAGCCACTAGAAACTTCAGACCCGATAGTGTTATCGGTGAAGGTGGTTTTGGTTATGTTTACAAAGGATGGATCAACGAACGCACTTTAACGCCTTCAAAACCAGGATCAGGCATCGTCGTTGCTGTCAAAAAGCTTAAAGAAGATACGCCTCAAGGCCACAGGGAGTGGTTGGTAGGCTCATCAGCTTTGTGTTCAAGAATCAGCTTTAGCCATAGAAACAAAATCTAAATATTATAAGGTGTTGTTGATTTTTCTTTACAGGCTGAGGTTGACTATCTGGGGAGGCTTCACCATATGAATCTTGTGAAGTTAATTGGATATTGCTTGAAGGGTGATTACATTAGGCTTTTGGTATACGAGTACATGCCCAAGGGAAGTTTAGAGAGTCATCTCTTTAGACGTAAGTAAGATCTATTGTTTCATTATAATCTTGGCTTAAAAGATTCAAATGTCCGCTTGTGTATATTAAATAGTAGTATATATTTGGGGGTATATTATGTAGGTGGGGCAGACCCGATTCCGTGGAGAACAAGGATGATAGTGGCAATTAGTGCGGCGAGAGGGCTTGCTTTCCTTCACGATGCACAAGTCATATATCGTGACTTCAAGGCTTCCAATATTCTACTGGATTCGGTACGACCGAATTAACAACATTTAACATGTGTTTGTCAAATTTATATCTTTAAAACTTTGAGGTCCAATGATAAATGGATAGGACGATCTTGTTTACAATTTGGTTTTTATACTTTTTTTTTGCTTTTTTCTATTAATGTAGAAGTTAATTATGTGAAACCAAATAAAAATATTTGTACTTTTTATGATTGAATAATAATAAGTATTTATATATACTATTTAATATACACATATTTAATTAAATTATAAATATTTGTTGATAGCAAAATTTCTGTTTAATTTGGTTCGATTACTATAAAGTTTTGTTAAAAGATCTAAAAATGATCGATTATAACTTATAAGCATATTTTGATTTAAGAGAGATTCATCGGTTTTCATCCCTTTGCAGGACTTCAATGCAAAGCTTTCTGATTTTGGTCTGGCGAGAGAAGGACCAAAAGGAGACAGAACACACGTATCAACCCAAGTGATGGGAACTCATGGCTATGCAGCACCTGAATATGTCGCCACGGGTCGAATAACCACAAAAAGCGACGTCTACAGCTTCGGTGTGGTCTTGCTCGAGTTACTCTCGGGACGTCCAACTGTAGACCAATCGAAAGTCGGAGTGGAACGAAATCTAGTGGATTGGGCAATACCTTACTTAGGAGGAGCTGATAGAAGGAAAGTGTTTAGGATAATGGACACAAAACTTGAAGGACAGTATCCTCACAAAGGGGCTTGTTTGGCTGCTAATATTGCGTTGCAATGTCTCAATCAAGAGGCTAAGTTGAGGCCAAATATGTCTGACGTATTATGTACTCTTGAAGAACTTCAGATGACGAGTTCTACTTCAAAGACGGTCATGAAATTGACATCTTCTTCCTCTCCGCTGGAGGAGAAACGGAGAGTTAAAGCTCCGGGTGCTTCTTTGATGGTGACTCGTCGGAGAGGTCCACGTGACAGGTGAAGCAGCAGCCGAAGATAGTTTAGGTCTTCATTATGAGTGTATGTATTTTTGTTTTTGGAAAGGGTGCGTCTTTAACATCACATTATATATATTACATCTAATATATTAATTTAGGGATTGGTTTTTATCTACTACTTTAAGTTGTCATTTAAATTTGGCCTGTTTCATAAATGTTACTAGAATATACCTACTTAAATCTAACCAAATATTAAC
Organism: Brassica nigra; assembly: GCA_016432835.1. Taxonomy (NCBI): domain Eukaryota; kingdom Viridiplantae; phylum Streptophyta; class Magnoliopsida; order Brassicales; family Brassicaceae; genus Brassica; species Brassica nigra. The sequence continues at coordinate 51,299,093 of CM028248.1, read as the reverse complement.
CAACATAATTAATTAAACTACGTGTATTGCAAACAAGATATTTTTTACTTTTACCTAAACAACCGTTTAACAAATGTGCATACGTGTATTGCAAACAATATATACTCGTGGTTTACTATTATATTATACTATAGTTATGATAACTATGCTCTTCCTAGACCAGAATACTTTATTTACATCATTGACGTGTTTGTACTTTATTTACATCATTGACGTGTTTGCTACTTGGCAATGTGTGAACGCTCTTGCCCAAATAAACTCATGTTCTAATACCTTAACACCTCAAGAATTAATTTGAACGTGTCAATGGGACTAAGAGCATGGAGTTTTAAACCGATCTGGTCGGTGCTTTAGATATGCTGTGTTTTATAGAAGTCTTTCGGTCATGCATGTGGTGATGAGTAGTTTAGTAATCACAAACCAACCATATAAAAATTTGGTATTTGTTTGTACCAACATGCACATGGTGAACATATCTTTTAAAAGTATTTTAAAAAGATTTTACATTCTGCAAAACCACGTCTAACAAATAATCCTAACAAAACAAGATATTTTTTTAACTTTACCTAAATCTTTTTTTTTTAAACATAGATGGATATTCTCAAACAAATTTCTATATATTCTCATCTCAATAATTATCACATCCCCAACAATATAGGAGTTACATATCTATTATTCAATTCATAATAAAAGTAGATTTGATCAAATCTACGTTAAATATCTTAAATAAAAAAATTTGTTGGAGCATATTACACGTTGTTTCGACACAAATATCTGACACAAATATCTCATATCTTAACAAAACATTTCAACTGATTCAACAAACTACTAAAAATCAGAATATGCCTAGAATCAAATCATTATAACTACACGTAAATATGATTACTATAAATATGCATTCAGTTCCTACTACTTTCTTCAACTCAAAATCGATAGACAGCTCAATCATCTGTTGGCTAAAAAACAAATGGCTATGGTTACACCCAATCCTGTCCGACAGTTGAACGATGTCAAGCCATTCAAAGATGCTTGGAAAGTAGAAATCAAAGTTCTACACTCATGGGCTCAGCACTCATCTTATGCTGGAGGGAACTCTATTGATTTCATTCTTGCGGATAAAACCGTAAGTGTACTGATATTTACACGGTTTTGTAAATAGATTAGATTGTATTGTTTTACTGTCTAAGCCGATTTTGATTGTTTTCTTTTAAAATGTAGGGTGTTAAGATACATTGTACATGCAAGAAGAACTTCTTTCCTCGGGTGAAAAAACTCCTGGTTGGTGAATGGAAGTTTATTGAGAATTTCAAAGTTACTCCAGCTACCGGAAAGTACCGACCCACAAGCCACAAGTACAAGATTTCCATCACAGCCAGTACCAATGTCTCAAACTCCGGCCTGAAAATGGAAGATGATTTCTTGACGTTAACTCCTTTACAATCAATCATCAATGGAAGTCTCGATGCAAACTTTTTAGTTGGTAAATACATATATCGTTTGAGTTCATGTGATCAGTTGAACTTTTTACCATTACTTTCTTTTATTGCTTTAGATGTTATTGGTCGTGCCATTGATATTGGAGATCTTCAAGCTGTACAAGTGGGTGGGAAAGAAAAAAAGAAACTGGAACTTACATTGACCGACACAAAGTAAGTTCAATAACTTCATAAGATTTGTTGAAATCTTACTATACGTGTCTTCCGTTATTCTAACTGTCCACCATATGGTTATCAGTGATCAACACATTGGATGTTGTCTTTGGGGTCAATTTGCTGAAAAAATGATAGCTGCTTTCAATGATGGTGAAGAGAACAACATTCTCTGTTTGTTGAGATTTGCTAAAATCAATGTCTACAAGGGTATGTTTCTGACCATAAGAGCAAATTTTTGTACATTATCTTTTTTTTTATTAGATAAAAATATTATTTGTACACATGTGAAAACTTACCAACGATTTAGTTTTGTAGATTATAATTTTTGATTTTTTATTAGGTAACAAATATTATTTGATATTTACACAAACTTACCAACGATTTATTTACTGCACCCTTAATTTTTTATTTTTTGAAGCTAACAAATATTATTTTATATTTTTTGTAGGACAAGTGCAAATAACAAATGCATTTGATATTTCCAGTATGGTCATCAATCCAACCGGATTTGATGTGCAAGATTATCCAGCAATGTATATTTTTATATATTTTCCATATTAACTTCTATTATAAAAGATATTAATCATGTGATCTATATTTAGGGTCCCAAATAATGAGCTTGCAATCTCAAGTGGTAGTGGTGAGATTGAAAATCCTAAAACAATCAAGCGCCAAACAGAGAAGTGGTCTCTTTATCCAGAGAGGTCAATATTGGATATCCTAATGTCAACTGAGGTTAGTTTTATATAATTAGCTAAACAATTCCAATGCGCTACAAGATTACTGACATTAGATTTTTTGAAGATTGAGAAATGTGTTGTTAAGGCAACAGTTTATGCAATAGACACAGACTGGGCATGGTATCATTTTGCTTGTGTCAAGTGCAACTACAAAAAGGTTGACAACATAACAAAGAAGGATGTGGTGACTGTGAAACATCTCTGGTATTGTTATACATGCAACCATTCTGTGACAAAAGTTGCACCTAGGTAAGTTTCTTATATATTTAGTCATAAGATGTTCACCCTTTTTTTATTATTGAATTTCCAAACTTTTTAAAAAATTTAACAGGTTCAAGTTACATCTACTTATAAGGGATGAAACTGGTGAAACTAAGGTTATGTTGCTTGATACTATTGCTGAGCCAATTGTTGGAGTAAGTGCTGAAGTGCTCCTAAATGGTTCTCTGGAAGAGGTAATTAGAATCGTTAACTCTAAATTTGTTATTTTCGGTTTATAATTTTGCTTTGGCGTTTATCATTCTAGAGTTGTATGATGGATAACTATTTAGGTTGATGATCCTGAAGACTTGCCTGATGCTATAAATGCTCTTATTGGGAGAACCTTTAAGTTTGGTGTTCATGTTGGCAAAGACAATGTTGACTATGGAGCTGATATATTTACCATTGGTGGGACTTGGTCTGAGAATGAAATAATATCGGAGTCTGAAGATGACAACACTCTGGACTCTACTCATTCTTCTGGACAGGTTTGTATATTATGTAACATATTTAACTGGTTATGGTTTTAATAATATAATTTTTATATTATTTTAAGGTTTCTTTGTTGAGCAATGAAAGTGAAACCAGAGGTGCAACTTCAACTCCAGTCTCCAAACGTTCAGGAAGTTCAATGGACAGTCAAATTGGTGACCTGTCCAGTACTTCGAAGAAACAGCGCTTTAAGAACATCAAGCTGGAAAAGAATGGTGGGGAGTAGTTAAGGGCTGCGTTAATCTTTGAGGGTGGACTCTGCATGTTTTAATTATTCTCTGTTTCAGTTTTTTTGCTTCAGTATTTTAGACTTTTGGTTTTTTTTAATGTTTCAGTATTTTAAACTTTCGGTTATTCAGTATTTGTTTTTGTTTTCCCAATAATTTGAGTTTCAATAAAGTTGAGTTTCATTTAATTTTTCTTCAATGATTATGATATTTGTTGAATCTATTGTTGGACATTTTGCCCTACGATTAGTAATACTGAATAAATAACTGAGAGTTTCAATAAAGTTTACTTAAACTATTATAAACTTCAATTTTTTACTTTAAATACGGTGTAGAAATGTTATAGCTCTTCATGAATCTAATGTCTATAAGAGCAAACCATAAAAAAATGCAAATTGTCTTAATATATAAGTACTATAGTAAGAATATTTTATTATAACAAGTTTTTTAAAATGTATAAACTTGTGGTTTACTATTATATTATACTATAGTTATGATAACTATGCTCTTCCTAGCCCAGAATACTTTATTTACATCATGGACGTGATTGCTACTTGGCAATGTTTGAACGTTCTTGCCCAAATAAACTCATGTTCCAATACATTAACACCTCAAGAATTAATTCTAACGTGTCAATGAGCCTAAGAGCATGGAGTTTTAAACCGATCTGGTCGGTGCTTTAGATATGCTGGGTTAATGAGATTTAGAAGAGCTAACATGGTTGGAGATCCACACACGTATTGACTTATTTCCCAGCCGATTCAATTATTAATTTAGAAAATACTAACGCATGTTTTCTAGAAGTCTTTTGGTCATGCATGTGGTGATGAGTAGTTTAGTAATCAAAAATAATATTATAGTATAGCAGAGGATTTTGTATAGTTATAAATATAGTACTTTCTTTTGTATAGTTATAAATATAGGACAACATCTCAAGATATTTTGATTATGTTATAAATGTAGTACACGATTTATAAACTATAAGAGATCAGGTTAGCTATAACAAATACATTAAATATATAACACCCTGCGTGTGAAATCCTTGGTAATATATCCTATAACTGAATTGATCGTGTTTAAACCACCTGATATTACATGTGATCTATATAGAGAATCATAACTAATTAATTTGTTTGATTAAGTTTGCTAATTCATCCCGCCTTTGCACTTCACTAAAACATTTCAAAATTTTAATGGTAAAGCAAGGTTACCAACATCAATCGATCACCAAAACTGTCAGCAGTCTTTGATATTACTTTACCTATCAAAAAGTTTTGATCTGGTAAGAAAACTATTGCTCACTGCTTGATTTTACTTCTTAGTGTCGAAATCTATTATATGAACCTTTTAATCAATCAGTTTTGTCCACATGTACTTTGTGATATGCAGAGAATGAAAAGAAAGGACTCAACCCCCCATGGCGTTAAGGGTCATCAATATGGCTCACATTCTGCATCTAAGCAAAGACGTCTTGCTTCCCAATCAAAAGATATCCCTTTGACTTCTGTTTTTGCAAAACTACTGAAGGATGTTAGCAAAAAAAGCATTGCACCAATGACACAGGAATATTTAAATGCAAGGAACAAACAAGGTGATTTGATCTATAAACTATGCACATTTGCGACCCGTTCTTTTATATAGTATACACCTTCGCGACGGGTATTTTTTTTGGTTAAACTCACATCATAGTTTTGGTTACTTGGAACAGATGTTTTTCACAGAGATAACAATGTCATCCCTAATCACCGGAAAAGAAATCAAATGCATGAAGGTATATGTTGTATACTGCTTAAAGTTTTAAAGATTAACAAACAGACTGTTTATCTATTGAGACTATAACGTGTAACATTAGATAACACAGCATATCTATCTTTTTCATACAGCCATCAAAAATACATACACTGGATCATGTCCAAGTCAGCTCACATTTGAAAGAAAAAACATGCCAATACCAAGAAAGTTTTCGTCCAACAACAAAGAGATGCCAAGAGATTTAGGAAGCCTTAAGAATCCTGAATTAGACCAACATCTTTCAGAAAAATCTCAAGAAAATGAGGGTATTTTTCAATATTTCTTCACTTATCATACTTAAGTATCAGTTATGATACTAAGACTGTTTATATATTTTGCAGATTTAATGGACACCATGGATGAATGTGATGATCTAGAATTTGAATGTAGTAGTCAAGAAACATATTTTTCCGATACTGATGATTCAATTAATGAAGAATCTATTGAGCTGGTACCAGATAAAGATGACCAGTCTGAACGAGTTAGTTTTCTCGCAGCTCTGTTCAAAAAAACTTTCACTGAGGTGAAGACAAAGAGAGTGAAACCAACAGCACCCAAAGAAGATGGTTTGTTTAATTATCACAATTCATTTTCTCCTACAGTCTAATATCTTAAACTTACTTTCTTGCATATGATTATCCAGATTACGTTGATGAGGGTGACCCTACTGAATCTTGTGGTTATTGTGGAGCTATAATGTGGTATGGTGAACGCATACGGAAGAGTGAATATAGACGTAAACCTATATTTACACTCTGTTGCATGCAAGGTCAGGTCCAATTGCCACTATTAAAGAAACCTCCTGATGTTCTAATGAACCTTTTAACGGGAAATGATAAGCTGAGTAAACATTTTCAAAAGAATACAAGAGCATATAATATGGTTTTCTCATTCACTTCTCTTGGTGGGAAAGTAGAGAATTCTGTTAAAAAAGGTAGAGGACCACAAATGTTGGTGCTGCATGGTGAAAACTATCATTTGATGGGAAGTTTAACTCCACCTGAAGGAAACTATGCCAAGTTTGGACAGCTATACATTGTTGATACAGAGAATGAAGTTGAGAACAGATCTAATGCTCTGGGGTAACTAATTTGATAAATGTTTATAAGTAATTTTCCGTCTATAATTTCTTCTTGCAACATTCTGATGGATTTTGTGTATTTTTCAGTGGACGCAAGAATTCACGGTCTGAGAGAGCAGATGCCGGTTTGAAGAAAGAAATTATTCTACCTATTATGAAGATGTTGAATGCTGTTAATCCATATGTAGCACAGTTTCGATCAGCTAGAGAGAGATTTCGAATGGATCCTGAGAAGTCTTTCCATATGCGAATTGTCAGTAGAAGTGACAAAGATGGACGGACGTATAATATGCCAACAGCATCTGAAGTTGCTGCATTGATCCCGGGAGATTTTAATTTGGGAATGGATAAGCGGGATATTGTTCTACAGCATAAGTCTGGTCGGCTTACAAGGATTGATGAGATTCATATTTCTTATCTAGCTCTTCAATATCCTCTGCTGTTTGTTTATGGAGAGGATGGTTACAGGGTTGGTATTAAAAAGGGTGTCACAGAAGCTTCAAAGAAACTCAAAAAAGATACTATCAGTATGAGGCAGTATTTTGCTTTCCGGATGCAAGAGCGTGCAAATGAGTCACATGCTCTGCTTTATTCCAGAAGGTTATTTCAACAATTCATAGTGGATGCCTATACTACAATCGAATCTAACAGACTGAGGTATTTGAAGCTTAACCAGACATGCTTGCGTTCAGATAGTTTTGACTCGATCAAGGAGTCTGAAAATGCTGGCATATCGGACATGAATGAGCAAGGTCAACAATTTATTCTACCAGCTACTTTCACTGGGGGTCCAAGATACATGAGGAATATGTACTTAGACGCTATGGCTATTTGTAGACATTTTGGTTTTCCAACATATTTCATCACCTTTACATGCAACCCGAAATGGCCTGAACTTACAAGATTTCTGCAAAAGAGAGGCTTGAATTCAGATGACAGACCGGATATTATTTGTCGGGTCTTTAAGATGAAACTCGATTCTTTGATGAATGATTTAACAAAGAAGAATATTTTGGGAAAGACATCTTCATGTAAGTTCTTTTACAACTCTTTTTTATTGAATCATTTTACTCTTTTAATTAAACTTAAATTTCAGGTAATTGTTTATATTTTTCTGGATGTTCTGAAAACTAATCAATTATTGTTGTTTTTCCTATTTCAGCTATGTACACTGTTGAGTTTCAAAAAAGAGGTTTGCCACATGCTCACATCCTGCTTTTTATGCATCCTTCTTCCAAATGTCCAAAAACAGACGACATTGATAAGATCATATCAGCTGAGATCCCAGATAAGACATCTGATCCTGCTCTCTATAATGTTGTTAAGGATATGATGATTCATGGTCCATGTGGAGCTGCTAATATGAATTCACCGTGTATGGAAAATGGAGTGTGTCAGAAGAATTTTCCTAAGCCTTATGCTGAGAGTACTACAGCGAAAAAAGATGGATTTCCGGTTTATAGAAGACGCGAGCAATCTGATCGCTATGTTGAGAAGAATGGATTGAAATGTGATAACAGATGGGTCATCCCTTACAACAAGAAACTCTCTCTTCGTTACCGAGCTCACATCAATGTAGAGTGGTGCAACCAAGTTGGTTCTATTAAGTATTTGTTTAAATACATTAATAAAGGAGCAGACCGTGTTACTGTAGTTGTCGAACCAACGGGGCCACCAGTAGCGAATCAGCCGGTATCGAACCCAGCTTTGGCGAAATCAGCATCAGCGAACTCAGCTACATGCCATGTTGGTGACGTACAGAAACAAACTGGACAGATTAAAAAGAATGAAATACAAGATTTCTTTGATTGCAGGTGCATTATTAATTCATGCCGTATATATTCATAAATTACACATAATTGATTGTGTAAAATCTCATATTCTAACTTCTATATTTGCGATTTTTGCAGATATGTTTCTACTTGTGAAGGTTCCTGGAGGATTTTTAAATTTCCAATACATTATAGATCTACAGCTGTTGAGAAGCTGTCATTCCACCTACCAGGGAAACAGCACATTGTTTTCAGAGGAAAGGACAAATTAAAGGACGTTGTCAGCCGTAAACTCATCGAAAACACTATGTTTTTGGCCTGGTTTGAACTGTGCAAAGTTGATGCTTTCGCTCGGACTCTTTTATATGTTCAGATTCCCAACTATTACACATATTCGAAGAGTCAGAAGAAGTTCAACAGAAGGAAGCAAGGTTTCAGTGTTGGAAGAATTAATTATACTCCAAGTAAGCAAGACAGTTCATATTTTTTGAGAGTGTTGTTGAACATTGTGAGAGGTCCTACAAGCTACGAAGATTTTAAAACTTATGATGGTGTTCTTTATGAGAGTTACAAAGAAGCATGTTGTGCCCGTGGATTATTGGATGATGACCAGGAGTATATTAATGATCTGGTGAGGCGCAGTTATGATAGTTCTGCTGGGGTGGTTCGTGACCTGTTTGTTCTAATGCTTCTGTCAAATAGTTTGAGTTCACCAGAGGTGGTTTGGGCACACACTTGGGAACTTTTAGCTGAAGATGTAGAGTATAATCGCAGAATTCAACTAAATCGGCCAGGTACAATACCATCATTTTCTAACAACTTATGATAGTAGTAACTATATTTTTTGAAGTTTATATGAGATGTGTTATTCTACATCGGTAAGAAAAAAAAAAGCATAATTGTTTTGAGTGAATATTTGACATAAGCGTAAATGTTCACCCCTTTTTCATATTTTTATAAATTTGCAGGACTTCTACTAAGTGACAGTGACAAGAAACTATATGCTCTCATAGAGATTGAGAAGCTTATGAAAAAGAATGGCAGCTCACTTTCCTTTTATGAATCTATGCCACAGCTTCCTGACAACGCTAAACCGATGGAGAACGTTTTGATCTTGGATGAACTAAACTACGATCTTGAAGAAATGCAGGCCACTCATGATAGAAATTTTCCGAAGATGACTGATGAGCAAAGAAAAATATATGATGAGATTTTGGGTGCTGTTGTTGAAGAGAGAGGCGGGATGTATTTTGTTTATGGGTTTGGTGGCACTGGAAAAACTTTTCTTTGGCAACTTCTCTCAGCTGCAGTTAGATGTAGGGGAGATATAGTTCTGAATACTGCGTCTAGCGGAATTGCTTCTCTGTTGTTGCCAGGTGGTAGGACTGCACATTCCCGTTTTAGCATACCGATCAATCCAGATGAGTTTACTACATGTACATTGCCTCATGGATCAGATAAAGCTAATTTGATAAAAGAAGCCTCACTTATTATTTGGGATGAAGCACCAATGATGAGCAAGCATTGTTTTGAGTCTTTAGATAGGAGTTTAAATGATCTAATGGGAAAGCACGATACATTACCTTTTGGTGGAAAGGTTATTGTGTTTGGAGGTGATTTTCGCCAGGTTCTTCCTGTTATTACTGGAGCTGGTAGGACTGAGATTGTGTTGGCTGCGATGAATTCATCATATCTCTGGAAACATTGCAAGGTTCTGAACCTAACAAAAAATATGAGATTGTGTTCAAACAATTTGACGGATGCAGAGGCCAAAGATCTGAAAGAATTTTCTGAGTGGATTTTGGCTGTTGGGGAGGGACGAATATCAGAGCCCAATGATGGGGATGCATTGATTGATATTCCAGAAGAGTTTCTAATTATGGATCCAAAGGACCCTATAGAAACTATAAGTCGTTCTATCTATGGAGATACTGATTCATTAAGAGGAACAAAAGATCCTAAGTTTTTCCAACAGAGAGCAATTTTATGTCCAACAAATGAAGATGTTAACATGATTAATGATCATATGTTAGATAAGCTCGATGGTAAGTCAGTCTTTAATTCTAGCATTTTCGTTTCATTTATAAATATTGACACTCATTTGAATTTTTTTTCCATCAGGTGAAGAACGAATTTATATTAGCTGTGACAGTATTGATCCATCTGATCTTACTTCAGTGAACAACGAGGCTCTCAGTGGCGACTTCCTTAACAGCATTAAAGTTTCTGGACTACCAAACCATAGTCTGAGATTGAAAGTTGGCTGTCCTGTTATGTTGCTTAGGAATAGCAATCCTACTGAAGGTTTAATGAATGGAACAAGATTGCAAATAACGCAACTTTTGGATCATATGGTGGAAGCTAGAATCATAACTGGAGAGAAAGTTGGTAAGACCGTTTATATTCCAAGATTGTTGATCACTCCAACAGATAAAAGACTTCCTTTCAAGATGCGTAGAAGACAGTTGCCTTTGGCTGTGGCATTTGCTATAACCATCAACAAAAGTCAAGGACAATCACTTTCTGAAGTGGGATTATTTCTTCCTAGGCCAGTATTTTCTCATGGACAGCTATATGTTGCCATTTCAAGGGTAACATCTAAGAAAGGTTTGAAAGTTTTGATTGTTGATAAAGAGGGGAAGCCGCAAAAGAAAACCATGAATGTGGTTTTCAAAGAGGTTTTCAAAAACCTTGAGAACAGAGAGGAGGAATGATTGTTTTTTTAGAGCTCGTGTTTTTCTTTGTTAGTTTGCGTTATGAAACTTGTGTTTGTTTTTTGGAGTTTTTTCTGTTCTCATAGACTACATTATTTGAAGTTTTCTGAATAATTTAGTCAAAAAAGCATGCATTAACCTATTGATTTTTTTTCATATACATGAAGATACAGTTAATGAAAGTAACTTTATAGAAGTTGTTTGACGTCAAACTAAACATGTTTTGATCAGCAGGTTTGATCCAAAAGAAATAGCAGTATAAAGTCATTCAGCAAACAAAAATATTCATTACAAACATACTTAATATCGGACACATGACTTCCACATTTAGAGCAATAAACTTTCAGTGAACCAAAACCAGATATGCATTGATAAACATTTTTGTAATTCTCAGCCTGTCAAACTCAATCTTAAATCTGACCATTTGTACAATCCTAAAATCTATAGTCCTATGATGATTCTATAGTTTTATCCGATGTTTGACAAAGAAACATAATACAAGATTGTACTAACCTTTCTTCTGACCTTTGTTGGTAGCCTCATGTTCCCTTGCTTGTATCGTAATGGTTCTCTTCTTTTCCATCTTATAAATTATCTAAATATTGACAACGAAACATCAGTTTGTTCTGTTAGATTATTTTGCCAAGAACAAATCAAAAGTTACAAACTATTAGGGTGTCTAAGTAAGAAGATAATAAAGAACTAAATTGTTTCATAAACAGAGTCCACCGAAAAACAGAGACTATTGTAGTAACATATATAAACAACTTATCTTTCATTAATTAGAACCAGGTTTTTCTGTTATAGTTTACCACTACTACTAATGCATAACATTGATAGCTTTACCCATGACATAAGCGAGAATATCAAAGCCATCTCTTTTATTAAAATAACAAAATTAATTAGAGACAAAGATTAGTCAGGAAAGTTACAATCTATTTAATGTTATTTTACTCCATTTTAAAGTCAATTAGAGTGTGAAACAAAATCCTTCGGATAAGTGGAAAACAAACATTCAAATCACTTACAAAATAATAAATAAACTTATCTTTTTTTGTTATCTCGATTGACTTGACGAACCATGTATTTCATTAACTGTCAACCTCTGATTTTGCTTCCGTTTCCTTGCCTGACCGTCTGATCTACAAGTTTGCAAATCTATATCAACAAACAGATTAACAAATCAATTATTTTCACGATTCTTGAACTATAAGAGGTAGGTTTAAAAAATTAAACTTTACTTTTCCTCCGATCAAATAGCAAAGATCATGCATGTCTTTGTTAATTTGCAAAAAAAAAAACGGATTGCATTCATAAAGAACACACATACAGACCTTAGCTTGTGCAGAGCCAGTGACGCATAGAAACTGACTGGAAGTGGGACTCCAGCTCAAGCTCCGAACTTGGTGATAGAAAACGACAGGTAAAAGAAGGGGAAATCATGTCAGTCGAATTGATGAAAAACTACAACGCGTTATCCTTGGAAAGTTGAAACGAAAGCTCTTACTCGGTACTAAGGACAGAACTTCGATAACTTTGAACCCACTTGTGATCTGGGCATGGGCCGCTGCAGATGGTTCGATCTGCCTAAAGGACTGAAGCCTGGAGTTCATCTCTTGGAAATCGTGCATACGAACAGTGTAGTCATACCTACCAGAGAGAAACAAAGTTTTTGTTGAAGATGAATTGTTTTTAGATTGTTTTGGTTCAAAAGAAGAAGAGATAAAGAAACGATAAACTTGAATTAGATTTTATATTATTCACAGCAACAGAAATAAAATATTAATTGATTTCAAGTTGTTTATTCTACGCAAGTTTTTTTTTCCGGACAAAAGTAGTTACACATTAAGGTTTAGATATTGATCAGAGTTTAATAAAATTTTAAATATGTCAAATATATATATATATATATATATTACACAAAATATATAATGTTATATACACATATTATTTATAACATAAATTAAAAATTAAAATTTGACAAATCAATTTCACCTTTAGGTGGTCATCTAGTTTTGTATTTAATTCTCTCTCTTTTCTTTTTAACTTAGATTTCTTGGACTGAAATTTAGACTAGTTCTGAAAGTATGCTGCTGCTAGATTTATGCACGCTGGTACTTGTCCATTTGAGTTGTTAGTTTATCATAAAACGTTGACTTTGGTAAATGGAATTGAATGTAATTTTTATACATATGATTATTCTAATATGATTGTTTACTTGTATATATATATGGTGTAGACATAATAAACATGCAGTATATTTATTTGTATTATATATATATATACTAATAAATAGAAATGTACAACATACTATACGCAAATGCAAAATGAAAATTGGAAAAGTATACGATGAAATCCGTTCCAAAATGATGTTTCTAATTATATATCCATCTAAATTTAATAAGCTTGCACATATATATAACCAAAATAGTTATAAAGAACCTGAAAATAAGAGAAAAGTGCTAGTATCAACTGAGATATACCTTATTTCAGGATGTATTATATTTGAAATCTGTAGAATGGGTCCGGGAGTTCCCCCAAACACTTCAGTGGCAACTTTCATAAGAAAAGGTATTCCCAATGAAGTGATCAGAAGAACTCTAGGAGACATCCGACCAAGAATATTGATTGTTTATATGTTACAGGTGAGCCCTGCATGTATATATGGGTGGAAATATGAACACAAGAGGTTGACATAAGGCTTGAGAAGATGGAAGTAATTAAGTTTCTATATATAGTTTGTCTTGAGTATAAACCCAATGTTCTATGAGAGCAGAGATATAGTAAAATCGTTGATCATATGTCATGGCCAAGGAAAGCATTTTGAATGTAGACGCAAATTGAGGTTAAGGGAAAGAGTAAGGAGAATAGGAATTTTGAAAAAAGTTCTTACGGCTTTTCACAAGATAGAAAGGAAACACGTAGAGATTCTGTTTATATTTTACGTGCTTGAAGTACCCATACCGGCTATTGCTACATTCTTATTCAAAAAAAAAAAACTATTCAATAATTAATGTATTTTTCATTATTTTCATTATAGTTTTGAGAAAACCTTAGTGACATCTTGTTCTTGCGGGGATTAAGAAATGATGAGAAACCAACCGGTCTTCTTATAACAGAAATCGAAATTTCTTTATCAACTAACTAGCTAACACAAAAAAAAAAAGAAAAAAAACTAAATAGCCCCATACGTGGTTCATCGTATAATATGTATCAAATTTATATATTGCATTGAAGAGTTCAAAGTCAAATAGATGATGTAAGAAACAGTTATCTGATAATTATGTAGTACACTGCTACGACCATTCAATGGGAAATATATGTTATACACAATAATTTGATGAGTGGTAATAACAAAAGAAGAAGAAAATATATATAGTATCAGTGAAAAGAATTAATACTTCTATCGTTTCAAAATATTTCAAGCAAACGGAGGGACAAAATAAAAATATTCTGTCAAATATCTAACGAGGTCCAACATTTCGACTCGATTCATCTTTCACATAATGAAAATTCCACACGTTCTTTAACTAAGTTATTCGAATATATGATTATTGGACCCATTATGAAAAATTATATTGAAGAAACAAGAATTGAAGCCTCTTTGCAAATGGCAGCGATATATAAACAGACATGCAGTTAGTATTATTTTATCCGGACAAAGCTAGAAGAGAGTCAAATGTCCCCATGAGTTCCCTTCAACGCTTCATTGTGAACACTCAAATCACATTTATTTTCTTAAATGCATGATCGATTTTTGTATACAACACTGAAGTGTTTGGGGGGACTCTTGGTGCCATTCTGGCGTTGAAGTGGTGACTGTTGTGCCGGTTTTATGGTTTCTTTTAAACAGTAAGTTTTCAGAGTATTTCACATGTTTTCATGAATTGTCTTTCTAACTTATAAATTTAAGGTTCAATGGTAAATGCATAGGACAATCTTGTTTACAATCTGGTTTTAGTACATTTCTTCTTTTGGTTTTATCTATCGTAGAAAGTGAAACCAAATTTGTAGTTTTTACTCTCGAGACGTCCAACTGTAGACCAATTGAAAGCCAGAGTGGAACGAATATGGTGGATTCGGCAATACCTTACTTAGGAGATTGATGGAAAGTGTTTAGGATAATAAAAACAAAACTCGAAGGACAGTCCTCACAAAGGGGTTTCTTTGACTGCTAATGCTGCGTTGCAATGTCTTAATCACGAGGATAAGTTAAGGCCAAATATGTCTGATGTGTTATCTACTCTTGAAGAGAGTTCTACTTCAAACTCGGTCATGACATTCACATCTTCCTTCTCTCTGCTGCCGGAGAAACATATAGTAAGAGCCTAGGAAGTATTTGTACATTCTAGTTGTTAGTTTAACATTAAACGCTGACTTTTACAATTAGATTAGTATTTGTAATTTTTATACATGATTATTATGACATGGTTGAAAACACAATAAACATGCAGTATATGTATTTGCATTAAATATACTAATAAAGAGAAATGAAGAACGTGGCATACTCAAATGCAACATGCAAATTTGAAAAAGGATATAAGATAAATCAGTTGCAAAATAATAGTTTTAATTATGTATCCGTTTGACTTTGATAACAATGGCATGTGGGTAAAATAGTATAATGAAACTGAAAAATAAAAATAAGAGTAACATTATTAACAAAAACAAAAGTGCTAGCCCCAATTGATAATTACCTTATTTTCTCAATAGAAGTTGAGATAAACGACTCAAATCCAGTAGAGTTGAGAACAAGAAGCACGTCGTATGATCATATCAATGAAGCAATAAAAATGAAGTTGGATTTATATAATAAAAATGAAGTTGGATTTATATATTAAATACACAACACAAACAAACAAAATAAAACGAGAATCAATTAAAAGGATTTAGAAGATCAGAGATGGCTTTTCGTGGTGGTCATGGTTAACGAAGACAAGGCGGAACGGTGATATGGTGGGATCTTCAAATCGATTTTGAAAAATTTACAGACCCATACTGTCATAAATAAAACCCTTTCTCTATAATCGTTTAGAAAAATTTACATCTATCCACAAGTAAAGATTCAATCTTGTTCTTAAGAGTCAATCTTGTATAAGTCACGATGAACTCAAACTAGAGAACCTAACCTTTAGAAAATCTCGCCTAATGTTCACACATCAATTCGATTAGGGAACCAACACAAATATTAAAGTTCATAACACTAAAAAGATCCAAACTTTGAAGCAAATTAATCATTTGCCACAATATTAAAATGTATAAATTGAGAGAGAAGAAAGGTTACTGGAAATAGAGGAGGAGGAAAGAGCCAAGAATGTAGCCATTAGTGGAAGCGTAAATAGTGGAGAAGACATAGAAGGAAGAGATGAGCACATTCCACTTTTGAGTGAAAAGAAGGGTAAGATGAACAAAGAACACTCAGAATGTGCCTCTCAAATGGAATGTGCCTATGGCTGAAATTATAAAGTGATAAAATGTCTTAGGGAGTAAAAAATTCAAAAAATAAAGGGATAAAGAGTGGTTGGAATGAAAAACTCTTTAAAAAATAAAGGGATAAAGTGTGGTTGAAGATGCTCTTAGGTGTATTGGTAAGAATGTTTTTATCTTTAAAATATGTAAAATTAAATGTTTTCTTAATCTGTGTGCATAAATTTAGAACGACAAGAAACGGAGGGATTATTTTCTAGATATTTAATCTATTATAAGATTAATATAATAAAAATACGTTGTTCTCTAATAATAATATTTTTACCCCAAGTGTTGACCTTTTACTGGCCCGGCTTCGGTTAATTTTTTTGGTTCAGATTGTCCCCGTGCCACGTGGCAACACATATGTAGGTGAACATGTTGGAGGCAACCACGACACTACTGTTTTTACCGCCGCGAGTTAAGGCAGTTGAATTTGACCTTCATACGGCGTCGTTCACAAGCAAACTGGTAGCAAGCAAGCACGTAACTCTCAAAAAAAAAACCAAAAACAAAAACAAAATAAATAAAAATATCAGTTCGTCTTGAAACCTAAATTAAATTCGATTTGAGAGACGGAAAAGCTCGACGAGTCGGCGGCGGAGTAGTAAACAGTCGGAGCTATGGCGATGCAAACCGGAATCGGCTTATCCAGGATCTTTCTCTTAGCCGGAGCAGGTATCTTACTCAATTTCTCTCTCTCTTTGTGCTTCACTACTAAATGGATCTTCCCTGTTTGTTGGATCGTAAGGTTATACTGGTACGATCATGATGAAGAACGGCAAATTATCTGATATATTGGGTGAATTGCAGGTAACTTACATCAATTTTGCTTCTTCTTTTTTTCTTTCGTGTCATTGAAAATTTTGACTTAAAAGATTTGTACTTTGGATAGTCTCTGGTGAAGGGTCTGGAGAGCTCTGGAGATGAGGGAGATTCTGATGTTTCCGATGCTATAGCTGCCCAGGTTCGTCGGTTGGCTATGGAGGTTCGACAGCTAGCTTCGGCAAGGCAGATAACCGTCATGAATGGAGTTTCTGGTGGTATGTAAAAAAGATTGGAACTTTGTACTTGTTCCGACATATTCTGTCGGAGAATCTTTTTGTTCATTATTTGTCTCTCTTGTTTTTATTTGTTTGTGTGTGTTCAGCAAACTTGCAAGCACTTGCTGTTCCTGCTGCGGCGTTGGGAGCTTTAGGATATGGTTATATGTGGTGGAAGGTGAGGATGAAAGTTCTTTAATCTGATTGTCTCATCGGAGAATTAAAATAATGATTGTCTTTGTTTATTGGTTAGGGACTCTCTTTCACTGACCTTATGTATGTGACAAAAGCCAACATGGCTACTGCCGTGGCTAACTTGACCAAGAATCTGGAGCAAGTTTCAGCCACCCTTGCGGTAAGTCTTGGTGTTTCTGGTGATATATATTAAGCTACAGGGGTAAAGTTTGGATCATAATCGTTTTGTTTTCAGGCTGCAAAAAGGCATTTAACGCAAAAGATTCAGAATATGGACGATAAGGTAGAGAAGCAGATTGATCTCTCCAAGGAAATCAAGAACCAGGTATGAATTTACGATATAGTTCTTACTACTGGCAATTATTAGCGTTCAGTTTTATGTATATGTAGCGTGTTGAAACAGTCTTGGACCAACGAAATGTGATTTTGGTTATGCTGAACAGGTCACCTTGGCTCGTGGAGATATCAACTCGCTTGAGAATGAGTTGCAGTCATTGAATGATTTGATTAGTGGTCTGGTGAGTCCTTTTAAGTTTAATGAGCAATGCTTACGATCGCTATGTAAAAATGATTGCAGCCGTCAAAGACTTAGTCTTATCAAGAATTAGAATTCTCCTTTCTACCATTTCATTTTCCTTTTGGTATCTCTTCTAATGGTTTATTGTCCTGTATCATTTTTTTTTTTTGGCAGGATGGGAAGTTGGACACGCTGGAATACAAACAGGTACATTTATCTTTTAGCCTTGTAGCTGTGAAATCCATGAGGTTTTATTACCTTTGAAATCGAATCATAATCATGGTTTCTTTAATTGAATCACCCTCAGTGCTGATTCTGTTTGTGTTTCTGGTGGCAGGATGTCACAAATGTTTGCATGCTACACTTGTATAACTATTTTGGAGGCAAGAGCACAAAGCTGCCTGATATGGTAGGGCTTCTCTTATATCGAATTGATCCCTCTATATGTCTGTATTAACATCCCTTTTTGCGTTAATGTGATATTCCCTTTATTTTCTTTTTTAATATTTTTGCGAACTTCTATCTTACAGGAGCAGCTTCAACTTCCTGTAAACCAGAAAGCTCGTAATTTGCTTGGAGATGTTGGAACTAAGGTGTCTTTTTATTTATTTGAGAAGTCATGTCAGCTTGAAATTACTCAAGTTAAAAGGAAAACTTCTTCGTTTGCTGATTAACAATATTTCGTCCACTCTGTTGCAGGGTCTGAAAAACTTTGCTGAACAACTGCTTATAAGCAATGACACAGAGGGTGGATCCACCACGGTGAGAAGAATTGGTATAACCAAGGCCAATGACAAGTCGAGGCCAGTGTTATCAAGGTCTGGTAAAATTTGCATAGCGTCTGTATCTATCTAGTAATTTTTGATATATATATATATATATATATAGTATAGAGGCGTGACAAAAGAAAATGTGAATGCAGGGTTACTTCAGCTGGGTGTTGATGTAGAAGTTTCCTGATGGCGGTTGGCTTGCGGGATGTATATAACAACAAAACTCTTATA
Source organism: Brassica nigra (assembly GCA_016432835.1). Taxonomy (NCBI): domain Eukaryota; kingdom Viridiplantae; phylum Streptophyta; class Magnoliopsida; order Brassicales; family Brassicaceae; genus Brassica; species Brassica nigra. The sequence goes on along the minus strand of CM028248.1, from coordinate 51,280,138 downwards.
CAAAATTGTCTCGTGAGCTCACAGTAGTAAGGCTCTCTTATAATTTATTCGTTGGCATGGTTCGTCTCTCCTCCCCCCTAAACTATATCTGGTTTGTACTTTGGAGTATTTAACTTGGATTTTTGTCTATTGTTATGGACATGTGTTGTGTCCGCTTTTCGGACTTTTGAATCAAATAAAATAAAGTTGATGGGGGGGGGGATTATGTCACCTTACCTACACATGTGATGTGAGTGGGGCAACACAAGGCTACAAGCCAAGTTAAGGATAAACAAGGCTACAAGCCAAGTTAAGATAAATTATGGTTTCAGTGACTTTTTATAAACAGTTCCAGGTAATTGCAACTCAAGAGAATTAAACAAATCGATCGTGGTTTTTAAAGTTAATGTGTACGATAGAACTTTTTTATTATTGAAAACAGAGAAGGAAAGGAAAATCTTTTTAATATTTGAAAAAAGAAAACAAATCGATCGTGGTTTTGATACGATTCTTTCGTCCACTATCTTAATTAAAAATTAAATTTAAGTTACTGTCGTTTAGCAATCCATACGCAGTGATACACTGTCATCGTTGGCTTATTTCCACTCTTCTGATAATGATTTTCGTACGATAATATAAGAACAAGCAACTTGTGTTTCTTACTTGCATAGCTCAAATACCATCGGCAAAAAAAAAAAAAAATAGTTGCGTAGCTCGAAGATCTTCTTCCTAAATGGATTCTCTCAACTTGCCTCACGCTTCATCATTCAAGGTTCTTTCTCTAATATTTTTTCTTCTAATTTACAAAATCCAGATCAATTTAATCATCACGATAATTGACTATTTTGTTGTGTAATCAGGGAGCAAGTGAAACATTTCTCCGGAATGTTCTTGAAAGTATACTGAAAACGTACTTGAGGAAGAATCCAACGTCGAAGACGATATGGGAACTAGTTCAGTCGATGGACAACGAAAAGATATGCTACGATCACTTCACTTTCAGGACATTTAAGGTACGACTTTTACTCTTGTAGATTTGGTGAAACTAGCTGTGCAAATTGAAACTCTTTGGGGGTACTCTTTTTTTAGGTAGATAGTTATGGAATAGATTCTTTGTCGAGTTTTTTCATGGATTATGGATACAAAATTGGAGGCGAACTTGATTTTCCAAAGAAGAAAACAAATGCTAAATGGTTTTCTCCTCCGGATGTTCACGTCCCTCATGACGGTCACGGTCTAACCAACGGCCCTTTGCCACGAATCGTTATAGCTGAGGTGCTTCTGGACCAACTAAGCCCTGAATCACAGGTATTAATTAATGTATCTCTTGCCTAATGTTGTTGTTATAAGTTTTGAGATATCAAATTTTGAATACCTGTCCTAATTTATGGTTTAATTAGGGGATAATAAGAAAGTATTTAAAACCAGGAGGTGGTAAGCAAGCGGTTCTGTCAAGTACTTTGGGGTCCTTAATATGGGAGAAGCCTACATGGACCGACTTCAAGCAACTCGCAAAGTATATATCATAACTTTCTAATCAAAATAATCAAAATCGTTATAGTTTTACACTTTTTTACAATAATAAGTTTATCTAATTTACTTTATCTCTATGACTGGTAAAGAGAAAACGAATTTGCGGCATGGACGCTTATCCACGGGTACACGATGAACCATCTTGCTTTTTCGGTTCATCAATTCAAACACCGGTTAAGTGACATCAGATTCATCAAACAGTATCTTGAAGAAAAGGAATTTAAACTCAACAGTGACGGGGGAGTTCTCAAAGGTTTGCAGTTTGCTTTACTTACTCTCATGAGAATATTGATAACCATTATTTTATTGGAATGTGAAATATATTACAGTGAGTCAAGATGGTCTTTTGTTACAAGTATCCTCGATCTCGGACAAACTTGCGGTTGAATTTGCGGACGGTGTAACTGAAACAATCCCGGCTTCTTACATTGAGTTTACTCAAAGACTAGTTCTTCCACAGTTCAAAGATGTACCGTATGATAAGGTAACGAAACGAAAGCTACTACAGAAATAAGCTAATCAAATTAATTGTATTTTTTTGTTCGTCAGCATTATTCATCTTCTTGGTGATACAGATTAAAGAATTTCATAGACGTGAAGCCTTTGAGCTTGATAGCGCTAGCCACATCATGGAAAGCACCCGTTTCACAGCAGAAGTGTAAAACCAGCCTTGTCTTGTTTAGCTCAGTATGTCAAATGTGTTTTGTTTTTATGTATGTTTGAGCTGGTGAGCTAGTGTGAGTCAGAGATCTAAGAGTAATCCAGTGAAATAAACTCTCTTTTTTTCCGCTCTTTCATTAGATCGATGTTTAATAAACATAAAGCTCTCATGGTTTGTATGGGAAGATCTATAAAATCGAGACGGATCCAATAACTAAAATTTAAAAAATCATCAAAAATATTTGATATACAAAACTATCTTAAAATATATAACATTCACAATATTTATTATATTTGTCTTGATTTGTTTTAAAAATGACTTATATCTATGTTTAATTGACTGTACTTGGCATTTTTTTTCTTTTGAGAATCTAATTGAAAAATTTATATTAGTCATTTTTTGTTTATTTTCACAAAAAGAGTTCCCAAAGAAGAAATTGACTAAAGCCTTGACTAGTTTCTCCGCTATCACCGCAAACGTAGCTTTTGTGGTTGGTAGCGGTTGTTGGCGTTTTGAAACAATCATATAAAACGTTACAAATCATTTCAAACCGCTCCGAACCTCTTAAAATCAAAAGCTGGTTCTAACTAGCGTTTGCGGTTATGGATGGTTGCGGAAAGATGTTCTTTTTTTTAAAAAAATATATAAATATAAAATAAAAATTTTAAATTGAAAAATAGAAATACTAAAATGTATGTATTATATTTTAGTTTATATTATAAAATTCTAAACAAAAATATTTTCTATAATTTATAAAAATTTAATAATATAATTTTTATATTTACGTGTAATATTATGATTTTAAAACTTTTAAATTATATATAATATAAATATTGTTAATTGATTATTTAACAGCTGCTGGATTTGGTAGTTAACCAATCATAACTATCCTGCAAACGCATCAATTTCTAACCGCTATACCAGTCGTGCATCTCTTAAAAACACTTAAGACTGCAATCCTCCGCATCTACAAACGTCCGCAACCAGTACCCAAGAACTGCTGCGGTTACATCAGTCAGATCCTAAAAGAAGTTTTATTGAAGATTAAATATATCTTTATATTCATAGGGTCAACTAACATCATACTTAAGGTTGAGAGTTAATGGGCGGGATTTTGGGAGTGAAGTTTAAAATTTTAAAACAGTTAGAAAAAAATTTTTCTAATTTCAAAAAGAAAATTTAAAATTAAAAGTTTGAAAAAAAAATTGAAAAGAAAATCTGAAAATTATAAAAAATTGAATTAAAAACATATAATTCAAAGTTATAAAAATATTATTTTTTAATTTTTATTAATTATATCTATTTAATATCTATAAAGCAAAGAGTAAAAGAATTTTTAACTGTTTGAAATTTTTTTGGTCCTTTTCCTCTTTAAAGTCTCTCTTTGTAACAAAACTTGAGAAAAACTATTTGCAAGAATTAACCTATCAAATATATATATATATATTTCTTTATAAATATTTTTGTGTTTTTACTCTTATCAATTTTCATGATGTCTGAGTGAATTGATTTAATATTTTCACTTTTCGAATCGGCAATCTCTACTAAGATTATATTATAGTCTTTTACTCTCTTTGATCTTCTTGATTTGTGCTCCTTCTGCTGATCATAAAAACATCGTTTCCATCCAAAAAATAGAGTGACTCCACAAACCTTCTCCATGGTTGCCTTCCGGTTGTGACGCTCACCGTCAACTCCCCATGCTACCACTCCCCAGCTTTTACGATTAGGAAGCATATCCACTTCTGGACCAAAAGAAGCCCACTTATCTTTAAAATACAACTCCAGCTCTTATTTCCATGTGCATGAGATCTTGTATAATCGCATGAAGCATGAAGCATGAGCGAGTGATGCAACAGTGGCTTCACATGTGTTTCAACTACTTCTACTCAAGTCACATGTTTTGATGACCCAAATACTATATTAGCGTGTTTAAAATATTATATTAGACCATTGTTTAATACTTCCTCCTGTTTTTTAAAGTTACATATTCTGGGTTTTTCACACTTTTTAATAAAACACATTAAACTTGCATAATTTTTTGTGTTTATCTTTGTTCCATAATTTTAAGCCAATAAAAAATCAATAAGTGCAATTAAGTTTTTTGAAGTTTGCAATTGGATAATAAAACATGCATTGAAAATGGAAAAAAATAGATCTTTTTGAAACAAAATTTTTCTCTAGAATATGTATCTTTAAGAAACAGAGGGAGTACTTTAATACATATAGATGTCAAAAATGTATTATTATTTTATACAAAACAAATATTTACTTTAAAAAGTTAAAAAGACACGTACGATATGCTGATCAAACTCTAGACATTAGATAAAGATGATAACTATTACCTCTATTCCAAGCTATATGAAGTTTTAAATTAGTACAACTATTAAAAATTCTATTTTTACTTAAAAAGTATTATTAAATATAAACTACAAATAATTTAAACAGTTACAAAATAGAATATATAATAGAGAATTGCCCTATATAATATTATTAGTCACCATTACATTAAAATATGAAAATATTTTTATTTTAAAACATCAAAAACTTTTACAAACATTATGTCGAATATAAATCTGTAATATATATAATAATATATGTTCGTCTTGTGTCCTTGGTGTGAAGAGATAAAGTTGATGCAATGAAGGCCACAAGTCAACCGTCAATTTTGATTCGATTCGTTATTCGTTTCGATTCGATCCGAAAAATTCGAATATCCGTAAGCCGTCGAAGCAAAGCAAATATTAAAATTCAATATCCATTAAAAGCGAAGCAAATCACAAATACTAGAAAATTTAGAACCGGATATCCGATCCGCTCTGACATTTATACAAATAGATGTATATATATATAATTAAATATAGATTTTAAATGTATAATTTTATATAGTTATTATTTTAACATATCATTTTATTATTTTATTTACAGATTCAATTATAATGGTATTAGATTAAGAAAAGAATATCAAATATGTATAAAACAACATTTTTTCTGAAATTTTGTGTTTTATTAAAACATATGTGATTAATTTTTAAAATATAGAACATATAGTTCCACTAATTTTATATATTTTACTTTATATTATGTACAATATATTTTTGGAAAATAATTTTTTTATTTTAGATTTACTTGTATCAAACAAAGTGCATGAGATATCCGTAAATATCCGTAAGTATTCGAAAATATCCAAAAAAATCCGGATATCCGAAAAACCGAATATCTGTATTTCTTCGAAGCAAAGCAAATAGGAAAATTAGATATCCGTTAAGTTTGAAGCAAATCACAAATACTGAAAATTATGCTATTATCCGATCCGTGACCATCCCTATGTACCGGTACGGATTCACATGCTTAGTGTTTTTTTTTTTAAATAATCTTAGATAAGTTTGATTAAATTGCTTATAGTTTAGTGAACAAATATAAAAAGTGTCCATGATTTAATCTCGTTTTTATTATTAAAAAAAAAGTTTATTTGTGAAAGAACCAAAAGAAAAAAAATTAAATTTGTAGTAAGATGGTAGAGAAAGATAAGAAGAAAAAGAAGGGGGAAGGATGGGATTTGGTTATTTAGTGAATTATAGTTTTTTTTTTAGGTTATTGAGTCTGGTTTTCCTTTTAAAAAGGGAAATTGCACTCTATATCACAAAAAACTTTATAATTCACTAAGTGACTTTTTAACCTAAAATGCTAGGATACAATGTGTATAATATGTAATAATGCATTTATACCCCATAGAAACCGGTTGCACCGTTCAGAGAAAATAATTAAAATATATAATTATTTTTACTTTTTTCGTGTTACTTCGTCAACCTTTCATTGTCACAGAAAGGTAAAGTTACCTTATTGAAGAACAGGCTCGGCGAATCTCTCAGATCTGCGGGTACAGCCGCCAATAATCGCTCCGGTGAAAGTGAAGGGATTCGGTAACTGCTTTCGTATAAGGCTATCGGGGTAGGGAGGCGTTATTTTCAGTTTCATCGTTCCTCGATTACAAATCGGCAAGGGAGACAAAAAAAGTCAAGGTTGAAAGTTGAAAAGGTTAGTTCTTTGTGCTCTCTTAGACTTTTTCGGTTTCGTTTATGTGTTCTAATGTCATCGATTCTGTAATTAACTAGATCTGAAGTTTTCGTGGTTTATGGTCCATGCACTGGATGTGTTTTTAATTGTCTGTTCCATTCTATATGAGGGAGACTGGTCAGAGAATAGGTTTATTTAAATTTTTAGATGCCATTAGTTTATTCGTTGTGTTATGTTATAATCTTAGATTAAACTTTGAGATGTCATTACATGTCGGCATGGGATATGAAATTAACTGAATCGTATGAGTGTTGGGGTTATGGATATAGTGTTATTCTTCCTCGTATTCACTGGATATGCCTTTCCATATGCATGAAACTACATATTCGTTGGCCATGCTATTCTATATTAGTTCGCGTTCGAAATAGAATAAGCTTCCAAAATGGTACAGTCTATCACAAATATAGTATGGATCGGTTCATAATCGTATAGAATATTTTTAGTGTTTTTGTTTGGTTAGTGTGTTTCCTGGTTGGTTCTATTCCATTTCATGGGTACGCAAATAGAATAGAATTGGTTTTTTAGTGTTTTTGTTTGGTTAGTGTGTTTTCTGATTTGTTCTATTCCATTGCATTAGTTCGCAAACATAATAGAATTTGGTTATACGTTTTATTCAACCATTCATGTATATTTTCTGGTTTTACTTTTTGTTAGTGCCAATGAATACTAACAATCTTACCTATTTTGTCTTCTCAGGATCGTAATGGAAGAGATAGAACTGCCAAGCAGATTGTTCAAGACTGGATTTGAGCTAGTTGGACATAAAAGGGTTAAATGGTTAAGCTTTTAAAGTTTAAAAGGTGAGAGTGGAATTAGAAATATGGTTAAAATAGAGTTTATGGTTTAGTTTTTACATTTTGTATTCTATTCTATTACAAACATATAGAATATAAATGTAACGCAAAATACATTATGTTTGTTTTATTATGTTTCATTCCTAGTATAACAAAATATATTATATTACTATATTATTTATTATATTCTATTCTGTTTGATGGTTTTTATTTGGAATAAATGGAATACTCATATATCGAAAATATAAGCTATTATTATCTACATATTTTTAGAGACAACCATGCAACCGTAATAAATTTGGTGATATAGAATATAATTTCCCAAATAAAAATCTTCAAATAGAATAGAACATAATAACTAATATAGTATTATAATATATTGGAAACATAAACTATTGTTATCCACACACTTTTACGAACTACTGTGCCACCATATGCGGTAATGACTTTGCCTTGTTTATCAGTAACCGGCAACTTACATGTAGAAGAGGTATAACCGGACCTTTATTGGACTAAATGCTAGCGATTGAATTATGTCAAAATCATGGATATATTTTTCATTTCTATTTGTAATTTGTATATTGAGCAAATTCACCCTTTTAAGAAGGTGTTCTCAGCTAAGAAGTTTGTAGATCTGCCACTGCGTACGGGGTATGACCCTGATCCACGTGTTGACTTGTGGCCTTCATTGAGCTACCATTATCCCACCAAATATTTGTTCGATAATTTTATTTGGTTGTTATACGATTATATCTTCCACTAGCTCTTTTTCAAATAATAATTAATTAGATCTCGATCGTGCGGGTGATTATTTTTTATTTTTATACATGTAACTTTTTGGTTTACAGGATTAGTGCTATATAGTTTTAATATTTATCATATTATTAATAGTTTATTTTATATTTTCAAACACAACAATTTTATAGTTTGCATGCATGTATTTATTTTTTGTTTCAAATTGTTAGTGATATCCCTCTTATTAATATATGAACACTAATTAAAACCTTACATTTATGAAAAATTCCATTCAACTTACTATTAACTTAGATATTAATTTCTCTTATATTTTTATTTTAGGTTTTGATCGTACATATATGTTAATCGAATTATATGCATGATTTAAATCTTTGACTGAATAACCTACATTAAGTGTAATTAATATCAACCTACATTAAAAATATTGTATTAAATTAATATCACAAATTTAATACGAAATTGTACATAAGTTTAATATAATTAAAAAATTAATTAGATACTTAAAATATTTATTTTAGTAAAAATGAAATATACATGTATATTATAAATAATTACGAAATTAATTAAATATTTAAAAGGTTTGTTTAAGTGAAAATAAAATATACATTTATACTTTAAATAAATACGAATATATACTTATATTGTAGATAAAAAGATTTGAAAAGATTTTATTGGGATATTATTAAGAGAAAATCTGGGAATATCTATTTGATTTGTTTGTTTATAATAATTCAAATATGTATATAAAAAAATCATTTAAATAATTTTCTAAAGGTTGGTCTAAATAAAAAAGTCACACATGTAATAAGTCATGACTTTTGTTTTAATATATAAAAAGATTACATTAAACTTTTTAACATGCTTTATTTACGAATATACGATATGATATAAGAACAAATAAAGTTGTGTTACTCACGAGACAATTTTGTATAAAACAAATCGATCGTGGGTTTTAAAGTTAAATGTGGACCCTTCATACTAAGATACATTTTTCAAGCAACCCTTTATGCTATTTGGCGAGAAAGGAATTATAGAAGGCATGGTGAGCCACACTCCCCTGAAATAAGGCTGATCAAGATTCTGGATAAAACAATGAGAAACAGACTTTCTGTCACTCGCCAGTAAGGAGACAAGAAGTATGATGAGGGTCTTCAGGTCTGGTTCTCGACAAAACACTGAGATTCAAGGAAGCTAGAAAAAGAGAAAGCAAAGGAAATTCTTTAGTTAGGTGTTTTTTCCAATCAATTTCTTTCATTCTTTAAAAATTCTATAGATGTAGCACTAGATGCAAAACAGTTTTTTTTGTTTTGAATATAATTTAACATTGATTTAAAAAAAAAAAGTTAAACGTGGAGGATAGAACTTGTTTATTATCGAAAAAGAGAAGGAAAGGAAAACCTTTTTAATATTTGAAAAAAGAAAACAAATCGTGGTTTTGATACGATTCTTCGACCACTATCTTTAATAAAATTCATTTTAAATTACTGTCGGCTAGCAATCGGTACCAGTGATACACTGTCATCGTTGGCTTATTTCCACTCTTCTGCAAATTATAATATAAGAACAAGCAACTTGTGTTTCTAATACCTGCATAGCTCGAATACCATTGGCAAAAAATAAATACTCACGTAGCTAGAAGATCTTCTTCCTAAATGGGTTCTCTCAACTTGCCTCACGCTTCATCATTCAAGGTTCTTTCTCTAATATTTTTTCTTCTAATTTACAAAATCCAGATCAATTTAATCATCACGATAATTCACTATTTTGTTGTGTAATCAGGGAGCAAGTGAAATATTTCTCCGGAATGTTCTTGAAAGTATACTGAAAACGTACTTGTGTCCTTGGTGTGAAGAGATAAAGTTGATGCAATGAAGGCGATAAATCAACCGTCTTCGTTATTCGTTTTGATTCAATCTGAAAAATTCGAATATCCGTAAGCCGTCGAAGCAAAGCAAATATTAAAACTCAATATCCATTAAAAGCGAAGCAAATCACAAATACTAGAAAATTTAGAACCGAATATCCGATCCGCTCTGACATTTATACAAATAGATGTATATATATATATAATTAAATATCGATTTTTAAATGTATAATTTTATATAGTTATGATTTTAACGTATCATTTTATTATTTTATTTACAGATTTAATTATAATAGTATTAGATTAAGAAAAGAAATCAAATATGTATAAAACTACAATTTTCTAAAATTTTGTGTTTTATTAAAATATATGTGATTAATTTTTAAAATATAGAACATATAGTTCCACTAATTTTATATTTTTACTTTATATTATGTACAATATATTTTGGAAAATAATTTTTTTTTATTTTAGATTTACTTGTATCAAACAAAGTGCATGAGATATCCAGTAAATATCCGTAGTATTATAAATATCCAAAAATCTGGATATCCGAAAAACCGAATATCTGTATTTCTCCGAAGCAAAGCAAATAGGAAAATTAGATATCCGTTAAGTTTGAAGCAAATCACAAATACTGAAAATTATGCTATTATCCGATCCGTGACCATCCTTATGTACCGGTACCGAGTCACATGCTTCGTGTTTTTTTTTTAAATAATCTTAGATAAGTTTGATTAAATTTCTTATAGTTTAGTGAACAAATATAAAAAGTGTCCATGATTCAATCTCGTTTTTATTATTAAAAGGGTTTATTTGTGAAAGAACCAAAAGAAAAAAAAAATAAATTTGTAGTAAGTTGATAGAGAAAGATAAGAAGAAAAAGAAGGAGGGAGGATGGGATTTGGTTATTTAGTGAATTATAGTTTTTTTTAGGTTATTGAGTCTGGTTTCCCTTTTAAAAAAGTGTTCTCCGCTAAGAAGTTTATGGATCTGTCCCTGCGTACAGGGTATGACCCTGATCCACGTGTTGACTTGTGGCCTTCATTGAGCTACCATTATCCCACCAAATATTCGTTCGATAATTTTATTTGGTTGTTATACGATTATATCTTCCACTAGCTCTTTTTCAGATAATAATAATTAACTAGATCTCGACCCGCACAACTGTGCGGATGATTATTTTCATTTTTATATATGTAACTATTTGGTTTACATGATTAGTGGCATATAGTTTTAATATTTATCATATTATTAATAGTTTATTATATATTTTCAAACACAACAATTTTATAAATTGCATGTATTTATTTATTTTATTGTTTCAAATTGTTAGTCATATCTCTCTTATTAATACATGAACACTATTTAAAACTTTACATTATGTGATATTTACGACAAATTCCATTCAACTTACTATTAAATTGGATATTAATTTCCCTTATACTTTATTTTAGGTTTTGATCATATATATATGTTAATCGAATTATATGTATGATTTAAATCTTTGACTGAATAACCTACATTAAGTGTAATTAATATCAACCTACATTAAAAATATTATATTAAATTAATATCACAAATTTAATACAAAATTGTAGATGAGTTTGATATAATTAAAAAATTAATTAGATACTTAAAAGGTTTATTTTAATAAAAGTGAAATATACATGTATATTATAAATAATTATGAAATTAATTAAATATTTAAAAGGTTTGTTTAAGTGAAAAATATTCATTTATATTTTAAATAAATACAAATGTATATTTATATTGTAAATAAAAAGATTTGAAAAGATTTTATTGGGATGTAATTAAGAGAAAATCTGGGAATATCTATTTGATTTGTTTGTTTATAATAATTAAATATGTATACAAAAAATCATTTAAGTAATTTTCTAAGAGGTGGTCCAAATAAAATCACATAAATAAGTCATGACTTCGTTTTAATATATAAGACTAGATCTCACGTGATTATTTTTCATTTTATACATGTAACTTTTGGTTTACATGCTTAGTGCTATATAGTTTTAATATTATCATATTATTAATAGTTTATTATATATTTTCAAACATAACAATTTTATAGTTTGCATGCATGTATTTATTTATTTTGTTTCAAATTGTTAGTGATATCTCTCTTATTAATATATGAACACTAATTAAAACCTTACATTTATGACAAATTCCATTCAACTTACTATTAACTTAGATATTAATTTCCTTATATTTTTATTTTAGGTTTTGATCGTATATATGTTAACCAAATTATATGTATGATTTAAATCTTTGACTGAATAACCTACATTAAGTGTAATTAATATCAACCTACATTAAAAATATTATATTAAATTAATATCACAAATTTAATACGAAATTGTTCATGAGTTTAATATAATTAATATAATTAGATTTAAGTAAAAATGAAATATACATGTATATTATAAATAATTACTAAATTAATTAAATATTTAAAAGGTTTGTTTAAGTGAAAACAAAATATACATTTATATTTTAAATAAATATGAATGTATATTTATATTGTAAATAAAAAGATTTGAAAAGACTTTATTGGAATATAATTAAGAAAAAATCTGGGAATATCAATTTGATTTGTTTGTTTATAATAATTCAAATATGTATATAAAAATCATTTAAGTAATTTTCTAAAGGTTGGTCCAAATAAAAAAATCACACATGAAATAAATCATGACTTCTGTTTTAATATAAAAAAGATTACATTAAACTTTTTAACATGCTTTATTTACGAATATACGATATGATATAAGAACAAATAAAATTGTGTTACTCATACTTACAGAGCTCAAAGATCTCACTACATGGATTCTCTCGAGTTGCCTCACGCTTCATCATTCAAGGTTCTTTCTCTAATATTTGTTCTAATTTTTACAAAATTCAAATCAATTAATAAACGTGATAATACATGTTTTCTTTTTGAACATATTCGTCATAAAAAATACACCTGTTTATGTTGTGTAACCAGGAAGGAAGTGAAACATTTCTCCGTGATGTGCTTGAAAGTATACTGAAAACGTACTTGAGGAAGAATCCGATGGCCAAGACCATATGGGAACTAGTTCAGTCGGTGGACAACGAAAAGATCTCATACGACCACTTCTTTTTCAGGACATTCAAGGTACCAGTTTACAATTCAAGATTTGGATGTTTGCCTGTCCAGCTCTCTCCGTTGTGCTTGTTAGTAGGCTTCAATTTTGCTATTTTTCTTTTGCTTTAACTTCAAAAACACTTTGGACCGGTTCTCTCACTGATTTTGTTTATTTCTGTGGGTATGGATTTAGGTCGATGGTTATGGGATAAAGTCTTTGTCGAGCTTTTTCATAGATTATGGATATAAGATTGGAGGCAGACTTGAATTTCCAAAGAATAAAGTGCAACTTGTGTGGCTTTCTCCTCCGGATATTCACATCCCCGGTGATGGTCACGGTCTAGGCAACGGCCCTTTGCCCCGACTTGTTATAGCTGAGCTTCTTGTGGACGAACTAAGCCTTGAATCACAGGTATGGATGACAACTAACACAATGTTGTCATTGTGAGTCTTCAACATATTTAATTTCTCTTTTATGTCTTAATCTATAGTTATATATTTAATTTTTTTGGAATATGTCCAAATTCATGGTTAATTAGGAGATAATAAGGAAGTATTTGAAACCAGAAGGTGGTAAGCAAGCGATTCTTTCAAGTACTTTGGGGTCTTTAATTTGGGAAAAACCAACATTCGCCGACTTTAATCAACTTCTCAAGTAAGTATATCTGACGACTTCTTAAATCATAATCATATTGTAGTTATTGTACGTTTGATTAATTTTCGAATTGTGTGTATAAATGGTAAAGAGAGAACGAGTATGCTGCATGGGCGCTTATCCACGGCTACACACTGAACCATCTTGCCGTTGCGGTTCATCGACTTAAACACCGTTTCAGTGACATTAACTACGTCCAAGAGTACTTCCAAGAAAATGGATTTAAACTGAACGAAGTCGGAGGAGTTATTCTTAACGGTTTTCTTCGACTATTGAGAATTTTCATTTGAATGGTTCTGTTCTATAATCATTTATTTAATTGGATGAAAATATTTTTCAGAGAGTGAAGATGGTCTACTCTTACAAGTGACGTTGGCGTCGGAGAAAGTTGCGGTTGAATTTGCTGACGGGGTAACTGAAAACATCGCGGCTTCGTACATTGAGTTCGTTCAACGTCTAGTTCTTCCACAGTTCAAAGATGTACCGAGTGATGAGGTAGAAAGCTATTCACATTCATTACATGATACATATTGTTCTACATTTTTTTTTAACCTTTTCGTTGTGATGCAGATCAAAGAATTTCATAGGCGCGAGGGCTTCGAGCAAGCTAACGCCAACCGCATTATGCAAAGCGCACTTTCACAGCACAAGAATGAAACAAGCTGATTCTCACTTGTCTTGTTAGCCTCACTATGTCAAATTTGTGTGTGTTTAATTGTTTGTATGTGATTTGGACCATTTGCGACCTATCGCGATGATTATGATTACCGATGAATAATGGAGAACAAAGTGTCATGGTGTGGTATTTGTCGTGTTTTTTATTTTTCAGATATAATAATTTGCGTGAATGGAGATAAGCCGCTCAATGATTTGATGACCCACTAGCACAATAAAATCCGATTTCATTGGTGTCCCCTAGTAATACCGGTGTAAAATCCGAGTTCATTTGTCGTGTTTTTCATTTTTCAGATATAATACAATTGAGAATTAGTAGAAGATACAATTAGCGAAATTCTAATCTGCTAAAGAATATATATGATATACAAGACGCATAACATCCCCATCTCCCCAATCTTTCCTAAACCTGGAGGAAGTGGATTGCAAACATCCAACTTCCAATAAGAAGCTGAGAGTTCATGTTAAAACATTTCTCCAAGATTAGTATCTTCTTTCCGTAGATGAAAGACCATCTTGATTTTGTTCTTTCATTAATAATAGGGTTGGCTGCAATATGAAGAAGTTGGTTATCATCACATTGTTCAACTCCAAGATCTTGCAACAAAGTTTGAAACAATGTTATCTTCGGGAATACATGCCATCAAATTCTTTTTTAAAGAAAAACAATGTTATGTTTATATGAACTGAGATAGAATCCGATTTGGTGGTGTGCATGTTTATTCGTTAACCGGTTGGTTGCACCCATTCGATACCAAGTACAAAAACCGGTCCGTACAGTTAATGTAAACCCGTTTCAAATCAATTTTTTTACTTGAAAGAACAAGACAGTTTGGTTCAAATTTCGTCGTTAACCCACTGCTAATAAGCGACAAGAGCAGCAGGTCAATAAGCCTGGAGACGAGAAGTACGCAACGAGCTTTCTCAATCACTGTCTTTCCGACCAAACCATCAATTAAAAGAAAAGAAACCCAGGTTCCACCGTCAGATAAATGTCCGAACTCGGAGAAGAAGAAGAACAAGTATGGAGCTGGGGAGCAGGTACGGACGGCCAACTAGGGACTGCCAAGCTGCAAGACGAGCATCTCCCCCAGCTTCTCTCGCTGACGTCACTTCCTCCCATATCGATGCTCGCATGCGGCGGCGCTCACGTCATCGCCTTGACTTCTGGTTAGACTCCGATTTAAGAATATGTCAATTTTTGACTACTTTTATATTTAAAGTTTGCTCCTTTTCTGTCTTTGCAGGTGGTAAAGTGTTCACATGGGGAAGAGGAAACTCTGGCCAATTAGGACATGGGGACAACCTCAACCCGTCTTTGCCAAAGCCGCTATCTTTCTTCCACGAGGACGACTATGTTATATCTCAAGCTTCAGCTGGATGGAGTCACTCTGCTTTTGTTTCAGGTTAACTTTAAAAACGATGTTTTGTAAGGAGACAAAAGAGATTGATCTTCCTTTTTTTGTGTTCTCTGTAGATTCCGGTTGCCTTTTTACATGTGGGAATGGTTCGTTTGGTCAGCTTGGTCATGGTGATAACATGTCACTGACCTCTCCAGCTAAAGTCTCTTACTTTGTGGATAAGAGTGTGAAGATGGTAGCTTGTGGTATGCGCCATTCACTTGTCTTGTACGCAGGTAAAAACATCTGATTCACCTGGTTTTGCAAGAAAAACTGTTTCTCTGTTTGATTTATCTTTGTGGTCTTCAGGGAATCAAGTTTGCGGATTTGGTTCTGGGAAACGCGGACAGTTAGGTGTGTCATCAGACAGAACAAAATCAGTAAATCTTCCATGTGTTGTCTCTGGATTAGATGATGTTGAGGTTGTTCGTATAGCAGCTAATGGAGATCACAGCGCAGCTTTATCTGGTTGGTTAAAATCCTTAACTCTCTTCATGCTCAGAATCATTGATTGTGTCGAATCATGTATTTATTAAACCGGATCTTCTGATGTTTGACCAGCTAATGGAGAGTTGTTCACTTGGGGAAGAGGCTTCTGCAGCTGCCCTGATGTTCAAACCCCTCAGTGTTTGCCTTCATCTCAATCTTTCAGAGAAGTTGCTTTAGGATGGAATCATGCTTTACTGCTAACCGGTAATTTCCATTGTGGATGCATCAATCACTTCCATTAGCTCTCACTGAACTCACTCCTCTGTTCATGGACTTGTTGAAACAGTCGATGGCAAAGTGTTAAAGCTTGGTAACACCCTTGATAAACAATCCGAGAAGCAACAACTGCAAAAAGATTGCGCTGAAAGTCTCTTGGAGAAAGTTCCTGGTTTTGATGGAGTTGAAGTTCTGAAAATTGCAGCAGGAGCAGAGCATTCTGCTGCTGTAACAGGTAAATGTGGGAGAGGGGCAAATTTACCTCTTTGTTCTTCAGACTTTCTCAGTTATAAACAAACAACCTGTGAATATTGCCTTGCAGAGAATGGAGAAGTTCAGACATGGGGATGGGGTGAACATGGCCAGCTAGGTCTTGGAGACACCAATGATCAGACCAATCCTCAACTGGTGAGTCTAGGAAGTATAGAACTGCAGACAAAAGAGATCAAAGTATATTGCGGAAGTGGATTTACCTATGTAGTAAGGCGAAAACAACAACCGCTTTCTTCTTCACCAACATCATCACAGAATTTAGATGAATTATAATCTAATGTGTTGTGTAACATTATACAGTGCAAGAATTTAAATTATTTGCATGATTCTCGTCAGAGGAAACATAATGGGTGTTGACCTTGTATCATTTCAAACGATGGAAAATTTAGATATACAGATTTTTCTCACTTTATTGTTTAGTCAAAGATTTTAAAAAAAAAACTATCTACTGGTTTCCTTGGCTACCTAGCTCTACATGAAAGTGAAAATTTTAAAATAAAACCCTACTGCTTTCCTCTCATCCTCAATCGATGGTTGGATTAGCTCTGGTGGAACAATGCCCGAAGCTACCAGTACAAGACCGGTTAACAAATCCAAGAAGAGAAGACTAGAACGAAACCACATACATAATCAAACTACAAGTATAAGATCCCTACTGATGAAAATGAATCATACTGATGGCTGCAAAAGGTCATACATAGCAAAAGAGCAATTCACAAAAGTTCCAAACTCGAGATAAGGCTTATATAATGAGAAAACAAGGAGGGACGCACTCAAAAGCCATAAAGAGGCAGCAAAGCTAAGACGCAACACTAACATTAGAGTCTTGGTGGTTGTTGTTGTTGTATGAATGCCCATTTCCTCCACCACCACGTCCCCTTCCTCTGTTGTTGTAGTGGCTCCTTTGGTAACCGTTTCCACCCGAATTATCATAAGATTCATACCTCCCATTCGAGTAGCCGCCACCACCTCGACCTCCCCGGGGGGCATTGGAATGGCCTCTTCGAGCACCACGATGACCTCTCTGGTTCTGGTGGGATCCACGTGGCACATACTGTTGTTGTTGTTGATAATCTCTCTTTGACCTCCCTCCTTCCACCTGAGTATAGCCTTGTTCTTGCTGCCCCTGGACCACCTCTCCTTCCGTCCCTACTGACTCATCCTTCAAACCCAAAAAATAATCATCAGAATCAGTCTCGAGTACTTATTTAAAAAATACTTTTAACGCTCCACATTTCACTGGATTACCTTTTGTTGCTCAGATTGATCATTACCAACAGATTCTTCTTCTTTGAAGTTTGATACGTCTTCTTCCTGTAAAACAACAGAGAACATAAGTCTTGCTCAAGACAACAAACGGGAAAAATTGTACGTTCTCTACATCACACTCAGAAACATCCTTAGCATTCTCTACAGTGGACAAATATAGTCACGATTTGTAATCACCACCCATATAGTAGAGCCCTACAAAGCTTATTCTAATCAACTTAAGGATGTAGTTCTCTATCCTATCCAAACAACTTAGCTTACAGATGTTTCTCGTGCCACATCTCACTCCAGCACAATCAGATACAAAGTGACTCCTTCACAAATAAAACTCGGTCTAACTCTAACTAAAGAAAAGAGACCACTAATCTCCTATTTCAGATCAAGTTAGAGCTTTGCATCTCACAAAGCAATGAATCATACACAGCCAAAAGGGAATACCTTTTGCTCATCGACTTGGAAAGAAGAACCGTAGTTACCAACTTCCGCCGCGGCTTCAACCGGTGCCACAACCATCTCCGGTGTAATAGTAAAGTAATTAGAACCCATAATCTTGTTCACTTTCTCTCTCAACACAGCATCTGAAACACACACACAAAAAAACCTCAATAACTAAAAACCAAAACCAAAACTCCAAAAAAAAAACAAAGTTCGTATTTTTTCCTTACAAGAAACTTCACAGTTGGAAGCAATCGCCTGGTCCGAGTTAGCCAACCACAGCTTCGCATGCTCGACGCAACGCTCCAAAGCGTTCTTGTGAGACAAACCCGAATCCGCCGGCCTAGACACCATCATCCCCCACAGCTCCGAGATCAAGTCCAGATCTTTATCGCAGAGCAGATCCGTGGACTCGTCAGTAACAGTATCGTACACCAAACAGCACCCTCTCTCGTGCGTCCTCGTCATCATAACCGAAGCGAGCTCGCTCTGCGACTTCACGTCGAAGAGAGAACCAAAGTACAAAAGATTCACCAAATCCTCCAGCTTCTGGACCTCCTTTTCCTCAGGGGAGGAGGTCGTCGTGGTGGTTTGATCGGAGGAGGGAGCTTCGTGGTGGTGAGTAGTGGCGAGGGCGATTTCTTCGGAGACGGCGGCGGAGAGAGGAGTGCGGAGCTTCTCGAGCTCCTCGATGAGGATGAGGACGGAGGGTTTGGAGCGGAGGACCTCTTGCTGCTCCTTGTTCAGGGGTTTCCCCTGGGAGATCGATTCTTCCATTTGGGCGATTCGGTTGAGTTTCTTGCGGAGGGCGCGGAGGCGTTTGTTGACGAGGGCCATCACTGGTCCTTCTCCGGCGTCTGAGGTAGCGGTAGTAGTAGCCATGGTGTTGGGTTTTGCGTAGGAGATCGGTTTTGAAACGGGTGAGTGAGTCACCACCGTTGAACAGAGGCGGTGGAGAGAAATGAGATGGTTTAGGGTTTTTTGAGAGAGAGATGAGGGGATAAGTTGAATCGTCTGCTTTTCTCGCTATGCTATTTGAGTTCTTATTTATATTTCGATGATTGGTATAAATTAGTCCTAATTTCTAGATTATTATTTAATATGATTGTCGAATTAATCTCATTTTCAATTATTCCGTTAATTTTTTTTCATTATATTCAAATTGGATTATACTGTATATAAGGAACCAAGGATCTACCTATTCAAAACAGCATTGTTTAAAACTCAATTACTATAATAATTTTTAAATTATTTGTTTTTTTTACTAAATCGGGTTAATAGATAAGTTTTTCTAGATTTTATCAGATTTTTAATCAAACAATTTTTCAACATTAAATTCAAAATGGATAATATACGGATCGACAAGTTTATCGGTTCGAACACGGATCAGCATCGGAAATGAAAATATTGTTGGTAACTCAAATATTATAATAGGACGACCTTAAAATTATTTATTTTCTAAAGACGCTATAATTTTATCAAAGTAGTCAATAAAAAAAATTACCATGCTAAACAAATTCTAGTTTTTTATTTTATTTTAGTGGCTTTGCATTTTTCTAACTGTTTCAGTCTAAGTTTTATAAAGGAAAAAAATGTTGTTTAATATGATTACCATATTTAATCAGGGGAAATTAAAACATTTTTAAACCTTTGACAACCAAAATTAAAGTAATCTAATCCTCTTAAACTATAACGTGACAACCATTTTTGGTAAAGATAAATTTTTAACAAGCACTTTATCCATGCATAGTAAGGGGCGATATTACTGACTATAAACTCAAAGGCACCAACATCAAACTAATGTATCACTTTTTACCAAAATAAAATAAGGTATCAAGTATTTTATATTATCAAGACTTTTACTGTCTTAACTACAGAGTAAGCAATGCTCAAGTACCATGAATCTTGTACCAACTACCAACTCTGATTATCTTTTAGACTTCTTACAAGGTCCATATCACAATGCTTCACCAATCAATCACCTTACAAGTTACAACAAGACAATCACTCGTTTCAAATGTCTTTGCTCTAGAGTATTTGGTTTGCTATGTATCCGCAAAAGTCCTGTGCCACTGGTAAATTTAACCAACAAGACAAATGTTCATTAACGTGTTTCAAAAAAAAAAAAAAAGACAAATGTTCATTAACTAAATATAATGAGAGAGCTAGCTTCAAGCAGATAAAAACGATTGCAACTACTTATTAGGAAAACATTACAACAATATGATATATAATAATACTCATGTCTAGAGGCTAGCACAGGAGGATACTAAAACGACATGCAACGTTCCATTGTTCGGAGGAAGTTGCAAACGAAGGGGAAACAACTTGCTCCCGTCTAATGGACTGCGAGTGCACACCACAGCATCTTCCAAGCACGTTTCTTCTCGCAGCGTCTGAGTCAGCTCGGCCACGCTGCTTCCTCTAAACGTGAAAGCATATCCAACGGTTGATTCGTCCTCCACGTGTCCTTCCTCGTCAGCGACATGGTAGTATATCGTTCTCCCATCCGATTTCGGTGAAGACACAACCGACTGATCAAAATCAAAACTCGTGTCAAGATTGTAATTTCAAACAAATTGTGAGGGTGTTTTTATAATTATAAAAAAGTACGCACATTTTGATCAGATCTCAGCGAAAGAGAGGACGGAGTTCTCGAGTGTGATGTCCTCCTACGCGACAGAGTGAGCTCTGTCTCCGCCGTGACTTGAGGATTGATCAGGAACTCAACAACATCAACATTCCACGAGATAGAGTCTTGAGAAGCCGACAAATGAGAATTATCGTGCGTGACGGAGTTTCTCCAGGGAGGAAGTCCACCGTGAGCT
Organism: Brassica nigra; assembly: GCA_016432835.1. Taxonomy (NCBI): domain Eukaryota; kingdom Viridiplantae; phylum Streptophyta; class Magnoliopsida; order Brassicales; family Brassicaceae; genus Brassica; species Brassica nigra. Next base: position 51,259,107 of record CM028248.1, on the reverse strand, counting down.
CTTAGATAGTTACCGTATCTCGTCTTGAGCTTGATCTTGGATCCTTCTCTCACCACCGGTTCCCACTCAACAGACGAGTCGTCTTGACTCGGGTTTAACTGAATCACTTTCTTCCCAGCAGCTCCGAGCAAGAACCGCTCGTTCGAAGCTGTTAGGTATTTACCGTAACAGCTTTTAAGACGGATTACATTGTGTGAATCGCCAACCGGTTCGACGGTCCATCTAGCGTTTTTGGTTTCACCGTTTCTGTCTAGTGTCACGGTTTCTTCGTCGTCGTCTGCTGATAGATACTTGTTGACGTGGCTGTTGCGGATTTGAATAATTTTATCTTTCTGGAAAAACTCCATTGCTGATGATGCTATATCGCTTTGGTTGAAGCTACTCGTCTTCTCCTTTTGGTCGAAGCTGCTCGTCTTCTGTAAAAAGAAAAATTAGTTGAGTCGGGAATATGTAAGAAGATGTGAAGATGTGGTCCGTGTATTTATATGTGTATCGGCTTTTGTGGTAAAGCGACACGAACACGGGACTGGTTAGTGATGTAAAAGTAAACTAGAAAAGTCAGGCTTTGCTGATTGGATTTTTCCGTGTTTTAATTTCCACGTCAGCACAATATGATAGCATGTTCTGTTAGCGTTCAGAACGTGTTGCTTCACGTGTTTGTAACGAGTCTCACGATTTCAAAGTAGCACCATTTGTAGATTTGCAAACTTCCAATCATGAGAAAGAGTCACTGGCGAGAATCCCAAGACACCAACTATATTTTAACATGTGTTCCAGACCAAAATCAGAATATTAACATTTCTTTTACTTTCCAAGATTAAAATTTATAAAATGATATTCTAATGCTTTATAACTTTTGAATTTGGGAGTTAAATATGAGAAGAAGCAAAATAGAGTTAATATATAGTTGATAAAATTCATATATAACATGTAATATAGATAAAATCAGTAAGATTAGAATTTCTATGATACTTTTTGTGCAAACTGATAAATATAGTTAATTATGCATATATATATATATATATATATATGTAAGACCCTTTTCTGCTCGAACATGTAATGGTGATCACCCTATCCTATGTATGGATTCAAAAAGAGGATTTAACCAATGCTGAATAAATGTCTAGACTCTTGCCCGCAAGAAAGACCAATGAAAAAGGAATTTCATGATTGAAGGACTCGCCTAATTGCATCCTTCCTTGGACACATATGCTCTCAAGACCATCACACATAATTCATAACGAGCACCATCTTTTTTACCTTACGCTTTTCTACGTGTCTTGTGTTAGTTGGTCTTGGCCTAATGGTAAAAGGGTTCAACCCGAAGTTTTCGCTTTGGATTCGATTCCTCTTAGCCACCGTAGATGTCCTAAGTAACAAGAAAACCCGAATTTTTATGGGCTTCGTAATGATTAGTTCTTAAGTCTAGAAAGTCTTTATGATCATACCATGATCATAAAAAATGTCTTGTGTTAGTTGACACTAGCTTTATTTATATGAAGTCATTAGGTATACGTTTGTAATGTTGGCCAAGAAGATAAGGGTATAATTTTATTTCGTAAACAGCATATAGGTATGCATAACTTATGTAAGAACTTTTACATGGAGCTTGCATAGTAAATTATAAAATAAGTTGTTCTAAATTAAATACTATAAACAAATTATCAAATCTAAAAATTAACAAAATATTATTTTTAAAAGTAGTTTAAAATTTAAATTTTTTATTTCTGCACATGATGCAGAAAACACCTTGTTTCTTATAAAAGATCAGAAAACTTATAGTTCTCATATTTTATGTTGTGAAAAGAATGTTCATATATTTAGCCAATAAAGAAAACAATGGAAATGAGATGAGACGAAGAAGTAAATGTAGTGCGCGTTCCCTGCGTTCTATTGTACTCTCTTCCACAAAACAAAAGGTCAACTAGTCAAAAGAAGCGAATACTAATTGTGTAGAATATTTAGATACGTCCATTTCTTTGCATAGCACTACTATGCGTGTGTATCATATCTTTTAGGGCTTATTTGTGAAATAGCTAAGAAAAAAGGGAAATTTATTTTGTAGAGAGAAGGTAGAGAGAGATAGGAAGAGAAAAGAGGAGAGAGGGTGGGATTTTAGTTAGATAGTGAATTATGATTTTTTTTGGTGTTATAGGATGCAATTTTCCTATCTTATCTTTTATTGGATAACCGAAACGTATAAATATCAGTAGGACGTTATAAAATATTTTTTCTAATGTCCTAGTTGAGTTTATTTTGGAAATAATATAATCGTTGGCTTTTGTGGCCGACGTAGGCTTTTAAAGAAATGGCCTTGTTAGTTTGTTCTTCCCACATCAAATATGTTTTTTTCTTCTTCTTAAAACTCATGAAATTTGCAACGTTCTTCTGGTGAGTGTGATGCAACCAGGGCCGTCTTTTAGCACTTGCAAGTGGAGCGGTCGAACAGGGTCCAAAATTTTAGAGGATTCATGATTTTTTTAGTAATAGTTTCAAATTTAAAATTCTATATTTATACGAAAAATCAGAATAACTATATCTGAATTTAATTTCGTATTTATAACCAATAAATATAAATGAAAATTCTGTATTTTGTTTATATAACAAGCTAAAATGCAATAAGTTAGGAAGTAATTAGTGTTTATATCAAGGAAAGTAAGAAATAGTTGTTTATGTGTGTTTGAATATTCAGTGGTAGTATAGAAAGTTAATATTCTAATTTTATTATGTTTAGGAAACAATTATAAATTAGTGATTATAAATAGGAAGAACAAGATATATTTTCTTCATTGTTTTTAATAAAAAATAGCAAACACAAAGAAAAAAAAACTAGTTTACAATTTCGGCCGACAAGAAAAAAAGAGTGTTTTGTCTAATCAAGAGTATATAGCTTTTTGTCTAACTACTATCCAGATTTTGTTACACTATATATTTATTGATTATAATTTCTGGTTGTGGATAAAATAAATGCAAAAAAAAAAACTTAAAAGCTAGAAGAATGATCAAATTTTATGATTTGATCGATGGTTTTTTCATTGAAAAATACCAAATGATCAATTTCAATAATTTGATTAATGATTTTGCATTTAAAAGCTAGAGAATGGTGTAATTAAGATATAAAAAAATTAATCTGATGTATTTATTTTATATTATTATGATATTTTGTAAAAAAACTAAATGATTTCATATTATTAAAAAGAGTTTTATTTTCTTTTTCGAACAGGGTCTCTATAAAGTTTGAGACGGCCCTGGATGCAACATGCATGCAATTATCACTAACAATTCTTAGCACTATATGTTTTTCTGTTAATCACAAAACTACTAACATTTGGAAGTTCTTGGTGATGCATCATGCTGAAAAGATGATCATGGAACCTCTACAATTTTCTTTACAATTTTAAGTAATAAAGAACTTACATATCGAGAATTTGAATCTGTGATCTTACGAGAATGTCTATTATTCTTTGATCAAACCGAAAATTTACATAGGATGTTTAAGGTCAATTTTCACATTGACCTATGACCATAACGAGTTCAACTATTGTAACGAAGTGCAAAAGCATGTCAAAAAGATGACAGGACGATGCTGTTTTTTTTGTTCAATCAATCAAACTTGAAATATGAAGATTCCAACGCCTTGGCTTTTTCACATGCAGTTACGACAGCTTCTGCATTGCCTTCCATAACATAACTCTTCTCCTGCCACACCACATCAACCATTAAAAATCATTCCATGTAGACGTAAGAATGTATCCTGAATCAACAATTATGCACATATAAAGTGACTTAAAGAATACCAGCAAACGCCACAAGAAAGGAGCACCATCTCTCTGTTTTATCCTCCTCTCCAGTACTTTAATCGCTGCAACAAATTCAATGTTCAAAATGCAGAGTTTTCTGAGTAAACGAAAAACCAAGCTGAAGAATTAGTGTATTTGGGAGTGTACCACTAGAAGATTTGCCGTTCAGTAACAACAATCTGTACCAGATTTCATTAAAAACATCCATCTGTAAATCTGATGCCCCAATAACCTGTGATGAGCACAAAGGAGGCCAGATATTTTCATGTATATTCTTCAATAAATATTGTTTTGAAAAATAATATATAGCTTACAAATGCAAGAACATGCATTACCTTATAGTCAGCAGCGTCAAAGTCTGAATCCATCAGTTCTAGAGCTTTTTTGTAGTTGCCTTTCCCATATTCATAAACAGCTTCAGCAAGCTGATTTAAATCAAGAAAAATGATATTATGATATGATAAAAGAACTCAATTAGTCTATTATAAGTCATAATCAATAAGAACGGACCTGGATGGCTTTCTGCATCAACCTTTGTTTCTTCTTGCTCATATGAGATGTTCTGTTAGAATTAGATGAGTCAAGAAACAAAATTTTCATTTGAAAAATGTCACAAAAGAGAAAGAGGTACTGACCTGGACTTGAGGCCCTCGAGCAATACATGTGCCAGTGAAGTGTTTCCAACTTTACTCAACGCCCAAATTATTGTAATATCAAAAAGCCACTCCTGATACCACATTCCCTGAACAATTGAAATCGCTCAAACTTTTAGAAGAAGTGCAAATCAATGCATGGCAAAACAGATGAATTACTTACTTGATCAGTCAAGCAGTTTGCAAGGATCTTCAGCCTGTCTAAAAACTCATCTAGTTTATCGCGTGTGTCCAACCGTAACAACAAACCAAGAGCATCCATATAAACCTGGCATTCAACATTACAAGTATAAGATATTAGATTGCGTATGGAAGTTCCATGTTCCATTTTTTTAAAGGGGGAAAACATGATAAGGGATACTTACATCTGTAGCAACAGCATCTTCTTTTTCCAGCTCTTTACACATTTGATGATCATATATTTCTTGTACCTTACTAAGAGGTGACCCTCCTTCCAAGTAACAAACAGCTACGTGCCACCAGTTATGTGAAAACCTATTCAAATATTTGGTTTTTATATTTAGTAGATGATCAGAAGATGTTTCAAAGTAATTTGAAACTGATTGTATACCTTAAGGAAGAGCAAGAATCCCATGAAGGTGAGCATCCTTCCATGAACTCTACTGCTTCCTTGAAACGACATTGAGTTTGAAGAACATGACACAACTGCTCAAAATACACAAATATAAGCTTGCATATGGATATAAAAAAAATATTATTACCAAGTGGCAACAAAAGATTAGGATAATAAACGTGGAACTCACGCAATGATGAGCCCAAGAGTCTTTTTTGTTGATCTCATATCCTTTCCTAGCAGCTTTTTCAGCTTCTGCTAAATGTCCAAGCTCCAATAATGGGAATGCAAGCATACCATAAACATAGTCTTGGTCTCGACTCTCCGGTATAATCTACCAAGTGAAGTAACAGATAATGATGACAAAGTTTTTAATTATTAAGTACGCAGCAACCATCAATTTTATCAACATGTGAGGTACCTTCTTAAACAGAGGCAAAGAGAGATCAGGTCGACCCATGTAGAAACAGAGAATCTCTACTCTCTTCCAAGATAGCAAATCTCTAGGAAACTTTTTCAGTAACTGCAAGACATAAACAGTTCATATATCGAGTTATCCAGCCAATATAAGGAGAGCAAGCATAATTGACAAGAACCAGAAGCTAGCCTGAGAGTGTAACTCCAAAGCAACCTCTTCGTCCATATGATCAGAGATCAAGTAATTAACAGCTTTGAAAACTGCTTTCTCATACGGTGTAGCTTTCCCCTGAAAGTAAACCAATGAGCTTTAGAGCTCAACGAGACTAAACTAATCGAGTATCGGAGATTATAGACAAGTGATACATACAGAGCTTCTTAAAACATAGACACTAAAAGAGAATAAAAGGTAGAGCTTACAAGATGGGATTCTGCAGCTTTAGCATAGGTTTTGGCTCTGAAAACGTCAGAAGAGAAAAGGTAATAGGCAGCCAAAATGTTGCCCAAAACACAATCTTTATCATACAATGGAGCTTCTAGAATCACTTTCTTCTCTCTTCCATAGCCAAGAACCTTCATTAGACGTACAACAGTATCAATAACCAAAACGGGACTGACACAAAAGATGGAAACGTTAGCAAAAATAAAACCTTACAGTAGAAAAAATAGACGAACCTGGTGAGAAAAGGAGTTAATGGCAGCGATGCAATCATCTGAAGAGGTGTTGACCTCATAACCCCACCAAACACATCTGCTTCTTTTTCTGTACTCATGAATCTGACTTTCATCTTCTTTCTGCGGAGATTCGAAATAGAATTCACGCCTAAGGCTAAATGATATGCAACAGATATAAAAACAGAATCCTCTAAACAGAGTGATAATATGTTCAAGGGTTTTTTTTTCTATCTTTCTTTTCTTGTGTGACAAGTTACAACACACAGGCAAATTAAATATTTCTGATTGGTGATTTTCAATGGTAAAAATATTTTAACAGTTAAAAGGAGCCGTCAAGGGTTACAAGATATTAAAAAATGTAAGAGAAAAAGGTAAGACTGTTTTATCACTTTCCTCTTATATCGACAAAGGGTTCTAATCACACTTGTAAAGTTATATTTCCGTTAGTACTGTTTTATATTTCTGATTAGCGAGTAACGACTAATACATGTAGTCAACGACTGTGCATAACGAACACAATAGCCTAAAGCCCTTGCTTCATGAGGTTTAAGCAAGGGCTGATCATGGAATATGCATGCATCTGTTTTTTTTTTTTTAACCGAACGTTAAAAGAACAAATAAGAAGGTAAATGAAACTAGCCAAAAGACAGAGTAAGACATATCGTAACTAAAGAAAGATCCCTTACCATGCATTTCAAAGACATCGACAAGTCATGACTAACACACCATGAAGCCTTCATTTTGATCAATCAACAGGATAAAACAAAAACTGGATTTTGCAGAAACTTGGGAAGACCCGTTAAGTATTTATTAACTTAGAAAATGGGCAGAGAAAGGTGGCATAACTTGTGGATAGACACGAAGGAAATTGTATTTTCTTTTGAAATTTCTTTAAGTAGTGTATAAGGAGTTTTATATTAATAAAACTTAGGAATAAGGAGGACTATTGTTGACAAAAAAAAGGAGGACTATTACAAAAAAGCAATTACTTGCAAAACGATACCATGAATCCGTACACTATCCAAACTCTAAAGCAACCTAACCTCCAGCACATCATATGTGTACATGGAATTATTCCTATCATCCATTTAATATAATTATTTTGTATACAAGTTATTTTTATTGAATTGGCTATATATATTATGTAGAATAGTATTACTCTTGTAGCAGTGACATGTTTCACCAGATAAATTGATTTCATAATATTACCAAAAGAGTTCAATGTTAATTTATCCCTTGTTGTTTCTGCTTTCGTCTTATTTTTAAAATAAATCAATCAAACTTATTTAGATTAAGAGAAGGCTCAATTTATTGAAAGAACATTCAATCTATATATTTGGGGATAAAAATTTAGGCTTATATAAGATAAAGCAATCAAAATGTTGGTGGTCTAATGGTACTATAAAGGATTAGTTTTTCTTGTGCTCTGGATTCAAATTAATTTTGGTCGAAATCTTATTTTAATTTTTTTTTTTTTGAAAAAAAAAAATTTTGGATATATGAAAAATTATGGACATATATTTCAGAATTTTTCATGATAATACATGTAGCGTTAGGACGCTTATAGCCTAATATAAAATTAGCACGAGCTCATGTTGTATTGACTATTTGTTCAAGACCACCTTGGATAATAGTGTAACGTCAGCTATACAGTTACCTTAACGTTATGGCCACACGACAAAATATCTTTATAGTCTTTTCAAGTCACCTCTCCTTATCTCTATTGAAATACATCGTTTACGATTATAATTTTATTTCCACACCTTCAACAAGTTAAGAAAAAAAAATATTTTTTTTTTCCAATTGGGTTATCATGAAATGTCAGATTTATTCGATCGTTCTTATCGTATTGTTGGCTGCTGCGTCAGTTTTTTGCCTTCACTTTGTGTAAAAGTATTTGTAAACGACAAGATACTGACAATCTCTAAGTTTGTAGGTTGTTCACTCTTTTGCTTTCTTTTATGGTAGAAAGATTCATGAATTATTATCCTAATACAGTTAAAATTATCGGCTGACTTTACCACGTAAACTAGTGAGTTTGACCTGCGGTTCAAGAAGATCTCAATTGGTAAGTTGTTTCTAATTTTTGGTCACAACATATCCACTATCAAAAGTAGTTATGCAAAAAGTGTCTATAACTTTTGTCTAGTGTTCATCTCGAACTCGAAGTCATATAAGATAAGATGACGATGCGCACTTAGGATGTTGACTTGCTTGAACACTAGACAAGAATAACTACTTTTGCCTAGTGTTCATCTCGAGACGGCCACCAAAGAAGCAAAACTTCACATAACAGCATCCTAATATCTGAAGAAGATGTAATCTATTGTTTGATCTTTTGCCAAAAAGATCCCGAATGCAATATGTTCACGGATTCTGATTTTATGTGGTTAAGAATGAAACTCAGGTTGACTTAAAAAAAAAAAATATGGGACAACTATTTCGCTAAAAGATATTGAAGTAAAAACAATATTTGCATAAGTTTTAAAGAAGTAGAAACCATTATATCAGGTCAGGTATAAAGACTACCATATAACATGGCTATATAGGCCTATTTTAGTACCCGGTTTTACAATGGTCCTATACGATATCCTCGCTGCTCCTGGTACTAACTATTTTGTCGTGGGAAATTATGTAGGTCCGTTTCTTTGTTGAGATCCATCATCCATTGGGTTAATGATATATTGCATTAAGCTTACTTTGTTCTCGAGATGAATAGCTTTTGATTCCAAACTGTTATCTAGATTGTTTTTTTAGCTTTTTAAAGAAAATGTTTACAAGAATCTGCATTAGCTGTTTCAAATTGGAAACCTCTAGATTCCATTTTGACCGAGGATTTGTGTATCAATTGCCTAGTGCTCTAGGCCGAGTTTCCTTTTGGCTCCTTTAGCTTATTAACATCGTATCTTTCAGAGATCGTGAGTACTATTCTGTGGAGACAGCACACTTTTGGTCGTCTTGAAAATTTGTTAGAGAGTAGAATTACAATCTTGAGAGGGAATCAAGAAGTCTGGAAAATCACTCAAGTGTAAGAATTGTAATGTGTATTCTGGAGCTGCCGATTTTGGATCTCAACGGGAACAATGAAAGCCATGGAGGCAATTAACTTATTATTTACAACTTGAAATCTCAATAGGAGGCATGTGGCCGATACATATTTAGCGTGGGTCCGCTCTTGTTCACAACCATGCGTGCAACGGCGCAAGCAAGTGATTTCCTGTGATGCCCACAATCCCAAAGAATATGAACATCATAATCGCAAAGAAAATTAAATAATATTAGAAAGTACACTGTAGTTTGATTTATATTTATATATACAAAATTTAATTGAGAAACCATACTGCACCAATAACTGATTTAAAATTTGAATTATCTTAAAAAGAAACTATATAACTGAATTATGTCGATACAAACCTTAGAGCAACAATGGTTTAAATCTCAAGCCTACCTTTCATCTCAAAGATGCATTAAGCAACAAGTTTAAAATAAAACTATTTCACGAATTCCCTTAAACGTATCGAACTAAGCTTAATCTGTTACCTATGTTTGTTGAAAGATCGGACCATAACATTCCTGGTCACGCTTCGTATTATATATTGAAGAACTCAACTATAGCTAAAAGCAAATACCTTTTAGCACATGCTACAGTCTACAGATCATGAACCATGGGTTATATGATTCTTACCCAATTTAGTTCCAATCATTCCAGCAAATAAATCAGATTTACAAAATATAATCAAATACTTGATGATTTGAGGGCATATGTAAAACAAAACGTGAATATTCAGATATCTATTAAGGTGATTAATTTGTATATTCTGAGGTAAATGGTCCCATGTAAATCTTTTAAATTTTGAATAACAACTACGAAAAGAGATTGCAGCCGGGAATACAACTAAATTTCTTATCCGCATAAGAATATCTCCAATATAAAACTCTATTTTTTCCTCCAAAATGGAGTAAAAGTGATTAAGGAGTAAAAGTGCTTCAAACCTACTCTATTATTCACTCCATAATGGAGTCATGAACAGCGATGTCAACTGGACACATTGTCCATGGACTGCCCATGTCCAAATCGATATGGACTAATATGGATACACCCAAATCCGTCCAAAATAATTTTTGTCCAAATGAACAATACCCAAATACGCCCAAAGTCCAATGGACAAAACCAGATGGACATGGACCGTCCAAATCTTAAAAATATCTAGGGTTAATAAATCAGTATTTGGGGAAAAATCAAATCTTAAAAATCAAATGACGCCGTTTTTTTTCTTCTCTACTTGTTCTCTCGCAAGTCGCAACCAAATCATCATCCCTGTTTCTCCGTGCCACGATCCGAGTTGAATCTCTATTTCTCCTCCTTTTCATGATTTCATCTTACGAATCTCTATTTATCCTTTCCATTTTCTCTGTGAAATGACTCGACCCGAACCAGAACTAAATCGAAAATGTCCGATCCAAAATCGAATCGAAAATTTACAAGTATCTATTGAGTCTAAATTTTGACTAAATTTTGATGGAATTTTGAGTATTTTATTTTCTTTTTAGATCCTAAATACCCGAATCCGACCCGGATCCGAAAATTTTGGGTATTTTAATTATACCCAAACCGATCCGGACCCGACAAGACCCGACCCGGAACCGACCCAAAAGTTATAGGTACCTATATGGGTCTAAATTTTCAGGACCTGAAAGACCCGAATCCGATAAGATCGGAACCCGATAAGACCCGACCTGAGGATCCGGATGCCCAAACCTAAACTTAAGTACCATTTTCTAAAACATGGAGTTTAAATCTAAGTATCTTTTGTTATATATGAAATTTAGAATCTATATATTTTTTAAATTGAAAAATAGACTTTTTACATTAAATGGATGTGTGGACTCCATGGACAGTCCAACTGGTCATGGTCCTATTTGGACATGGACTATTTGGTCATGGTGCTATTTGGACACCAAGACTAAAAACGCTCAGAAAAAAAGCCCATCTGGACACGCCCAATTCCATCCGGACAGCCCAATTGACATCTCTAGTCATGAACAAACAAAAAATAGGTTATTCCATTTATGAAGTAAACTTCAAAATGAAGTGAGTTATGGAGTTGAACTGGAGCATATGTTACTCTATTTTGGAGAAAAAAATGGAGATGAGTTGGAGATACCCTCAGTACGTTGTCACTTGTGGTCTAATTTTGCAAACTCCATATATACTAATGATTCATATCAAACGAAATATAAAACTTCCCAGAATTATAATGTTATAACAATGGTTACCGTTTAAGGAAAAAACATTGATAATGTGTGCTTGCTATTATCTCTCTCAAAACCACCTGGCTGTCTTTACTCAAGTCATTAAAATATTAATATTATATAAAAAAAAATTCATTTTTTTTCTTGGGATATTTCTAAAATATATAACCGAAACTAATAATGGTATTAGCGGTTAATTTGTATTTGGAGTTTCGTGCAATGATATCACCGGTTAAGTTTGTCTTTCTTACCGTTCATAATTGATCAGAAACAAGCTTTTTTTTTGATCGAGATCAGAAACAAGCTTAACTTTCACAAATAATCCATCAGTTTCATATTATTTGTCATTCTAGGTTTATACACATAAATTAAAAAAATATTTAATTTTACATATTTTCAAAATTAAAACACTATTACCAATACACCTAACCAATATCAACCAATTGGAAAATAGAATAGAGAATATTGTCAATAAATTTTGCATTAAAAATCGAAAACGACATTTATTTTGAAATAAAAATTCTATTCCAGAACGATAAATCATTATTTGAAACAGAGGAGATATCAAAAGCTAAGTTTCAAAAAAAAAAAAATATATATATATATACATATCAAAAGCTTTATAAAAAGGACGTAACTTTATTATTCCATACACAAATAAACACACAAACGCTAAATGTTACGAGTGGTTTGAAAAAAATATACACTACTATTTGTCTTCTCCAGTTCCCAGTGTGTGAAACGACGTAGTTTCAGACAGTAACTACCTTACCATCATCTTCATACGCCGGTTACTGACCTCCCAAAAAAAAAAACACAGAATTATTGTTATTTTCCTGTTCAAAGCTTTCGTCCCCTTCTGCATTTTGCTTTAAAGTTTGAACCAAAATCGTAAAAAGTTTTCATCTTTTCGAATCTTTGTGCATTAATGGCTTACCAAAATTTGTGAGCTCTTCACTGATAAGACCCTCTCTTTCTTCTCCTTCTTCTTCATCCAAATTTGTTCCTTAACGGTTTGAATTGAGCAATGAAGAAGTCCAAACTCGAAAACTCCTCCTCACAGAGCCGATTCGGGCTTGTTCACTTCCTATCAGCTCTTCTCCTCTTCTACTTCCTCTGCATGAGCTTCCAAATCCCTTCCATCTCCCAAACCGGGTCCGGGTCTGATGTCGAATCTTCCTCCTCTTTCCCCGACGCATTGCCGAGAGTCGTCACTACGGAATCAAACCGAGCTATTATCGCAGAAGAAGACGACCCGCATCCACCTTTCGAAGATCCGGGTCGGGTTAATCGGGTGGGTCACGCCCAGCTCCGCTCACCGGAGCATAAAGCTCGAGACTTTAAAACCGTCTCCGAAATCTTCTCCGACGAGACCTTCTTCTTCGACGGCGGCGGCGAGTTCTCCGTCTTCTACAGAACGGCGAAGCACGCGATCTCGACGGGGAAGAGAATGTGGGACGAGCTCGGTACCGGTTTAATCACCAAACCGGAGGAAACTCCCCAGAAATGTCCGGATATGGTTTCGGTTAACGGACCCGAGTTCTTGAACCGGAGCAAGATCTTGGTTTTGCCGTGCGGGTTAACGCTGGGGTCTCAAATCACCGTCGTGGCGACTCCGCATTGGGCGCACGCCGAGAAAGATGGAAAATTTAGGGGTGATAAGACGGTGATGGTGACGCAGTTCATGATGGAGCTGCAGGGGTTGAAGGCGGTGGAGGGGGAAGACCCGCCTCGGATCCTCCATTTCAACCCGAGGATTAGGGGTGATTGGAGTGGGAGGCCGGTGATCGAGCAGAACACTTGTTATCGGATGCAGTGGGGGTCTGCTTTACGTTGCGATGGTCGTGAGGCTAGTGATGACGAAGATTCTGGTATTGACTTTGAGTTGACTTTAACAATTGTTTAATTTGACTTTTAAAAGATTCGATTTTTTTTTACTAAAGACTCTAATTTGGTTTGTGGGTTTTGTTGAAGTTGATGGAGAGGTGAAATGTGAGAGGTGGAAGAGGGATGATGATGGTGGTGGTGATGAATCAAGGAAGACATGGTGGTTGAACAGGCTTATGGGCCAGAGGAAGAAGATAACACATGATTGGCCGTACCCTTTTGAAGAAGGGAAGCTCTTTGTCCTTACCCTTCGAGCTGGGATGGAAGGTTACCACATCAGTGTTAACGGAAGACATATCACATCTTTCCCTTACAGAACCGTGAGTAACAGAAACACAAACAGTTCATTGGTTTATCATTGACCAGTTTTAATGTTTTTTTTTTCTTTTCTTCTCAGGGGTTTGTTCTAGAGGATGCTACTGGATTAGCAGTGAAGGGGAACATTGATGTGCATTCGATATATGCTTCCTCTTTACCCTCTACGAATCCGAGTTTCGCGCCGCAAAAGCATCTTGAGATGCAAAGCATATGGAAGGCTCCTGCATTACCTGAGACGCCTGTAGAGCTCTTCATCGGGATCCTCTCTGCTGGTAACCATTTTGCTGAGAGAATGGCTGTGAGGAAGTCATGGATGCAGCAAAAGCTAGTCAGATCATCCAAAGTTGTCGCACGATTCTTTGTGGCATTGGTATAGCACAAAGTCATCACCTAAACGTAGTCATTGGTTTAACTGTCTTTGCTTATATTAATTCATCTTTGCAGCACGCAAGAAAAGAAGTCAATGTGGATCTAAAGAAAGAAGCAGAGTACTTTGGTGATATTGTCATAGTACCGTACATGGACCATTATGACCTTGTTGTGCTCAAGACGGTTGCCATCTGTGAGTATGGGGTTAGCACAGTGGCGGCAAAGTATATTATGAAATGTGACGATGATACGTTTGTGCGTGTGGATGCTGTTATCCAGGAAGCAGAGAAGGTTAAGGGAGGAGATAGCCTTTATATTGGAAACATTAACTTCTACCATAAGCCTCTGCGCAACGGGAAATGGGCTGTGACATACGAGGTACATATGCTCTTAGAGTCTTTACCACTCACTTGAGCTGAACAATTAATGTGTGCTTAGAATATATGTTATTGTCAAACCAGGAATGGCCAGAAGAGTATTATCCTCCTTATGCAAATGGTCCGGGTTACATCTTGTCATATGATATAGCTAAGTTCATCGTCGATGATTTTGAACAGCAGAGGTTAAGAGTAAGTGAACCTTTGTACGCATTTGCTGGATTTAGCATCTGTTAGTAATGGTCAATGGTACTTGTTGGTTATTGCAGTTATTCAAGATGGAAGATGTGAGCATGGGAATGTGGGTGGAGAAGTTCAACGAGACTAGACAGGTGGCGGTTGTTCACAGCCTCAGGTTCTGCCAGTTCGGATGCATAGAAGATTACTTCACAGCTCATTACCAGTCGCCACGGCAGATGATTTGCATGTGGGATAAGCTGCAGAGACTCGGGAAGCCCCAATGCTGCAACATGAGATGACTTAACATTGTTTTCTGGCAGGATTCTGAAATTTTTTGTTAGAAAGGTAAATGAAAAAGCAGATGGGAGTTTATGGAGCTAACTGTTCTAGATCTCTGTATATATATATAGAGCAATCTATAATTTTTCTATATATAATATAATGAACGGCTCTTGAAAAGTTGTCAGAAAAGTCAAATAGCTTACTCCTCTCTCAAGATGTGGATATTGACTTCCTTACTCTGTTTCATCTGCTGGCAGCAATTTAACTTTTTGGTCAAGATACTAAACCAGTGTCTGTCTAGAGATTTTGGTGACTAAAATTGTAGTAAGAGACGGACATATCTTCTCATAAGAAAGTTGTAGATTACAAGTTCCTTGATTTGTCTTGTTCTGATGGAAATATAGTAGGAAAACTAGAAAGAAAGTTAAGAGTGTTGTTTTAGTGGCTTCTTTGGTTAAGAATATAGAGAGAATACGTTAACTTATTATTAGGTATTCAGAGAGTATTTATACAGTAGTGTACATAGGTTAAATACAACTATTATGTAATTACAAATAGAGGCTCAGAGTATCATTATTTCCTTAACACGCCCCCTCAAGATGGAGGTGCTGGAGCAACTCCAATCTTGTCTCTTATACTCTGAAATGGTGCTCGAGGGAGTGGTTTTGTCAGACCATCGGCAAGTTGATCTTTTGTGGAAACGTGGACAACACGCAAGGCCCCTGCTCGAATCTGGCTGCGAACAAAGTGGAAATCAATGGCAATATGTTTCATTCTCGAGTGAAACACAGGGTTTGCACAGAGGTAAGTAGCTCCGATATTATCGCAGTAGACCGTTGGTGTAGTTGGAACTCTGATTCCTAGCTCAGTTAGGAGAGCATATCCAGCGAAGTTCTGAGGCAGTATTGGCAACCGCCGATACTGCTTCCGTAGATGATCGTCTACACCTCTCGCCAAGTCCATGAAACCGGATGGGACCCTATGTAGATCATGTAGCCATTCGTCGAAACATAGTCGCCGAGTCCCCGCCTGCATCGAATAACCATGGAGAGGAGAGGTAGCTTGCTTGCGTAGAAAGATACCGTGTGTTAGCGTACCAGAGAGATATCGGAGGACCCTTTTAAGTGCTTGCATATGATCACTAGTTGGCTGACGCATGTATTGTGAGAGGCGGTTCACAGCGTAAGAAATATCAGGCCGTGTCAATGAGAGATATTGCAAGCTGCCAACAAGCTTGCGATACTCATGAGGATCTGAGAGAACAGAACCAGAGCGTAGGGTGAGTTTCGGGTGTGACGGAAGGGGGGTTGCAACCGGTTTGGCATGAAGCATGTTCGCCTGGACGAGAAGATCAGTAATATACTTCCGTTGCATTAGGTGAAGTCCTTGAGAAGTGCGGATCGTTTCTATTCCCAAGAAGTAACTGAGATGTCCCATGTCTTTGATTGAGAATCGATTTCCCAACCTTGTAATGACTTGTTGGACTAGATGTGGATCAGTCCCGGTGACCAAGATATCATCTACATATACAAGGACGTAGACAAATTTCCCTTGATGCTTGAGAATAAAGAGAGACGTGTCTGAGAGAGAGTTCTGAAAACCAGAGGAGACCAAGAAGGATTGTAGCTCAGAGTACCAGGCCCGCGGTGCTTGTTTCAAGCCATAGATGGCTTTATTCAAGCGACAAACATGAGTAGGCCGGTTTGAGTCAATGAAACCAGGGGGTTGAGCCATGAAGACCTCTTCATTCAAACGTCCTTGAAGGAAAGCTGTGTTGACATCTATCTGTCTGATGGGCCAATCGTTGTTTACTGCTAACCCAAGGATAATTCTGATGGTCGTCGCTTTTATCACAGGGCTGAAAGTATCATCGTAGTCGATGCCGTGTTGTTGGTGATAACCCTTTGCCACAATTCGAGCCTTGTACTTTGCAATGCTCCCATCAGGATTGTACTTGATCGTGAATATCCAACGACAACCAATTATATTCATCGTCTCAGTAGCAGCAGTAAGATCCCATGTACGATGTTCGGTAGTGGAATTAAATTCTGCACTCATGGCTTTCCTCCAGCGCTCATGTTTAATCGCCTGTTGCCATGTAGAAGGAATCCAGTGAGGATCATCTTGAAGGGTTGCAGTAAGATTGTACCTTGTAACAGGCTTCACAATGTTGTTGCGTGATCTGGTCGTCATTGAGTGCCGTGGAGCTTCCTGCTGTGGTTCTGGTTCAGCAGCTGGTGGCGAGAGGACTGGAGCCGGGGGTTCAACTGCTGGAGGTTGAACGGTAACAGTCGGAGTTGGTATGACGGGTGCTGGTTCTGTCACAGGCGGAACAGAAGACGCTTCTACCAATGGTGCCGGTGAAGGAGCACTAACGGAGTTCCGGTTTTCCGAAGTCACCGCAGGAGACTGTATGAGTGGCGCAGAGACAGGTACAGTGGTGAAAGGTGAGAAGGGAGAGTTTGGACCAGAGTCTG
The DNA here is from genome assembly GCA_016432835.1 of Brassica nigra. NCBI lineage: Eukaryota > Viridiplantae > Streptophyta > Magnoliopsida > Brassicales > Brassicaceae > Brassica > Brassica nigra. Next base: position 51,241,845 of record CM028248.1, on the reverse strand, counting down.
TGGGAGCAGGGGTGGGCGGTTTAGTGAGCTGGGCAAACGGGTATTGGGTTTCATTGAATCTAACATGGCGAGATATAAAGATACGACCAGAGACTGGTTCAAGACATTGGTAAGCACTTTGGGTAAGGGAGTATCCCACAAAGACACAAGGGACAGAGCGGTTTTCAAGTTTATTTGGGGCATATGGTCTCAACCATGGGAAACAAAGACAGCCAAAGGTTCTTAGTTTGCTGTAGTTTGGTGAGATGCCAAAGAGTTTTTGGAACGGTGAGGTATGGGCTAGGACGGGTGTTGGGAGTCTGTTTATGAGAAAGACAGCAGTGGCAAAAGCTAGAGGCCAATGAGTGAGAGGTATTTTGGCTGAGGATAAAAGAGATAAACCAGTTTCAACAACATGTCTATGTTTCCTTTCAGACATACCATTGTGTTGAGGAGTGTGAGGTGGGGTGGTAAGGTGGGTGATACCTTGAGAAGAGAGGAACTGGCGAAGAGCAATGAACTCCCCACCATTATCAGTATAAAGGGTACGAAGTTTGGTTTTGAATTTGGTTTCGGCTAAGGGTTTAAAGGTGATAAAGATCTCTTTGACTTGAGATTTGGCTGTGAGTGGAAAAAGCCATGTATATCGAGTGAAGTGATCCACCAAGATAAGATAATATTTGTGGTTTTGAGTTGATGGAACAGGGGATTGCCATACATCAGAAAAGACATATTCAAGAGGATGAGTTGAAAGAATTGTGCTTTGATGAAAAGGAAGCTTTTGAGTTTTATTGAGCAAGCAATCATTGCAAGGAGAAAGACTCGATATTTTATTGAAACAAGGTAAAGAGAAATTGGAAACAATAGTGTTTAAAGTAGAAGAAGATGGATGGTCTAAGCGACGGTGCCACTGAAATATAGTAGTTTTGGTATCAGGGTAGGAGACATAGGTTGCGGTTGGTTTGGGTAGAGATAGGGGCCACTCATACAAATCACCCTTCGTGTGGCCTTGGAGTAACCGGATTCCCGTATGTAGATCCTTCACCTGAAAACAAGAGGGAAAGAATTCCACAGATACTTGATTAGCATTGCATAGTCTATAAACCGAGATCAGATTCTTGTTAACATTCGGCACACAAAGAATATCTTGCAGTTTAAGTATCTTTGATGGCGTTAGAAGGGAAGCAGAACCAGTATGAGTGATACTTAAACCTGAACCATCAGCTATCGCGACTTCATCTCCTCCAGTGTACGCTTGATGAATGGCAAGGTTGTTGAGGTCCGATGTAATGTGGTGTGTTGCTCCACTGTCGAGGAGCCAAGCATTCGGATTGTAGAGTGGAGCCTGAGCAACATTTGCGCGTGGCTGCCAGGAGATTGGAGAAGGCGTCATCTGCTGCTGGTTCATGTACGCCGAGTGTCCACCATGGAGTTGCGGGCAACGTCGAGCACTGTGTCCAAAGACACTACAAATCTGACATTTCCCTTGATAGCCACCACCACGAGACTGTGACTGTTGAGGATGTGGGTTAGAAGGCTGTTGTTGGTGTTGAGCATTGCCACCACGATAGCCTCCACGACGGTTTGTGTTGTTGTTGTTACGGTTGTTGCTCGAGGAGCCCTTGTAGTTCGTGTAGTTCGCCGTTACGGGAGTAGGATTGAGGGTAGCAGCATTGAGTTGGAGTTTGGCTTCTTGGTTAAGAAGCTTCTCATGAATCTCGGCTAGCGACGGAGGAGTATCACGACCTTCAATCTGATCTGCAACTGTCTTGTACTCTTCGGGAAGACCATCAAGGACATGTTCGATTTGATCTCAGAGTCAAGAGGCTTGCCAAGCAAGGCAAGTTCATCAAAGCGAGTAGTGAGGCCCTGATAGTACTCGTCAATGGACTTGGTACCTTTCTTCCAGGAGCGGAGTTGATGACGGATCTGTTGAACATGACCACGACTTGGCTTCGCGTAAGTCGCGTTGAGTGTGCTCCAAACCTCTGCGGCAGTCGTTGCAGTGGAGAGAAGCGGCTGCAAGGTCATCGTGATGGCACCAATAAGCGCACTGTAGATCAAACGATCTTGGCGTTTCCAGAGGGTATAGGCCGGATTGGTAGAGAGAGATCCATCATCACCTGTGATGGTTGCAGTGGGAACAACACCAGATCCATCAATGAAGTGAGCCAAGTCATACCCATCAAGGAGAGCATGAACCTGTCTACTCCACATGAGAAAGTTGGAACTGGTGAGTTTAGTAACATTGGTCATGTTAATGTTGAGAAGAGTGGTGGTGTTGGAGACTGTAATAGTCTCGCTGTGTAAAGCCGGTGAGTTCGAGCTGCCAGTCATGGTGAAGCGCAGAAAAAAAAAAATTTTAAACGATGAGAGGAGGCGGCTTAGAAAAAAAAATAGAGACTGGCTCTGATACCATATAGAGAGAATACGTTAACTTATTATTAGGTATTCAGAGAGTATTTATACAGTAGTGTACATAGGTTAAATACAACTATTATGTAATTACAAATAGAGGCTCAGAGTATCATTATTTCCTTAACAAAGAAATGGGCCAACGATCAAGACTTGTGATCTTCAAAACCTTTTGGTGGTGAGTATAAAGTATAAACAATCATATGTCCCTGAAAATATGCTGAATGCTATTTACTGTTTGCAATCACTCCTCTTTTTTTAATTGATTATAAAAGCAAAGGTAAAGAAACAAATAAACATCCTTAATGTCGTGAACTTAAGTAAGCTTGAGAACAGGAAATTAAAGAGAAACACACACACAAAAGCCAAAACACACCATGTCTCCAAATATGAACAACACTTTTTTTGTCCTTTTGTTTGTTTATTAGCACCAATTTGTGTGCAGTTTCTTAACTTCTCTGTGGCACTTGATCATGTAACAGTAGAACCACCTTTTGAGCGGCTTCACCTTCTTCCAAAGAGCTGAAATTTTTTGCAAGTTTCTGATAAATAGTTTGCTGTGTCTCGTTTAATACACTGGGCATGTAGCTATATTGGTGATGTTTTTGTTCAGTTTGCAACAGTAAGTAAGAAAAAGATTTGTACCATTTGTTGGAGCGTCAGGCAAGACACTCAGGTAGAAGATACACTTTCTGAGCTGGCTTCACCTTCTTCAAAAGTGCTGAAAAAATTGGCAAGCTTCTGAGAAACAGTGAACTGTGTCTCGGTGAAGTCACTCTCTTCACCTTTAAAATCATCATCCCCTTCGTAAACCAGCTGTATCCCATGCATCTTTAGCTCAACGCCTTGTTTGACCGGTGGTTCACGTTTGGTGACTTGTATTGTGTACCCGTCTTTAAACATGGTTACCATTGGATGCATAGCTGAGTATCTGCAGATGTGGAGTTGGTCATCACTTGTTCTAGGCACTCCAGAGAGGTGCAACGTGTTGGTGTATAAGGCTAGATCAAGTTTTAGAATTTTGGCTTGAACCTCCACCACATCAGGAAGCTGGTAGTCATCTTCGCATTCATGGTTAAGAGCCACAACAACGGCTAGGATTACGCCTCTGAGCTCTCTGTTCGGCTGAGTTGAGTATCTGAGAGGGCCTTGTGAGAACCATTCTGGGATTCTGTTTCCAGGTAAGCTCAGATTCACCATCATTTTCAAAGAAGCCTGCAGTAATAATTCAATATATATGTAAGCAAAGTTGTTAAAGATTTTGAGAAGTTTGTGGGAATCACCTTGGAGAGTCTTTTCTTTACTTCAAAGGAGCACTTAGAGTTACAGCCGCTCATGTATAACCGTTTCAGAGACTTCAAGTGCTCTAGTCCTGGAATGTCACCCACTTTCTCACAGTTTGTGAGGTTGAGCTCATGCAAGATCTTCAGCTCCGAAAGGTCTGATATACTCTCCAGTGAAAAGCAGTTTGCTAGGTTAAGCTGCTCCAAGTTACATGGAACAGGAGGAAGACACTTTAGCTCTCGGCAGTCATACAATGAAAGTTCTCTGAGATTCAGTAACTCCTTGAGACTTGATGGAAGACTGTGAAAATAGTTATTCCCCAGTTTAAGTATCTTCAGATGTGAAAGCTTCCCAAGGACATCTGGGATCTTACCAGATATACCCCAACCGCGAGCATCTAGTTCCTCAAGCAATGAGAGGTTTGAGAAAGAGCTTGGTACTTCTACAAAGCTAGGTGTTTCACTTGTTTCACAGCTTCTAAAAAGAGGTTTCTTCAGCATTTTCAATGTCATTAGATTGGAGAGGTTTCCAAAACTTTCTGGCAACTCAACTACCTTTGTTTCTTGCATGAACAGATGGTGAAGAGATTTCAAGTCACCAAATGATTCAGGAAGCCTCTTGATCTTTTTACAGTTGTTCATCCGGAGTAAGACTAAGTTCTCCAGCTTGCCAAAACTTTCCGGCAGTTTCTCAATGTTAGAGCCTTCAAGGAATAAGCTGTGGAGTGTGTCCATGTCTCCTATTGATTCAGGCAGAACCTTCAGAGACTTGCAGTTCCTCAACACAAGTTTTCTAATAAAAGGCAAGTCACCGATCTCTTTTGGTAGAGTTTCAATTGGTGTCCAATCCAACTCAAGTTCAAGAAGAGAGTTTAGTCCACCAATCGAACTCGGAACATGCTTCAGATGTTTGCATCCTCCTGCTGAAAAGTCAGTCAAACATGGTAGTGAGCCAGGGTTTAAAGGTAGCTTCTCCACCACGCTTCCGTTGATGAATAGTTTCTTCAATGATCTGAGCTCATTGATAGTGTCAGGTATCTTAGAAAGGGATGCACAGTGCATCAAATAAAGCTTCTGGAGATTTTTTAGGCTTCCAATAGAACTTGGGAGATTTTGCAATGCAGTGGCAGTAAGATTTAGCTCTTCAAGTGATGCCAACATTCCTAGGCACAAAGGTAGCTCTTGAATAGATCTGCAACCCTTTAGACTAAGCTTTTCAAGTTTCTTAAGCCGGGAGATTGATTCTGGTAAGTTCTTTATCGCAGTTTCATCAAGAAGAAGCTCTTTCAAACATGGCATGTCACCAATGTTTTCTGGTAACACACTCAGGTTTGAACAGCCAGAGAGGAAGAGCTTTTCAAGACGCTTTAGTCCAGACACATCCACAAGAAATTCAGTAAGATTTGAACAGTAACTGAAGTCCAGTTGAAGCAATTTACTCAGATTACCAACTGATCTAGGAACCTTCACTAAAAGCATGCATCGTTCCAGAATAAGCTTCTCCAGGGATTTATGGTTTGATAAATCAGGAATAGCTTCTAAGCTATGGCAACCACCCAAATTCACAACCTTCAAGTTCCCATCCATCTGAAAAGGCAGAAAGAACTTTCTTAGCAGTGAGACTTCTGACTCAAATATATATAGATAGTCGCCAAAGGTAGAGAAAAATAGAAAGCCATACTGTTAAATTCGGTTTATTATGGATTTCCATCTTAAAATAAGTTGGCAAAAAGTGAATTGGATCAGCCATTTATATATTAGTTAATTATTTTTCTAACTACTAGACTTTCATTCATTAACTCATACCTTTTTTCTGTGCAGACTCTGAACTCGTCTTATTCCACTCTCTGCAAGATCAAGAACAGCAAGTTTCCCAGCAAGAAAAACAGATGGAACATCCTTTAATGGGCAACCTCTCCATTGTATCCATTTGAGTTCAGATGGAAGGAGTCTAAGATCTCCTTCGAGCTCCATATGATTAATCTGAAGAAGTCTCAAGTTCGTCATTGGTTTTAAAGGCTCTACATGAATGGTGATTTCAGAATTTTTAGGCTTTTCCTCTGCTGGAAATTTTACAAACTTATTCTTCAGGTAACTAAACATAGATTTTATGCCTGGCTTGTTATGTAAATTCCTCAACGCAATGTCCTCTGCACTTGGGTCCCTAGCTAACTTCTTTTTGAAGTCAAATACAATTCCTTGGATGGATGATGTTCCCTATGACCCCATTACAGTAAAAAAAAAAAAAAATCATGAGAAAATGTAAGTCAAATACAAATGTTATACAAACTGTAGATATAAATACCTTCATGTAGTTTAATACATTCATGATTTCACCATGATCCCATAGTCTACCTCGCGTTTCAAGGTCCCCAGGATGTTCTTTAAGGTCTATCTGCCTCCCCATGTCTCGAATCTGATCATGCATCCAAAGAGTTTCATCTGCCAATAACTTAACAAGAGACTTCTGTCTTAGCACATTGATAGCAGCCTCAGCTTTAAACCCACAACCTTTCAGTACGTCGATGACTTCTTCTTTCTTTATCTCCATTTCAAGGAAGAGACACGCAATGTCAAGGAAGACTGTCTTCTCTTCATCGCTTAAGGATGTGAAACTCAGCGCTAGAACACCCTGAAGATCGTCTGGTTGGGTGTTTTTCAGCTTCTCTAGTTCAGTTAGCCATTCATGTTCCTTCTTGTCATACAGATGCGAACCAAACACTTCAATAGCCAATGGCAAGAGTCCTGTTATCTTGACAGTCTTCTTTGACAACTCCATAAGACTCTCCGTTGGTTCTTCTTTTCCTAGTGAATGATAACTAAACAGCTTCAGTGCTTGCATCTCAATCAAGCAGTTAACCTCATACTTTTGGTTCACAGAGAGCCTACTCAGAATCTCTTCATCTCTGGTTGCGATGATGATAAGGCTTCCTACACCATACCAACTTCTTTCACCAACCAACGCATCAACTTGGTCTACGTTATCAACATCATCTAAAACCACAAGAATCTTCTTCTCACGAACACTTGTTCGAATCTTTTCTCGGCCACCGTTAACATCTTCAATTTCAGGTACCGAGCGGAGAAGTGCACTGATGAAACTCTTTTGTAGATTGACTAAACCATCTTGGTCTGCTGAGTTTTCTCTAACGTTAGAGATGAAAACTCTATGCTCGAAAACTGCAATGATCTTGTTATAGAAGGCTTTTGCAAGGGTCGTCTTACCAATACCACCCATACCATAAAGTCCAAAGATTTGAACATCGTCACTAGTGGATTTAACGTCCACAAGATCCATCAAATCCTGGACACGTGATTCCAGCCCAACCGTGTATTCTCCAACTTTCTCTGGCGTATTGCTCAATTGTGATAAAACGCTTTTCACCACAAGCTCTATCATGTCATCATCAACCGAGTTTTCTCTGCCAAAACAGAAACAAAAACATGGAATTTCAGACAAGAACTCAGTTCATGGCTCAACGGTGGTCGGAGAGAGAAACTCACGCGACCAGACCATGTACGTTGACTAAGTAATGAAGGCGAAGAAGCTTTGTATTTCGGGAAAATGCCAAATTTCTATTTTTTATAATAAAACAAAAGACTTTTAGTGTGTGAGAATAAAGTCATTTTTATTTGTTTATACATTAAGTTTAATGGATTAGTAACAAAAGAAATGTATCTTTAATGAGTCTCATATTAATTGGGAAGTTATAGGTAAAGTGTTAAAAAGAATATTACTAAAAATAATACAAATAATTAACTACATTTAAAAAACCAACAAAAATCTAAAACATAAGTCTATAAAATTAAATAATAGCCAATTATTAATTGTAAATCATCAAAAAACTAAAAAACATAAATTTACCACATTAAATTTTTAAAATATATAACTTTTCAAATATAGTCAAATACTCAAATTTAAAAATTAATAATAATTTTTACAATATCGAACTTGTATAAATATATATATATATATAAACTACACAAAGTCTATAACAAAAGTTAATTAAACTGTATATTATTTAGAGATGAGCATTTTGTAGTGTTAAATCCTCACAAACTGGCATAAATATTCTGATTATGATCCAATGGGTAAACAAAAGCTGAAACTGATATCTCTTCTACTGTTCTACACTTGATAGATGCAATGAAACGATGAGATGATTCTCAAGAAACTTACAAAAAAAAAACAAAACGATCCAAGCTTGGACGAGAAACGTAAAGAGGGAACAGCTAGATCAATAATCCATTTTTTTTTATGTTGGATAGTTGTGACCATGTCTTATGGAAGATGATCAGAAAACAAACAGCCGCATGAATTGAAGGCTTAAGAGTTTTAGATGATATCATGTATATGTAAAAGTCTCTATCAATCATATGATGTAAAATGTTGTTTGGTATAAAAGATTATAAGAGGAATATGATTAGATATGAAAACATTTGGAATACTCATACCTGTAAACAAATCCGGAGATATTCCCCACTATTTTCATGGCTTCCCTCCATCGTTGTATCTCCTCCTCCCCAAATCTTTTCGAGTGCTCTTCAAAATCCTTCTCGAAAGGACCCTGCGTGCGAAAACTCCATGGATCAACCTCATAAAAGATTGGTAATATTGGACGACCCAGCGATGATCTCAGATCGCAGAGCTTGGCTAATTCTTCAAGGCACCAGTGAGACTTAGCGTAGTCAGGGGATAAGACGACGACGAACGCCACCGAATCCTCAATAGCCCCCACGGGACTTGGACCGAGCACCTGATTCTTGCGTTCCACATCATATTTCCATACCCGGACATGTTCCTTGATGAACGCTTCATAGAGACGATCCGTGAAACTGTGGCTTGTCTCTCTTTGGAAACTGAGGAATATGTCCCACATGAGCCTCGAATCGGTCTTCATCATCTCTGATTATTTTCTCTTCGAAATCAAGTTTGTAAGATGCAAAGAAGGCAGAAATCATTTACGTGAACCCCAAGAAAGGGATATGTAAGCTTTAGTATTGCACCAGCACACGCAACCGCTTTTTATTTGCTTTTTCAAAAGATGGAAGCTTCATAACTAAAATTAAAAAACAACGTACATAGCTCTTCTCCAAACCTGAAACGCCAAGCAGTTCCATAAGTAATAGGAAGAGAATATTACATTATTAATTCATGTTTGAAAGGGTGAAGATGTTCTTTTCGTTATTGGTAAACCACACACTTACTCTGTTTCTTTTGTATTTCTTATGGAAACAGTCAAAAGGCATCGTATGATCAGAAACTTAATCATATGAGTATTTCATGACACACGCATCTATCGTTATGTGTTAGTTTGTTACGTTTGCTTATTGTTACATACTTACATTGTACTAATACGATGAACGAAAGTCATGTTATTAGTTTATATAATCAGACCTTCTAATCGAAATTGCCTATGAACACCTTATGAATGTGTACTAACTACTAAATAGTTTATTAGAACTTAGAGTAAGGAATATTTATACTGAAAATATAATGAGAGATTAGGTCTCTACTTAGTACACTGATGGGCTTACATAGGCCTTACAGTTTTAACTTTTAACCCTCAATAGCCATCCGACCGTAATGATCAGCTTCTAAGAACTCATCATATGACAGGATGGCTCCTTTTCAGCTGCAGCCTTGCAGGCCATTGTGGTATAGACCTTGAGTAATATGGTTTGGTAGGAACAAAAGACACGAATGACATCAAAACGTTGAACAATGCGCCACCAAGAAAGGAAGGGAATGGGAAAGCAAGCAGCAATGGATTCCTTGGTTCAAGGAGAAGTTCATGTTGCTACGCTTGACAAAAAGTCTTGGTTCAATATCTATGGTATGTATATTTAAGAGCATCTTTAAGATTAGTTAGATAACATACAAGGAAGGATAGGTAATATTGTACTCTAACGTTCAGCAACCTTAGACTAGGTAAGTAGTAAATGAGTGTTCTAAAATGCCTGCCATTACAGAGATGAGTGTATATTTAGCCAGATAAAGGACGCCTAAACGGGGTATATACGGATATATAATTTTATACAAAATATAAATATAAAATTAATATACATACATTAGTTTTAAAAATGAACATAAATATGTTTAAAATACATTTTTTGTATAAGTATATAGTTTAACATATATAAATAGTCTTAAATTATAAAATTAAAATCATTTTAAATATATAAAGATGACAAATTTAAAATGATTTTCAATAATTAAACTAATATCTACAATCATATAAACACATAAAATAAATAAATTTAATATAAATAATAACATTAATGTAATATAATAATAATATTAATAATTTTTTTGAGTATTATTGTTCAAAATCCGCCTAGACGTCCGCGTAGACCGCATAATATCCGCCTAAACGCTATTATGCGCCCGAATTATATAAATCCGCATAAAATACCGTATACCGTGAAAACGGTACGGTCGACTACCGTATAGCGCCTAGACGCCGCCTAGGCGGGCGCCTAGACCGTATTTTAGAACACTGAGTAAATCACTCCTATAATAATTATTTGTTCTTTTTTTTTCTTGAAGGTTATTAGTTCCGAATGCAAAGATAAACAGAGGAAATAAATTATATCCTGAATGCAAAGATGAAATGAAACATCGTCAGAGTTGAGGGCTAAATACAAAGCTGACAGCCCCAAAACGTTACACACATTTTGCAAAATCAAAAGTTGATGAGAACGCTGGTGGCTTCAAAACCAGATAGAACAATCTGTGGGTCTCCTCAACTTGACCTCGTCCTCTTTATCAAGAAGACCACTTATGGCCTCATATCCATTTCCCTGTGAATACAGGATAACCTTATTGTTCCATTGTTCTAGTCTGTAATGAGCCTGAGGCACATCCACCGAGCTCCAAGAATTCTTCTCTGGATCAAACATCCCATTTCGGGCATGTTCATGTTCATGATATACACTTTGTTCCTAACAACAGTGTAGGAGTACACCGGCAGTGTTTGCCCTGAGTCTAACTCTTCCCATGTCTTTGTTCTGCGGTCATATATGTCAAAGAACCTTCATTCATTGCCTGAAAAAAGAAGATGATCATCATCAAATTATGTAAGAAATCCTCAGAATCTATAATATATTTGCAGCTCTTATTATTCCCACCTACAACAAAGAGTTGGAAATTGAAAGAGAAAGCGAAGGCGGGACAAAAGCTGGGGCGGTGTGGACAATCCATGAGGCTCCATTTATTAGTTTTCGGGTTGTATACTTCTGCGTTGAGAATGCTAACATCATCTGCAGAGTATCCTCAGATCACATACAAGAGGCATTCGATTACAGCATATGCAAAGTTGTGACGTGGTATGTGTAGATGATATGTATATATGGGTAGTTTAGTCATTGTATAGTACCTAGTTACGTCTTGTAATCACACTATAAATACTGCTGAACATCATTCTAATAAAGCATTCAGTTAACATTCTATATGGTACCAGAGCTTGATACCTAGGGATCTAATTCAGTTCATGTCTGCTAGTTTTTTCCACCTGTTTTTTTTTTTTATCAAAGAAAGAAAACCACTAAGAATATAAACCCGATGTCACAAACAAATTAATCAGATAGATTCAGACCTGTTAGTAGCAGGATTGAACTCGTAAACATTGGCCGAAACAGCATTTGTGAACGCAAATTCTCGGACCTCAAATGGTCGTCGGGCCTTCAATCCTCGGACCTTCGATCGTCGGACTTTGTATTCCACCAACGAACACGATCTTTCTGCCATCGAGCACCGAAGGCCGTAACCGCACTTAAAAGGCCCAGGGACGGGAGGGATTGGTCCCAGTTTGTTACCAGAGCCGTCGAAAACTTCCCAGTACATGTTATCCACTAGAACACACATGAACTCCTCCTCCACCGATCCAGACATCTTTAGAACGGCCGCGTAATGCTCGCGCCTGAGGGATCTCCTCCATCGCGAGGCACACCTGCGAAATGGTCCAAAACTCAGAGCGCGGGATTCGCGTGAGGCATAACTCTGCTAAGTCGTTCAGCAAACCGGGTATTAACGGACCCATTTTATTTGTCCTTCGATTGCATCATTAGTTATCTTCAAATTTTGATATAAGTAAGAGATTATCACACCACTTTTGATTTTGTAATCCACTATTACTTAATAATTTATTTTAAATATTTTACTAAAATTTAGTGTTTTTAAAATATCTCTGTTAATTATTAAAAGATTTTGAACTTTATTGTTATTATTTGTCATATATTTATTTAAAAGAATTATTATTTAATTAATGATTTGGATACAATATTTAAAGTTTTATATTGATAGATTCTTATAATTTATTTGATTTAAAAGATTCAATGAATTTTAATTTAGTTTCATATAACTTATATTAATCAAAAAACTAATATGCTATATTCAAATTTTGTATCATTTGTTTTCAATTAAAATCCAGTTTCCACTATTGTTAAAGCCATTTAGCATTTTTCCAAGCCGGATTCTTTTTTCTTCTTTAACCAAATAATTTTTCAATAATTCGAATCTTTCTGTTCAAACTAACCAAATCCAGATTTTTATGACAGTTTTTGGATATTTCTTTCCACAAGCACCAAACCCGAATTTATCCTTAGTGTAAAATTTAATGTTAGATCTTAATTTTAGTGATAAAATTTTAAATTAAAGATTAATTTTGTAATTGTAATACTTGTGTGTCTAAACCGCTTTGGTCGTGAATCCATCTTCAGTCTCCGACCAGAGGCAGACCCACACTATAGGTTGTGTGATCACTTGACACCACAAAAATGGATAAAATGTTGCTTTTGTATAGGAAACAGTAAGAACATCAGTGGCTCAGTTGGTAAAATAACATGTATGTCCCCCCCAAAACCAGAGTTCGATACCCATCAGTGACACTTTTATTACTTTTTGACCCCAGTCAGATTTAATCCTGGGTCTGCCTCTGCCCCAACCCTAGTCAGATTTAATCCTGGGTCTGGGTCTGCCTCTGCCTCAAATTGCACATAGTGAAGAAACGGTAGTCATTCAGCTTATTCATGTTATTGGTATGAATTAAAACATAGAAAGTATAATTCAAGGGGGAATAAGGGCCCGACTGGTTTAAACGCAGCGGTTGCGGTTGCGGGTGCGGGAGTTTGCGGATGCGGGTGGTTGCGATTTCAAGCGTTATTAAGCGTTTTGTATGACTGACACAACGTTTGAAAATTGTTGCGTTTGCGGGATATTTGTGACTGGTTGATTATAAGATACTGTAGCGGTTTAATAATAAATTACCAATATTAACATATTATAACACTATAAAAATATTTAAAAAAAATATTGTAATAAAATATAATATTTATCAGTATAATATGATTAATAAAAATATTATGCTTATTTATTTAATTTTAAAATTAGTCGAAATTTATAATTTTAATAAAATTTGTTTTGAAGATTTATATTACAACTTTTAAAAGAATATTTTATTTCGTTTTACATAAGTGTATATCTTTATATATGTATGTATATTAATTTTAAAAGTCTAATGAATAGTTAGTTTAAAGTTTTATAAAACAAATTATGATAAAGTTTGTGAATTTGAATTAATATATACAATATTTTTATATTTTTATTTATAATATTTTCATTTTAAATTTTAATTTTAAAACTTGAAAAAATTGAAAATAATTTTATATTTATTTATCCAAACCGCCAAGAATCAAGAAACGCTAGCCAGCTTTTGATTTTCAGAGGTTCGAGCGGTTTGAAGCGATTTGTAGCGGTTTGCATGATTGTTCAACGCAACCGCCAAAGAACCGTAAAAGCTACGCTATGGTGGTAGCGGGGAAACCAGTCGGACCCTGGAATAAGAACATCAAGTTTTCTCCAAAAAATACTAGTAAACATTATTGATCTGAAACAAAGAAGGAAAAAAAAAATAACAATCAAGAAATAGAAAGACCAACAAGATTTTTTTTTTTTTGCCAAAAGAAACATTAGATTGTCTTTTGGTTATTAAACTTGTGATCAAGTTGTAGACGTGAATCTTTCAAAGACAATAAAAGGGCTTTGATGTTAGAAGTTATCCTAACAAGAGAGATCAAAACAATTCAGGTTTGAATGCCGATGTTTTTGAAATGATGACTACCCCAAAGTTGATGTGGATAGATTCGATGAAACCAAAAATTTCATATTTTCGAAAGTGCGCGTAAGAACACTGGTGGCGTCACAGTTTCCCAAATCCAAAAGATATAACATAAGATATATACTCAAAACACAAGAACAAAACTATGCTATGACCCTTTGGACCGGTAAAAGCATAAATATTTAAAGAAAAATAACATCGTCGACTACGTAAGTAGTAAATCATTTATTTTTATTTTTTGGTAGGTTAACAGTTCTGAATGCAAAGATGAACAGAGGAATTAAATCATAAATATATCATCGACAGAGTTGAGGGCTAAACACAACACTGACAACTCCAAAACGTTGCACAAATTTTGCAAAATCAAAAGTTGATGAGAACACTAGTGGCGTGATAACCAGATAGTCTAGGCATTCAAAGATTCAACTCCAATGCCTAGACCAAAAGCCAAAGCAGAAAAGCCAGAACATGTTAGCCTTGTACATACAATTATTAATCTGACTGGGTAACGTAAATACGGGAATACTATAGTTTAAAATTACATAGTAGTGTGTGACACATATTTTTAAATATTATTTGAAAGATTTAACAATAGTTTTCCGGAGTTCAAATGGGAAGTGTGTGACGTTTCAGTATTGTCCCGTAGCTAAAAGTCAATGCGATGACTTTGTTTGGCATGATCAGAAAATAGAAAGTGGGCATTTATTTATTTAAAAAATATCCAAAAAGGCAATTTGCCGTCGTCTTCCCAAAAAATCATCAAAAGGCAATTTTGTCGTCGTCTTCATCTTGTAGTCATCAAGCAACGATCAAATCCAAATTCTGGAGACTCTCTCTCGATCGTGGTCTCGAAAGTGAGAAACTATGGAGTAGTAGTGATTGCATAGAGATCTGATCTTTCACAGTTTGACTTGGAGGAAGGAAGATCGGAGATGGAGGCTCTCTCGAAGCCGCACAGGTGCAAGTACGACGTCTACCTCAGTTTCCGATCCGAAGACGATGACTTCTCAGAGCGTCTCTACGACGCGCTAAGAAAGGAGGTCCGTGTCTTCCGCGCCAACAACGAAGGCATGGAGCGAGGGACTGATGAGAACAATAAAAGCCTCGTCGAAGCCATGGAGGACTCAGCAGCCTCCGTCGTCGTCTTCACCGGCCGCTACGCAGACTCTCGCTGGTGCCTAGATGAACTAGCTATGCTCTGCGATCTCGGTTCATCTCTGGATCGTCCCATTTTACCGATTTTTTACAAGGTCGATCCCTCTCATGTACGCAAACAGAGCGGCGATCATTTCAAGAAGGATTTTGATGAACACAAGTGTAACATCCCGAGTTGTGATATGTGAAAAGGCTTAAGAGAATTGATTTGGCTACCTATGTCACCAAAGTCGACTTACCTTTTCCGGAGCACATCCTCAAAGAACTCCAGAGTTAAGCGTGCTTGAGCTGGAGTAGTGGAAGGATGGGTGACCTATCGGGAAGTGATTCGCGATAGCGTGCGAGTGAGGCCAAAGTACGGGGAAAGGTCGGGTGGTGATTGCAGGGTCAGTAAACAATGATTTCGAGCTTTTCGGAATTATTAACGACCGACCGTCGGATGGGATGGGGCCCACGGGCCGAGAGAGCGGGCGTGGGTGGCCCATTAGCCGTGGGCGGTCGGGGCGTTACAACAAGAAAATATTTAGCGAGGAAGAGGTAAAACGATGGGAAAAAGCTATGACATTAGTTGGAAATCTCGCTGGATATGTTTACAGGTAACCAAGATAGTCCTGTTCGATCTCTGTACTGACTCTGTTTTATTCTCATACTATGATTCACATCTCGTATACTATTATTTTCAAAGTGATTTTTCGCATTTGAATTCTTAAGTTAAAAATTAGACCGGTTAATGTCGTTGTTGTTACTATAGAGCGGTAAATTTATGTCTAGAGCAGTTATATATCGGGACCTTGGACACAAATAACCATGTTGCATCTCCATGTAGACATAGAAGATGAATTGAAGTTAATATTTTTTTGAATTTTTGTGTTTCTTTTTTTTTTTTGCAGTGACCGGACGGATGAGGATGAGGATGAGGATGAGGATGAGGATGAGGATGAGGTTGAAGTTGAGGTTGAGGTTGAGGATGAGAATGACATAATAAGGCGTGTGGTGAAGAAGGTTTTAGCACAAGTGAGCAATACACCAGAGAAAGTTGGAGAATACACGGTCGGGCTGGAATCACGTGTCAAGGATTTGATGGATCTAGTGGACGTTAAATCCACTGGTGACGTTCAAATCCTTGGACTTTACGGTATGGGTGGTATTGGGAAGACTACACTTGCAAAACGCTTCTATAACCTGATCCTGGAGAACTTCGAGGACCACCGAGTTTTCATCTCTAACGTTAGACAAGAATCGTCAGATGGCTTAGTCAATCTACAACAAGCTTTCATCAAGTCACTTTTCGGTTCGGTACCTGAAATAGAAGATGTTAACAGTGGCCGGGACAAGATAAGAGGGAGGGTTCGTGAGAAGAAGATTCTTGCGGTTTTAGATGATGTTGATAACGTTGACCAGGTTGATGCGTTGGTTGGTGAAAGAAGTTGGTATGGTGAAGGAAGTGTTATCATCATCACCACCAGAGATGAAGAGATTCTGCGTAAGCTCTCTGTGAGCCGAACGTATGAGGTTAACTGCTTGACTGAGACGCAGGCCTTGAATCTGTTTAGTTATCATTCACTAGGAAAACAAGAACCAACAGAGAGTCTTTTGGAGTTGTCAAAGAAGATTGTCAAGATAACGGGGAAGTTGCCACTTGCTGTTGAAGTGTTTGGTTCGCATTTGCGTGACAAGAAGGAAGATGAATGGGTAACTGAACTAGAGAAGCTGAAAAATACCCAACCAGGCGATCTTCAGGCTGTTCTGGCCCTGAGTTTCGAATCTTTGGGAGGTGAAGAGAAGACAGTCTTCCTCGACATTGCGTGTCTCTTCCTTAAAATGGAGATGGCCAAAGAGGAAGTCATCGACATACTGAAAGGCTGTGGGTATAACGCTGAGGCTGCTCTCAGTGTCCTCAGACAGAAGTCTCTTGTTAAGATATTGTCAGACAAAGACAATACTCTTTGGATGCATGATCAGATCAGAGACATGGGAATGCAGATGGTCCTTAATGAAAGCCGTGAGGATCCTGAAATGCGAAGTAGGCTATGGGATCGTGGTGAAATCATGAATGTACTAAACTATATGAAGGTATTTTTTCTGTCTACATGATAGTATTTGTAAATCTGGCTTCTATACTCATGATAATGTGATGACAGGGGACAACATCCATCCGAGGAATCGTATTAGACTTCAAAAAGAAGGTTGTGAGTCATGCTGCAGTTGAAATAGCGTCGAGCAATCTACAAAACAATCCAGGCATCAGCTCTGCGGTTAGCTACGTGAAGAATATGTTTGTAAAGTTTCCAGAAGAGGAAAAGCCTAAGACTTCTGAAATCACAATTCCTGTAGAGCCTTTTGTACCAATGAAGGAGTTGAGACTTCTTCAGATTAATAATGTGGAACTTGAAGGAGATCTTAAACTCCTTCCATCTGAACTCAAGTGGATACAATGGAGAGATTGCCCATTGAGAGATGTTCCATCTGTTTTTCTTGCTGGGAAACTTGCTGTTCTTGATCTTTCAGAGAGTGGAATAAGACGATTCCAGACTCTATGGTTCAAAAAGGTAAAGCTTTCTTACTTCATCTACCATGGTTTTGAGTTAAAGTGTCAGTGCTACTAACACCCTCTCTGCTTTGCAGGAGGATGAGAACTTGAAGGTTGTAAATTTGCGCGGTTGCCACAGCTTAGAAGCCATTCCTGATCTATCAAACCATAAAGCCTTAGAGAAGCTTGTTTTCGAGAGATGCAAGCTTTTGGTGAAGGTTCCTAGATCAGTTGGTAATCTGAGCAAATTGCTTCACCTGGACTTCAGTTACTGTACAAATCTTACCGAGTTTCTTGCGGATGTGTCTGGACTAGAGAGTCTTGAAAAACTCTTCCTCTCTGGCTGTTCAAATCTGAGTGTGTTACCAGAAGAGATCGGTGCCATGACACGCTTGAAGGAGCTTCTTCTTGATGGAACCGCGATAAAGATCCTACCAGAATCTATTGGTCGCCTGAAAAGTCTTAAAAAGCTTAGTCTATTCGGCTGCAGATCTATTCAAGAGCTACCTAAAGACGTGGGAACATTGACATCACTGGAGGAGCTAGATGTTAGTGATACTGCATTGAAAATCCTTCCGAGCTCTATTGGAGGTCTGATAAATCTCAAGAAGCTACATTTGATGCACTGCACATCCCTTACTAAGATTCCTGACACTATCAATAAGCTCAAATTATTGAAGGAGTTTTTCATCAATGGAAGTGGAGTGGAGGAGCTACCTCTAAACCTTGGATCACTACAATGTTTGAGTGAGTTTTCAGCAGGAGGATGCAAATCGCTGAAGCAGATTCCAACTTCAATCGGTGGATTAAATAATCTTCTCCAGCTTGAGTTGGATCACACTCCAATTGTAAAGCTACCAGAAGAGACTGGTGACCTGCGCTTTATTCAGAAACTTGAACTGAGGGACTGCAAATCCCTCAAGTTTCTGCCTAGATCAATAGGAGTTATGGACACACTACAAAGCATATACCTAACAGGCTCTGACATTGAAGAACTGCCAGAAGAATTTGGAAAGCTTGAAAACCTAGTACTACTCCAAATGAACAAGTGTAAGAATCTCAAGAGGCTTCCCAACTCATTTGGAGACTTGAAGTCTCTTTACCATCTGTACATGGAGGAAACTTCGGTGGTGGAGTTGCCAGAGAGTTTTGGGAACCTCTCAAAGTTAATGACATTGAAAATGCTGAAGAAACCTCTCTTTAGAAGTGATACTCAAGGTACAAGTTCAGAACCTCGTTTTGTAATACCAAACTCTTTCTCAAATCTAGAGTCCCTTGAGGAAGTGGATGCTCGTAGTTGGGGAATCACTGGTAAAATCCCAGATGTTTTCGAGAAGCTTTCTTCTGTGAAGATACTCAACCTTGGGAATAACTATTTCCACAGTCTTCCTTCTAGCCTCGAGAAGTTAACAAATCTCAAAGAGCTTATATTGTATGACTGCCGAGAGCTCACCTGTCTTCCTCCTCTTCCGTGTAACTTGGAGAAGCTTAACCTGGCAGACTGCTCTTCGTTGGAGAGTGTATCCAACCTTTCGGAGCTGACGATGCTGCAAGAACTCAACCTCACAAACTGTAAGAAAGTGGGTGACATTCCAGGACTAGAGCACTTGAAGTCTCTGAAACGGTTATACATGAGCGGCTGTACCTCCGACTGCTTCTCTAAAGTAAAGGAAAGACTCTCCAAGTCCAAGGTAATGATTCCCACAAACTCACTCAGTATCTCAACTAGTTTGAACTTTTCTTGCAATCTTGTGAATCTCTTCTCATTGCAGGTCTCTTTGAAAATGCTGAGGAATTTGAGCGTGCCTGGGAACAAAATCCCATACTGGTTCAAGCAAGGACCTGTCAGGTATTCAGCTCAGCCGAACAGAGAGCTCAGGGGCATAATCATTGCTGTTGTTGTGGCTGTTAACCAAGAAAGTAAAGATGACTTCCATGTACCTGATGTGTTGGGGATTCAAGGCCAAATTCTCAAACTTGATAAAGTTTTAGTCAACCACATGTTGAACCTCTCTGGAGTGCCACAAACAAGTGATGATCAACTCCACATCTGCCGGTACTCGCATCACCACCCAATGGTTACAATGTTGAAAGAAGGGTACACCATACAGGTGATCAAACAGAAAATGTTAATCAAACAAGACGCTAAGCTAAAGATGCATGGGATCCATCTGGTTTACGAGGGGGATGATGATTTAGAAGCCGAAGAAAGTGAATGGTTAGAGGAGACGCAGCAAACCGTTTCTCAGAAACTTGCCAACTTTTTCAGCGCCAAGTCACAAGGTGAAGCCAGCTCACAAGGTGGTTCTACTGTTGCATAATATGCTACCAGGCCTACCACGGAGAAGTTAAGAAACTGCACTCAAACCGGTGCTAATACATGAACAAAACAAAAATGACAAAAAAAAAAAGTGTGTTTTTCATATTTGGAGACATGGTCTGTTTGGCTTTTGTGTTTTTCTTTCTACGTTTTTTTTTTCTTTTTCCTCCTTGAAAAACCATCCTCAAGCTTGTTTGCTTCTTTAACTTTGCTTTTACAATCAATATAAAAAAAAGAACAAAAAGAGGAGACTCTTGTTTCCCATGATTTCCTGAGCATTCTTTAAGAATTGAACGTGTTTGTGAATGTTTGAGTAAGTGGCAGATCGTTAAGTTGATTTTATGTTCAAGTGACTGATCAAACACACACAACTTTCTTACTAACAAAAATAGGACAGACAAGGATTGAAGCCATTAACTAAATAAAAAATTAATTCAAGTAAGAAACCCCAAAAACACAAACTTACATTTGCAGTGTCACCATGATTTACAGATGTGGTAAAAAAACTCTTAAGGAACAAAACATTAGTAACCATTTCAAGTCTCCCAAAAAAAGAACCAATTAAATAACAAATCAGAAAATATTAACGTAGAGTTGGCATGTATACTCAGTTAAATGTACACCTGTGTTTATATCAGAAACCAACTAAAAATTCGTCACTTTTGTAGTTCTTATTGTTGCCTCTGCCAAGGCAAATAGCCAGTCACTTGATCAGCAAAACTCGATAAAACCAAATCCTTCAAACCAGTATCCCACACTTCACAGAACCGTCTTCTCCAATCCACCGGCTCCACCGCCTCTGTCCCTAGCCCTGGAGCTCGGTCTTTAGACCCTTGGTTCTGATTCTCTCGCCAGTCCACAACATAAGTCGCCACTCTCCTCTCGAACTTTGCTTTAAAAGTGTCCCACACTTGGTACTTGTAATGGTTCATCACCGCCACACTCTCCACCAAACTCACATGCCCTACCCCTTCCCTCATCTGAAAATGATGTACTTCGTTGAGCAACGAGCTCGTCAGCAGTTCTGGTCTGATTATAGACTTATGTCTTTCCATGTTCGCTTGTCTGCAAGTGTAACCCACCGTCACGCCTTGTGATGGAACCGAGGTCAAACCGGACGGACCGAAGCTACGACATTCGGTTCTAATCTCTCCAACCATATCCCACGACGTGTAGTTAGATACAAGAGAGGATAAAGCGTTTTTGCTAGGTAAGCCTTGAGAGCGATGCGTAGGGAAGTAGTAGAACTCGTCCACGTCGAAGAACCCGACCCATTTGCATTCATCTTTCGCTCTAACCGCACAATGAGAGAAACCAGCTTCTTGTGTCTTGATCCACGGCCAAACGTGTCGGCTCACATTGTATTTCTCCGAGTTGAGCAATCTGATCTCTTCTTCTACGTCGTCGTCGCTGTTGTTGTCGTAGATAAACCAACGCTCGACGCCGATCCACGAGTGATACATAATCCATTCCCGTAAGAACGGAGCTTGGTTCCATAGCATCGTGCAAACACAAAGCTCATGCTTACTCTTCTTCTCGACCGAACCTGAACCGTGGACTCTCGCAACTGATGGCAAAGCAGGCATAGATTTTCCTCTAGGATCGAAGTGGATTACGCTCACTCGAAACGGCTCTGGTTTAAGCTTCAAACTCTCGGGCAAAACACACCTCACGACTTCTTGCGCCGCAGCAACAGCTTGCGTGACCAACACTTCAACACCTGTCTCGAACTGGCATTTGTAGTTTGAAGGATCTGACTCCTTGTGAGGTCTTCGAGTCAACCCTTTGACAAACATAACCACCGTGTCGCTGTCTGCGTCAACCAACGCCTCGTAAACAACCTTTGACCAATCATGAACCTTCTCGTCACGAAGACTCTGTTTCTTATTCGCCAAGTCTCCACGGAATTGGACATCAACAGAGGAAGAATAGTTCAAGGGAGCGTTAGGGCACCGAACTATCGATCCAAACTCATCGAGTTCGTCGCTAGAAATCGATGGCAACGTCAAACTCTCCTCCTTTCTTCCTCCGTGATAAACACACACTAGGTCTTTCTTCACACCTTTGTCGATTCTAGTCGAGAGAATGAGAAGGAGATGGTCTGGGAACTGGACTCTGTATTCGACTCTCAACGGAGGGGTTAATCTACCGTGAAACGAACGCTCCATCGAAGATAAGACGGAGAGAGCAGGGACGCGAAGAGACGGTCTCAGAGAATCGGAACGGACGGAGATTCGGTTGGAGGATAAGAAGAAGAGCAAGACGAAGAAACAGCATAGGCATATGGTTAGATACCTTAGAGACAAGAACTGTGGTTTTGTTTGTTGCTGCTGCTGCTGCTGTCTGTTTCGTACTTTCCTCTTCTTCCCATTCTCGTACTCCATCTTCTTCTTTCTCCACTAAAGTTTTTTTTTTAAAATAGAAATTTTTTCTTCTGCGGTTAGAACAGAACAGGGTGCTTTAATAACTGATGTTTAACTCGGGGGAAGAGATCTGGTGTTTGCGCCGGCAGACAAAAGTACTCTGTTTGTTTTCTTTTGTAAGAGAAGTAAAGAAGGGAATATAGTACTAATTTAATTTAACTAAATCGTTGTTGGTTAGACAGTCAGACAGATAAGTCGGGTTAAGCGGCGTCGTTCTCAATAATACTTGTAAGCCACCGATTAGTACAAATCATTTCCCTCGCTTTGGGGGTGTGGTTAATTAATTAATTAAGGAGTTTACGTCATTTTTAATGGCTTAATGATTTTTGCTAGTTTAATAATGAATGCGAGAAAGATGCTGATGCTGTAACAACGTGGACTATTCTAGATTTTTTTTTAAAATTTGTTTAATGTATTGGGTTTGGAAAAAAAGAGAGATCTATGATTCTCTGACAGTTGTGTTGCGTGATATTTTAGATTTTTACGGAAATCAATATCAATTGTTTTCAAAGATTCGCCGGAGGAGAGGACCAAACTTGTTGGCACAAAGCATGATTGAGATTGAATTATCAAGGCTGCTTATGTGTAGCTAAACAATTGGTCTGTGTGGAAAAGTATGGTTGATGAGTTTAACTACTCCCTCTGTTTCTAAAAGATCTATATTCTAAGATTTTCACATATATTAAGAAAACACATTAAATTTACATAGTTTTTTATTATTATCTTTTTCCCACAATTTTAATCCAATAAAAATCCAATAAGTGCAATTAAGTTTTTTGAAATTTGTAATTATTTAATAAAACATGCATTGAAAATGCAAAAAATAGATCTTTTAGAAACAAAAATTTTCTCTAGAATATAGATATTTTAGAAACAGAGGGAGTAGTATTTAACATTAGAACGTTTAATATATACTTATTTTTTCGAACTGACATCCAAATTAAATAACATTCTTTATACTATAAAACAGAAATCAGTTGACAATTTTCTGAATACAGGTATTATTTTATATTTTTAAATAAAATTATTATTCATTTTTGTTTTCTAAATGTAATTAATTTTTACAAAAAAATCGGTTTTTAGTAAAATTGTTATTCCTTTGCTTCTACGTCTTTTTTTTTCATAGCTTTTCCTTCTACATATAAACTGATAACTAGTTTTATAAATAATTGTTGGATAAAAATTATTACAAGAAGTTACTGAAGCAAGTCTACCATTAGTGATCATGCTCACCATTCCTTGTATTTATTGTTCAGCCAAATGTTTTCAATCGTAGTATTTTAGTCAATGCTAAAGTGATACAAGGTAATAATTTTTTCCACTTATTTTCTTTGCTAAATGTTCTAAAGAATATTTTCAAAATTTTATTCAGCTATGCCTATTTTCACATATGCATTCTATTTATATTTGTTATTTTGATTTAAGATCCATGGTTTTCAAAGTATTGGCTAAAACATAGAGTGAGATTCATTTAAATAATATTTCTTATCGCATGATTTCAATGTAAATGACATTTATATTTTTATAACATTTATATTTTATAACATTTTAAGTATATTTATAATATTTATCCTTTTCAAGATCTGAGGAATTTTCAATTAGAATTTGCAAATTTTCTAATATACTTGGTCTTCTAATAAATTTACAATTAATGTACTGTTTTTAATCTTTAGTTTGATCGCTAAATTGTTGTTATATATTTATTTTCTAAGTTCAATATCATATCTATGAGTTGCCGATAAATTTAAACTGTTTTTTCTTCGAAAATCAAAATGCATGTTTTAGTCCCTGGAAATTAAATTATATTTATACACTTTTGAAAATACGTTTTTTGTATAATCACTTTTTGTTCAAATTGGTATATATACTTTTTACAATCAGTTTGCCCATGCATAGCATAGCATGGACTATAATACTAGTAATTATATAATTCAGTATAATGCTTTGATCGATCTCATTCCTTCATCTATACTATCTTTAATTTCTTCTACGGAAGTTAATGTCTGGTTCAATTGGTAAAACAAAACTTGGTGAAGATCACATTTTTGTCACTAATAAGTATGTTCAACAACAAACTCATCACTATTTCGAAATTTAAATTAATAATATTTTTTATTGCCCTTTTTAGATTGTTAGCTAATTTACAATGCAACGTAGAAAATATATTTTATAAATGATTGTTTTTGAAATAAATTTTATAAGTGATGTCTTTTTTTTTTGAAAACTGGTTAGTATAAATTTTATGTGATGTCTCTTAGTTAAATAAATAATATCAGCTTCTTTCGTCCTATTACAAGGTAGGTCTTGATGGAGGTGACGCTGAAGGTGATTGCCATTCATCCATCACGCGTTGCCGACCTCAGCAGCAACGTTCATGCGATAGGTGAATTTTAAGAACATACAATTTTGCTTAGTGTGGGTATAGTAGTAAATTATTTTGTGTCGTTTGGTATATGAGATATTTTGTTGTTAAGTTTGTCGTATATAACCGACTCTCAGTATTTCATTTCATCCTTTAATCTATCATTTGACTTTGATACGTGTGTTTTATGAGGTTAGTATTGTATTCGTTACGCAATATAAACTAGGAAGAAAGTGGGATGAATTGGGTATATATGGAAGCCAATTGACTATCATTTATGTAAAGCAAACATGGTTTGTGTAATTGGAGTGGTGATATTTTTTAATCGTATATTGACTGATTCTGTAGTGAGTCATAAAGGAAAAAAGAAAGGTTACCAGATTTGGAAATGAAGAACGTGTATATTAGGTAGAGGGTTTATATGATAGTGGGAAGTTGCTTTTTTTTTTTTGGGCAACAGTGGGAAGTTGCTTAAAATAGCTGGAATCATGTTCCTTTGTTCGCTCCCTCATTTTCTTTTATATACAGTATTTATCTTAAAAGATTATAACTAATGATTGATGCACAAGAAAAACGAGAAGAGAGGAATGTGCCTTCCATTACAATTATACATCCATCATTTTATTCCTCTTCTTGTTCGTTATTCGTGTTGGGCTCTTCCTTTCAGAATGATTACAATAAAACCAATAAATCCAGCAACATTCTTCTTTCCGTTCTCCCAGATTTTGTTTTTTCTTGTTTATCACTTCTTATATCTTCAATCATAGCATACACAAATTAATTTGTTCATCCACCACACCACATGCACAATCTATTATTATCCGTGATGAGTTAAACAACTCAGAGACAAAATCAAAATATTGTAGCTAGCCCACGGTGTACGCAGAGGATAATGATGATCAAACGTATGTACACGTACAAAACGTTTAATGATCAGACCGAACGGAGGGATCTGGTAGCTTTCTTAACTAGAGAAGTGGATCAACCCAGACAAGAGACATGTAAACCTGAGTTACGTTTATTGAGGGAGTTAAGTTTAACTTACACATCTGAACCGGTGAACCCTCTTTATTGCCTGTTTGTTATGAGTTTGTTCGGGAAAATGGGCCTTTTATTCCCCAACTATTTGAAATCGGCACTTTTAATATCCAAGTATTGCTTGCGCAAATTTATTCCCGAACTAATTGTTGACTGCGCAAAATTGGTCACGAAATAGTCAACCGTTAAAGTCTAAACGGAAAGGTAAAGATTTCCGTCCAATTTTTAACGGTTGAATATTTCAAACCTAATTTTGCACAGTTAACAATTAGTTCGGGAATAATTCTGCGCAATTAATACTTGGGTATTTAAAATGCTGATTTCAAATAGTTGAAGAATAAAAAACTATACTTTTATTATAAGTTTCTAAATTAAAATATCAATCAATCATTTAAAATTCAAGTTAAGAAAATTTATCAAATTGGATAAATATATATATTTATTTATTTGCATTCAATGTCTTAATGTCTATAAGCTTTTATTATGATCTATATAAGTGTTTTATTACTGTAGTTTCTAAATTAAAATATCAATCAATTTTTTAAAATTCAAGTTAAGAAAATTTATCAAATTGGATAAATATAGATTTTTATTTATTCGCATTCAATGTCTATAAGCTTTTATTATGATCTATATAAGTGTTTTATTACTGTAGTTTTTGTAAAGGTTATACAAATCATAAAATATGTATTGGTCATAGTAAAAAAACTGTATATCATTATAAAATTATATAGACCATGCTAAAACTTATATTTTATTATAAGTTTGTAAGATCGTTCATATTTATTTTTATTATGGTTTATATAAGTTTCAATCAAGATATATATATATATATATATATATATATATATATATATACTAGTTTTTAGAAGGATATACTGGTTTCATCCAAATTGATAAATTTTATTAACTTGTATTTAAAAACTAGTATATATATATATATATATATATATATCTTGATTGAAACTTATATAAATCATAATAAAATAAATATGAACGATCTTACAAACTTATAATAAAATATAAGTTTTAGCATGGTCTATATAATTTTATAATGATATACAGTTTTTACTATGACCAATACATATTTTATGATTTGTATAACCTTTACAAAAAAACTACAGTAATAAAACACTTATATAGATCATAATAAAAGCTTATAGACATTGAATGCTAATAAATAAAATCTATATTTATCCAATTTGATAAATTTTCTTAACTTGAATTTTAAAAATTGATTGATATTTTAATTTAGAAACTACAGTAACAAAACACTTATATAGATCATAATAAAAGCTTATAGACATTAAGACATTGAATGCAAATAAATAAATATATATATTTATCCAATTTGATAAATTTTCTTAACTTGAATTTTAAATGATTGATTGATATTTTAATTTAGAAACTTATAATAAAAGTATAGTTTTTTATTCTTCAACTATTTGAAATCAGCATTTTAAATACCCAAGTATTAATTGCACATAATTATTCCCGAACTAATTGTTAACTGTGCAAAATCAGGTTTGAAATATTCAACCATTAAAAATTGGACGGAAATCGTTACCTTTCCGTTTAGACTTTAACGGTTGACTATTTCGTGACCAATTTTGCGCAGTCAACAATTAGTTCGGGAATAAATTTGCGCAAGCAATACTTGGGTATTAAAAGTGCCGATTTCAAATAGTTGGGGAATAAAATGCCCATTTTCCCGAGTTGTTCTCTATTTTATAACGTTGATTATATTTCCCAAAACTTTGCCGTTGCCGCTCTGAGTTTGGAACCAATGCGTTTTGGTTATTTTTCCTTTTATCTCCGTACCACAATGGCAAACTCAATAAATCATTCACGCTTGAAGTTCAAATATCACAATATTCCACAATGCGTGGTATACAAGTTACACAACCAAAGTCAATCTCCGAACTAGGGCCCAACTGGGGCGACCCTAAAAGAGACCTCAAAACACGTTGGGGGGGGGGTAGAATACAGTAGTTGATAACTTAATTTCTTACGTAGACAAATGGATTGAAGTGAAGTATCTGTATTGTCCTAATTCCTTGACTTCCCGAAAGATTTATTAGAATAAGACAGAGTAACACAATACTCTAATGACACAATACAATTAATATCATTTCTATACACATGCATTACATGTTTGGATCTCTATTTTGATTATTAGATTATTTCCTTTTTTTTTTTTACAAGAGAAAGCTTACTTAGACATGTGTGAGCGTCTATAAGTCCAACAGGCGGTTGAAGCAAAACATCGAATCTGATTGAGATTTGGCTTTTTCATCCTCAACGTCCGAGTCAGTCTGGTCAGCTTCTATTGTACTTCAATCCTCACATCACTATCTTTCCCTAAAAATTCAATCACTCAAGTTCACTCTCTTTTACTTCAAGTAGATAATCTGAATACAAACAAGCAAGCCTTTAGATTCATGCTTAATTTAAAGCTAACCACCGAGTAAAGCAACTAAAAGATGGTTTTACCTGGTTGTTGGTTTCTGCGGTGTTGTCTGCATAGAGTCTTGGAACTGGTTTCTTGCTGATCTCTTTTGAAAAACAGAACCTTCCCTTTGCATCCCCAGGTCAAGACTGTTCTCGTGTGCAGCCGTGTCACTGGCAGTGTTTCTGGTCCGTGTTTGCATTGGTCTCTCCTCTGTTTTTCTCCAGTACTTGTGACTTAAGAGCTCTGTACCAGGGAGTTTTTGAACAACTCTCCCGTTTGAAACCGCAAGATCGCATGATATTTCATCCAAAGCCATCTCTAGACCGCTTACACGAGACTCCAGAGACTGGATCCCACTCTGTGAGCTTCCCATGAATTTCTACATCCAAAAGTATATCAGTGATGGTTGAGACATCTATAACATTCATAAACAAAACATTTCATCAACATTAAAGTAAAACCGGATGGTTAAAAACCATTCTTGTATACCTACCTGAAGTAAGTCTAAGAGACTGGACTGCTGGTTCTCAATCATAGCAAGCTGCTCGCGTATCAAAGAGAGTTCCTCAGTGTCTTTCCTGCTTTCATCAACACCATCTTTACCATTCTTGACAATAGGATCACAAGAATCATCAACATCGTCACTACATGGTGCAACCCTTGAGCCAGACCTCAAACCACCATGTACTCTCTTATCTTCCCTGCTTTTCTCAGAGATTGTATGTTTGATTATATCCGGTCCCCCTGAGTTCACTTTATCCTCCTCCCTAGAAGCTACTGAAATGGTCACATTCCTTCTTGGAAGATTCTCCTTTTGTTGTCTAGTTGCTACATATGATCTATTCACATGCGAAGATGGTGACCTCTTGATCATTGGCGCTGCCTTCTTTAATCTCCAAGACTTGAAACCCACGTCAAGGGAAGGTGTACATGGAGACAACAAGGCTTCGTCTACATCATTAGACACTTCTTTCCACTGATTCAATGCTCTGTTCATAGTCTCTCTCGCAGTCCAGAAGACTTACATGGAAGTCTTTTAAGAAAAATAAAATATTTATGTTTTAATTTTCAATTGCAAAAGTAGACTGAGAAGACTTATATATAAATATTCTAGAGAAATTTATTATTTAATTTATTATTTATCGTCTGGAAGATTTCCATGTAATTATTCTAGAAAAGTCAAATTTCTGAAACAATTCGGTCAATTTCAAAACTAACTTGTTTATCCCAGAGTGTAAGTCTTCTATGGTATTTTCGTGATTTAAAAAAAAATAAAAGTAAATTTGCAATTGCAAAAATGACCCAAACGAAAGACTTCCATATAAGTCTTCTAAGTCTTCTATAGAAGACTTAGACGGAAGTCTTCTATATGCCGAAGACTTCCGTGTAAGTCTTCTGCGTCAATGTTTAATAAACTTTCATTTTCTCTAAAACTATAAATACTTTTGAAATTTTTTTTTGTTAATTCATGTATATTAGTCAATATTGGGGCTACTGAATAAAATTTATAACTTAATTGGTGATATTTATGAGGTTACCAACATTCATGTTTATTAAAGTTTCTAGCTGATCCGAGAAGACTTCCGTGGAAGTCTTCTAGGTTAGTTTGTAAACTTGTTAAATAACTTTAAGATATGGGTTTTAACTTTCAAAAGTGAATTGACTTCAAGAATATCAATTCATATGGTTTAATGTGTCTTGTTAGATCATAAGATTTACTCTTTAACTTTCATGAAATTTGAAATTTTAATTTTCACTTAAAATTTGAGTTTCCTGCTTTAAATTTAAGTTTTCCGAGAAGTCTTCTGGACGTCTTCCGGAAGACTTCCCAGAAGTCTTCTAGTGAAAATATTATTCTTTTGAACTTATGTAAAGTTTGATATTTTGTGAATTTGGTTAAGTTTTCTTGAGAAGACTTCTCCCTTAGTGTTCTTATGTTTTGCTATTGAAGTTGTATAAATAATTTCAGTAATGTCGAGTATTTTTGGCAAGATAATATTGTGAAAATGAACATATTAACCAAATTGTTTTCATTAATATCTCTTCAAAATTTACAAAAAATTCACAATTAAAAGAGTACACATACAAATCACAAAACAGACTACAATCAAAAATATTATAGATCATTCCTCCACAAAGACAAACTTGGACTCCACTTGATATGGTAGAAGACTCGTCAGAAGACTTCCAGGAAGTCTTCTAACGCATTATATGTTAGAAGACTTCTGAGAAGACTTCCCATAAGTCTTCCAAATACTCCGTTAGAAGTCTTCCAGAAGTCTTCTGGCATTATATTTTAGAAGACTTCCCAGAAGTCTTCCAGAGTCTGATCCAGATCTAAAAAACCTGCATATCAAAATCCTAATATGAAAAACCTGCATATCCAAAAACATTCAAATGACATAAAAACAGAGAAAATTAGTGGAAGATATTAGATAAATCTACCTTTATAAAACACACCAAAATACATATCTAAGTGGAAGATGAGAACCATCTGATTAAAAACCTGCAAAAAAAGGTAAGATTAGTGAGAAAGTAAGAGACAAAAATGAGAAACTGATATAAAGTTTGGTGTTTTCAAGTTTAAAGAGATTAAAGAGAGGTTGGGGAGATTTAATTTGGAAATAAGATAAGAGCTTTATGCAATAGAAGATTACCAAATGAAGAAAAATCAGACATAAAAACTTACCAAAACGCTCAGACCTGTTATGGAAGAGGAGACATGGGAGAAAACTTCGTCAGAAGACTTCCAGGAAAATTATTCAAGAAGGATGGAAATCTGGTGATCAATCGTATAAGAAACTCTCCCAAGGTGAGCTCTCTTGTGGTTCTTCAAATGTGTTAAAACATAGACCTTAACTCTTGCGTCTACAGCCTGATCAGTTGAGGACAAAACCGATAGATTATTTAAAATTAAATTATTTAAATATTTTAATTTAAATGAAATTAAGTATATATATTTATTAGATGAAATAAAGAGATGCGATGTTACTTAACATCAAAGGGTATTTGATTCAAGCGCAGAAGAGGATGAAAAATAATGCGGATAAACACGGACGGGAGTTAGAGTTTGAAGTGGATGATA
Organism: Brassica nigra; assembly: GCA_016432835.1. Classification (NCBI taxonomy): domain Eukaryota; kingdom Viridiplantae; phylum Streptophyta; class Magnoliopsida; order Brassicales; family Brassicaceae; genus Brassica; species Brassica nigra. Next base: position 51,210,685 of record CM028248.1, on the reverse strand, counting down.
AAGTTTTTCTGAAACTAAGACCGTATAGGCAGCAGTCAGTTTCGCGGAGGTTGTGTCAGAAGTTAGCAGCGCGTTTTTATGGTCCATTTGAAAGGTTGGGACGTGTGGGCGCTGTTGCGTATAGACTGAGGTTGCCTGAGGGATCGAGAATCCACCCAGTGTTTCATGTTTCTCAATTCAAACCTTTGTTGGGGGTTGACCATTCAGTTTCAGAACTGTCGACGGTATTTTCCATCTTTATCTCCTTTTGTCGTTAGGTAACATGATTCTGATTTAATATAAGGTGTTTGAGTCATTGTCTGCCTTTCTCATATCTCAATAAAAAAAAGTTGTTTATTTGGTTTCGTCGTGTTCTTCTCAGTTAGGCGTTTGGATTTTAAATAGATCATATTACATGAAACTGCGGTTGGGACGCGTTCTGTCGGGCTTTATGTACAGATTCACACAGGAAGTGATGTTTTGTGGGTCAGTTGTGTCTCTTGAAAGAGATATCCTCAAACCAGTGAACTCCAAGTAAAGCTTCTCATGTTTTTTTCATTTTTGAATTCTCTGATTTTAGATTACTGTGCTGCTCTGTTTGCAGGTTCAGTTGAATTACTTTGATCCAGGGAGTTCAGTAATAATGACACCAATCTCATGTTGTGACCACAGATGCAGCTGGGTGTTCAGTTCTTTGCTTCAGGCTGTTCTGTTCAGAACAACCTTTGCGCTTACACGTTTCAGTATAGAGATGAAAGTGGCACCTCAGGGTTCTACGTCTTTGACGTCTTGCAGTTTGAAATGATTATAGGAAGCTCTCGTCTCCCAAACTCAACAACTCAGGTTGTGTTCGGGTGAGTAATTTCAGCAGGTCATGTTTTCAAAGTCATCATTTTGGGCCACTGCACTTGACTTTGTGTGGGATGTGAGATTGTTTTTGTGGAACAGATTCAGCACCTCACAGATGGACGATTTAGTGGAGTCGGATCGAGCTATTGATGGAATCTTTGGGTTTATGCAACAAGAAATCTCTGTGATATCTCGGATTGCTTCACAGGGAATAGCTCCTAAAGTTTTCCCACACTGCTTGAAAGGAGAAAACAGTGGCCGATGCATATTGGTTCTTGGACAGATTGTGGAGCCAAAATACAGTATGTTGGTAACCTCGAGCAATGGATATATCAATATAAGAAAATGCGCAACTTTAGCGATGATGTGTCTTACATGCCTGAAATGAATGAAAATGATGTTCTCACTGCTTGCAAGAGCTTGATGGCTGCAGATTGGGCAGCTCTACCTTCTGCTGCTGTCCACGGTTCCAAAAACACAATTGTTGGAGAGAAGATCCTACATCGGAAATATGAATAGAATATGAGTAATATATAAGGGACTTGGACCAATCCACTAATTGCCAATTGGTTTTAAGTTGGAAGTCCAAGAAACTTATCATGGTATTAGAGCCGGCCCAACACCCTGACCCATTAATTCGGCCCGGACAGTGGCCCAATCAACCCATTGGCTGATGGTCCATAGAAGGTTCAGTTCTCCGAGATTGCTAGAAAATAAAGCATTGTTTCGGAAGGGTATGATGGATTCTGCGAGATTAATGGTTATACGCACCATTATCTCGAGGGAGGGTGTTGGAGAGAAGATCCCACATCGGAAATATGAATAGAATATGAGTAATATATAAGGGACTTGAGCCAATCCACTAATTGCCAATTGGTTTTAAGTTGGAAGCCTAAGAAACTTATCAACAATCTCGAAAAACACAGACGACTAGGCAGGTCAAGAGGCTGGGCATCAACTCGCTCCTATCATGTAGAATCTGTTCTTGAGACGACCACACAGAAGGTGAAGGCTTACAACCTTTACTTGAAAGAGCATGAGAAGTTAATACAAGATGCTGAAAGTCAGATCCATGATTTTCAGTCTGCTTCAGACAGCGTCGAGAAGAGGTCTGCTCATCTATTATTTTCTTTCAAGAAGAGGTCGGTTTTGGTTATCAAATTTAAATAGGTTTAGCTGAAAAAGGCATTAGAGATTTCTTCTACAGGCGAGACGAATATGATAGGACACTCACTATATCATTTAGAGAACTTAGTCAAGTGTGTAGTTATCAGTTTATAAACCCTTAGAAGCATGTTCAGGATTTTGTTATGTTGCTACTTTGTTTCTGTTTGGAATCAGTATCTTAACTGAGATATACACTGCGCAAATACTTTATCATGATAGTCGCATTGCTGTTATTTTATTACATCGCGTCTTACTGTTTAACCAAAAAAGGATAAGTGAGTTGGAAGAAGAGGTCTGCTCACCTATTCTTTTCTTTCAAGGAGTTCTCGCTAGTGCTTTAACTCCACTAATCTAAAGAATACGGTTGGCATTGCTTTAAGATATTATATAGTGACACTAACTTAGTGGCACAAGTTGCAATTATTAGGATGAAGAAAAAGATAGTTTCAAAAGGTAATTCAATTTTTATAATATAGAATTCTTAAAATTTGAAATCAAATTATTTAAATAATTTAATTTAAACGAAATTAAATATACATAACAAAGATTTAAATCATTGACGACAAAAAATTTCCATGAGAAACTTTAATTTTCGAAAATTTAGATTCGTTTTAAAACTTTAAATATATTAATTGTAGAAAACGAGACTGACAGGACTGAAAACTGAAGTTGTAATCTAAATATGAAATGCAAGTGCATTTGGTGACATAAGCTTATATAAATAAAAAGCTAGGACATATAATATGGTTATGGGAGCTCAAGAGCGTGACCATCTAACCATTTTACTGCTCATAGTCCTCCTCTTCTTGTTAGCCTTGTTCTTGGAGGCTAGCTTCAGCTTCCTCTTTGCGTTTCTCTCAGGGTTTATCACTGCCATCATCTTACCCTCTCGTTTCCTCTTCTCCCTTTTCGCTTCCAAGCTCTTTTTGATTTCGCTGTAAACTTGAACGAACATTGGGATGCCTAATATCTTGTCTCTTATACCGTCTCTCGCCTCTTCTGCTACTTGCTTCAACTCATGTGAGATGACTTTCCCAGTAAACCCTTGGCAAACTTTGTACAAGGGGAGCAGAATTCTGAAGGCGTATGGTCGACATTCTTCTTGATTCAAGTTTGAGGCAAAATCTTTATAGACGTTGAATACAACTCTCATCTGAAGAGAGCCCACATCAACATCAAACGCAAGCTTCTCCAATCTTTTAAGCAAACTTCCAATCAATACCTTTCTTACATCATCTTTCTTTTTCTCGCTTCCGGAACTAGTAAGAGCCAGAAAAGTAGACCTTACTTTACCAGAATCACATACTTGAAAGGCTTCCAGGAACTTAGCTTGCTCAGTCTTGTCAAGATTTGACCAGTACTCATCATTTGATTGTCCAATCATGGAATGAAGACCACTGACCGCAAAAACAATATTCTCTCTGATATAATCTTCTTCAGTGGCAACATTGTTCACCACTGTGTTGCGTTGCACCTTTAGCTTTAACTGCAAAAAAAGAGAAGCAGCTACCATGAAAAGGCTAGCTGGGTTACCCAGAAGACAACCCGCTCCTTGTTTCCCAGACTCAGCTAGTCTCTTAAAATAATAATTCAGGAGCCGGCAGGTTATGGTTTGCAACCACTCGTGTCGGTGCAACAACAACTTAAACACCATTTCCCAAACAGCCTAAACAAAAAAAAAAAAACGAAGAAGAAAAATATATGTTATTTCAAAGAAGGAGGACGAAAAAAGTTCATATCATCAGGAGATGGATTTAACGAGACAACAGCTTCTACCTCAAAAACTTCTCCAAAACATAAATCTGGAAACTGCTTGAGCATCTTCTCTACCATAACCAAAGTGTAGTATGCGTCCTTCCAGAAGCGAATACTGCCTTCCTCAACACTGTTTTGCAACTTTAAAGCACTCTCCAAAATCATTTTAGCCTCCTGCAACAGTATACTGCAGACGTCCTTTGGAAACCTTTCCTTGACTTCAATGAATAGTCCCAATACCTGCACATGCGTCCAAGCAAATGAAGGAGAGAGTTACCAACTGCCGCTAGATACCCCAAAAATAGCGACGATGTTACAAGCAAAAGAAGAAGCATGTGGAGTTATAAGTTAGCTCTAACTTCCTACTTATCTAGCGTCAATAATAACATGTACCCTCAGAGCAATTTACCTTTGCTGCCGTAGCCCGTGATTTCTCCCGCTTATACCACCCCAGACAGAGCTCAAGACTGGAATTGTAATTACTCGTGCGACCTATCAGACGTTTTATCACATCGCAAATCTTGGGCAGCAGTTCTTTATCATTTTCTGTTTCCAAACGAATAGCAAGCGCGACAAACAAGTTTTGAGACTGCTTGTGGAGATTGGGTTCTAGGAATTTATGGATAAGCTTTTGAAGAACGTCAAGAACTGCTCCTCTTCCAGTTGAATGTTCATAGCTGGAGGAAGGTGTAAATTCAGTTACTATTTGAAAAAGTAAAATAAGGAGCCAAAAAATTCACAAAGCTTTACATACCTCAGATTTTTCAGCAGAAAGTTAATATGTCCTTCTAGGCGATTCTCAGAAGGTGTATAGTTGACCAAAAATCCAACCAGTATCTCTCCGCAAATATTGCGGATTGATTTATCCTGATTTGTTATCATCAACCTTGAAACCTGATCGGCATATATATCATGTATCTTCGGAACTACAAGCTTCTTTTTCACAATGGCCTTTAGAACTGATAGTGAAGCAACGGAGGAATCCGATTCCAGATCAACAATCATGGGGAACTGGACAACCATTTTCAACTGCTCAGATGATAATTTGAAGTTATCGTTGTTGATAAGAGCTCTTAACAGTTTAAGGCATGACTGCACAAGAGGACTACTGGAACTCGCTGCAGACTGAGCAATGTCTAACACTTTGGCTGTCACTTTGCCTGCTTCAGACTTGAAGGAAGGCAGTTGAAACTTTAGCAATGCAGTGAAACATCTAACACACGAAGTTACAACATCTTCATACACGGAGGTCAAGCAACCAACAAGTAGTTTGACAAATGGATCCAGCTTCGACACAAGCTCTTCATTAGTATTGTTGGGTTGGATTCTCTTCAGTCTGTTGTGCAATAAGTCCAGAGCAAACAAGGTTATGAGATGAGGACATGACTTAGCACCAGCAGTCTCTTGAATATGTCTTGATCTCCTTCTCTTTTTCGATGGTTGAGAAGACATATGATCTCCGAGACAACTCTCATTGCCAACAAGACGATATATAAAAAGGAAAAGATCTCCTTGATCAACAGATGGATTGACTTCAATACCAGCGGCAATATGCTTTAACATCTCCTCAAGTTTTGATTTTAACTTTGAAGTCATAGGCCCCTGCAGCAGCGAAGTGACTGGAGTAAGTAGCTTCAATGCATGGCTTCTGAACGTTACGTTTTCAGCAATCAACTTCAAGGTATCAAGTGACTTCCGTTTTATCGTTTCTATATTCTTCTTCTTCTTCTTCTTCGTTGAATCTTTCTTATCCTCTTCCGGTTCCTCAAGACCTCTTTCCACTATATCAAGGAGATCTTCTAAACAATAATCCAACTTCCACCCCGTAGGATTGGGCAGGCACTTCGATAAGATGTAATTGACAGTATATCCCAGCACATGCACCTCAAATCCTTTCGTTAATAGAGAAACTAGTTTTCTAACGACAAGTTGCAAGTAATCCTCCAGCTCAAGCTCCTTCAAACAAGCGACCAGAGCCTTTCTGGCTTCCACACGTGTGCTCTCCATCGGGTTCCTCAAAAATTTGGAAACTTTGTAAACTACAGAATCAATATTTGAGGCCATTATCTCTTTGGGAAGTAGCTTTAGAACCTTCACCGCAGCTATATAGCCGTTGACATCAACACTGTCAGATTCAGAATCCATCAGCTTCTGTATCTTGGGAAACAAGGTTTTCTCAAGGCAAACCCTAATCTCCTCATGTGCATAACCACCTTTTGCAAAATGAAACTTGTCCAAAATCGAGCAGACGAGATTCACCAGACGCTTTCTCTTGTCAGTATGCTTCTCCATCTCACGGAAACACCGATTCAGTAGTGCGAAGTACGAATTCCAACTCATATGAGCAGACAGGGATGCAAGGGCTTCTTCGCATGCACCTTGGACATTTTCAACTTTTCTATTTTGACCTTTTTTATCTTGACCTTTTCTATCTTGTCCATCAAGCAACATGTTGAAAAAGATTGAGACAAAGAGTTTTCTCACAACTCCCTGCAACCCAAAACGGCGAAATTGGTCACACATCCAATGAAACTACAAAAATTGAATGTATTCAAAGAATCTAAGAAAGGCAAAGAGATCACCTCAGGCACACTGCTATCTTTGATCTTCTTGGCAAAACGGTTCATTGACTTTGCTCTACGTTGTGCCTACATCCAAAAGAAACAAGCTTATGATTTGCTTATCTTCAACACACAATAAAAATACAAACTTGCCTGAATGCTAAAGACGTTTTTAAAGAAATCAATGTCATCGTTTTCGGAGCATAAGGGTCTGAATGCAGCAAGGTTACCGGAATCCGGAAATTCCATCACCATTTTGCGTATCAAAAGAATCTCTCCCTGCAGGAGAATAATCCGTTGTAAGAATCTTTAATGCAAAAAGGAGAACCATGAGTATCATCAATCTTGCAGTAAAAATACACTCAAATGTACCTTTCCACTAGAGATGCCTCTGTCTACAGCATCGCCAATGTGTTTCAAAATGAACTTATTCATGATCCACAACACACGATCGCCAGTCCAGCTTGCAACTGATTTCGAAACCTCTTCTTTGCCAATGTCAGATGACTGAGCTGAGGCCTCTTGGCAAAGTATAGAGGCTGAAAATTCAATAAAAGTGCACAAGAGGTTACATGCACAATCCTTTAATGTAACTTCTTCTGATGTTATGTTGTAAAAACTCTGTGAGATAATGATCTTCATGTGCTGCTCCGAGGATTTTTTAAAGAAATCCACATCAATCTTCGCGTAAGCATCAATTATCGTTTCATAGTCAAGGTCATCAACTTCCATGGGTGAGGTTGCATTCATATCACAGATGAATTTTGCCTGTAAGATAGTTCACCCATTAACTTGTAACAATCTCAAATGAAAAAAAAAAAAAAAAAACAAAAGGACAATGAAATGACTACGCTTCAGATAGAGATGTGCCTACTGACCACTAGATCCAGATAAGAGTCAATTTTTGCAAGAGATTCAAGAAGGTCACAAATGCATAATCTGACGTCAAGTTCAGCGTCAATAAGAAGAGGAGAGACTGCATCAATAATTTTGCTAGTACTCCCACTCCCAAGCAACGATGTGATGTCCTGAATGGACAGTAAAGCCTCACGATGAATTTCTGCAAAAAACAATAAGACAGTCAGTCACATAGATGAATATTTATATAATTCTTACCAAGAAAAGAAATGAGTAATTATACCAGAATCTTTCACACGTTTGTCCAAGAAAGACAACAAGACATCCAAATACTTGATTACATGATATTCGTCTCGAATATGCTTCGACAATAGTTTAAGCATCTTAATCTCTCTTTCTCCATGATACTTGAATGATTTCCTGATCATCATTATTCACACTTATTCTTTAGAAAAAGAAAAAGTAAAAAAAAAAAAAAAAGTAGGAACAAAGAAGAAAATAACCAAGTCTGTTAATTTGAAAGAACCCTTACCTTCTCAAAGTACCCCCACAGAAAAGAGAATGTAAGCTGTTAATCAGTGCATCTATATGTGGAGTTAAGAATCCTTTCATCACATGGTTATCGTCATCCAAGTCGTTCTCAAGGCTGAGCAGATTTTTTATAAAACTCAAGGCAGAGGCCTTTGTAGCTTCTGAAGCTGTGGTGACTGTTAGAATTGAGAAAATGTCTGGAACAAGAGACTCTTCCCGACATAAGAAGGTGACGAGATTGCAGCTTTTACTCATTGACAAGAAGCACGAGAACAATGAGCTTGGTTTCTCACTGCTAGAACCCTCCTGTTTAAAGCTCTTGATTAACGGATTCACTGCTGAAAAGAAGAGGTCCCAGAACTCAGAGCCAAGATCACAATCCTCGTACTTTTCAAGAACACGAGCGATAATCTTAAGACATAAGGATCTCAACTCTTTAAACTGCTTTAAAGTACTACCAGCCTACACATAAGAAAATAAAACCCACCAAAGATATCAAGACAAGATGATATGAGACAAAAAAAAGGGTGTTCTGTAGTCGTTATACCTGGTTGAGATTATTTGAAACAATCTCTTTACTAATGCTCATTTCTACGTCGGTATTTGGAGCATAGTTTACCAATAGCCGAACAACACATCCCATAAGGAAGTCGAGAAATGGTCGGACATGGAATACATCAAAGACCTCAAGTATATGTTGGATGACATGAAGAAAACCGGATTTCTTCTTCCAGGATAAGGTCGAAAGAGTATGAACGTTGATATATTTCAAGAAATTCGACTTTACGAAACAATCCAGAGAGCTTTTGCCAGAGCTCCAAAACAAGTCCGTTGTTTCCTCTGATATAATGTTCAAAGGCTTCACCAACAATGCAAAGAACAGGGCAAGTTCATTAACATCGAGCTGAGATATAACGCCAAGAACCGCCTCCCTGTAACGAATACTTGTACGCTGACAACAAAAGTAAAATAAAAACTGTTAGGACCTAGGTGGAGTAAACTAAAATAGAATTATGTAATATATATGTACCTTACGCGACGCTGAATTCTTTAAACTCCTAACTTTTGGCATAATGATCCTAATTACAAGAGAAACAAAATGAGATCTGTGAGCTTCCTCAATGTCCTTGGAGAAGTTCCAGGTCGCGAGCTCTTCTCTCAGCTCCTTAGGGTTGATCAGATTCTCCAGACGAGGGCGGTGTAGAAGTAAATAGTCATTCCACAACACAAGGCACTCTAGGACACTCATTTGTATTTCAGCATCATTATCGTCCAAGAACCTGGTAAAACATATCCAAAGAACACAACGCAACAACATGTAGAGAGATGTCAATAAATTATCTACTTTATTCGAAGATATTCAAAAGAACAGTGGATTATCATCAAATCAGGTAGTTTAGCGCAACCTGTTCTGCAAAACGTCGTTTACAAATTGACTAACATGTGAAGACCTCGGATTCTTCATCAACTTCAACAAAGTCAACCATTGTTTAAGCAACCCTTTCGACTCCTTTCCTTTACAAGCTCCCCCATTGTATAATCCCACACTGGAACGTAGAGAAAAAGACTTGATGAATCAAATTATTCCTCTTCAAGAGCACAAGATATAGAGACGTGAGTACCTCAAAGGATTTTCGTTGTTGTACCCCATAAATTTCACGAGCAGGGGGAGAATGTCAGAGGCACGAGACTGAGCAACAGTGGGAGCTTTTTGTAATGTCTTTAGCAACATAGATAGTACATCTGCAGTAGGTGTACTATCAGACGGCGGGAAGAGAAATGAAGTAAAATCCTCCATCAGACCTGCAGATTGAAAAAGACAAACGTCAGAGCTGTAAAGAAGAGGAGAAAGATGAAAAGAATAAATGTATTTGGCAGGTGATACATCTGAGAAATACCTACCAGTATGATTCTGTGAAATGCTGTAGTTTTGATCATCATCACTATGATTGTGAAATGCTTCAAACTTTAGTTGGCATTGGCCCATATAATGGACAAAATCATTCCACACCGCTTCTGTGTACTTCTTTATAAGAATCGCAAGGCACTCAGATACTGGTTCCCAGATTTCAGTGCATTGATTTTTTTTATGAAATAACCCTATCATTCCATTGAATACAAGCGGCACATATGCGTCATGTATCCTGCCAGCAGATAGATCCTCTCGTATTGTGTACAAATCCTTTCCAGTCGATAATGTGAGATGAGACTCTTCAACTGTTTTTAATAGATGGAGAACCTGGGGATTATAGATACCACTGTTAGCAAAACAATTAGGATTTGAAGGGGTAAGGCTTTTGGAATGCAGAACTACTCACATTCTTATGCTCTTCAACAGTAGGGTCAGGAAACAGAGTTTCAAAATGGCACAAAATCCTTAAAGTCATCAGACGGACATCTTTGTTCGAGTGACGTAAATTTTCAGAAAATATGCCAAACGCATCTTCAGCATTATTTGCTTCAAGTTCTGGACATGCCTTGGCTAATAGAGGCCTGCGATTGAAAACAGGGGTCAGTGTACCAGCACAGAGTCATCAAACATTAAAACTGAAAATACAAACTCACGTATACACAAAATCCAAATAGTCGGCCACAGGAGATAGCACTTGTACACATGACTTGTAGCATTTAGCAAGAGACAAAGCTTCCTCCAGATCACTGTGGATGAGTCTTTCAGTAGAACGGGATTTGTGACATGGCCTCAAACGGTCAATTCTTCCACTAGAACAAAACTTGTGACATGATCTCAAAGCAGCACCAAGTAAGCTCTGCCAAATCAGTTCCGGAGCACTAAAAGTGTTGACTGAAAAAAAAGGTATGGCATAATCTCAAAGCAGAGTATATATATTATAAAAAAAAAAAGAGTTGGGTAAGATAACTTGCAAGATAAAAACTTACCATCTGAGGCTGCCAAATGCTGTCTGAGAGTATTCTTGAAGGAAATCAGTAATGATGAATCCACCTTGAAATAGGGAAAACAATTGACAGCTCCCCAAACAGCAGCCAGCTCAGCCTCACCAATTTGAGCTAATCCAGTATTTTCTATATTCGTTTGAATATGCTTAATCATGTCTTCCAGGAACTCATGGATTCTCTCGAAGTTGCTATCAAATGATCCATCTGTGATGTTGATGACCCTATCGTGACTTGTCTTACACAGCGACAGTAACAGAGGAATAACCTCCTCCGGATACCCCGTAATCATATTGTTGATCCAACTGCAACATCATAAGTTAGTCACTAGAGACAAAAAGTTAGGCAGTTTTCAAAAGAGGTAATGAAAAAGAGCCTTGCCTTAATATATTACTGGTAAAGGCTTGCACTATTAATTTATCCTTGTCTAGCAACTCCCGCAATAAGCTCAGTAAACTGGAAACATTACATGATCAATTATAAGGAGGAGGAAAGAAAAAAAAGAAACAAAACACAATTTAGCATTGAAATGTGCAGCAATAAAAAAAGAAAAAGATGACTTGTATAATAAGATACCTTAAACTCTTAATCGAAAAAATGGGGATCAATTGCTTCGCAATGGATTCCAATTCATTGAAGCCACTGGGTCTGTCAATGGTGGATAACATCAGTTCCAGGACTTTAGAGAGAACGTCAAAGGAATCCAAAAAGGTCGGCACAATCCGGCTCACGAGTCCAACCAAATATGGGTAATCTGTTACACATTGACAAGGGAATAAATTGGCGAAAACGATCATGCAAAAATGTATTTCATGCGTGTCTAATGAGAAGTAACTGACCATAGACCTTGAGACCTTTGCCGACCCTAGCAACTGAAGTAAGCACAGTCAAGAGCCGGATCAAATGATCTGATTTTCTGTGTTCGATTGACTTTCTTGTTTCTTTGTACAAGCAGTTCCACATAAAAGTCAACTCGTCTTCTTTGAAATCCTTGCATAGTCTTTGCAAAGCTGAACTCACAGCTTCAACTGTACTACCAGAACCTGTAGTGGGTGGGGTACAACATGGAACCATGATCAGAATGTAAAAACAGTTTACGAGTATGGATTCAGAATTTATATGACTTTCTACTCTCCAATAAGAATTAACCCCCCAAGAGGAAGGTAAATAAAATATTAGGACTTGCCTCGAGGAAAATAAGCAGAAAAGGACAACGTTGAATCTTTCAGCAAGAACCTCACAATCTGCGCAGCTTTGGAATGGAGTGAATCCCTCAAAACATGATACAGTAGACTAACTCCTCCATCTAGTTTAAGGGGATCTGCGAGTTCAGAAAGGATGGTCTTGATCCCTGTAACGTTGACGAGAGAAGAATCAACTGGACTGTTCCAAGCATAGAGATGTGAAGAAAAGAGAAAAGGAAAAGCAATGCATCACACCTATTTCGAGCTGCTCGACCGGGGCAGTCCTTAAGAGAAATGACATCGACGGTGACATAAGTTCGTTGATATGTTGGTCGGGGTAATACCTGAGCTCCAGTGTATCCCTAAATAAAAAAGAAAAAATCATATTTTTTCAGAAAAAGGAGAAGTCAGGCTGCTGGTAAGAGGTAAACTTCTCATTTATATCGGGGGAGAACATACCTGAGAAGACCCTCGATGTCGCGTATGAGATACTTCTGCAAGTCCCTCACCAGGAACGACCATGATGTGAATATCTGAGGACGAAAAAAAGTTGAGCAGAAAGTAAGCATTGTTCGGGAGGGTAAAATATGTTACACAACAGAAAACACTTGCCTGCTTAATAATTTCAGGATACTTTTGACCGCCTTTCTTCAGGAGAGACACTAAGGAGTGAGCAACCCGGGGAAGGAAGCTGGAAAGGAGAAATTGGTTAGAAGATATAGAGAAGAACTAAGGAAAGAAAGAAAATAACTTGTTGCAAGTGATCACTAGCAAGAGAAAATTCAAAAACAATTCAATATGGCATTAGTCTGTTGGACAATTTTCAGAGTGTGGTTAGGTGCAATGATTGGAAGCGATACATAAAGGGGGTGACTTCGCTTAACGATATAAAAGCCATTACATAAATTTTGTGGTGATGAATTTTGAAAGATTAGGGGTTTCAGAGCGTGGGTTTGAATAGTTGAGAGAGTCTAGTCCATATATATAACGCGTAAACAAAAAAAAAAACTCACGGAATAAAGCTGTCCAAGAGATCTCTTGATAAAGCAGCAATCAAACTGCAACAAAGAAGAAATAAAAAGAGTATAACGAATAATGATGTGATTATTATTTATGAGTAGATAAAAGAGAATTGAGTAGGAAAACCTGAGAAAGGATTCAAGAGAGAATCTTGCTTCAATGTGTAATCCAGAGACAAGTTTAGAGAAGATGAGTTCCTTTTGGGAGATGACCAAAGGCAGAGTTTGAGCAAAGGGAAACATCTCTTCGTAAAATGAAATAAAATGTTTTGATGTATTCAGTTCCTGCATCATAATAATAATCATCAACTGCTTATTAGAACGAACGAACCAAACATTAAAGAAACTCTCTAAACAGAGACCAGAGGAAACTCAACAGACCCTCGATTCTACGAGGCAGTCCTTGAAGAATGTGGAGCCCTCTGAAGGCTCAGCCTTCACCTTCTCGAGGCTCCTAAATACTTTTATTTCAATGTCGTTCATTTTCTCCTGGAAGCTCTTGAACTGCATCCACAAAGTACCAAACCATAATCAGAAACGAAAACAAAACTCAGGCGATCAATTTCTGAAAGAGAAGACACGGACCACAAATCTATTACTCCCCTCGCTGGAGTTGTTGAGTGACTTCACTGCCCGAGAATCAGCCATGATCACGCCCGGGACTCAGAGACAACAGAATATTTCTTCAGTTGAGCAACAATGAAATCAACAGACTGACTTTGGCCTTTTCCGTTCGGTTGAGAGAGCGCCGTCACCTCCGCACAAGGGGTTTTATATTATAACTCTGCCTCTATGTCAATAACCGTTTTTCCTATCCCTTATATACTATCGCCTGGCGAATCTGATCCTGACACGTCGAAATGTCTTTTTTAAAAAAAAAATTGAAAAATACGGAAAAGCAAAACACGTTTTTGTTCATTAAAATATGGAAGTCTTAAACTTTCTAATAACTAACTTAACCAATCAAATTCTGATAGATGGCATATTTTAACAAAAAATTAATTAAAAATATAAAAACAAAATTATTTTCTTTCGAATTTATTAGGAAATTTCAAATATTTATGTTCCTAAATTCTCTCCCACTATCACCGTCACGTTCAGTGATATATCACGATTTAAAGGATGGGTATATTTTTTGTTTTTTTTTGAAAAATTTTAATTTTTCTATTTGTGTTTTGTGGTAATATTTGAGTTATATATTTATTTAATTTAATATAATTTTACCTATTTTAAATATGTCAAGTTGTATAATTATACACTTGTGTCATATACATTTTAGAAATTATTTTTACACTTTACTCCAAAGTTTGCAACATATAATATTTACTTATTAATTACTGAACATAATTAGTCATGAATATTCGTACCCAGAAAAAACTGGACTCAAAATCGACCCGAAAATCAAAGTCTCATATTGCATTAGATCTGACCTATATACTCGAACGGTTCTTAAAGTATTATATCCGAAAATCAATAGCAAACCCAACCCGCACTGAAAACCGAACAAATCTTTTGAAAAATTAATTTTTAGTATATTATGCTAACAATATATATATATACATGTAAATGGGTTAATATGGTCTTCACTAACTTTAAGTAAAATCACACCAAATAAATATTTTTTAATCGAATAACCTATTTAAAATCCGTTAAACTAAATGAGTTTATATGAAAATTTATTTTTATTAAAAGTCGATTTAAACCCGTTAAACCCTATTTTAATATCACATGATTTGTTAACCAATAAACTTAATTTTGTGTAAAATATTTAAAATTTTGAATAAATTAATATTTGGTTAATCAATCACAATTTTTTGGGATAAGATATAAGTTATGTTGTTGCAGTGTGATAATAATTTTTAAAAATATATCAAAGCTTATTATAATTAAATATTATACTGTAATAGTCGGTAAAAAAGTTATATATTTTCTTTCGTAATATCAGGGTTGAAAATAAAAAAGTGAAACTACTATAAGTGTTTTAGTTGGTATTTCTTAACATGCTTGCTGTCAATGATTTTGTCATGAATAATATGATTAATTTGAAATGTAGTTGTACCATATATTTTGAGTGGAACAGTTCGTGGTCATATATTTTTTTGCTCTTATATAATGTACTAGGGTCGGTCCGCGCTTCACGCCAGATATACTTCCCGTATGATATGTTTGTATTACTATATTTTTCATTGCGATTGTGCTATGCTAAGATCTGGAAGAGAAGTATATAAATCGGTTGTGCGTCGTAGATGATCAACATGTGGTTTATAGTGGTTTACATTCTGCTAAAACATAGTGGCCTTATAGTGAATCCTTTTTTCAGGCTCGTAAGAGTTAATTTACATATCTGTAATCTGGCTTGTACTATATATAATGATGTTTGATCTTAATTTGTATATTTTTGTTATTTTTACTATAAATTATATTTACCCTTTTTTGTAACACAGACAATGTTTAATTTAGTATTTAAAAAAATTGATTCCAATTTCGTGGTTATACGTTCTTTTATCAATAATTTTTTTTTGATGACCATGGTATCCAGATGTTCCGAGAGAAATCGAGAAAGAAAATATTTCATAAAATACACACAACTATTGTGGTCTAAATTATTCAAATTACAATTACAATACAAAAATTATAATTATATATGTAATTCAGACATATTTGGGACATATTTCAATACCATTTCTTAAAAATGTAATAATCTAGTGACTGTCAATATTTGAAAACGGGAGAAACTGTTTATATCTCGGATATGGGTTGACATTATATATAGTACAAGGACGGTGTCGGTAACAGATGTCGTCCCACAAGTGCCTCATTTGACTTCTACCTTACTGATGACACTGAGAGGAAACTAGAATGCTGCAATGTGATAAGGTGTGGGATGAGTTTACTGTATGCTCCAGTCTCCAGATGAGAATGACCGTGGATTCCAGGGAACCGCTTTTGTGCCGGAGTGAGGTCGGTCCCACTCACAAGTTGGAGAAAGAAGGAATAGTAGAAGAGGAGATGAAATCCCCTTGAATGTTTTACACCAAGACTTGTGGTACTTGCTCGTGAAACCAACAAAAGAATGCTTATTAATGAT
Source organism: Brassica nigra (assembly GCA_016432835.1). Taxonomy (NCBI): domain Eukaryota; kingdom Viridiplantae; phylum Streptophyta; class Magnoliopsida; order Brassicales; family Brassicaceae; genus Brassica; species Brassica nigra. The sequence goes on along the minus strand of CM028248.1, from coordinate 51,194,781 downwards.
GGCACTTGCACTTTATTTGGAAACGTGAGTTGATGAACCGCAAGTCTGTGAAGTTTCTGCCTAATTTCCTGTTGTTTATTCGCTTCTTTAGTTCACCCCTATATGATGTTTATATATCTCTTTACCTTTTTATAATCAATTAAAAGGGTGAGACTCTTGTTTCCCATGATTCATTCAAGCATTCTTTAACTATTCAAAGGATCTGTGAAAGTTTGGCTAACAGACATTCAAAGCATTTATCTTTGATTCTCTATCAATGGCATTTCGACCAGATAACACCAATGGGATAGATTTCTTTGAGTTATTTGATGATTGCAAACAAACATGCAACATACTGGCGAATTCCAGTTACTATTCAAAGATATAGTAAGTGGAGTCGAAGTTCAGACATCTCTAGATCGGCTTCCAACATAACGTTTTTTTTTGTAAGTCTCTTGTCTTATTTTCAGACCAAACCCCAAATCTCATCCAAAAGATACCTACAACAGACTATCCTTTGACTACAAAAAACTTTAAAATGAATATCAAACAGTTCAAAACAAAGCTTACATATAGTTGAGAACAATGCAGAAATCTTCTTATTCCAAACATTTTAAAGAGTGCACTGATGACCCAACGAGTGTACATATTATACAGCAAGAGGACACAAGACAAACAAGAAACACTGACACGGTTAAAATTTAAGTACAATGGGAGAAGTTAACAAAGAATGAGATATAAAGTAGAAACAGGCTTTTGATTACTTTCTGTAAGAGTTACTCAAGCCTCTTGTTTTTTAAAAGATCAATGTAAACTCACCATAATGCTCAGGAACACCATGTTTATCCGCCATCTTCTTCAAAGACTCATAAACCTGAACGGAACCATCGTTGGCCTTTCTTTAGGCCTGGAGACTGCAATTTCTCCTCATCATCCACATATGCTTCCATCATTCGCGTCTTTACTTCTACAGTTACCCAAATACTGACTCAACAAGTCTACTAAACTCCCTTCATACCCTTCCACACCGTTTATTACAGACAAAGGCTTTTGCCATGTTTTCAACACAAGAAGCAAAATCCTTAAGGGAAGTTATCAACAAAATGATCTTTTTATTCTAAAATATTATACGACGGATGTGTAACTGATTTCAGGTTACAAACACCATATCTAGCTAGTTCAATATGCCTTAAGGGATTGAGGTCTGATTACTTCAAGCTTTTTCTCTCTCTAATTTAACACACAACTTTCTTTGATCAAAACACAACTTTCTTGCTAACAAAAATACGACAAACAAAGATTGAAATACATTAACTAAATAAGTTTTTTTTATCAAATAAATAAATAAATATCAAGAACCCGAAAAAAACAACTTAAATTTGCAGTGTCACTGAGATTTACAATGTGGTAAAAAAACACTAACAAACAAAACATTAGTAACCATTTCAATTCTCGCAAAAAAAGAACCAATTAAATAACGAATAAGTAGGATATTAATGTCGAGTTTGGCACGTATACTCGTCAAAATGTACACCACGTATACTCGTCAAAATGTACACCTGAAGTTAATCTCAGAAACCAACTATAAAAATAATAAAGTCATCTTTCTTGTTGTTGCCTCTGCCAAGGCAAATAGCCAGTCACTTGATCAGCAAAACTAGATAAAACCAAATCCTTCAAACCAGTATCCCACACTTCACAGAACCGTCTTCTCCAATCCACCGGCTCAACCGCCTCTGTCCCTAGCCCTGGAGCTCGATCTTTAGACCCTTGGTTCTGATTCTCTCGCCAGTCCACAACATAAGTCGCCACTCTCCTCTCGAACTTTGCTTTAAAAGTGTCCCACACTTGGTACTTGAAATGGTTCACAACCGCAACACTCTCCACCAAACTCACATGCCCTACACCTTCCCTCATCTGAAAATGATGGACTTCGTTGAGCAACGAGCTCGTCAGCAGTTCTGGTCTGATTATAGACTTATGTCTTTCCATGTTCGCTTGTCTACAAGTGTAACCCACCGTCACGCCTTGTGATGGAACCGAGGTCAAACCGGACGGACCGAAGCTACGACATTCGGTTCTAATCTCTCCAACCATATCCCACGACGTGTAGTTAGATACAAGAGAGGATAAAGCGTTTTTGCTAGGTAAGCCTTGAGAGCGATGCGTAGGGAAGTAGTAGAACTCGTCCACGTCGAAGAACCCGACCCATTTGCATTCATCTTTCGCTCTAACCGCACAATGAGAGAAACCAGCTTCTTGTGTCTTGATCCACGGCCAAACGTGTCGGCTCACATTGTAATCCTCCGAGTTAAGCAATCTGATCTCCTCTTCTACGTCGTCGTCGCTGTTGTTGTCGTAGATAAACCAACGCTCGACGCCTAGCCACGAGTGGTACGTTATCCATTCACGCAAGAACGGAGCTTGGTTCCATAGCATTGTGCAAACACAAAGCTCATGCTTCGCCTTCACGCCACTCTTCTTCTCGACCGAACCTGAACCGTGGACTCTCGCAACTGATGGCAAAGCAGGCGTAGATTTTCCTCTAGGATCAAAGTGGATTACGCTCGCCCGAAACGTATCTTGATTTAGCTTCAAACTCTCCGGCAAAACACATCTCACAACTTCTTGCGCCGCAGCAACAGCATGCGTGACCAACACTTCAAGACTTCTTGTCTCGAATTGGCATTTGTAGTTTGAAGGATCTGACTCCTTGTGAGGTCTTCGAGTCAACCCTTTGACAAACATAACCACCGTGTCGCTGTCTGCGTCAACCAACGCCTCGTAAACAACCTTTGACCAATCATGAACCTTCTCGTCACGAAGACTCTGTTTCTTCTTCACCAAGTCTCCACGGAATTGGACATCAACAGAGGAAGAATAGTTCAAGGGAGCGTTAGGGCACCGAACTATCGATCTAAACTCATCGAGTTCGTCGCTAGAAATCGATGGCAACGCCAAACTCTCCTCCTTTCTTCCTCCGTGATAAACACACACTAGGTCTTTCTTCACACCTTTCTCGATTCTAGTCGAGAGAATGAGAAGGAGATGGTCAGGGAATTGGACTCTGGCCCTGTTCGTTTGGAGGTCGCCAGCGTCAGCGACTAGAGTCAGCGACCAGCGACCGCGACTTGATGTCGCTGATAGTTGTTCGTTTCTATGTCGCGCGATTGATCGCAGCGATAGTCGCTGGGTTGTTCGTTTTCATGTCGCACGGTTGATCGCAGCGATTGTCGCTAGATTGTTCGTTTTAGTGTCGCTTGCGACTAGATTTTGACAAAAATATTATTAGTTATTTTTTTCTAATTCGTTTTTAGTTACTCAATTTTATTTTTAATTTATACACATATTGTAAATAAAATCATATTAATAAACTAAACATAAAGTTTAAAACTAAAAATCAAAAGTTACAAAACTACTAAATAAAAATAAGTACAAAACCAAATCAAATAAACTAGTAAGGTAATCGATATCCTCTACTCAACTCAGTAGTAATATGATCACGTAAATTTTCCATGACTCTATCACCTCTCGGCTCATATGGAAAATGTTCACCATGACCATCACCATCATCTTCTTCATCATCATCATCATCATCATCATCATCTTCATCACCATGTGTATGATATTCTTCTCTTCTCTGCCAACGCACAAAGGCCCTGTTCGTTTGCAGGTCGCTAGCGTCAGCGACCAGTTCCAGCGTCTAAACGTTGTTCGTTTGGTGGTCGCTGGTTCTGCGACCGATCGCTGCGACTAGACGCTAGCGTTTGGCGTTTAAAAATTTCGGTCGCCGAAAATTTCAGCGTTGCGATCAAAAACCAGCGATCAAAGCAGGACATACTCTTGTGAACTCACCATCTTCTGGTTTTAGTGCATCTGCAGCAAATTTCAAGAGAGCACTCAAAACCTCACCAAGTTTCCTTTTGACCGTATCCAACGAGCGTTGATATCTTTGTGCAATAACTCGTACTGTCTTATCTTGACCCACCACTTCAAGGAACATTGCAACCGCTTCTTCAACCGCACTAAAACCAAAATTTTCTGATCGCTGGTTTTTGATCGCAACGCTGAAATTTTCGGCGACCGAAATTTTTAAACGCCAAACGCTAGCGTCTAGTCGCAGCGATCGGTCGCAGAACCAGCGACCACCAAACGAACAACGTTTAGACGCTGGAACTGGTCGCTGACGCTAGCGACCTGCAAACGAACAGGGCCTCTGTCTTCAACTCTCAACGGAGGGATTAATCTACCGTGAAACGAACGCTCCATTGAAGATAAGACGGAGAGAGCAGGGACGCGAAGAGAGGGTCTCAGAGAATCGGAACGGACGGAGATTCGGTTGGAGGATAAGAAGAAGAGCAAGACGAAGAAACAGCATAGGCATATGGTTAGATACCTTAGAGACAACAACTGTGGTTTTGTTTGTTGCTGTTGTTGTCTGTTCCGAACTTTCCTCTTCTTCCCGTTCTCGGACTCCATCATCTTCTTCTTCTTCGTTCTCCACTAAGATGTTATAAAAATCGTAACTTTTTCTTCTGGGTGAGAGCAGAACAAGGTGCTTTAATAACTGATCATAGACAAGGTTTTACTTGGGTGAAGAGATCTGGTGCTTGCGTTGCGCCGGCAGACAAAAGTACTCTGTTTCTTCTTCTTTTGTAAGAGAAGTAAAGAAGGGAATATATTAATTTAATTTATTTTAATCGTTTGTGATGAGTCGCGCTAAGCGGCGTCGTTCTCAATAATATTGGAAGCCACCGATTAGTAGTTTAGTAGTAATCACTTTCCTCGCTTTGGGGTTAGTTAATTAATTAGTTAAGGCGTTACGTCATTTTCTAATGGCTTAATGATTTGTGTTAGTTTTTATAACGAAGGCAAGAAAGGTGACCATCCTGGATTTTTTTTTTTAATTTGTTTAATGTTTTGGTGCGAAGAAAGAGATAGAGATCTATGATTCTCTGACAGTTGTGTTGCGTGGTCTTTTAGCTTTTTTTACGGAAATCAATATCAATTGTTTTTCAAGATTCGGCAGAGGAGAGGACCAAACTTGTTGGCACTAAGCATTATTGAGATTGAATAATCAAGGCTGCTGATGTGTGTGGCTGAACATTTGGTTGGTGTGGAAAAGTATGGTTGATGAGTTTACCTAGCGATAACATCAAAATTAAACCTTGACATCAGAAATAAGCATACATATTCTCATTCATTCATATATACCTTCTTTAAATTATTCTTTAGAAATTGATACCATGCCTGGTTAGGTTGGCAAAACAAAAGGTGGTGAATATCACGTTTTTGTTACTAATAAGTATGTCCGACAACAAACTCATCACTACTTTGAATTTAAATCAGCAAATATACTTTTAAGATTGTCAGTTAATTCACTAATGTAAATTACCTATTTTATTAGTTATGTCTCTTAGTTAAATTAATAATATCAGCTTCTTACAAGCTTGTCCTATTACAATGTAGGTCTTGATGAATGTGACGCTGAAGGTGATTGCTCTTCATCCAACTCGCGTTGCCGACCTCAAAGTTGGTTCATTCGATAGGTGAGTTTGAAGAAGAGAAAACAATTTTGCTTAAGGTGTAATAGTAAGTTACTTTTGTATCTTTTGGGTTTTGAGATATTTTGTTGTTTAGTTTGTCGTCTATAACCGACTTCCAGGATTTCATTTCTTCTTTTTTTTTTTAATCCATTACTGAGTTTGATGCGTGTGTTTTATGAGATTGGTATTGTATTTGTTATGCAATATATACATCTAATAAGTTTTGGAAATCATGAAAAAATGGGATGGTTTTGTTATATATGGAACCCAACTAGATTTATGCAAAGCAAACATGGTTTTTGTAATTGGAATGGTGATATTTAAAATAAATAAAAAATCGAATATTGATTGATTCGGTAGTGAGTCATATTTAAAAGAAGAAACCTTACCAGATTTGGAAATGATGAAGATGGAGATTAGGTAGAGGGTTTATGATCGAGGGAAGTTGTTTAAAATCTCTGGAATCGTGTTCCTTTCTTCTCTCTCATTTTCTTTTTATATAGATTTATAAAATTAATGATGGCACGCACACTTGTGGACTTATATATATCCAACTAATTTTAATATTTAACATAATTTTTTAATTTTAATCTAATTTATTTAATTAATTTCAAATATTAAATTAATCAGATGATATAATTTATTTTTTTTATTACAATGCAACATATATAATTGTTTGGTACTTACAAATCTTTTATTTATTCTATCACCAAATCACACATATGTAAAAAGTATCATCATTATATTACTTAATAAAATTTTATTAATACTTTAAAATAACTTAAAAGATAAATTTAAAAACGTATGAAATTAATCCCCTCTTCATCAAAATATTAATTTCATTTTGAGTGAATTTTCTCTTCATCGAAATTTATAGTGATACCTATTAACAAAATCTACAATAATTAAAACATACTTCTGTTTAACTAAAATTTTACAAACTAAAACTAATAAATTATATATGTTTAGTAAAAGCTGAATTTTTCAATTTTTAACTTGTAAAAGATTGTATTCTCTAGACTCATATTTTTTATTGGTAAAGTAATTCGGTGACATAAAAAAGAAATGAACTTTCTTTTAAAAATAATAAATAAAATATTAAAAAATTAATATTACTAAAGTAAAAATAAGATTAATTTTATTTGACAATACTCGTTAATAATAATTATTTCTGAGTATAGTGTAAATTAATTAAATAATCGTTAAAATGTTAAAAAAACTAACAATTCAAAAATTAATTATTAAGACTAATGATTAGACCTAAATCATGAAATATGACAAATAAATTTCTAAAAATAATAAAACCCATAAATAAACAAAATAATCTAAATAATAGTATAGATTATAAGTAATAATAGATGTACACGGAAAAAAAAACTGAATGTGCCTTCCATATACATCCATCATTTTATTCCTCTTCTTGTTCGTTATTCGTGTAGGGCTCTTCTTTTCTGAATGATTACAATAAAACCAATAAATCCAGCAACATTCTTCTTTCCGTTCTCCCAGTTTTTGTTTTTTCTTGTTTATCAATTCTTATAATGTCTTCAATCATAGCATACACAAATTAATTTGTTCATCCACCACACCACATACACATGCTATTATTATCCGTAATGTGTAAAACAACTCACAGACAAAATCAAAATATTGTAGCTAGCCCACGGTGTACGCAGAGGGTAATGATGATCAAACGTATGCACACGTACAAAACGTTTGATGATCAAACCGAACGGAGGGATCTGGTAGCTTTCTTAACCAAAAAAGAGGAAACCATCAAGAGCAAGATGACCCGTGCTCTTGCGATAGCAACAGTTGGATCAACCCAGACAAGAGACATGTAAACCTGAGTTACGTTTATTGCCTGTTTTTCTTATGAGTTTGTTCTCTAGTATGTAACGTTGATTATTTTTCCCAAAAGATTGCCGATTTTGCCGCTCTGAGTTTGGAACCAATGCGTTTTGGTTTATTTCCCTTTTATCTCCGTACCACAATGGCAAACTCAATAAATCAATCACGCTTAAATTTCAAATATCACAATATTCCACAATTCGTGGTTCACAAGTTACACAACCAAAGTCAATCTCCAAATTAGGGCCCAACTGGGGCCGCCCTAAAAGAGACCTCAAAACACGTTGGGGGTATAATACAGTAGTTGATAACTTAATTGCTGACTTAGACAAATGGATTGAAGTGAAGTATCTGTATTGTCCTGATTCCTTTATACAGCAAACATTAATCCCTCTTCAAGATTTATTAGAATAAGGCAGTGTAACACAATCAAACCAATCTTTACATGTCTTTATCCATGGTTTTGACATAACTCTAATGACACAATAAAATAAATATCATTTCTATTCACATGCATTACACGTTTGGAGCTCTATTTTGATTATTAGATTGTTTCTTTTTTTACAAGAGAAAGATTACGTAGACATGTGTGAGAGTCTGAGTCCAACAGGCGGTTGAAGCAAAACATCGAATCTGAGGGAGATTTGGCTTTTTCATCCTCACCGTCTGAGTCAGTCTGGTCAGCTTCTATTGTACTTCAATCCTCACATCACTCTCTTTCCCTAAAAATTCAATCACCCAAGTTCACTCTCTTTTACTTCAAGCAGATAATCTGAATACAAACTAGATTCATGCTTTAACTTAAAGCCAACCACCGAGGAAAGCAACTAAAAGATGGTCTTACCTGGTTGTTGGTTTCTGCAGTGTTGCATGCATAGAGTCTTGGAACTGGTTTCTTGCTGATCTCTTTTGAAAAATAGAACCTCGCCTTTGCATCCCCTGGTCAAAACTGTTCTCGTGTGCAGCCGTTTCACTGGCGGTGTTTCTGGTCCGTGTTTGCATTGGTCTCTCCTCTGTTTTTCTCCAGTACTTGTGACTTAAGAACTCTGTACCAGGAAGTTTTGAACAACTCTCTCCTCCATAGCTACTAGTCTTAGGTACTCTCCCGTTTGAAACCGCAAGATCGCATGATATTTCATCCAAAGCCATCTCTAAACCGCTTACTCGAGACTCCAGAGATAGGATCCCACTCTGTGAGCTTCCCATGAATTTCTACATCCAAAAGTATTTCAGTGAGGGTTTGAGCCATCTATAAAGTATTTCATCTAAATTAAGGTAAAACGGGATGGTTAAAGACCAATTTTGTGTACCTGAAGTAACTCTAAAAGACTGGACTGCTGGTTCTCAAGCATAGCAAGCTGCTCATGTATCAAAGACAGTTCCTCACTATCTTTCCTGCTCTCACCAACACCATCTATACCATTCTTGACAACAGGATCACAAGAATCATCAACATCGTCACTACATGGTGCAACCCTTGAGCCAGACCTCAAACCACCATGTACTCTCTTCTCTTCCCTGCTTTTCTCAGAGATTGTATGTTTGATTATATCCGGTCCCCCTGAGTTCACCTTATCCTCCTCCCTAGAAGCTACTGAAATGGTCACATTCCTTCTTGGAAGATTCTCCTTTTGTTGTCTAGTTGCTGCATATGATCTATTCACATGCGAAGATGGTGACCTCTTGATCATTGGCGCTGTCTTCTTTAATCTCCAAGACTTGAAACCCACGTCAAGGGAAGATGTACATGGAGACAACAAGGCTTCGTCTACATCATTAGACACTTCTTTCCACTGATTCAATGCTCTGTTCATAGTCTCTCTCACACTTCTCACCTTATCAAACCTTCTGCTCTCGAGAGCCGCCGTGCAAGCTTTCTTGTACTGCCACGCCATCTCTTCAGCCGTCGCAACTCTACCCAACGCCTCCGCCGCGGATTTCCTCGCCGCCCAATCTTCACTGCTCAGAAACTCAACCAAAACCGGAACTAACCAATCCAAAACCGGTTTAGTTCCCGCGCCTCCGGCGGTTACGATACAACCCACCGCGCTCAAAAGCGCCGCCTTGGCCTTAAAAGCTTCGCTCTTTAGCAGCTTCCCGATCTTGGGGAGAGACTTCCTCAACTGCTCCGGTTCAGGATCCGTCGCAGCTTCCACCGACGCCGCCAAACAAACCGCCGCTCCGTTCTGCACGTTCTTGTCGCCTTCCTGGATCAGCGTCTCGATAAGCGGTTTCACGACGGAGGCAAACGACCGTCTCGTGACGTGAGCGGATATATCGGCGGTAGCGGCGGCGCAGGCGGAGCGAACGGAGGAGTCGGGGTCTCTGAGACGGCGGATAACGGTGGAGACCATCTTGGAGAGGTGAGGAGAGAGAGACTCGCCGTGGTGGCGAGACATGAGCGACAAGACGGCGACGGAGTGTTTCCTCACGGGAGATTTGGAGGATGAGTCGGTGTTGTGGATGCAGCTAAGGAAAGAAGAGAAGGAGTCGTGAGTGAGGTTTCTGGCGATTGAGTCAAGCTCCGCCGTGGCGAGAGCCAACGTGTCACGGTCGGCGAGCTTGTTGAGGCAAGCGATGACTCTTTGCTTCAGGTCAGGAGACGACGGGGAGTGAGAGCTCGGCGATGAGGAAGACGCCGGAGATAAAGAAACCGACATGTTTACTCTGTTTTTTTTTTAAGTCTCCGGTTTGAGATGTCTGAAGAATGTGTTCACATTAAATGTGAAACCTGCTTCGAATATGGCGGCAGATAAAACTCCGGTTGGGTAATGTGTTTTTTAAATACTAACTAGAGAGAGGTGGTGAAAACAATTAAATAAGTAGTATTGTATCATTATCAGCTTATTTACTCTTTAATCTCTATTAACAATAACAAATAATAATCTTTATAAAATCTAAAATGGATTTGAAGATATAGTCATTGGCGTGTTTTTCTTACAGATAAATAGGTCAGAGAGATTCTGTCCTTTTTGATGTCGTATAAAATCCTTACAGAAAGTAAACTACTGTATAGTATAATTTATATATCGTGATATTTAAAAATTCAAATGAAATGTTGGCAAAAATAAAATAAATGATTTTAGTTCAATAATAGCAAATGTATTATCACCATTACCTGATAATAATGTTAGAATACGACAAGAAATTAAAACTAAAATAAAATAAAATCTGACAGACAATGGAATATATATATATATATATTCCAACTGGCGAACCATTGAACATTTCCAAAATTACAATAATATATTACTTAATTAAGTGACTAAGACTAATTTAATATGATAGAAATATGATTTGATTAACATCTGATAAGACTAATTTAATATGATATGTTGTGCTCCATAATTCTGCTTGACATTTGACTTGTTCAGAGTGTCAATGATGCTCTTGTTCAGAGTGCCAATGATGCTCTTATCAGATGTTAATCAAATCATATTTCTGTTTTTTCAATAAAATGGCCATGATTATTTAATCTAACATATGATGTAAAAACGAGAAAGCGCATTTTATTTCGTATTCTGTAATGGATAAATGTTTTATTTACGTTATTATATGATTTTGAATAATCAATTTGGTAAAAGAAGGTAAGAAACTAGAGTGGGTAAAAGAAAGATGGAGAGAAACATTAAGGGAACACGTGAAGGGGAGATGGAGAGAGGACGCAGCTTGGGCAGACGAGCACGTGACTTGATTACACTGAGAGAGTATGGAGGAACAAAGGAATGATCACTTTCATTACGTTTTAATATGTTGGGAAAATACACATCCCATGTGACTTTTGTTCGTCCGACCATTGTTTAATTCGTTATGGCTTCATTCTTTCTGGCCTTTTCTCTCCCCCTCGTCTTGTTCTTTTCATTTTTGATTTAGTTGATATTATGTAGAGCTAAACCGAACTGATATAAGACCGTACTTGGTAGTATCAAACCGATTCCTGGCCTCCTGGGACATGAAGTTCAATATTTTATAATGTTAAACATCAAATCATCTAAATAGTTGAGCAATGATGGCCCACCTAATTAAGGTGGCAGGGATATATAACACACTTTTGTTTCTATTACGACGACATGTAATTAAGTTAAGTCTATGGCATCCATCAGTGCTCAAATGTCTTTTTCTTCCTGGTTTCTTTTGAGAGGTGGAACCATTCAAGCTTATTTACTTTCAGATACATCAAACATATAATACAGCATGGCTTATAACAAAAATTGAGCTATTGTAAAATTTTGTTATAGATTTAAAAGCCACGTTACATACGTCATTTCAATTATTTATTTTTATCAACATTATCAAATTACGTTTATTATTTGTCATATAGTAAGATCTTTTGCACGCCCATATATATGAAATTAATGATAAAGAGTATACCTAACTAGTGACGTTATCCCGGTATAGTATAGGAGAATGATCAGATTGTAAAGGTTCCAGAAACTCAGAGTATGCATTCGGGAATACAAAAATGGTCAGGGGTTAAAAGAGGAGTTTTCATTTTGATCGACGATGGTTGATGTTTAGTAATCTTGTTTGACTAAGTGGCAAAGCTAATCCACAAATACCAATATAAGTTAGGGAAAGATAAGAGAAGAGCTTTCACATGGACATAGCTCAAATATGGACAACAAACTCCCACATTTTTATAGTTATTTCTCACTTTTTGCATCTATGTTTTCCTTGCTAGGGAACACTTGCACATGTTCTTATTTTCTTCTTATATTTTTTTTAAATAGAGAAATTATCATTTTAGATGAGATGCAACTACCAGTGGAGTTGTGTTGTGGACGATTTAATAGAGTTTGGTTCATGTACAAGGAATCGTCCATGTGTTGATTGTGTTGTCCCATTATGATCCCGAAGACCAAATCTATATGTAGCTCGCCCCAATAAGTTTCTCTAGTATTATTTATATATTTATATGATGCAAACAAATGTTATTAACTTTTCATGCCTTTCCTCAAAAAAACCAAAAAAAACACAAAAATATTATTTACTTTTTCATCAGAAATCAATTAAATACAATGAAAAATATAACCAAAGTTTGATTATTGGAAGCTGACCCACAGTTAACCATTTTTTTTGCAAGTACTCGTAGAGAACTATAATTCGATATATATTGTTATTATGAACTAATTATTATGTAACCCTATACAATTTCTTAATATGTAGACATCTATAAGTTTATGGCAGGCGACAGATTCAATTACTGTCTTAGTGGTTAGTTCAATTATATGGAAACTTGATGGCATGTTCAATTGTATGTGTTCATAATATATATTATCAAGATTATTATTACCGTCAGATCACATGTTCAATCATGTATTTGTGCAACAATTCAACCCTTATGTACATTATACACTTGTTTTATTTATTCTTTTTCTGCTGTCAATGTATATCAAGCAAACATTACAAAATGTTGCTTGATGATCACCAAAGTGTTATGTTATTAATTTTTTTTGGCTACTGAGAATATTGAATTGGTAGAAAGTATATGAGTGTAGTTATGCAAATTACGAATGGTCCAAGCTTTGTTTGGACTTGTGTTATTATGATCTGTAAACATTATAGCACAAAAACCAATCATGAGCGTTTTCACATGGAAGCTGCTCTTCCATCAGAGCTGAATTTTGGATCCATATATATATACACATATTTAAAAAGTAACTAAATAAAAATCAATTAGTTTAACAGATATATTTGGATATAATTTTTTGTATATCTATCGATCGATTCTAATGAGTTTTCGTAAATTCCTTTATAAACAGGTACATGTACATCGGCTAAATTCATACTATTAACACTTAGATATGGTTTGGTTGAAGATTAGATATAGAAATGCTGGCACTCAACTTAGAGTAGGATTTATAAGTACTAGAGATTTTACCGTGTTATGCACGGTTTATATATTTTAATATGATAAATTTATTTTTGACTATTATTTGAGTTATTTTGTTTGAATTTTTATTTTTGTAAGTCTTTATTTATTAAATTATTTTATTTTATTTTGCTTTACATTTAGTATGTTAGAGTATGAATTGTTGACTTTTTACTTTATTGCATGTATATTTTATATTAAATATGTTTCAAATTCATGAAACTGAAAATTGAATAGCATAACTAACCCGCTTAAATAAGAAATTAATTTGATGTTTGTTTTCCTCATCCTAGTTTGTTAATCTTATGTGATTTATATTTTTTGTATATATTATTTTGTTAGTTCTATTTGAAACTCTGAGTGATGTTTGTGGAGTATTCACGATAAAACCTTGTTAATGGTGCTATGGCGAGTTTTATATATTTTAAAAATATATCATTTATGATTAATTAATGTGAATTCTGAATCTTTATATATTTTAAAATTAATGTTCATTATCAACATGATTTTTATACTTTTTAATGTTCGAGACTTTTTTTAACGTTGATTTATTATCATATCACAATTACGACTTACGAGAAAGATTACATAGACGATTCGACAGCCGACAATACTACCTGCCTTATAAGAATCTACGCCTAACTGCATCACCTGAGCCGTCCTATGAAGATCCACTCCTGGCCGGATGTACTTGCACCATGTTGAGGATTTCTTGTAAGCCTTTCTTCCGTAGTCACATTATTGTTGAATAAATCGCTTGCTCCGGGAATTGAAACCTGGATCTCCTGTAATATGCAATTTGCAAGAAATTGCATAGCCTGGGTTTCGAACCCCAGTCCTGCCTTATAATGTTCGAGACTTTATGATAGTATCATTTTAACATATATAATTAAGCTTAAAAATGCAGATCTAATATAAAATGTATTTATTAAATTTTATTTTATCGTATATTTTTTTCTTGTATATATGCTTCAGTAACTTACGTCCACCTTCACTTTTATCCCTCGATTTTGGAAGTTTATTTATTGTATGATTTATATTTTACCATTTATATGTTTCAGTCATTTTTATATGTTTAATTATATTTAGTTTTTAGTTAATGTTGTCTTCACTTTTTATATTTAATGTATTTCTCTTGTTTTTAGTGTATGTTTACTTATATACTTGATGTTGGCTATTGTTGTTTATAGTTTAGCCCTTTGGTTTTATAACTTGGTAATCTCTCACAATTGTGATGTATTTTTAAAAGTTTTTTTTTTGAAAATATTCATTTTTCTACATATTTTAATATTGATTTTAGTAAATTTATATTGATATAATTTATTATTTTATATTTATAGGACATTTTCTTTTTGGTTATTTAATTTGTTTACATGATTTTCAAAAGAAAATTATAAATTTAGTTTTATTTATATGTAAGTTTTATTTTAAAGACAGTTTAAATATACATTTTTATTTTTAACTAATTAACTTGGATATACAATTAATTTTCTTCTGGATAATTTTGGTTAGTGATTTAATACTGAATTAAATTACTGTGACAAATTCATTTTTGAATGTTTTGCAATTTAATATTTTTTATTTATATAGTTTTTACATTTTGTTTCCAAACATTAATATTAGTCTAATAGCTATTTTTGTTAGCTACATAGTTAATTAATTATTTTCATGAAAATTACATAGCATTAAAACTTTTCGTGTACCAAATCAACAACCTATTCTTTGTTTTTCTCAACTAAAAAAAAAAGAAAATCAAAGAAAAAATGTCATCTTGCGATCATTAATCATATATAGTTAATTAATTATTTTCAGGAAAATTACAAAGCATTAAAACTTTTCGTGTACCAAATCAACAACCTATTCTTTGTTTTTCTCAACTAAAAAAAAAAGAAAATCAAAGAACAAATGTCATCTTGCGATCATTAATCATATATATGTTAATTTTATTTTAAAGATTTTCTGTTAGATAAATTTGTATGATTAGTTTCCATGGATCAGTCTAAATATCTATTTTAATGGCTATGAATTTAAATAATTATTTTCTGAATTATTTTTTCAAAAAATATGAACAAATGAAAAAATTTATATTTGGAATCATTTTAACTTGATCATTTTCTCAGTGAAATACATTGTTCAGACTAAATGCTGGAACTCTTTCTGTTATATGAACCTTCGATAATAATTTATTTATGTGGTATTCAAAAACAGTTACATGATCAAATATTATAGCATATTAGCCGTTTGTTATCACATTTTATCTACATTCTATTTAGGTAGAATCTTTCGTTATCGGTAAAGTTTTAGTCAAAAGTATTGATGTATTTTTTTGGTAGGTGTATTTATTATTTGAAATGTATTAGTAGAAAATGTTAAGTACTTTAGTATGTGAAAAATACCTTAGTATATCAGTATATGTGATCTTATGTATGGTTTGGAAACAATGGATATTTTAATGTTCAGATGCAAAAAAAAAAGATGATTAATTTTATATCATAATAATTTTGACTAAATAAAAGAAAAGAAATGGCGAAATTGCTACAGATACATGATCATGACTTTATTTTCTTTGAGCAACTTTTTATGTCAGGAATTGTTTTATATTGTGTGTAAGTTTCTTTTGTAAAAGGGTTTATATTGTGGTGTAAGTTTGTTTGTATTTTTTGATAATAGTCATGTGTTCTTAATGTTTGTTTTTATTGTATTATATTTTAATTACATATCACCATTGAATCATAAAAAGAAGTTTAACATTATATATACAAATTAAAGAAAAGTTCTAAAATAGTATTATAATAATAATTATATAGCCTGGCCCTAGACTTGATACATGAACATGACTATTTAATGAGATAATGGAATGTGAAAAAGTATTTACTTAAATATTTTCATGACTGCGAAAAAAAAAGATTTTCATATCCAGCACTGTTATATACAATGAATTATTTAGAAATATAGATGGATTTATTACGTCTCCATACTCCTTCATACACATACACCGATACACGTGCTATACATATATCAATTTTTTGCTATACATAGATCAGTTTAAGATTTCACTAACAAAATCATTGCTAAAAGATCAAATAAAAAATGTACTATATCGTAAACAATGTATTATTTTTTAGTTAACGTAAAAAACCTAGGAAATTTAGAACTGGGAATTCTAGCCGTAATCTCACAAACATTTTTAATTAATGAATATATCGCGGCCGCTACTAACACCATTTGCTACGTTACCATACATCTTCCAACGCATACACATTTGCTATTTAATGTTTCTTCCACAATGGCGTTAAAAGAACTGGCGACTTAAAAGAATTGGCGACTTAATCATCTATGTACCTTCATCGAGCCTTGGCATCGAGAAAGCGCAGCCGGGACAGGAATCCATAGTCTTCACAGCTTGCGTGACTCCTTGTCTTTACTCTAGTCCTGAATCAGACAACATCATCATCTGGGCCAAACCAGAAACTGATTTTTTTCAGGATGATCTGGTGCGAAAGCATTCCCTCGCAAGTAGGATTTTCAACCAAACGTGACTGCTTGAGCAACTTCATCACATGTGTCACTATTTTCTGTAGCTACTCTGTGTATTCATCGCAGATTTCACAATCAACATATTTTCTCTCGACCATCGTGTTATACAACTCCCAACTGGAGAAACAGAGGAATAGACTGTCAGTATAGGACACAATTTTATAATCAAGTAAACTACTTATCTAGAGGATTATATAATATTGTGATCACTGTACCTCTTTCTTGACCAGCCTCAAGATTTCTTGGAATACTGACTACTCATTGTTGTGGAACATAAACATATTTTACTCACATAGGCAGAAGCCAAAACACCCATTGCATCGCAAGTTTGCAAAGATCATCTTCCTGTTCAGGAACTCTATATCTGGTTTGTTCCTCTACTTCTCTGGCCGTTGGTGTGGTCACCCGCGTAGCACCATATTCTCTTCACCACCTCCAAAATCCTTAATCCTTGAAAGTTCTTCTTGTTTCTCTTCTTCTTGCTGCTTCAGTGATAGTAAAAAGTTAGTATAATCAGGATCTTTGTATCTCCTAATCTATTGGAGGTGCTTTTACTCCTATAAAGAACAAAAAGCAAGAGCCAGATGGCCTTTATTTAAACCTTTTTCGAGGCATGAACAGTCTTAGTTTGAGTCATGGCATACATCTCCTAAAGATGTTTCAGTTCAGCTTTAAGCTTCTCCATCTCAAACTCAGATTCTCATTCACCTACACATTTAGATATATTCTCAGTAACAAACAAAACCATAATCTGTCTCCCAGCAAGGAAAAAAAACAGAATCAAGATGAAGACAACTCTGAGTGCTCTCAGTTTTCTGGAGAATATATAATCAAGAACATACCTGATTATAGGTCACGGAGTGGAAACTGATGACTCGTTCAGACATGTTAGAAGTTTGTTGAAAAATCCAAGAATAGTGCTCAGCAACAACTGCACCCTAATCCATTAGGTAAGAAAAAACTGCTGACATATAAAAACACAAAACTCAAGTATATATTAATGGACCAATGCCCATCACGGGGATACTTTAATAAGCTTAGACGTCTAAACAAACTAAATCACTTGGACTAACACCAATGATATATTTATAATGCAAACCCCATATGCAGTATATGAATGCAGATTAGTAAATAAATGTTGAGGATCACACAAAGAAGGAGTAGATACCTTAACTTGGTGGTGTGGCAAACTCTAGCAGTATCTTGAAGATTGAACTCGAGCCATTATGAGTACAGCTGAAATCAGGCAGAAAAATACAAACAAAAGGAGAAATATTTACCGTTAGAAGATACGATAGAGCCCGAGCCAAAAAAAAAGATAACAAAACATCAGAAGTATGATCATATGGTTGTAACTTGTAACGAAAAAGCTTCCGAAATTTCAAAGCAAGAGTAAAGAAAAGCGCAATTAGAATATAAAGCACCTGTTTTCGGTCATGTATATTCTGTAGCTTGATCCAGGTGAGCCTGGGAGATAACAAAGCACAAAGACAGACAGAAAATTCTAATAAGCTCGAGTCGTAAATTGACCGATTGTCGGACACAATTTCTCAAGGACATCCGATAGGATCAAACCAATTTCTGCAACTTGTTATGTGCAATCCTAAACAAAGTTCATAGCATGGATAGAAAGAAATCACGATGAAGAAAACAAAGTTCATTGTCCTTGAAGGAATCTGCGTTGGAGATTATGAATATGAAAATTAGAGGGGAACATGAAACGGTACCTATTCGTCAATGAGAAGAAGCCTAAGCTGGATGAGCATCCCAGTTGTAGTTGGATTGGAAGTTGATTGTTTAAGTACGCATTGGCTTATTTATAAAGATATTGGAAGCTGAATAGAGGATCGTTATTAATTCGAGAAGGATAATAATGTTTGACGAAACCCAGATATGTTTCTCTAAGATCTTTGACCGGTGACGTTTGATTTTCACAGAACGGTGAAGGAGAGAAGAGGGAGGAACGTCGCTGACACCGTAAAAGATTGGGTTAGGAAGACCTAAGATAATTTGGGCTTGGACTGCTCTAATTGGATGATTTTTTATGCTGATGTGGACAATATAGGTGTTGAGTATATCCTCCTTTTAATAGTGTTAGATTATTTTTTCAGTTTTTCGTTCAATTCATGTATTTTCTTTTATTATTCTATCGGTCTGGCCCTTCAATAAAACATCTACCTAATCATCTAGACTATTAAAAGAGAATGAATCTAAAAAATCTACCTATAAAAATTTGTTTGTACCCTTTCACTAGGAACTTAATATATACCTTAATCATTAAAAATATATCAATATTAAATAAACCATAATCTTTCCTAATATTTACTCCTACAGTTTAGGTATCTAAGACCATCTCCAGTGGTTGCCTCTATTTTTAACTCCAAATATAGAATACTCGAAAAATAGAGAAGTGCTTTGCTCCAATGGTTACCTCTATTTTTTATTTAAAAAAAAGAATATTTCAAGCATATCCCCTTTCTATTTATTTATTATACAATCCTTAACTTTTAAAATATTAAAATTTTACCCATTTATTTTATTTATAACAGTATACTATCACAATACACTATTTATACAGCTAAATAATTATTTTAAAATTAAATTTTTGATTATAATATATAATTATAAACATATGATATATTAAATATAGTATTTAAATGTGTAAAGTTATACTATATAATTTCATTTTGGTGAAAAATGAAAATATATAAAAGTGTAGGATCATTTTGTAAAGAGAAAATCTCAATCTGAAAATAGCGTAAATGAAAAGTGTTACTCTATATTTGGCGTATTATTGTTCATTTCTCTATATTTGGTGTAACATATAGCGCACCATTGGAGTGACTTTTACTCTATATTTGGCGTTTAGAAGAAAAAATAGAGTACCACTAGAGATGCTCTAACAAACTAATTTTGTAATCATTTTCCCTGTTATTTAATTAATCACCAATATATACATATAACTTCCACGCCATATCACATGTACACATATATTGTTCGATAGTTACATGCATAATTATTTTTGGTCATATCATTAATTAATTTAACTATATAATATTTTAAATACTGTTAATTAAATCATATTATTCATCATTTCATGTGACATACTTCCTATTTAAATATTTTAAATTGATTTTTATAAAGAGTATATATAATAAACAAAATTGATATCTAACCAAAAATTAAAAACTATTAAAAATTATATAAATCTATACCATTAAATCAACCAAAAATATGCTAGATAAATCTTAAATCTCACCAACTCAACAAAAATAACTCTTATAAAATGCTAACAAAATATAATTGAGAGAGTAGACATGTGCTTTTATGTCTTGGGGTCGAATATGGGTTGGTTTCTTTCGGTTCCGGATCTTTTAGGTCCTAGACATTTAAAGCCAAACAAAATATAGAATATTCAAATATAAAAAACTTGCCCCTCCCCCCAAAAAAATTTACCCAAAATCTGACGGAGGAACAAAAAAACAAACTCAAAATTTTACCCGAATACCAAAAATATATTTTTAAAATTTGAAATTTTATCCAAAATCCAAAACTATACCTAAAACAAGTCCGAAACTATAAAAGTATTTGTAATGCAGAAAACATATTCGTAATACTCGGTACCTATTATACACAAAATATTTTAGGTATTTTAGGTACCCAATCGGGTCTCGAGCAGGACCCAGACTCGAACCGAGATCCAACACAGACTCGAAGTAAGATCCGACCCAGACTCAAACCAAGACCCGCAGATCCAAAAAAATAATCAATACCCTGGATCCGATTCAAATCAACTCTGTATTTTCAAGTCAATTTGGTTTTGTTTCTTGGGTCCGGATAATATGATATACCTAAAAATAGTTACATAAGAATGTATATATAAAAATCTTAAATACAATAATTCATAAATTATATAGTTTTAAACATATTCACTTTTAAACATAATACGACTTTGTAACATAAATATATAACAATTTCAAAATACTTATTCATATTAAATTATGTTTATATTCAAAATTGTCCGCGTATTCGAAGTGCGGGTCAAAATCTAGTTGAATCATTAATTGATAGCAAACTAAAAATCGAATTAGTTTTTTTTTTTGGTGATTCTTTGCACTAAAAATCTGAATACATACATCCATTTAGTTTTTTTTAGGTGATTCTTTGATTTTCTGGTGTATAAATCTAAATAGAGAGGGAGAGGGAAAGATATGCCTAATAGAGGCTATGGAAGCTATAGATGAACACTTTTTGGGAGAAAACCTTTTTTTTTTTCATTTTGGTGATCTTGTTGTTTTAAATCTTCTTGTTCCAAAAAAAAAAAAAAAAAAATCTTCTTGTTCCGTAATAAACCTGGTGAAGGATCATATAAATAAATACAAAGCGTTGTTTTGTGATTACTAATGGGCTGGGCTTTGAGAGCCCAAATTCGTTTTTTCTGTGTCTCGTAACTTGTTGTCGTTGAAGTTAACCGATGACTTGAGGAAGATGTGGGTCCACCCGCACGTTCAAAGACGGTGGTCTTTAATTAATTAAGTATAGTAAGTAGCACGGTGTTTATTGTCTCTGATCTCTATCTTGATTGCCTTAAAGAAGTTATCACTTCCTCACTTCTACTACTAACTAGTTTTTTTTTTTCAATAACTGGTCCCACCGACTCTCTGTCTTCATTGCCCGATCTGAGTCTGATCTCTCATCTCTTCTTCTTCCTTTTGCTTCTCTGGTTAAATCTGCATTTAGACCTGTTTTCTCAGTCAAAGTCTTCTTCAGCTTTGAAAGACATTGGTGTTTTTACTTTTAGACAAAACGGTGTTTCAACTTTTCACTTTTTTTGGTTCTGGTAAGTTTTGTTAGATCCTCATTTCTTTCTCCTTCAAAAGTGGTCAATCATTGAAGAAGATTTTTGAGGGTCTTTCCTTTTTACTTAATTCAATTATTTAGAATGCTCTATCCATTTCAAGTACACTTTCCGACAAGAATCTGAGTTTGCTCACACGCAAGGGTTTGTCTTGCGTTAAAAAAGACTTACAAAAGCGAAAGTAGCAATTAGAACCTTTTTTAATTAGGATGGAAATGGCTTATGGTTTGATACAAATTTCGTGGATTTTTGTGTGAATTAAGGTAACTTCTGTTGAACATTAATGGGGGATTTGCAAGTGGGTGTTGCCAATCTTGACGAATAAGGTGCTTTCTCTGTCTTAAGAGATCTCTTGAAAAGATTTTGATGGAGGGGTTCTTGATTTTGTGTCCATGTTTATTTTAGGGGTTTTATGGCTTGATGGAAGATAAACTGGTAAAGTCGGCGGCTTCATCGAGCCCGAGCCTGGAAGTGTCGGTTTCATTTGGTAGGTTAGAGAATGATATACTGTCATGGGAGAAGTTCTTCAGCTTTCTCACCAAACAAGTACTTGGAGGAAGTTGGAAAATTTACAACTCCAGGGTCTGTAAGCTCAAAAGAAGGCCTATTTCAAAGCTCATTACAAAAGATCGCTGAGAGGATAGCTGAGATCATTGATCATCATGAGAAACAAATGATGTATAGAGAAGTCTCTAGTTACCTGTAATAATACTAGTTGCCCATTACAAAATGTATTTCCAGAAAACTCGCACCACCGAGCTGTAGTTGGGTTCATGAACATCAACAGTGATTTGCAACTGTGAGTCTCGATGTTAAAACCCTCAAAATAATAGCTATATTCAGATGTATGATGAGATATCGCTATCAGAAAGTGGGTCTGGTGGAGGAAGAAGAATCATTATCCCACACGATCTGGAACTCTAATAGAAGAACGGTGAAAAAGTGACGCTGGTGAGAGATAGGAAAGAGTCAAACAAAGAAAAACTTAAGTGAATATTTATCTTTGCCGTACTACAACTTGCACACTTTCTCAGGTTAATCTCCGGATTTTGACACAGCTAATACTTACATGAGAACTATAGCTTGTAACATATGATCTATATATGTGTTGCTTGTGTTTGTGTACGACAGATGGAAATTGTTTGATCAAACAGAAAGTTTACAAACTATATAATGAAGAACTACGAGGGATTTAATAGAATATCTTATCTAGTTTCCAAGAATTGCTTATTCCATCAGTAAAAAGACAGTTGCACAGTTAATATAATGAAACACAACGGAAATAGAAAACCCACAACTACGTACAAACCCAAAAGTAATAACCAGCCCATTGACAAGTCCGGGGTGTGCCTTAGCTAGGGGATTACTTCACGCTTACATCTTCCGAATGTGCATTTCCTTTGTGTCGGCTGACGTTGAAGTTCTGGCAAATTCAAATTAAAGAATTTTTTTTTTTTTTGTAACAAAGAAAAAATTAAAATTGCATAAAAACCAAGATATATATATAAAGAAAAATCTTTAAAAGGCAAGCTTAGAACTGGGAAGCATGTGCGGATGCACCACAACCATGCCCACATAGAAAGTCCTAGTTATGATAGTTCCAAGACCTCCCTGTACGACCATTATCTACGACTATTCTTAGCCAATTCTCAATCTGCAAGTATATTCGGACTCTTCAACGCTCATTAGAGCTATTACCAACGATCTGCAGGAAAAGGAAATTTTTGGAATCATCTTCGACATCCAACAAATCTCCTCTGTCTTTCATTCTATCTCGTTCAATTTTCTTCCTAGGGCTCAGAATACGCAAACTGATAGCTTAGCAAAATCAACCCTTCGATCTTTCTCGTTGGGCTAAACATTTTCCTGGGTTTTTAATTTAAATCATGCTTTGAACAAAAAAAAAAATTGTGACTCCATAGAAAACTTGTTTTAGAGCACCCACATTATAGTTATTTAGGACCTTTTTACAGGATGGGTCTTTCCACTAAGTTTATCACATAATACAGTAATAATAATAGATTTTTGAAATAATAATATATTTTAGTTTTGCTTAAATTCTTGAAATAAAACAAATTAAGCCAGTAGAAAAAGAACACATGTATCCAGTGAATATATCAGTTTTTATTTCGAATCTCTTGCCAAATAGACGTTCTTGACATTTCTATCACACTTTCTTCCTTTTTACACTTTTCAATTTATAATCACTAGGAATTTGATTATATATTCCCTATGATCATGTCCTTAAAAGAGTATTAAGACATAAAAAAATTAAAAAGAATTGAAAAGAGTGGAGAAAAAGGGTTCTGAATTGAAAAGAAACTAAATATGTGTACTTTGTTGTGACTATATTAGAATATTTATATAATGTCTTTTTTTTTAAAAAAAAAAAGGCGTCCTATTTTAATATTAAACTATTATACCTTTTGTAAATAAAAAGTTAACTATTAATTATATTAAATTATATTGTAACTATTAATAAAGCCGGAAAATTTCATTAAAAATACTTAAATCTCATTAAATCTTAAATACCCAAAATTTTTGCTATTCATTTTAATATCTCAACTAATTATTTTATTCTGTTTAATCTTTTGGCGAATAAATATATTTGTGAAAAATATTTTGTGGAAAATTTGTTGTTCTACTATTTTGGTGAAGAATTGTCGGTTTCAGTTTTATGATATTTTATGATGAGAAAACAAAATTTTATGATTTTGGCATATGAAAAACAAGTCCACCATATATTTGACACCAAAACAAAATTCTGTAACTTGTGTATGGAGATAACTCAAGTTAAAAAAAATACATATATACGATTCTACAACTTCAGCACAATGTTGCTTTCTAGAAAGAAAAAAACAAGTATATAGATTATAATTAATTTAAGTTATAATTGTGAATGAAGATATTTTAGACTTTTTAGTAATTTAGATGCATATTCAAACTAGTTTCAAATGCATTTAAAATATCAAGCCTTTTTAATACCTTTTAGATATGCATATTGCATCCAATAATTAATTCTTTCTGCTTTATATGTTTAATTGTAACCAAATAAACAATATCTATATGCATTTGTAGTACTTGGATAAGCAAATGAGCAGTACCCGTAGAAGATATATAAGCTGTTTGCCCTTGGTGCGTCGCTTGATCGGGATGGGTTTTGGACGGCTCATGTTGAGTGTTTTTTTGTCCACTGCGATATGACGAGCTCGGTGAAGCTTTAATTTTGGAGCCCCATTTTCCTTCCAAGTTCCTCCTCATGGACATGGTCTCTTTTGCTCCACCTACCCATGACATTTAGAGCGTCCATTCTTTAGTAAGTTACGACGGTAATTTTTCGTTTTAAGCTATATATGAACTAGATAATAAAGTAAAACAGTCAATGCTTCAAAACTAGTCTACATCTAATAGAGGTAGGAGACTTACATAATTTACGGTGTTCCCTATGAGCATCAACAAAATGTGAAAGTACGATAAAAAGAAGGAAGAAAATGATGGACGAGAGTATAGAGCCCGCCATCTTAATACTATTGAGTGATGATCACTTTGATTACATTTCAAGCATTTATATAGATTGGAGGAGAGGAATGGTGTTGACGCTATGGACGACTTGTGTTTGTATTATCTTGACGCGTCTTAAGCTTCACTCGGTCAAACGGGTTGGCATTGCGTTTTTTTGTGGTAACTTTGTATTTTCTTTATTTTCCAGTTTTATTACTTTCAATAACAAAAATAATATTACAACAAAAAAACTCACAATAGGGACTCCTAAAAGGTTGAGTTCAAAAAAAAAAAAAGACTCCTAAAAGGTAAGTAAAATATGGCCCCCGGGGAGGACCCACCCTACCATAGAGTGTGGCATACACTAAAAATATAAAATTTCTGTGCACATACAACAAAAGATGTTGTTAGTATAATTGACCTAAGAAATTCAATAGTGCCACACCCTAGACCAGTTCGAAATAGGGGTGGGCGTTCGGTTACCCATTCGGTCGATTCGAGTCTATTCGAGTTTCGGGTTTTCGGGGTTAAAATTTTCAGTCCCATTCGGGTATTTCTAAATTTCGATTCGGATTCGGTTCGGATCTTTGCGGGTTCGGTTCGGGTTTGGATAACCCATTTAAAATTTTTAAAATTTGAAAATTTATTACATACTTTAAATTTCTCAAAATCTATACAAAAGTAATATATTACATATAAATTTGAATAATATAAGTCAAAATACCTAAACTTAACATATAAGTTGGTTTCGTTTGAATATTTGGATAGATAATCAATAGATATTTCAAGTATTTTGGTGTTTTGAATATACTTTGGCTATTTTAAACATTACTATTTGACTATTTGTATATATTTTTCAAGTATTTTGAACAACTTAAAAGTACCTTATATATTTTGGATGTTTTAGATATACATTAAATCTAAAAATAAGTAATATAGTTAGATATATAGATCTATTTCGGGTACATTCGGATACCCGAAATACTTCGGTTTGGATCGGGTTCGGTTTCGGTTTTATGGATACCAAAATTTTGAACCATTCGGATATTTAATTAATTTCGGCTTGGATTTGGTGCTACTTTTTCGGATCGGGTTCGGTTTAGTTTTTCGGATTCGGGTTTTTCGCCCAGCCCTAGTTCGAACCTTGACTTTTCCTTAAATTTTTTTTCTAAACATCTTATTTTGTTTCAAAAGTTCTCCATAAATAATATTAAATATGTATTCCTTTTCCTCTTAACCGTACTGCTAAAACTATTTTTTATCGATCTTAAACTATTTTCTTATTCTTTATAAGTTGTTTTTTTACTCTACAGTTTTTTTCTAAAATAAAAATTTGCACTTTGTTTAATATTTATTTATTTTATTTATCATCCATTTAAGAATCATTAGGAAATGGAAGAGATATGATTGTTAGAAGAGCTGGTGGAATTGTCGCTGGAGTTGTTCATTTTTCAAAATTTTAAAACTTACTATACTACATTGTTTATCCAAATGGTATAGTTTTTGTATTACTGATACATGATGTTTAACACATTTTATCTATTGTTGATTTTCAATAATATAATATTTATATAGTGTTGATTGTAATTGCTTAGTGTTGATCAATAGATGTAAACCACTAATTTATTAAAATGATGACTAAACAATAAATATAATACATGTTTCTTACTGTAAATTTATATTTCTATTCTACATTTCTAGATAGAATAGAACAAAACAAATATTACATTGCAGAAGCAGAAAAATCACGAGATGATAAAAAGATATAAGTAACAGAGAAGACGGTTGAATTGTTGTTGAAATTGATGAAAAAGAAAAATCACCACATACGATGGAAGAGAAGAAGAAAATGTGTGAATAGGCAAACATGA
Organism: Brassica nigra; assembly: GCA_016432835.1. Lineage (NCBI taxonomy): Eukaryota > Viridiplantae > Streptophyta > Magnoliopsida > Brassicales > Brassicaceae > Brassica > Brassica nigra. The sequence continues at coordinate 51,167,766 of CM028248.1, read as the reverse complement.
TGAGTCGTCACAGTGGTGGAAAAAAAACTGCCGTGATGATGGTGGAAAAAAACGATGGCGATGATGGTGGTTGTGATGTTATCAATGGAGGAGATTGAGACAAAGTAAGAAATGGATTAATCAGAGATGGAAAACATGAATAAACAGAGAAAGAAAAAGAGGAAGAGATGAATATGTGGTGTGTATGGTTTGAAAGATAAAGAGCAATTAATATACAATATATACTCTTTATTCTAGCCATGAGGTTTTTATGGTTACTTTGCTAATTTTTTTTTCATGGTCATTAGTGCTAATTCCTCAATTTATTTTACCAAATTAATACTTCCTCTGTCCCACTTTAAGTGGGTTTTTAGGGTTTTTCTTATGTCCCATTTTAAGTGATGTTCTCTTTATCCTAGATACAATTTATTGTTGTTTGAAAATTTTGACCAACTACAAAATACTACATCTTTTTTTATTGGTTAAATTAGTTTAATTTAATACTAATATATAAAAATTTTGTATTTTCTTAATATTTGTGCAAAAACCTAAAACACCACTTAAAATGGGACAGATGGAGTATATGTAAGGAAAGATATTCTTTTTACGCGTTTATAAAAAGAGTAAATATCATCAATGTGCCCTTCAAGTTTTTGTTTTTATCTACTGAGACAACCGCTTGGAATCCGCGTGAAATGCTATTTCTATAAAAAGAAGCATTTGTATGTATAATTTTCTTTGGGAACACAACAAAGCCTATTCTGGGAACACTATATATATGAAAAATTTGTTTTTGGTTCCAAAATTTTAAATGATCAATAGACATGAAATATCTAACTTTTAAATCGTCATATCTATATATATATATATGGAACATTTGGTATTTGAACTATAATTGTTTTAAGCTTTATATATAATTAGGATCAGCTAACACAATGTATAAGTTTTGGATAAGTTTCTGTTCTCACCTATTTAAGTTTTGAACTCCTTGCTTAACTCTTGTGTCTACAGCCTGATTAGGTGAGGCCAAAACCGACCAAGGAGATCAAAGACATGATGAAACCAACAAAGAAACCAGCAGTACCTATCTCAAAACCCTCACCAGGGTTTTCAACTCCACGAGTGTACAAGCCAGCTTCAAAAACCACTTCATTGTCTACTCTCAGTCTTCTTTAAAGAAATAAAACGTCTCTTCTTTACTGAGAAACAAACAAACCGCTCCAAAGTCATTGCATATGTCTATGAGTCTTGGTCCATCTGCCTCAGATCCTACTTCACTTACAAGCACTAGAAAGTCATTGATTATGGAGCGAATAGGAGATAGCAACATTGTGAAACGTTCGTTTAAAACATTCCAAAAGAGTTATGACTTCACAAGTTCTGTTGACGAGCAAAAGCTGGTATATTAGTATTCATTTCTGTTTTTTTGTTTTCACTGATTGTGAAAGATTACATCCACTGATCTTCTACTCATAAACCAGAATCATCCAAAGGCAACTAGTGTTCCGTTAGCAGCTTGCCAGCTACACGTCAGAAGGAAAATGGCCGGTATATATATACTCACGTGACTTGCAGTTTCTTGCTTGATTTACTTAAACTCATTATCTCGTGTTTGAGTCTTAATATTCGGTTCTTGTCCTAAACAACAGGCCTAGAAAATCAAGTCACCTGGAGAAGGTAAGTGGTTCTAGTGCTGTTCGTTTTTCACCTTATGGACTGAAAAGCAACAACACCGCTGAGAACAAACAAAAGGAGGTAAATATATCTCTCATGACCAAACCAAGCATGTAGCATGTAAGTTTACTCTAACATTGTTTGTATACTTGCGGTAATGCTTTTTTCACGGTATTCAGATTTCCACTGCAACACCCGTAGAGAAGACACGCTGGCCGAAGAACTCAAAGGTTTACAAAGTTTTCCACTTTTTTAAACCTAAGAAGATATATTCTGGTCTTATTACTTTTACTGCTTTAGTAGGCTGGAGTGATTGACGTCAGAACCCGGAGAGACTCTCTTAAACCGAAAGCAAAACACATGCAGGGTTCTCTTCCAATACGTACCTTCCCGAAAGGCTCTTCATGAAAAGGTGTTATGATGAGTTTCATCCATTCCGTTTTAGTGTGATCCTTGTCCACTAATGTTGTTCCATTAGTCTTGAAGTGAAGAGACCATGATCTTTTTTTGTTATATCGAGAAGTGTCTAGTTGCCTGTAATAATCCTAATGTGAATAGCTATAGTTTACATTTCTGTGTATGTGTATAGACTATGCTGTGAATCTCAGTATGAACACTTCAAAAAACTCGTTCAGGCAAAAGATACATAATCACGATACCAAAACGATTCTATTATATACTAACCAAACAAAACTCAAGCTCACATGTCGGTTTCTGATCCACCAGAATCACTTTTAGATCTATCCTACATGAAATTTAGAGTCAAAGCCGGAAACTTGACCGCGTTCCCCTTCTGCTGAGGACTTCCCCATTCCTCTTCCCTGCATGTCTTGTGATCTCTACGCATACTTTATCAACAATTGCAAGAAATCACTAACGATAACCCAAACAAAAGAAGTGGATTCTTCCCCTTCACAGGCTCTCCTGCTTGGTAATACTCTGTGGCCCTCTTCACAAGCTCCATCACTCTTTTCTCTTATTATATGTATACAAACATATTTTTTTGGTACGATATTGTTATTAGAATCTGTTGAACCATGACTTACATGTTTTGCCGGCTCATTATCCGATTCAGTTATCAAAACACTGGGGATGGTGAGGATAAAAAAGATCGGGAACAAAAAAAAACTGAGTATTTTCAGTTTGTCGTGCCTACAAAATGCACCACTTAACCCTCATGTTTGAATCCGGATTTGGGCAGAGCAGATACAGAAATTCATGAAAAAGGTAAGTTGTATACCATGTAAATATATGATCCATATGTTGTGCGTATGTGCGCTCTTTAAGTCTTTTTATACGTATATCAATCAAGAAAGTTTACAAGGTATATTTTTATTTTTTAAAAAAAGTTTACAAGATATATAATGAAGAATTACAGGGGATATTATAGGATAATGAAACACAAAGTTAGCTTCCAAGATTGCTTATTCCATAAATAATACAGTTGCATAGTTAATAATGACACCACACAAATAGATAACCTACAACAACGTTCAAACCCAAAGTTAACCAGTTCACTGACAAGTCCCGGGTGTGCCATAGCTAGGGGCTCATCTTACATTTATCGCTGGATTCATTGACTTTGTAGCTGCATGTCTGATTATTGCTTCCTACAATCACTGTAGCAAATTTTGATTAAAGAAAAGATGAATTTTACATAAAAACCAAGATTTCTAGATATAATTTTAAATTTTCTTTCAAAAACTGTTTTAAAACTAGGAATCACCACAACCATGTCCAAATAGACAGTGATTAGCTTTTCGAAGACCCAAAGCGATTTTTTAAAATAAAAATTTAATATTTTATAAATGTAAATTTTAAACATATTCAATATAGAGAAATTTAAACTTATTCAATATAGGGAAAATATATTCAATATTTATATATAGTTTATAAATATATCATTTAGGTGTGAAAGCAAAATAAATAATACAGTCTCCAGTATTAAAACATTATCTATTAAAATTGTATACATATCTTCTGTCATATTATTTCAAATATATTAGATGTTAATGGTATACATAGGAGTTTACAAAAATTGTAAAATAAATATCAAATGAATTTAATAAAAAGATCGGGAAATAGAATTAAAAAAATTGTTAAATAGTTACAATCAGCATGATTGGTCAAAAACTGAAAGACAATTGGTACCAAAATTCAGAGTTAAAAGATAACCACTATTTCTTACAGTTGAACCTAGTACTAAATAGTTAACTAGATAACAATAAACACTTCACAACACATATAATCAACTTATAAAAAGTTAACTATTTAAAAAAGCTAAACATTTATATGTAAATTTTTAATTTCCATTTTTTTAATATTCCAAAATTTAACCTTAAAATACAAACTTTATTTAAATAATGTTACCAAACTCTAACCAATGGACTGTCTATATATATTCATCTATGTGAAAAATAATTCAGTTTTACTAAATTTAGATTTACATAATTTAGATTTGTTCATATTAATATGATTTCAAATTATTTTTAATCAAAATATTTTTCAAAAATTTATAAATTAATTTTAAGATTAAATATCTAAGAAATCGTTTCGAGAATGTTTCATTGTCTTCTCTCGTTGGTAAGAATATAATGATAAAAGTGTTTACAGGTTTTTGTTAATTATATATATATATATATATATATATCTCAAATATTGCATTTGAGTGAGAAATGAGCAGTACTATAGCCTGTAATTTGTGGCGTTGCTTGATCGGGTTGGATTTTGGACGGCTTATCTTGAGTGTTTTTCTGACCGGACTGCCGTGACTTGCTCCCCGGAGTTGCAATTTTGGAATTGCCGTGCCCCTTTCCTTCCAAGTTCCTCCTCATGGCCATCGTCTCTTTTGATCCACCTACAGATTACACGACGTATAGACCGTCAGTTATTTAGTAAGTTCGACGCTAATTTGTCTCCAATTAAGCTATATGTGAAATAACAGATAAATTAAATCAGCGACTGGTTTAAAACTATCTAACAGAGGTAGAAGACTCACTTAATTTACGATGTTCCATATGAGCATCGACAAAATGCGAAAAAATGATAAAAAGAAGAAAGAAAATGATGGAAGAGAGTATGGAGGCCATCTTAATACTAGCAAGTAAGTAACGCTCACTTTTTTGTCTAAATGTGACGGTCACTTTGATTACATTCAAGCATTTATAAGGAATCGAGGGGAGAGAAACATAATGGAGTTGACGCTATGGACGACTTATGTTGTGGTTGTCTTTAGCTTGACGCGTCTTAACGTTTACTCGATCAAATGGGTTTGCATTTAGTCAAAGAAGAAGAAGAGGGGTTGCGTTGCGTTATGTCGGCTAACTTTGTATTTTTTATTAAAAAAAAATTGTATTTTATAAATAAACTTTTAATTTTCTTTATTTTCTTTTTTATTAATCTTAATAACAATACAATATTATTACCACCAAAAAAATCTCAGTGCGACTGCTAAAAAGTAACAACATGGGCAATTCACCTATATTCGTAAACGGGCATGCTATGTTTAACGACGTTGAGAACAAGTTAAAGAAGCCAGGAAAAGACTACAAAATACCACTTCATTCACTCAGCATTGAATTCGACTCCTTCCCACCTATATGTTTAAAAATACTATGAATATTGCCTTCCACTGAATTAATTAAATAACCAAAACATAAGTTGTTGACTAGACTGGTTTGTTAGATTGAATAATCAAACAATTTCCAGTGAGTTATAGACATAATATCACCAAAGGCAAGTTCAAGCAGAAAAAGCAACTCAAATGAAAAGCCGATTTATAATTTCATATTCTAGCAAGCCATATTCATCAAATCAAGAATTCTTTGAAATCCTAAAACCAACTGTAGATCTACCGAGGATGAGACACGAAAACATAGAAAACGAAAAGAAATGAAGAAAACACAATTGGATTAAGAAACAAAAACATATCTGAAAGACTTTTTATACACTGAAAACACCAAAAATACTTGAGAACATGATAAATATTTAAAAATAATAAACACTTAAAATACAATTTAAAACAATGGTTAGAAACTCCTCGAAATATGATACACCATTTTTGTAAACATATATGTCATTAAGCCCAATCTTTTTATAATCTCTCAGTGCACTACTATATTTCATAGATAGAAGTGTTACAACCTCACTATAACAAAATTAGATTACAAATCCAGTGCCCAAGAAGTAGGAGAAGTGGCAACAATCGGCTTCAATTTTCCCCTTCTACCGAACTTCGTTTCTAAATTATCAACCCTCATCTCTTCCTTTACTCTAAATGGAGAACTTCACCAGAAACAAAAAGATTCATTAGTCGTCATAAAACCAACTGAGATGTCAAATAAACTCTTGAATCCAACTACATTGATCTAGCTTTCTCCCAACGTCGTTTCACCAATTGATTCTTACCATATGACACAATCTCCGAAACATCTGAGACAATTCATAATGCCTTACACAAAGTGAAGTAAAGTTCAATGACGAGGAAAGAGTTTTGTTACTTAAAAGTTGGAAGTCAGTCTAACCAAAGCCATAAACACTTAAGATATATCTTTCCTTTGCATTGAGGGCAATCTAACCTCGACCACTCGATTCCGCAATTTGAGCATAATATAAAACATCTTCCCCTACAAGTTGGACGATATTCGTTTTCTCAAGGAGTTTTGTACTCTTACTGTTCGATTAGTAGAGCTTTTGCGCTCTTGATTAACCCTAGATGCTTGGAGGTTTTTGTAAGATATAGAAAGGCGATCATCATTCTCCATCATATATTCTCACATTACTCCTTGTATATACGCATTCTTTATTAGGCTCTCTCTTTCTCTATTTATAAAGATAGAATATTGCTCATTGTGAATAATATACAAGATACAACTCCATATTCAATATGGTATCAGAACGTTAAAAGATCTAGACTTAATTTTTCCTTTTTTTCTCTCATCTTTTCTTCTTCTGCCTCTCTACGACTTCTTTTCTACACTCTTCTCAAACTCTGTTTTTCAATTCTCTTTTGCGTTCTTAATAGCTACTGAAAGTTCCAACCCTACATCCTCGGCTGAGACTACCAAAGTCTTCAACAAGAGAGATCCAGCAAGTACATGTTTACAGTGAATATGTCTAACATCACAAAGTTGACAAACGCCAACTACCTAATGTGGAGCAAACAGATCGGTGCTCTGCTAGAAGGTCTCGAACTCCATGGGTTCCTCGACGCCATGACCGCTGTCCCACTCATTGTGACTAATGCAGAAGGTCAGATTGGAGTAAACCCGGCGTACACTCCATGAAGGAGACAAGACCGACTTCTCTACAGCTCTCTTATTGGAGCCATCTCCACACCACTACAGCCGCTGGTTTCGAGTGCCACCACAACGGCTAAAATCTGGAGACTTCTGTTTCAAATCTTCGGCAATCCCACCCGTGGTCACATACGCCAACTCAAACTCCAAGTCCAGTCATCTGCTAAAGGTACCAAAACCATCTCTGAGTATCTCCGGAGCATCAAAGTCACAACCGATGAACTGGCGCAACTTAGAAAGCCGATGGACCCTGAAGACATCACTGAATATGTTCTCAACGGCTTACCTGAAGATTACAAGTCTGAGATCGATGCTATCCATGGTAGAGACACCATGATTTCCTTTCCTAGGCTTCATGAACGTCTCCTCAACAGAGAAGCAATGATTCTCTGTAAAGCTCCGGTGTCTACACCAGCAACTCCTATCACTGCAAACGCTACAAACACACACTTCAGGAACAACAACAGTAACAACAACCAGGTGTGGAGATCTAATCGCAATTCTAGTGGCAGGAACTACCCCAACCATAATCAAAATCGATCATCACGTCCATATCTCGGAAGATGTCAGGTGTGTGGAACACAGGGACACAGTGCTAAATACTGTCCTCAGTTTTGTACTGTTCCTGATTCAGGCTCAGCACAGCAATGGAACAAAACTCAGCCATGGCCCAAGCTCCTTATTAACAGTCATGACAGCCACGAGCACATGTAGCAATGATGAATGGCGACCCCTCTACATGGCTGCTTGACTTAGGGGCTTCACACCACATGACGTCGGACTTAGCAAATCTCTCTCTCCATGCTCCTTACAGCGGTGATGATGATGTGATTCTCAGCGATGGCTCGGGTCTCAACATTTCACACACCGGTTCTATATCTCTTCCATCTCTCAAATCTCCCTTCTTTATTGATAATATTTCATACGTACCTGCTCTAGATAAAAACTTGATATCAGTTTTTTCAATTATGCAAAGCTAATGGTGTGGCTGTTACCTTTACTCTAACGTACTTTCAGGTTCACGATCTGAACACGGGGGCTCTTCGACTCGAAGGCCAACCTAAGGGAGGAACCTATGTCTGGCCGAAACCTCAGACATCAACTCCACCATCTTTATCTTATGCTTCTGCTACTTTATCGGATTGGCACTCTCATCTAGCCCTTCCTGCTTTTCTTATTTTAAAAACTATGCTTTCAAAATTTGGTTTATCTTTGTCTTCATATGTTTTATTGACCAAGTCTTGTAATGCTTTCTCTATTTATAAGATGCAGAAGATGCCTTTTTCAACTTCAACACATACTTCTTCTTCCCCTCTCGATATTGTCTTTTCAGATGTTTGGACATCTCCAATCATTTTAATTGATAATTTTAAATACTACGTTTTTTGTAGATCATTATACTAGATATAGTTGTTTTTATCCTTTAAAAAGAAAATCAGATGTATCTGACGTTTTTAAGCGATTCAAAGTGTTGGTTGAAAACCGATTTCAATCAAAACTTAGAACGTTATATACGGACAATGGTGGTGAGTACATTGCTCTTACTGCATTCTTAACAGACAATGGCATCTTCCATTTTACTACACTACCACATACTCTAGAGCATAATGACATTTCCGAATGGAAGCATTTCCGAAAGGCTATTGGACTTATGCTCTTGCTACTGTAGTGTACCTTATAAACCGTATGGCTACTCCTACTTTATCTATGACATCGCCTTTTGAGTCTTTGTTTGGTCAGGTTCCAAACTACTCTAAGCTAAGAACATTCGGTTGCTTATGTTTTCCTTGGTTACGTCCTTACACATCTCATAATCTAGATTCTATATCAACTCCATGCATATTTTTAGGTTATTCTACTACACAAAATGCTTACTTATGTCTTGATAGAGCTACATCTCGCATCTTTACATCTAGACATGTTGTCTTTCATGAGTGTGTTTATCCCTTTTCTTTGCCTACTCCACTAACTTCTGAGAACCATACTGAAGTTGTTGATGCATATTCTTCACAGACAATAGGACCAACAGTTCAAGAAGTTCCTATACAGACACCTACAACCAACATTACAACAGAACCACTGCCTCAGGAAGCTCGTACAACTCCTGCAACAACTGCTACTCCAACTACGACTGCTCCTGACAATGTCATACCTATGCCGATCTCACCACAACCTGTTTTGCAGCAACAACAACAACCGGCTTCAACTTCAACTACCTCTCAGCCTCTCCCGACAAGACAACCAACACGCACATCTCAGAGAACAAGAAAACCAGTAGAAAAGCTTAACCTTACTGCAGTGGTTAATTTTGCTTCTGAAAGGATTGCCACCTCTGTCGGAGAAGCTCAGAAAGACCCCAGGTGGCGTCAAGCTATGATAGACGAGATCAACACGCAACTGTGAAATCATACGTGGGATTTAGAGTCTTCACACAGAGCAGATAATGTTGTAGGCTGTAAATGGGTGTTTACGATCAAAAGGATGGCCGATGATACAGTCGACAGATTCAAAGCGCGTCTGGTGGTGAAGGGCTTCAATCAAAAACCAGGAATTGATTATCATGATACTTTCAGTCCTGTGGTGAAGCCTGGGACAATTTGTCTCGCAGTGTTGCCACCTCTCACAACTGACCTCAGAGACTGTTTGATGTTAATCATGCTTTCTTACAAGGCAAGCTCAAAGATAATGTTTACATACTACAAATGCCAGGGTTTGTTAACAAAGACAATCCTACAGCTGTATGTAAACTCCACAAGGCTATCTACGGACTGAAGCAAGCACCTAGGACATGGTACAATGAGCTTCGTTGGTTTTTACTTGCATCTGGGTTCAAAAATTCTTTGGCTGATGCGAGCTTATTCATCTACAACAACAATGGAGTTCTCCTCTACATGCTGATTTACTTCGACTATATCATTCTGACGGGGAACAGCCATACTCATCGAAACAACTTCATCACATCTCTATCAACGAGATTCTCTCTAAAAGACCTCGGCCACTTTCTTATTTTTTGGGTATTGAGGCTCATTACTCTTCTCAGGGTCTATTACTTACACAACATCGTTATATTGCAGATCTTATACATAGGAACAAGATGGTGGACTGCAACACTGTTCCTACACCAATGTGTCCGTACAAGCAAGTCACTCTTGCCTCAGAAACGCCTCTGAAAGATCCAACACAATACAGAGCCATTGTTGGGAGCCTCCAGTACCTCTCACTCACCCGCCTAAGTATCTGTTTTGCTGTCAACAAGATGTCTCAGTTCATGCATAAACCAACGGATGAGCATTAGAATGGAGTCAAACGCATCCTTCGATATCTCACTGGAACCATGACCACTGGCATCTTCCTCCATAAGCACAACACCCCATCATTGCACGCCTCTACTGATGCAGATTTGGGCGGGAAACAAAGAAGATTACACATCAACTGGCGCATATTTTGTTTATTATGGGACGCACCCCATAGCCTGGTCCTCAAAGAAACAAACTACTGTTGCACGTTCGTCTACTGAGGCAGAATATCGCTCCATTGCATCTACTGCATCGGAAGTTTGCTGGGTTATCTCATTGATCACCGAATTGGGGCTGAAGCAATTCACTACACCAGCCATCTATTGTGATAACATCAGAGCCACCTATCTTGCAGCTAATCCCGTCTTCCACTCCTGCATGAAACATCAAGCAGGCTGCATTCATGTCCCACATGTCACCTCAGCTGATCAGCTTGCAGATGCCCTTACCAAGCCTCTACCTCGCAGTAAACATCAGTCCCTATGTAACAAGATTGCCCTCGCCAAAGGCGGTCCATCTTGAAGAGGATGTAAAATATAGAAAGGCGATCATCACTCTCTATCATATATTCTCACATTACTACTTATATATACGCATTCTTTATTAGACTCTCTCTCTCTATGTATAAAGATACAGCATTGCTCACTGTGAAAAATATACAAGATACAATTCCATATTCAATAGTTTTAACGTTTTTGCCATTTGATTCAGGTATTGGGCATCTAGTTATACAGCCCATAAATAATGCAGTCTGTACGTTTTAATTTGATGATAAAAACCCATCAACAGGAAACAATCTCAAGCTTATTGGAAATTTTGTTGTGTGACCGTAAGACCAGGGGTCCAATTCCAATCATTTTCGTCGAAGGAATGCCGATATTTTGGTGATTATAGTGTAATATTACATCTCGATCTCGTGAAGTGAAAGCAATATTTTGAAATTGGCAAATATGTTGTTGTCCAATGTTTCAATTTAAAATAATCAAAGAGGGTATATCTTATTCTTTTTTTTTAACCAGAGTATATCTTTATTATCTTAGTCATTGTTTTAAAAAAAAAATTGGTTACAAAATAAAATAGTTAACTTTAGAAAATGAACCCAACGTGATGATGAGCCTCTGATTGTGTTGAACTGTCCTCTCGTAGTGTTTTCAATCCTTTTAATATTCAACAAATAAGTCTCGTGTTGGACCAAACAATTTTCCTTAAAAGTTTATACTGATGCAAGCTAGCATCACAGCCTTTTTGTAAGGATGGCACAGAAGAAAAAACAAATTGATATTGAAGATGGTCTCTTTCTTAATCAATCAGCTAATTAAATTTTAAATTACGCAAACTAGAGCAGAATCAAATCAAAATATCATATTGTTATAGTCAACAGAACTGTTATTACTAACCTCTGCTTACATAGCATATCTTTTATATTTTGATTTTTACTATATAAGGTTAAATTATGTTTAAGAACAAATTTCACATAGAAAAGATATGCTATTTAACTTGTTGCTGAGTGTATACAGTCAGCCCTACCAGTCTTTTTTTTTGCTAAGTTTTTATCAAAATGAGAAACATATAACTAACTTATGGAAATTCACCTTTTGTTTTGTTTTTTCTGCCTAAAGTTTGGTGTTGTCTTCTAAAACTTCCTCGTGGTATTTACTAATCCATCCACCGAAGGCATCAAATAAGTACCACTCATATAAGTTGTTTATATAAAAATCATTGAGAAAATGTTTCGCATTGTAAGTTTGTAACTAAAATAAGAGAGAGGTCCAAGAGCAGCTCCAATGATTACAAACCATGAAAATTTTTAAAACAAAAAAAAATAGAATTATAATTATTTATTTATATTTTAACCATTTTAAAATAGTTAATTATATATTTGAATGACATGTGTTATTTTAGTATAGTTATACTTAATTTCTTAAAAATTGATAACTAAATTTTTTTGTTCATTCTCTCTTCTAATTTTTTTTTAAATGCTAAGAAATCTTTTTAGCTCTAACTTTTATGAGTTGTATAATTAACAATTACTCTAAATATTTAACTGTTAACTTAATCAAGTTTATCTGGAAACCCAGAGTCTTGCTCCGCGTGACAACTACGCGCACCCCAAAAAGATGCCAAAACAGGAAACAACCTGCGGCAATGCACGCGCCGAACAGCGCAGTGCAGTGAGAATCCAGACCAGAGAGGGTTTAAATATCTTCTTCATTCCGAACCAAAAATGTCTCTCTCTCTCACCTAACTTCTCCCCCCGTTCTCCTTTGACAGTTCAGTCTTATCTCTCTAGCATCCTGTTCTGGAAGAGAGAGAGAGAGAGAGAGAGAGAGAGAGAGAGTGCGGTGGCGGTTCTCTCCCGGCGTTGTTAGGATTCGTGGCTTGCAGGAATGAAGAAGGAATAATCATCGAGAACATAGATTTATCTCCTCACTGGAGATTCTTTGAAAGAAGGAATAATAAAAATGGCAGGTCATAGATCCAAGTCGGAGAAACATCAGCTACGCCGGGACCCTTACGAGGTTCTTGGGGTCTTAAGGAACTCTACTGATCAGGAAATTAAGAGTGCCTACCGTAAAATGGCTCTCAAGTACGTACGTTTCTTTTCTTTTTTTTTTTGTTTCTCGTTGGAACTTTTTGAAATTTGCAAATTCGAGAAGCTGTGTCAAAAATTCATGTTTGGTGTTTTTTCAGGTACCATCCTGATAAGACTGCGAATGACCCTGTTGCAGCCGACGTATTTAAAGAACTCACCTTTTCTTACAACATCTTGTCTGATCCGGACAAACGCCGCCAGTATGATACAGCTGGTTTTGAGGTGTGCTTCGTTTCTACTGTGTTATCATGCTATTAGTTGAGTTTAAGATGTGGTTCAGCTTTGAAACCAAAAATCTCTAGGACCTTTGTATTTAGATATAATGTTCTTCTCTGGGGACGTTCTTGATGTGTGATAGTGCTTCAAAATTCAGACTTTGGTAATTGCAAATCGCCTCTCTTTCACAGGCTGTTGAAGCTGAAGGCCAAGAGCTGGAGCTGGATCTCTCAAGCTTAGGAGCTGTGAATACTGTCTTTGCAGCTTTGTTTAGGTTGGTTTATCTTTCATTTGTGGACTTCTCTTCATTCTCTGTGGCCCTTCTTTGTATAGCTGAGTATGTGTTGAAAATTTTTCAAACGAAATAGCAAACTTGGTGTGCCGATGAAAACATCTGTATCTGCAACTATTCTGGAGGAGGCTCTTAACGGCAGAGTTTCTGTTGATCCTCTTTTACTTGGACAAGCTGTAACTAAAAAGGTGAAGATTGTGTAGCCTTTGTTTGTGTGTGTCTTGACTCCATATAAGTCTCATATGTGCTATTATGGTTCTTGCAGGTTGAAAAGCAATGCGCACATTTTTACGCTGTCACGATAACAGAGGAGGAAGTAACTTCAGGGTTGGTCTGCAGAGTAGAATCATCTAGCAAAAGCAAATTCAAGGTTTGCTCGCCGAAGTCTCTTCCCGTCAAAACTGATACATGGAAATGTCAAAAGTATTGACAACTAACCGTGTGTGTGCGTCTGCTTGTGTAGTTACTGTACTTTGATCAAGAAGCCGATGGCGGATTAAGCTTAGCCCTCCAGGTATCAATGGAAAACCAATGTGGTATTACATGTAATAATAATATAACAATACTCTAAAATCACTGGGGGATACAGGAGGACAGCAGAAGAAGTGGCAACATAACATCTGCTGGAATGTACTTTCTCGGTTTCCCTGTCTACTGTTTGGATCACACAATTACTTCGGTAGGCTTATGTTCTAGATATAATGTCAACTCTGTGTTTCTTTTTTTTTCTTCTCAACGTGACTTTGACTTGATTTTTATTGCTCTAGATGGCTCAAGCAAAGGTTCCAGAAACTGCTTTGTTTAAAAGTCTTGATGGGTTTCAGCAGTGTGAAGTTGCTGAGATAAAGGCTGGCACTCATGTCTTTGCTGTCTATGGTCAGTTTTCTCGGTTTGTAACGATAATTTCAAATTCACTTCTCTTCTTCTCTATTATATATAGTACTAGGTTGATGTCAGTGACATGTTTCTTTTTCAGGTGATAATTTTTTCAAAAGTGTGAACTACACAATCCAAGTTCTTTGTGCTGCCTCTTTTACTCAAGAGAAAGAAGATCTTAGGTCTATAGAAGCTCAGATCTTGAATAAAAGAGCAGAGCTTGCAAAGTTTGAGACTGAGTACAGGGAAGTACTTGTGCAGTTCACAGATATGACCAGTAGATACGCTCAAGAAATGCAATCGGTAAGTCTTTCTATTCATTTTTTTTTTAAGTTTCTCCCACCATTGACATAGAAAAATAAGAGAAGATAACTCATGACTGAGTAAACAAGGGTAAATTATATGACTAAGTTCGACCTAAGCATTGTAAATTTTGATGTGCTTTTTTTAGATTGATGAGCTTCTGAAGCAGAGAAGTGAAAGTCACTCGGCTTATTCAACAGCTCCATTGATAGAGCGGAGCTCGAGCAGGAACAGACTGAGAAAGAGTTTGTTCAAAATGGCAGCAGCTGAGGCACCTGCACCAATTGATCAGGAAGAAGAAGAGGAAGAGGAAGAAAGCAGCAGACAGAGGAACAAGAAACCAAATACTTGTGATGAGTCTGAGACACTTAAGAAGAAAACCAGATGGTACAATTTATATTTGAAATTGGACAAGAAAAAACCTTGTTAAGTCTGTAAATCACTTGATATTTTCTCTCCTTCCAATTTTATTAATCAAACCATTTGTTTTGATAATAATTATTTGAAATGACAATTGCATATAGCCATAGTTTTTGTATGCATACTAAGTTCTACTCCATTCGGTAGGCATGGCATAGCTCACAGATTGAAACGCGTACCACATGTTGAAATTCCCGTCTCAGAAAAGATATAGCCTTTGATTGTTATGACCCATCACGAAATCATTTAGGTATTGTAATGCATAGGCCCAGTAGTACACACAGTCACACAATGCCTTTTTTAGTATAGAGGTTTTGTATCCCACATCGGAAAGCTGAGAAGTTTGGACACTCAGAGATGTCAGTATAAATTCACTACACACTCGCCGTTGAGAAACCACGCAGCCATGTGGTGAGCACAAAGCGAACTATTCTTTCGCCTTTTACTAAAGAATACCGTGTGCTCTCCATACTTAAGTGGCATACGCCTATTTTTGGAGGGTTCTGCTTTCGAGTGGACCCAAACATTTTTCTAGTCTAAAATTTATGTTTGATAGATTATACTTAGTTCAATCGTCCTTCATATGAGTTTCTAAGTAGCTACAGCCTCTTGGATTTGATTGATGTGGACCATGGTGAATTCATTCAGATGCTTCAAGCACCTTTGTCGTCAAGTTAACTCGTAAGCAATTTGTTCTATTCACAGGAAAACAAAATTTTAAAAAATATTAAACAGATTAGATTATACTATGGAACTAGATTTACGGTGTAAAAACTTAAAAAGTCACAAAAACTCGAAATGAAATAAAAAGGATATAACACGACAAGATTATGACAATACATTCGAATTGTATTTAAAATAAACTTTAAATTTTTGAAAAATGTGTAAATACCCGCCCGCCCGTAACTAGTAGTAATAAACTAATAAATAATACTCCAAGTTCCCCAAAAAAAAACTAGTAAAAAATAAATAAACATGTTAAATACTACTAGTATATAGATGTTTCATATTATATGCATCATAGACTATACACAAAAGAATGCAGAAAGTCACCTTTCCGTCTTTCATTTAATTAATGGGCAGTTAATAGATATGACTCTAAGGTGACCATAATTCACTCAGAATTTTGACGGTCACATACAGAGTTACGATGAATGCATGGTACAGCCATATAAAATGAACCATTCATGCAGTGGCGAATCTAGCAAATATAATGAGTGGGGGCAAAAATAATGAAAATAAACAAAGGATTATTTGATATTTTTTTTAGTGGGTGCAAATAATAGTTTTTTACGAACAAAACTACAACATACATCTAAATTTTATTGCATTTAAACAAACTTGTATTTTCTTTATGGGGGCAGTTGCACCCTTCCTACTCTATGTAGGTTCGCCAATGCATTCATGACGCTGTTGCTTACAACTTTCTACCAAATCTAGTGTTATCATCCAAGTAGAGAGAAAAATGTTTTGGAGAAATTTACTTACTAGGGTTTCAAAATGGTTCGATTCTGCAAAAAAGATGGTTCAAAAGTCACTCTCCTCTGCATATGCCAAGCTTCGGGCTTTTGTAGCTACCACGATTGCTAAGCTTCGATATTTCTTTGTCTCGGCATTTCTTAAGCTTCGTGGTTTTGTGGCTACGATGGTTGCTGGAGTTCACAATTTCTTTGTTACAACTATTGCTAATATCCGTAACTTCTTCTCTCTCGTGCGTATATTATATGGCCTAGTTCCGAGGCTTTTCAGTCTAATAAACGACTTAAAGAATATCTTCGATAGTGGGGTGGCGTTTCGTCGCAAATTACGTCTTGTCCTCAAAATATTTGGTCAATTGGTGGATCTTGGACCTATCTTTGGTGGAATGCTTCATCAACACTGAATATGGTTCTTATTTTAGTTACATGATTTTTATTGTCATATGTTTTCCTTTCTTAAAATAATTAATTAAGAAATAAATTCCACATTGAAATAGCTATTGTTCTTTTATGCATTTACGTAATAAAATGTTGAAGGTAAAGATATCGGTCAGTAAATATAATTGAGACGAAACCGTTGATACAAGTAAATATAATTTGTATAAATGTTTTAATCGTTTTTTTAATTATTAGAAATTTACAAGTATATGGTGGACACTATTTGACAAACTTAGAAAGAAAGAAAAAGGCCGAGGAGATCTATTTATATTATCTACTATCATAATAAATGGGCCTAGTAATAATTAACCCCCAGTGAAATCTTTATTATCCCACATCGGAGAACTCAGAGAGTTTCATTGTGTAATGTTGTGTATAAATACATTTCACTCTACCCAATTCAAATCACGCCGCCATGTAATGAACACAAAATCTAATTGATCTAGAGTTTCTCAGAAAAGTTGAAGGTTCATAAGAAAAAATTTCAAATTAAATTGAATTTGGGAGATTTTCTTATGAACCATCCAACCTTTCTTAGAAACTATCGACCAATGAGTTCATCTTGATCTCTAAACCAGTCCAGCAACTGTGCAGAGTCTGAATATGATATAATACAATTTAAAAATCAATCCTTCGCTTTCGCTTTGTTCTTCAGCAATAATTTTGAAGGAGAAACATGTTGATAATGAAATCCAAACTACATAAAAACAACCAAGCAGTCAGTTTGTCTTGGCTATTTTTAAATAGCCAAGAACTCAGATTCTTTACAATGTCAGAAAAGTCATGTACAATTTTTTTTCTCAAAATTTCTAACAATGTGAAGTGACTAAGAAAATCAAATAACAGAAACTGCATAACATCTTCTTCCCAAACAAATCATATTCCAATTCAAGTTAACCTATACGATTCCCTAAGGAGAAAAATCTCAGAATCTCAGTGTAAAGCTGAAGTAAAGAGACAATAAATGATACTTTTTTTTTTGTTCTCAGGGAGATTCTACGTTGTTTTGCCATTCACTTTCTGAAGAAAATCTCTATCCCTGACTCTTCACCAGATAAAATAACTCACATCTGAAGTAACAGCCAATGGTTCTAGCTGATGACGTTTTTTCAACCGACGTGGAAGCTAAAGGAATATCCTGAATACTTGAGGAATGAGCTGAAGTTGTTTTTTCTAATAATATCAGCTTCCAAAACCCTGTTCTACAAAACGATTATTTATGAAAATCAACAGTCTTATTCACTATGACCTGTTTACGATATTAACCAAAATAAAGTTCACAACTTTATACGTCGTGATGATAATCTAATGATAGTGTAATCTGAGAATTATTAATATGGGATTATCTGTAACTAAATTGGATAAACAGAACCAACGAAAAGATGTAAATTGCATCGAAAGTCAAATAGAGATAAGAGTTATCTTACCTATAAGAATACGTGAATCTCTCGATTGATTGTTCGCCGCCGATGCATAACTTTCAGTAAGCTCTCTTCTTCTTCACTGTAGGGAATGAAGAAAGAAGACGAGCACTGTGGCTGTGGGTTTAAGCCGGGTTTTGGTCTGCGTCAGGTGGTCGTTTTGATACGGTTCAGATAAAAGTTAACCGAAAATAAATTAATTCGGGAATTCACCAGTTTACTGTCTACAGTTATAAAACCTAAAATACAAATTTTTTATTTTGTACGTTATACAAATATGCATCAGGTTTCGTGGTGTAGTTGGTTATCACGTCAGTCTAACACACTGAAGGTCTCCGGTTCGAACCCGGGCGAAGCCATTTGTATTTTTTCCTTTTCCGAAGGGATTAGTGGGCCTATTTTGGGCTCATTGACAGAGATACAAATCCATTAGGCCCATGCGTTATCAGCCCCCTCCTGCTTTAAGAACAACGATGGATTCCATGTCAACACTAATTTCATCATTCATGGGATCGTTCAAACTGAATTTCATCTTCCAAGTTCAAATACGAAGAGTTAATTTATTTTTGTCTTCAACATGATCTTTGTTACTCTTAAAACATACATCAATCCACAAAATTCAGATCACACATAAACATGCTTGTATTTTTTCTATAGTAGAGTTTGTTTCTAAAAGAAGTTGAGTTTTGTGTTCAGCATTCAGAATAGTTTACATGTTCCTGTCGATAAATTAGCCTGAGAGACCTGGTGAAAAGCGGAAAAGACCTCACTGTCTTGCCAATAACAGGGTGCCTGCCTGAATTTCAGATCCCTGGAACTCAAGACAACAACAAGCGAAAACGAGAATCTTTAATACATAAGAAAAAAAAACTGTGAGGTTTGGTCAAGTCCATCGGACTTATTCATCCACTGGACCGAGTTGAACAAGTTATGCGTGGACAACTTATGGGCATAATCGACAAAGCCCATTAGATTAAGTGTTGACAATACAAAGAAGGAGAGATCACGATAGGAATCTCTAAGCCAAGCTTCTGGGAGGCACGAGCCTCAAGCATTTAGGAAGGCTTTCATGGTATCTCTTAGAGAGATAGAGTAAGCTAGAGTTGATATGTTGTTTTAGGCTTAGCTCTTAGCCATGTACTTCTCTTGTAATCTCTTTGTACTCTCTAGGGTTGTATAATCGAAGAGAGATGATCTTGTAAACCATATCAGAGATGTTTTCCGATACTTCATAGTGTACGTTGTGGATCTTGGATCCACCCCAGATGTAGCACGCTGCGGCCGTGAACTGGGTGAAAAATTCTTGAGTCATGAACAAGGATTAAATCAATGGAAAAGATCAAAGGACCAAGAGATTGAAGTAAATCCCAACAAAGTCTTGCTAGAGTTTTGATTGACTTTACAAATGGTATCATAAGGCTTTAGGATATTCAACAAGTGATATCAAAATCTAAGTATTCCGCAACAAAAACTAATTGAACAAATCAGATTAATTGAACAGATCAGATTATCAAATTGAGAGTCAAAGGATGCCAAAAAAAATGCGAGAGTCAAATGCAGATAGAAGCAAATCAGATTAATTCAACCTACCTTTTTTACCAAAGAGACATTGATATTGGTAATAGTATCTATAGTTTATATTTGACAATTTTAACATTATTTTGAAAGTTAAATAAAAGATATTTAGTAACGGGACTTAATTCAGTTTGTTGTTTGTAGTGTTTGGAATTGTGTTAAAGACATTGGATACTCCTATCGATTTTTAATTTCCGGTTGGTAAATTGAGCGTCGTGAGCAGTTGATGACATTTAGTCACAATCACTTTCTATTGGTAATCAAATTTGCATGTGTTTACATAATCATTTTAAGTAACAAAATTCAATCAATTACGTATGGTTTGGTTCCGATTAATTGGTACAATAAGGAGATCTATCAATTAAGTGTGAAAACTTTTTACATACTTTCAACGTAAGAACCCGAAACTGATCCATCTTGAAGAAAACCAAACTTTTGGTGGATCAAGAATTGTTCAGCAAAAGTTCATGTCTATAGAATAAGGTTCATGTATAAATCCATTTATAGTAAAAAGATATCGGACTCATCTTGAATTGAATAACTAACCAAAAACCCATGTAAAAATTTATAGGAATGGCTAACGGGGAACTTTCCTGGAACTGGAATTCAAACCAAAAATGGGTCCGATAATATCTAGAATTCCCAAGGAAAAAAAACTAAACTAGTTAGCTCACAAAAAATTATCGTCATTTAATGGTAATTAAATCTATATGTATTCTTCTAGTTACAGATTTACTTACTTTCTATATTTTATATGTAGTGATGAAAAATGTATTTTAGATATTATTTCAATAGCTATATATTTAAATTCAGTTTAATTTATATTGTAACTTCATTGTTTTTTATTTGAAAACTACGAAATAGTGTTAAAATAATGGATACTCATATAAGTAGCTTAACTTAGTAAGTTGATTGATCTGAATATTTGCTGATATTTACTCCCTCTGTTTCTAAAAGATCTATATTCTAGAGAAAATGTTTGTTTCTAAAAGATCTATTTTTTGCATTTTCAATGCATGTTTTATTAAATAATTACAAATTTCAAAAAACTTAATTGCACTTATTGGATTTTTATTGGTTTAAAATTGTGGAAAAAAAATAATAACAAAAAACTATGCAAATTTAATATGTTTTCTTAATATATGTGAAAATCTTAGAATATGGATCTTTTAGAAACAGAGGGAGTATTTTATGATACTCATCAATTAAAACTTTTCTCCGTTCATTGAATTTGTAACAACTATTAAGTATGGATCCAATTAATTGCTATGTTAAGCAGAAGAAAAAATTAACACTCTTTCTATATTCTTCATTTTAAAGAAAAAACTATTTCTCGCGACTCATAAAGTTGTGATATGAACAATCCGTCAAGTTTGATTGTTTTGTTTTTATTGTCATTTCTAGTTAAAAGACAAATTAATGACCACAAATTCTCATCTCCGGTGGAACATCACTTTCACTGACAACTCACAAAAGCATATGATACATCTTCACATCCAATCACACATGTTATTTTCATCAAAAGTAACACACTTAATTATCATGATTAAAAATTAAACAAAACAAACTGAAACCTATTTTCTTAGAAAAATGTCTGTTACCCCAAGATTTGTTGTAGTAACTAACAAGCGCCTACTTCATAATATTTAATAGCTATACTAGATTTTAAACCGCGCTTTTCAAAGCGCGGAATTAGTTTTGTTGATAAAATTATTAATCTATTTGTTAGTTCATAATAGAAATAAAAAAATCTAAACGTTCAACCCGTTTTTCTACTTGATAAATATTTTGTATACTCGATGAATTAATCTGAAAAACAGTAATTGTAAAAATGTCAACTCATTATTATAGGTTGGTTTCGAAAATCAACTTTATTTTAAATTTTTAAATATTAATTTTAAAATAATGAGAAATTGTTAATTAAGATTTATGTAAAATTATAGTTTTGTAAACACATAAATTTATGAAATTTATGTAATATCAATTTAGCAAAAAATTACATTTAATTTTTAAAAATAAAAGATAAAACTTATTCTAGTATAACCAATGGTTCGAGTATTAAATGTTTATATTAAATGGAAAATATAGATTGCATATAAATTAGATTTATTATCATTCACAAAATATGGAAAGATTAATTACCATAAATATATGAAATATTCAGATGTTTATTTTAAATAAATGATATTTATATTAAAATTAAATGTCAGTGACAAGTTTTGTAATTAACTTGAAAATTCAGGGACATAATCTTAAGAAGAATTCTGCTTTAATAGTATAGATTATTTTGTATAATATAATTTTAAGAATCCACATATATAAACTTTTATGATATTCTATATATTCAAATCAAATATTAACCTCGAAATTCAAATATTTTATCCTTGTCTATTTGGCAGCTATTATCAAATATATATACACCATAAAGGCTTGACATTGATTTCTACAGTCATTTTAAATTAAAATGTAGTAAAGGAGAATCAATTAAAGCGTAAACTAATTCGCTTGGTTAGAGTTAATTTGGCCCGTATAGTTACTTTATTTTCCAACTAGTTGTATTCCGGCGCTACGCGCCGGGTTCGTATGTTGTATTCTTACATGAACTTACAATTCATGGTTTTAGTAAAGAAAATATGTTCAAAAATAAGAAAAAGAAAATATATTGAAAAAATGATATTTTTCTGATCCATTTGATAGTAGTTAGCGATCATTAGTGTATTATTTTGTTTGAAGTTGTTTAGTTCAAAGTAGAATACCATAAGTGGTCATTATTAATCGATTTAATAAAATAGAATAAAAAAACTGATAGCCATAACAAAGTTAATTTAGTTAGAAGAACATAAAGTAAAATGATGTTTTATTAAGAGAACATATTTATATTATTAATTATTAAAATAATTATGAACAATTAAGCTTGTACTAATACATTTAGTTCATATAATAGAAAGATAAGAAGTTTCAAATTTTATAAATTTTATAAAAATATAAGGTGAAGTGTCAATTTTGGTAAAATAATTAATGAGTATATAGATATATTTTTCAGATTACCATGTTGACTTTTTAAAAATAGAGGTGAGAGCTGTATGTGTTACTTTAGTTTGTATGTGTTACTTTAGTTTGAAGGCCTCTTAGAAAGATGTATTATCAAATAAGAAACACAA
Source organism: Brassica nigra (assembly GCA_016432835.1). NCBI lineage: Eukaryota > Viridiplantae > Streptophyta > Magnoliopsida > Brassicales > Brassicaceae > Brassica > Brassica nigra. The sequence goes on along the minus strand of CM028248.1, from coordinate 51,144,747 downwards.
CTCGTATGATGTTTTCCATATTGATTTTGTTATAATGGAAGATTTTGCACGTTTCATAACAAAATTTTGTTTGTCCACCCTTATTTGGAAATATCCAATGAATCTAAATATGCTTTTTAGCTAAAAACAATAAATGGTTAGTAAACTTCTGTATTTAATCGACAAATTCTATTTTAACCAGAGTGGAACAATTTCACCAAATCTTCTTACATCCAAGGCAGCCATAGTTTTCATCAAGGAGTATTGCAAACCCGTCAAATACACTGACTCAAAACGCTTAATACTCTGACTTATGAAGACTTCCACTATTATTCATGTCTAAACATGAAGATTACAGTTATATTAAATTGGATAAGTTCATAAAAGTAAGATATTTGAGATACACCTTTTAATTTTATGGTAGCCATATTGAGGTGAGTGCTTTGGTTCTCTTTGTTGAAAATAGTTTTACTATCCAAAATTTTCCAACGATACCTACAAACCAAAAGAAGTAAGCATGCTATTATCCTGAGTTTGTTAAGTTATATATCGACTGCTGTAGAAGTTTCTTCTTCAAATAACGAATCTGGCAAATCGTGTTTTTCACTGTATACTGTGACTACCATCTAACCAGTGGACACTCGATCACAAACTTCAGAATGTTCAGAAAGTTTTCAAGCATTACATAAATTTCAAATTGATATAATAATTTATGTTTATTATATGTTTTTTGAAACGTGTGATTGGTGATTGTTAAAATCAACGAAATGTAAATTAAACAAAAGCATAGATGAGGCTCTCGCTTTTTGAATATGAAAAGGGCTTTACTTTCCTTGCATCCCACGGACAAAAGCTTAGTAGACCCTTACTTCCAGTTCAACTTTTGTAAAACAAAAATAGAATTTTGATTTAATATTGTATATTAGAGGAAGAGCAAAGTGGATGCTACACGCTATAAAAAATCATACGCATTTTGACATCGTAGAAGAATCGTTTTCACCTATACCTATGAATTTATACAAAACCTATCATTTTTTTCAAGAGTAATGCCTTGTCGCTGATTAGATCATTGGTGAATCCCTGAAATTAACTGAGATGAGAAGTAATTCAACAACTATTTGTAGTAATTGTAAAGCCAAATACTTCATCTCGAGGTTGTTTTCCTCTCAGTCATATTCACATCCAACCTGCACAAAAGAGAAAACGTTAAGTTTGATTCATAGTCAAAAACAGTTGACAGTCCTAACACATATCACTGCATGAGCAAAAATATCTGACTGCAGGTAAGTGTTTTGCTCAGGTTCACCTTCCTTTTATGGTTACAAACCAAGAAGTTTTCAGTTGTGAGTCTTGTGACCCAGTGGAGAAAAACCATAAATATAGAAGTGTATTAAAGCAAACATATTTCAAACACATGAAGACATGTTGTGAGAAACTATCATCAATAATAACCATATATGCAACGGAAAGCATTGCATGGTAGACTTGAAAGCAGATAATTATTGAGCTCACAATGAAGTCAGTTTGACCTTTTAACACGATCTTCTTTCAAATTTTTGAGAGCAGAGCTGAAAGAAAACAAAGCTTGACCATACATAATGATGAACTCTTAATTTGCTATGTTGATGGACGTGAATGATGCAAATTCATGCATCACACTTTCCAATAAGATATGTTAGCCACGCTTTTAATTGCATATGCAATGTAGCTCAAAATCATTTCTTCTACAAAGCAAAAAATATCAAATAACGTCTAACTTTTATGTTAGCTAGAGAAAACAACGCCACATGTTATTTACCTAACCAAAGATAAAAATTAGGAAGTTCTTTCTATCCACTTGTCCTCTGTATAAGAAGAAAAGCAGAAGTAGTACGCAGTTTTTAGATAAACATCATACGTGACAATAGTAGCGGATTAACATAGATATATGTTTCCCCCTTTTTTTATTAATGCAGTCTAAAAAGAAAACCGGAATTAATGGTGTCTACAGACCTTATGTCCAGTGGGATGTAAGGAAAGGAAAGCCGTTTTCATATCCAAAAAAAAGAAGAGAATGCTGGTTGTGTTGATGGTACACGCCTGAGTTTGATAGGCCATTCAAGGTCTCGATCCCACCGCTTTTCCGCTTACGTCCAAGCAATCAGTACTCTTTTCATCTGTCCTATCCCTTCCTTTTCATGAAGAACTTAAAATAAAAAGTCATGCCGATCAGTTTTCTAGTTGGTAAGATAGGATGAAAGCAAGCAAACCTGTTTGCGGGGTAAGAGGCTTTTGGTGGGTGGCTTTCATAGTTGTTATTGATGTTACTATCTATTAGAACGCTTGATTTGCAAGGACTGATTTATCTTCTTCATTCATGGCTTGAACTGTGAATCCTAAAAACGAAGGAGAGTGAGGGGAAAGCATCTATTATTATAAAAATCAGTTGATTCTCTTCTCCTTGCGCCACGTCGGCTGCCACATAGATAATTCAATTTAGGTCGTGCTGACACGTGTCCCGTGCAGATGATACTCCGCGTTTCGTTTAGGCACGTATCGTACTGGGCTTCTATCGTGTGTTTGATGTTGGACTCTCTGATTGGTCATTCTAACCAGCCCAAGAAGATGGGATTTGCCCTCTAACCCTAATTGATTGATCGGGAATTTGCAGATCGTCTCTCCCTTCCTGCGTGACTTCTGAGTTTCCTTACCCTGACTGAAACCGTCGGACTTGTAACTTCGTCTTTATTCCAATTAATTCCGTCGCCCACTATGAGGTCTTGAATGCTTCATTCGTATCGTCGGGGCGGTGTCTGATCTGTATAAGTAGGTGAGTACTTTTCATCTCGAACTCATCCTCTCTTTCTAACTCTTGCGATATACTGATTTGTGTTGTTATGGCTATATCTTGCAGTAAGTACGCAAAGTTTTGTTTCATTGTTTGGATGAAGCCCCTTCCCCAAATCTGACTTCACTACACATACGTTTTGACACAAGGGACTCAGAAGCCTACTTATTACCCATGTAGGTATGTATTTCGAGCCCTCTCTGGTATCTCTTCTATCTTCACATTTGCTATCTCTGTATGTTTTACTAAATTCTTTTGGTTGCTTATTTACTAGATTTACATTAACTAAGATACATGAATCTATACAGAACATCTAATATTGCAGGATTGCTTTGATCTAGACGAGGTAAAGGAACATGATTTAATAAAGTTCAAATCTCATATTGCTGACCCATTGAATTCTGAGCATTCATAACGAGATTTTCTGTTGTTTGGACTAAATACGAAGAGAAAACTTCAATTAAAGGTTTTAGAAAGTATAGATATGCATAGCTTTGCGAGGATGGACCCGCAACAAACTGGTGCGTTGTTGAATTAATTCTCATTAAACTAATTTGTTTTGATTGTCAAAATAGGCATTTGGAGAAGCATGATGACTTACTCAAAGAAGCTCATAATACCTTATCACTAGAAATCCAGAAACTCATGATATTATGATCGATCAAACTCTTTTGACGAGTTTGTGATGTCATTACCAAGTGGAGATCGTTTAACAGATGATTTTTGTAGGTGGAAGAACAGATGCTGATGCATAAACTGTATGAGAAATGGTTTACTCTTCGTAAAAAAAAAAAGAAGGTATGCTCTGTTCTTGAAGATACATTGTCTAAAATATAAGCAGGGAAATTAGAGGACTTGAGAGATAATTTGCACACCAATCAAGTTTGGTTTTGCAGGAAATATAGAATACTCAGAATGCGTTGGAAGGAAAAGAAACAGTTAGAGCTTCTTCTCTAGCAATTGTTCCTACTGGTGATAAAGAAGATTGAACAACTCACTTTCTATAAACCAGGATAGACCAATCCGGTGGGTGCTGGGCCTGCATAGATGGGTCTAAGATTGGATTTTAGTTTAGAAGTGAAGTCGTTTTTTAGGACACTGTTTTATACCTATGTATATCCAGAACAACTGGTTTTTGGACTCAATACGAAGAGGAAACTTCAGATTCCATAGGCATATTGTAAATTTTAAAATAGCACACACACACACACACATATATATATATATATATATATATATATATATATATATATATATATATTGAGTTTATTAAATCACGAAAATTTTAAATTGTACAACATAGAAATTTCAGTTAAATGACTGTGAACTAAAATTACATATATTAAAATGACAATGACACAAAATTCCAGTCAACAAAAGTTGAATTAATAAATATAACAGGATATGTTTTTACAAACAGTTATGCAATTTTATATAACACTAATTTGAAGAGCTTTATTAAAATATTAACATTTTCATTGTGTTTTTCTCCTCACAACAAAACAGTTAAAAATAATAACACAAGCTATACTAAAACAAAAAATCATCCAAACTAAAACCTTTTGTTTACATGAAAATGGTGTCCAAACCATAGAGCAATTAATGCAGTAGACATTACAAACTTAATCAAATAAATATACATTGAAAGCGAAACTAAGTAAAAGATAGTAGACCATTATTTCACATTACATTATTACTCTTAAAATGTAAATCAACAATATAAACAACCGTGAAAATACCTACAGAAAATATAATATTATAAATACAAAAATAACTAGAGATCTAGGACACCAAAATATAGGCATGTTCAATCCGGATTTTGGTCTGGTTTCGGATCATTATTTTTTGATTTTTTGGTATTTCGGTTTATAAAAATTAACTACCATATTGAATCCATATCTAATTTGGTTTGGTGTGGTTTATATACCATCGGTTTACGGTTTATTTAGTTTTATACAAAAACGTTATAACTATATTTATCCTAGATAAAAATTAGTTTATACGATTAGAAATTAAATTGATTTAAACATACATATATTCCTTGCACTAACTTTAAAATATAATATTTTCTACTTTATATTTATATCATAAAATTATTATATAAATATATTTCTTGAACAAATATTTACCAATAAAATCATGTTTTATTTAATTTTCTGGAAATGAGAAAAACAAAAAACTTTTTAAAATAACAAATAATTAGAATGACTAAGACGGTTGAGAAAAATAGAAAACATAGTCATGCAACAATGGATCCAAATAATCAGCTAAAGACTTGCATGAATATCTTCCCTCTCTATACATATATATAGATAAGAATTGTCAAACACTAACCTCAACTTTAAAATTGTCCTTACTTTATTTTCAGCCAGAACTGATGTACTGCCCCCCCAAAAAAAAACTAACTAATTATCAATATAGTATAGTTTATTTAGACTTAAAAAACAAGTACAGAATTTAACTGCTATTTATATTTTTAACTAATAAAAATTAAAATAATTATTTACTCAAACAATTTCAATTATTTGTGAATATGCATCCCGCCCGTAGGGCGGACCGACCCTAGTTGATCTATATATAGCACATGAGACATTGATTGTAGATGAGATGAACTTTGTCAGTGACGCTTCAAATTAGAAACGGTTCTATTATGAATCCACGAAATCTGATATTTTTTGGGAGATGAAAAATGAGGGATTTGGAGGTTCGATGGATCTGTTAGGACATTTTTAATGGGTCTAAAGTTTATGTTTTAAGAAAACGTGAGTTGAAGAATTAGGAAGTGCCAGGTGGCACAATTTGCCCCTCTCTAGAAAATGAGGTGGAGGGCTGTGTGCATCACACAAGCCAACTTTATAAATATAAGATGTGCCAAATGAATTAACTGAGTCAGTAAATTGTAACTGCTGAAGCCTTTGTTCACAAATAGAAAGATTCGGTATGGTCAAGAAAGTTATATGAGTAAAAAAACTAGTTGAAGCAGTTTGTATAGAACGCTCTCTCTCTCTATATAAACACATATTCATCGAGAGAGGGTTGTAATCAAACCCACAAGAAATGTACTTCATAAATTTTTTTTTTTTTAAAGAGAATGGCAACGTACAAATCTGGTGTACTTAACATAGATTCTCCGCCAGACGAATTCTTCAAATATTTTACCAGAAAGGAAAATCATGTTTCATTCTTTTTTGCTGGTAAAATGACCAACTCTTCCAACTTTCATTTCTTGTTTCTTGATCATCAATTAAGTGCTATGTTTCAAACTTTCCCTGTAGTGGACTTGAGGTTCCAAGTCGTGTCGATGAATTTGGAGGCAGCAACAGTGACCATGAGCATACTTGGGAACCTAATCTCGGAAAGCTACAGAACTGTCAACGCAAAATTCACCGTCATTCCCAGGATAGACATAACACTTACAGGTACATGCAGCTGCCTGGCGTACACCTTCGAGTTCGAGAAGATTAACCATAAAGTCTCAGATACAAAGATCGTCGAATCTCTACTCACGTACATCCGTATAAAATATTCCTGTTATCGTAAGGAAATTAAGCTCAACTCATTTGGCGTTCGGTGTCCGGCGCAAGAATACTTCAAAGAGTTCGTCAATGCATTTAAAGATGCTGATGGAGTGATGGTACACTTTTGTACTTTTATTTATCATTTAATTAATATTTATAGATTCAAATCCTAACTTTTTAATGTTCATCAAAAGCTTACGTGAGGATGGAGGGTATGAATTGGCAGCCTAGGATATTTATGATAAGTTTAATTAACATTGCCCCTCTTTTGGAGGTGCGTTTCAAGACTATCAAAGTAACCACCACTATTACTCCTAAGAAATATGATTACAGCCGCAGCCGCGTGAAATGGACCATCGAGGTTGAGAAGGTTGATGATAACATCGAAGAATCAGACTTGTTGCTCGTTATAGCCGGTCATGTCCGTGAGACTATTATAAATCGAAAGGGTAATCTAATTAAATAAATTGGCACGTATATCTATTTATGTGTCTATGTTCATTGCAGTATGTATGCATGAATTTCTTATAACAGTTGGTATTTTGGGGATGTATGGACCTCGTATATGCTCTATGAATAATATATCGGTATTTGCGTACTTTTGTTGGACTGGTGGTTTATCATTGACCAAACAATAAAAGCAAAAGTATAAGAATCAAAAAATATTAACTACACCAGGAAAAAGATTGAGAGGGTCAAAATGCAGATACAAGCAAATTCCCATATACTGGCAAAGTAATCTATACACAGTATTTTTGACCGAAGGGACATTGATCCTTGTTAATGGAACCATTTAAAATTTAAATAATTAGGGTTGTTCTCTTTATCTTTTATCATGACTCATTAGCAACCTCTCATTGTTGGAAAAATAACGTAATTCATATTACTGCTTCCAAAGAATCCAGCGTCTGGAGCCTTCTGAATGTAGGAATCGTCCCACCCAAACCACCCTTTGAACCTTCAACGTTTTTATATGAACAGAATCATGTGAACACATAAATAAGAAACATGCGGTCGAAATAGCCGAATGTTTCGAGAACTCTGGCTGTCACACATATGTCCTTTCCTTCTGGCATCATCAACTTTGCCTGTCCAAAGTCTGATATCTGCAAAGAATACACCCACGTCTTAGTTTTAGTGAATGCTTTGAATCTTTGCAGCGTAAACCATCCATTTAAATTTATGTTTACAGGCACTTTTTTTTTGTTACAAAAAAAAAAAAAGTTTACAGGCACTTTTGCGTTATAGTGAGAGTCTAGTAGAACGTTAGTCCTTTTGCTTCTCCAAGTGAAATTCTCCGCCTAATTGGCCAGCTTATCTTTGCTTACTTTCTTCAATTCGATTTGCCAACCCTCTGCCGTTCTGTAGATCCCTGAGAAGAAGTTTAGTTTTGCACACAGATGAATCAGTTTCACCCAAAGGAACGTACATGATGGATCCGTATCATAGGATTTGCTTCTCCTTCTTTTGTTCCAAGCCGAAAACAAGACGCAAATGAATAGTTTTAGCTTGTGTCCTACGCCTCTTAGGTGCAAGAGACCACTAAGAATAAGAAGCTCCTGATGTATATCCTTCCTAGTTAGTTGCTTGCTCCCAAAGAAACAGAGAAGCTTGTGTTGACTCCTTTTACGAAACTTGTCTGTCGTTTTTATTTTTGTAGTGCATAGTGATTGCCGTCTTTTTTTTCATCAATATGAAACAACACGCTGTTTTTCTTCGCATACATGACCTCACAGGGGGAGGTTGAAAGATATTTTCATAAATTATTTCAAATATTCATTCATGTCAATTATAAAAATACATCTTTTTAATATTTTAAAATACATCATTTGATTTAACTGTTGTTGACAGACGTACTAAAACTTGAGCGGATAACTATTTGGAAGTTTTCATAATATATGGATTTTTATACTAACCACAATTAGTTGAAATGTCATTTCACTAAATGCCAAATGTATACTTAAAACCCTTAAAAAAACTAAATAACACTAAACATAGTTGAAGGCATAGGCTAAAGATCTCTGCAAGTTGAATAACTTGTGATAATATTCAATAGCCAAAATAATTTTTGTTCATCGCATTTTTAAAGAATGTACGTATTAGAAAAAACACAATTACGTACATTACCAGCGTGTTTGGAGTTAACTAATATATTATACAGATATCAGTTTGTCCACAATGTATTTACTCCCTCCATGTACAACATAAAGTAATTGAGTGGGTGCTAGAAGACTCCATATGGTGAAAACTGTATACATACTTTCACCGTAAGAACCCGAAACTGATCCATCTTGAAGAAAACCAAACTTTTGGTGGATCATGAACGGTTCAGAAAAAGTTCATGTATATAAAAAATTGGTTCATGTTCATGTATAAAGCCATTTATAGTAAGAAGAGATTGGACTCATCTTGAAAAAAAGTTAAATAAATAACCAAAAACCCATGTGAAAATCTATAGGAATGTACGAAGAACTTTCCTGGAACTGGATCTCAAACCAAAAATGGGTCCAATATCTAGAATTCTTTTTTTAAAATGTCTAATATCTTCCCCAAGGAAAAAAAACTAAAGCTAGTTAGCTCACAAAAATTTCTGGTGTGTTTTAAATTTATCGTCATTTAATGGTAATTAAATCTATATGTATATTTCTAGTTACAGTTTTATTTACTTTCTATTATTTTTTATATATAGTGATAAAATGTATTTTTAGATATTATTTCAATACCTATTTTAACCCAGTTTAATTTTTATGGTAACTTTATTATTCTTTTATTTGAAAAGTAAGAAATACTGTTAAATTAATGGATACTCATATAAGTAGCTAAAATTAGAAAGTTGATTAATCTGAATATTTGCTAATATTTATTTCATTATACTCACTCATTAGTTAAAACTTTTCCCCGTTCATTGAATTCGTAACAGCTATTAAGTATGGTTCGAATTAATTGCTATGTTAAGCAGAAGAAAAAAAGTTAACACTCTTTCTATTTTCTTCATTTTTAAGAAAAAACTATTTTTCGCGACTCATGAAGTTGTGATATGAACAATCCGTAAAATTTGCTTGTTTTGTTGTTATTATCATTTCTAGCTAAGAGACAAATCAATGAGCACAAATTCTCATCTCCGGTGGAACATCACTTTCACTGACTGAATCACAAAAGCATATGATACATCCATCCCATTACACATCTTGATTAGAATCAACCAAAAAGAACTAAAACCCTATAATTTTTTTTTTAATATATGTTACCACAAGATTTGTAGTAACAAGTGCCTACTTCATAATATTTAATAGTTATATTATTTCGTGAAAAATATATTATATAATTTTAAGAATCCAAATGTATAAATTTATATGATATTTTTATAATGAAATTAAATATCTCCAAATCATTTAAAATATTATATCCTAGTCTATTTAGCAGCTATGATCAAGTATATACACCATAAATAAAATATTTTTTGTAATTCAAATATTACTAAAACGTTTTTATAAAATTATATATCCCTGATTAGAAATTAGTCAATTAACTATGACGCTAGTGACTTGGAGTGGTTAGTAAAAACTATTTTAATTTTTGTCACACTGACATCAGTTAGTCGTTCTTAAATTAAAATCCAGTAAAAGAGAAAATCAGTTACAGCGTAAATTACGTCGCTCGGTTAGAGTTAATTTGGCCTGTATGTGCCAAATGAATGTTAACTGTGAGTGTCAGTAAATTGTAAATGCTGAAACCTTTGTTTATAAATAGAAAGATTCGATATGGTTAAAAAAGTTATATGAGTGGACTTAGATTGAAAAACTAGATGAAGCAATTTGCATTGAACGATCTCTCTCTATATAAACACATATTCATCGAGAGAGGATTATAGTCAAACCAATACTTTCTTAAAAAGAGAGAGAGAGAGAGAGAGAGAGAGAGAGAGAGAGAGAGAGAGAGAGAGAGAGAGAGAGAGAGAGAGAGAGAGAGAGAGAGAGAGAGAGAGAGAGAGAGAGAGAGAGAGAGAGAGAGAGAGAGAGAGAGAGAGAGAGAGAGAGAGAGAGAGAGAGAGATAATGACAACGTACAAATCTTCTGGGAAGCTTGACCTAGAATCTCCTGCAGTCGAATTCATTGAACACTTAACCAGAAAGAACAATCATGTTTCATTCTTTTTTGCTGCGGGTAAAATGATCAACTCTTCCAGCTTTCATTTCATGTTTCTTGATCATCAATCAAAACCTTTAATTAATTGTTATGTTTCACTGTAGTGGACTTGAGGTTCCAAGTCGAGCAGAAGGATTCGGAGACAAGAGCAGTGACCATGAGCATACTTGGGAACCTAATCTCGAAAAGCTACAAAACAGTCGAAGCAACATTCACCGTCGCTCCTGGGGACGATATGACAGCTAGCTGCCTGGCGTACACCTTTGAGTTCGAGAGGATCAGCCATAACATCGAAGATAAAAAGATCGTTGAATCTCTACTCACGTACATCCGTTTAAGCGATGTCAGCTATAAGAGGAAATTTAAGCACAACTCCATTGACGCTGGGTATCCGGCGGAAGAATGCTTTAAAGATTTCGTTAAGGCATTTGAAGATGATGGTAAACGTTTTTCTAATTTGATTTATATCATTTAGTTCATATTTACAGATTCAAACCCTAACTTTGTTTATGTTCACAAAAAAGATGAGGTGGAGTTGAGTGGTGTCGATTGGCAGAAAAGAACATTTACGATGAGTTTCATCAGCGCTCCTTCCATGATGGAAAATTTCGAGACGATCAAAGTAACCATCACTGTTATTCCTAAGAAAGAAGGTAGCCGCGTAAAATGGAGCATCGAGGTCGAGAAGATTGATGATGACACCCAAGAACCAGACTCGTTCCTCTTCATAGCCTGTTCTATCCGTGAGACTATCCAGAGCAAGTTTCTTAAGTAAATGTTATAAATCGAAAGGTTCATCTACATATAGGACCATCTAAATAAAGTGGCACGTCGTATATCCATTTATATGTCTATGTTAATTGCAGTATATGCATGAATTTCTTATGACAGTTGGTATTGGGAATGTATGGACTTCGTAATGCTCTATGAATGGTATATCTATTTGCATATTATTGTTGGACCGATGACTATAATATACAGTACTGATAATATATATCGAAAAGGCTAATTTAACAATCCACATTTCGTTACTGAGATATATGCTACTCACACATTAGTTAAGGTTCTGAGAAATTATCTAGAAATAAACTCTTAAACTAAATGCTTTATCATTGACCAAAAAAATGAAAACATTAGTATAAGAATTGAGAATTTTAAATACGTAAGAAAATAAAAATTGAGAGGGTCAAATGCAGATAGAAGCCAATTCCCGTATACTGGCAAATTAAATTATACATACTTTTAAACCAAAGAGACATTGATAATTGGTAGGAGCTATTATCCGCAATCTTTTCATGATAAGTTAACAAATAATTTTAAAGATATGTAATAGATATTTAGTAACGAGACTTAATTAAATTTGTTATTACTTACTGTATGGAATGGTGTTCAAGGCATTGGATATAAATTAAGATTGGCAAGTTGAGTGACGTTAGCCGTTACTGATATTTTTCTCATTAGTCACTTTCCATATATCATCAAATTCGCATGTATTTACAATATCATTTTTAGTAACAAAATGCAACCAGTTACGTAAGGTTCTAATTAGTAGCAACATTAGGGAGATGTAATTAATTAAGTCTGGAAATTTTATACATATTATTCAACGTAAAAACCTGCAACTATTCCATCCTTCAAGAAAAAGAAACTTTTGGTGAATTATAAAGGTGGAACAGTTTGATGTTTGTCATAAACGACTCAGGGAAAGTTAATGTAAAAAATCCATTTATAGTAAAGAGATTGACGAACACAAACTTTCATCTCTTTTGCAGAATAATCACTTTAATAGCTTACATCCCTTTTGCAATACTAGTCATTTTTCTCGTCTAAATTTCCATTATATTAACCTTTATTTTAGACAAACCATTTAAAGTTCATATCTATTTTTTCCTTGGGATAAACTTTGGTTAGGTTCAAATTCATCGGCCACATATTCTAATGATGTAATTAATGAAAATAATTACGTAAAACAACTTCTTGATTAAAGTTAATTGATAGAGTAGGCAAATTAAATCAATTTGGTACTCCCATGTACCAGACCGGTTATATGAATGGGTAAAACAAATTTAAATGCTTATCTTTTGGTTAGATTTAGAAAAATTCCACATACAGTATGAAAAAGTTATATTGGTGAAGACTAGGTAAAATTAGTTAATGTAATTGTTTATAACTTTCTATACATAGCCACATTCATTGAGAATTTGAGGGTGGTGGGTGGGCGTTAGGTAAATTAATTAATGTAATTGTTTATAAAAATAACCAAAATGGAGCCTTCTGATGCAGTTTCCTGTGATTATTATTATTATAAAATAAATTAGAAATTGATGAGAACCGTTAATTAATTTTTGAGAGAAACTATCTCAGTTTTTCTTTATTTTACATTTTTAGTTACAAAACAAAAATTTATCAATATTATATTTGTGAAATATCTTTGAGTGGGTATCTACTATCTAGTATCTACCAATGTTATTGCTTTTATAAACTCACGCAACATACACTTAATTAAAGAATATTTAGCTAGAGAATGTCACAAGATTAAAATACCATTGAGTTGACGTTAAGTGTCAGGTATCGAATTGTATGGAAACATAAAAAAAAAGTGATGGTAACGCTTTGACATTACATACATCTAAGATCTAACTGCTTTATCATTAGATTCATATTTCTCGATCATATTTAAACTCCTAATGATCAGCCAGCCCTGATATCTTGAGTAACTCCATGAAGCTTAAATTAACAGACACCATTACTCCTAAGGCGGTGACGCTAGCCACGTGAATGGACCGCGGAGTTTGGGAAAATTACCGACGACAACCACGACTCACACTTATCATCAACACCGCTGTTAATCTCTTAAAGAGGATCGACGACAAGCTTCTTATATAAACATCTTATAATTAATTGTAAGGTTCATCTATATGCATATTAAAATGTATACTATATATACATAAAAAATGTATACATAAATTGGCATACTCTATATTTATATTTATCAGTATATATGCACATAGCTCTTATAAACGTTTGACATCCGGGGATGTATGGATTCATATATAAAACTATGAATAATATATCGATTGGCATATATATGGTTATAAAATATATTATTGTTGGATCGATGGTTATAAAATATTTCACAAATGGCGGAATCCACCACAATTCATTAAATTGTTGATTGAGATATGCGGAGTAGCAACTCGTTGCTTAGTTACACATATATTTGTACCTTTAAAAATCATTGAGAATTCGTTATTATTTTGAAAAACTATAGATTTATTGTTAACCCTAAGAAACTAAACTAATTGACCAATAACTCGAGAGTGTCAAATAGAGATATTTGCAAGTTTTTTTTTGGCAAAAGAATTTGTAGGTTGGAAAAACTGAAACTGTGTGCAGCACTTAATCTTTAATTTGGATAAATTAAAGCACATATTATATTGTCTTTCAATTAAAAGTTGGTTTAAACAAGTCTGGAATATTTTCATGTAACAATTAAATTAAAATATACAATAATCAGTTTGTATAAACTAAGTGACTGTATTCCAAAAAAATACTAAGTGACTAAAACGAGATCATTATTTTAATTTCTTAATATTCACGTTGGTCTATATAAAATATACGTTCATAAAAATAAACTATATAATATCATATAATTAAAATATTTTATGAAAACTTACTTATTATATCACCATTTTTTATTTTCAGATGGCAAAAAAAATATCACCATTTTTTATTACAATATAATATCATATTTTAAAAGTTTTAACTGTTTATTTAATTGTTATACCAGATAAAATATACCATTTATAAAATTATATATTGTAAATTCAAATATCACAAGAAGAAAAATATATGTGGCTTTTGCATTTCAAACACGGGTCAAAATTTATTCAATTAGTTGTGATGTTAATGAGACTTGGCATGGTTTGTCAAAACAATTTTAGTTTTCGTCATATTGATATCAGTTTACATAGTTAAAATGTAGTAAAACTGTAAAAGATAATCACTTACAGCGAAATTAAATTGATTCGCTTCGTTTGAGTTAATTGATACTTTTAGGCAGGTGATATCAATTTGGCCTGTACTGTTATTTTCCCATCTGCCAAATAAATAAACTGACTGTCAGTAAATAGTAAATACTTTCAAGTCTTTGTCTATAGATAGAAAGATTCGGTATGGTGAAAAAAATAATATGAGTAGGGTTAGGGAAAAAGGGGGTAAAACTAGTTTAAGCAAATTTGCACTGAACTCTCACTCTATATAAACACATATTCATCCAGAGATGACTATAAGCAAACCCACAAAACATATACTTACAAAAAAAAAAAAGAGAGAATGGCAGCGTTAAAATCTTTAGCTCATTTTCCGTCAATGCTACACGGTTCTTTTTATGGGGTGCTTGACATAGAATCTCCAGCAGACGAATTCATTAAGTATTTTACCAGAAAGAGAGAATGGAAGTGCTACAATCATGATTCATTCTCATTTTCTGCTGGTAAATGACCCTTAACGATCTTCAAACTTCCCTTTTTTTCTTATTCATCGATTAAAACCCTTAATTTAATTTCTATGTTTCATTGTAGTGGAGTTGAGGTTCAAAATCGAGTCTACGGATTTGGAGAAAAGAACAGTGAAGATGAGCATATTTTGGAATCACATCCCGGACTTCTTCAAGAAGATCGAAGCAACATTCACCATCACTCCTACGAGAGACATGATACGTAGCTGCCTGGAGTGGTCCGTCGATTTCGAGAAGATTAGCTATGACATAGTAGATCCAATGTGGATTGTAAGCACTCTACTCGAATACATCAGGTCCACCGATGTCTATAATCTTTATGAACTAAATCATAAGGTCAACTCCATTGACACTGAGTATACGGCGGACGAATGCTTTAAAGCTTTCATCGGAGCATCTAAAGATGATGGTAAACGTTTCTACATTTATTTGTCATTTAATTCATATTATTGGATTAAAACCCCCATTTTTTATATATGTTCACAAAAAGCTGAGGTGGAGATTGTGGCTGAGGACTGGGAGAATAGGACAACTACGATAAGTGTGAGGAGTTCTCATTTGTTGATGACGAAGTACAAGAAGCTCAAAGTAACCACCACTATTACTCCGAAGGAAGACTATAACAACGGTAGCCACGTGAAATGGACCATCGACTCCGAAGGAAGACCATCTGATCACATCCAAGATCCAGACTTATTCCTCCACACAGCTGTTTCTATCTTTGAGGATATCCGGTACAAGCTTCCAAATAAATATGTTCTAAGTCAAGAGCTTCATCTAGATATAGGACCGGCTAGATTCGCTTTCGAGATCAAGCTTCGGAAAAAACCATTCGATAGGTTCACCTACATATAGGAATATGATACCATCTATTTATATGTCTATGTTCATTGCAGTATATGCATGAATTTCTTATAACGGTTGGTATTTGGGTATGTAGACCTCGTTATGCTATATGAATAATATATTGATTTGCATATTATTGTTGGACCGATGATTATAATATATCAAAATGTCTATTTTATTTTTATATAAAAGGCAAAACAAGAAATCATTTATATGCGCATTTCATAATCAGATGCATGCCACTCACTTATTAATTGATGTTTTTGTGATGCATGGAATTGTGTTAAATACACTGGTAAATTGAATGACGTGAGCAAGTTAATGACATTTTCCGTTAGTCACAATCACGTTAATATCATCAACTTCGCATGTGTTTAATTACATAATCGTTTTAAGTAACAAAATGCAATCAGTTACTACATTAAGAAGTCTGAAAACTTTGTACATTTTTTTGAACCAAACTTTGTACATTTTTTTCAACGTAAGAACCCGCAACTAATCCATCTTGAGTAAAGCCAAACTTTTTATGAGTCATGAAGTGGAGCAGTTACATGTAGGCGTGGGCATATTAACCGAACCCGAACCCGAACCCGAACCGAAAAACCCGAACCCGTATCCGAACCGAAGTTAAAAAAAAACGAACGGGTTTTAGTTTCAGTGACTTCGGTTACCCGTACCCGATCGGTTATACCCGATACCCGAAAAAATAACCGAAGACACCCGATACTATATAAAGCCAGTAACCCTAGGATTTATCCCCTTTCCTAAATCTGTTCAGCTTCCCGACAATCACTCAATCTACCCAATACCTAGATACGACCATCGATTTTCGAAACTGGAACCTACAAAAAGTCTTTTATCTTCGGCTTCTTCTCCTTCTTTGACAAGGAGAAAGAAATCAAAGGTAAATTAAAATAGTCTAAGCTTCTTCTACTTCATCGGGTTCTTCTATTTTTTGTTTATGTTAGTTGATTAAGTTAGGACTGTTGTTCTTCTTGTTGTAGAGACAGAGACAAAGTTAGTTGATTATTGAACTAACATTGATTTCGTTTTGTTAATAGATGGATCCATCATCACAACCTTTTGAAGACACTGTAAACAGAGATGTAGAAGAAGAGTTCCAAACTCCAGACTCTGCTCGAAGAGGGAAACGAAAACAATCAGAAGATGATAGTCAGGAGCAGAGTAATACAAAACGTGTACTCCCCACAAGATCCGATGTGTGGGAACACTACCAACGAAGTGAAGAGAACCATGATAAATGTGTGTGCAACTACTGTCTAAAGAGCTACACTTGCCCAATAAAGTCTGGAACCACTAATTTGCGCAATCATCTTAAGTGTTGCAAGCAATTCAAAGCATGGCAAGATGGTCAAGATCTTACTAAGAGCCAACAGAAGATTACTAAGGAAGGTCTTTTGAAGAGTGCCAAAGTTTCAGAGGATGTGTTTAAGGAAGCAGCAAATGAAATGGTTGTTATTTCGCAGCTGCCACTCTCCTTTGTCGAAAGTGTAGGTTTCAAACACTTCTGTAATAAGGTAATTTCAGTAATGTATCTTTTAAAATTTTTAACACTTATGTGATAAAAAAAATTATGTAAATCTATGCTAATATATCTCTCGTTTTATGTCTAGACTAACCTCCCTAATCCTCATTCAAGACGTACAGCTACTAGAGATATCGTAAAGATGTATGTTAAGAGAAAAGCTACTCTTAAGAAAAAGTTTCAGGCTAACAAGCAAAGAGTTTCCATCACCACAGACATATGGGTGTCTCAAGTAACAAGTAAATAATAGTTTTCGATCAGATTATAAACTTTGTTTAGTGATTTTCTTTTTGATATAACTAATCTTTCATTCTGTTTCTTACTTCGTGTAGGAGCTAGCTATATGGTGATAACAGCTCACTACATAGATGAACATTGGCGGTTGAACAAGCTGATCATTGGGTTCAAATATGTAACCGATCACAAAGGTACCACTATTTCATCTGCTCTCTTAGAATGCCTAGCTGAATGGGGAATAGAAAAGGTGTTTTGTATCACTGTGGACAACGCAACTGCAAACACCAATGCTTTGATGCTTTTTGAAGAGAGCTTCTCTCAGATATCTGCTGAATCATTAGTTATGAAAGGGGAATTTCTGCATATGAGATGTGCTGGTCACATTATTAATCTAATTGTGAAGGATGGCTTGACAGACATAGATGATAGTGTGACTGCAATCCGCAATGCAATCTCATATGTAAAGTCTGGAGTTAATAGACAGAAAGCGTTTGAGCTTAAGGTAGATTCTGGTAAGATGAGAAGAGGAAGTCTGCCACTTGATTGTCTTACTAGGTGGAACTCAACCTACTTGATGTTGCAGAGAGCTCTTGTTTTCAGAAATGCGTTTGATAAGATGAGCTTTGAGGACAAACCATACAATGATCATTTCATGGAGTTAGTCAAGGGAAAAAAGAGAGTCGGACCTCCTGTTACTGAGGATTGGCGTGCTGTTGGAAGGCTAGAGAGGTTTCTTATTATCTTCTATAACTCAACCTTAGTTGTCTCAGCATCTACGACACTTAATGCCCATAAGTGCTATGGTGAGATAGTAAACATAGCATCTAATCTGCAGTTGCTTTGTAATAGCTACGATGCTGATTTGAAAGTTAAGGCTGAGGAGATGTTGATGAAGTTTGATAAGTATTGGGATGGGTTGAAGAACATTAACAAGATTTTGGTGGTGGCAAGTGTCTTTGATCCTTCAAGAAAGATGAAGTTTGCAAAGTTGTGCTTTGAGGATCTTTACGGGGAAGAAAGTGTGGAGGCTAAAGCGTTAAATGATTCATTCCTTACGATTCTGTCTGATTTGTTCAAGGAGTATAGTGAAAGAAATGGTAAACAAGCTGCAGCAAATGTGCAATCATCTCAGTCTGCTCACTCTACTCAGTCTACTCAGTCTTCCCAATCTCAAGAAAAGCCAACAATAGACTTGCTTGACGATGAACTTGGCTACCACATGATTTAGAAAAAGTACAACACGATGTTAAAGGAGAGTGGAGTGAGAGACATCAACGAGTTGGAAGCTTATCTAAAGGCTGACGTTGAGACTGGAGATGTAACGAGTGAAGCTGACTATGTTCTCTCTTGGTGGAAAGTAAACTCTAGCAAGTATCCTATTCTATCACAGATAGCTCGTGATCTTTTTGCTATGCAAGTTTCTTCGGTTGCATCTGAAAGTGCATTCAGCACGTGTGGGAGGTTAATAGAACCACATAGGAGTTGTTTAACTCATTATATGGTTGAGGTTCTCATGTGTACTGAACAGTGGATGAATCAAGATATCAAACTTGAATCAAAGGTGCTCACCAATGCTCAAATACTTGGAGATGTTGAGTATGAAGAAAAGATGGAGAGAGGTTTGTAACGTTCTTCTATTACTCACATCTTTCTCTTTTTATGATTGTTAACACTTTCTTTTGCATTACTTGAACAGAGTATGAACATGTAGCAGAGCCACAAGACTAGAGGACTTAGCTAATATGGATTCGTTGTAGGTAATAACATGTTCTTCTCATCTGTCACATTTTCTTGCTGTGACTTTTTTAATCTTCTAACATCAAAAATTATATCTTTTGGTGTTACAGGATGAAGATGAGTAATAAGAAGATATTTTTTTCAGTTTCTTAATGATCTAAGACTATGTTTTTGTTTAAGTTTTATTATGAAATCGTTGTGCTACTTTGGGATTGCAGGACATGTTGTCTAGTTTCATTTTGGACGATTGTTGTTTATGGAAACATGTTTAAATTTGGTTTGAATGTTTGAAAAAAAACTATGTATATGCTTTCCGGTTTGTTTGGGTGTATCCGAATTAAACCGAACCCGAAAAAAATATATCCGAACCCGATCCGAAATACAAAAATATCCGAATGGGTGCTAGATCCCTTTACCAAAATACCCGAAAACCCGAATCACCCGACCCGAACCCGAACGGGTACCCGAATGCCCACGCCTAGTTACATGTATAAATCCGTTTATAGTAAAAGTTATTGTATAAATCCAGTTATAGTAAAGAGATTGATACTCTGTTTTGACGATAGTCTGGCAAAACAAGCCGTCAGAGGCCTAGTAATGAACCAATTTTAAGTTAATTGAATTGAAGTAGTTGTGAACAAAAAAAAGTAAAGAGATTGATGACCACAAACTTTCATCTCTGTTGGAGAATAATCACTTTAATAATTTATATCCCTTTTGCAATATTAGTCATTTTTCTCGTCTAAATTTCCATTATAATAACCTCTAATTTAGACAAAAGATTCCAGAAAAGAAAATCAAACGCAGGCACGCATGAGCATTCACTAGTCAAACCATTTAAAGTTCAAATCTATTTTTCTTTGGGATAAACTTTGGCTAAGTTCATATTCACCGGCAATATTTTCTAATGATGTAATTAAGGAAATCAATTACGTAAAACAACTGCGTACTTGGAGTTAACTGATACGCTAGGCAGATTAAATCAATTTGGTCTTCATAATTATTACTCCCATGTACCACACTGGTTATCTGAATGGGTAAAAAAAAATTAAATGCTTAGCTTCTGGTTAAATTTTGAAAGATTCCACATACAGAATAAAGGTTAGATGGGTAGGGCTAGGTAAAGTAAATTAACGTAATTGTTTATAGATTTCTATACATAACCAGATTGAGAATGGTGGGTGGGTGTTAGGTTAATTTAATTAATGTAATTATTTATAAAAACAACAAAAATGGTAGTTTCTGATGCAGTTTCTTGTAATTATTATAATAGAAATTTTTTTTATAAAGAATTTGATGAGAACCTTTTTATCTTTTGAAAAACTATCTCAATTTGTTGAAATATTCTAATCTGTTGCTCTATTTCTATTAGTTAATCTTTTGTTCATTTTAAATTTTAGTTACAAAATAAAAATCTACCAATATTATATTAGTGAAATATCCTTGAGTGGGTGTCTACAGACACACATACAACATAAACTTAACGAAAAAAATTAACTAAAGAATGTCACAAGATGAAACTACCGTTGAGTTGATGTTAAGTCTCCAGTAACGAATTGTTTATGGAAGCATAAAAAGGTGATGGTAATGCATTTACATTACATACATCTAACTGATTTATCGTTAGATGTATATATTTCTCGATCAGAATTAAACCCCTAAGGATCAGCCCTGATAACTTGAATAACTCAATGACGCTCAAATTAACAACCAGCATTAGTCCTAAGGAATACGGTGACGCTAGCCACGTGAATGGACCGTGGAGTTTTGGAAATTACCGATAGCAATCAAGACCCACACTTATCATCAACACCGGTGTTTATCTTTTCAAGAAGATCGAAGATGAGCTTCTTAAATAAACATGTTCTAATTAATATGTAAGGTTCATCTATATGCATTTTAAAATTTCTACATTAATTAAAGTGGCATACAAACGTTTGACATCCGGGGATATGTTTACATAATCACTTTTTAGTAATAAAATGCAATCAGTTACGTATGGTATGGTTCCAATTTGTTGCTACATTAAAGAGATGTAATCAATTTAACTTTGAAGACTGTACATATATAACTCTCAACGTGAGGGACCGAAACTAGTCCATCTTAGAGAAAACCAAAATTTTGGTGTCATGAAGTGGGGCAGCTAAATGTTGCAATCAATTGTTCATATATAAATCCACTTATAGTAAAGAGTTTGACGAAACATCTCTGTTGGAGAATGGGGAATAATCACTTTTAACGACTCGAAAGTCACAAATTATATTATATATGGGACCCTTATATAAAGTTCTGGTTTATATAAACTAACGACCATTAGTTTTGGTGGAAAATAGGGTGTATAGATGATAGATGACTAAAGTTCCAAAAAAAAAAAACTGATAGATGACTCGTCTTGAAAAAAAAAGAAGATGAATGGCAAACCAAAAAAACAAGTGAAGGGATGTCTAACAAGGAAATTTTCCTAGAACACGGGTCTAAAGATAACGAGATATGAGTATCAAACAGAAAACAGGCCCAACAATATTAAGAGAAGTACATGTAAATATCCCAAAAATCCCCTTTTTTTTACAATACTTAGGGGGGTGTATTCAATCTAATATTTGAGGTGATTTGATTTTTAATGGGGTTTTAGATGATTTCAATAAATTGCAGAGATTTAAGTGATTTTTGTTAAACTACTCTAGAATATCACCTAAAACTATGAGATTTGGGTTTTAATTTTTTTAACTAAGAAACTCCACCCAAACACCCTAAAATCACCTGAAAACTTTAAAACTCCACAACTTAAAAAAAGTTCAATAACAGTGGATTTCAGAGTACTTTACAAAATGTCAAATTCAATAACACCGGATTTTAAATGAATTTTTAAAATTCATGTTTGAATAACAGTGGATTTGTCGTTTTAATACAAATCACCTAAAACTATTAAGTTGAATACAGCCCCCTTAAAGTTTTGTTTGGTTTAGTAAATTAACACAAATCTGTTCGATATATCAAAGTTCCCCTTTAAAAGTTTTGTTGAATTTGTTTCCCTCCTGTGGTCAATCAAGAGGAATGTGCCTCTGTACTTTCCATGAGATCCAGATCGGTTCTGTGAGGACTAGGAGAGAATTCGCCGGCCAACCGTTGTGGAAAGTGACAATGACCAATACGTGCACCTGTAGTCAGAAGCACGTGACTCTGTCTTGTATTGGGTTTAATTTCTCCTGTGAAACATGTCAAGCCATGGTGCTACACCCAGAAAGAAACACGTGTATTCTGAAAAAAGAAAGCCTTTTCCAACAGAAGCCACCGCTCACTTCATCTACGCCGGTCAGTCTTACATCTTCAGGCCCAACGGTTCCACGGTCCACACACAACTTGCTACCAATTTTTTCCTTGAAAAACTTTTAACCAAAACTTTATGAAAAATATGTATGTGAAGGTTATTAGTTTTCTTGAGTGTCAAGCAAAGTGTGCTTTCTTATTAATAAACTGATGTACTATGATTTTGTGAAACTTTTTTTTTTTTGTGAAACTTACATGACTAGAGTGTTTTTTTTTAACACAAACTAGAGCATTTATTAATTACTAGTTATTTCATGATATTCCTTTTTAGTCATAACTATTTTAACTTCATCGCATATACATATGTAGTCTTTTACAGCAAAAGGTAATCAGTTACGACTTAAATTAAAATACGCTTGTGTAGAGTTATATATTAGGAACTGATATCATTTTGGTGTGTAGAATTCATTTATTGTCCCATGCGCCACGTGAATAAATTGGGTCTGGATGTGAATGTGGGTGAAGTGAAATTGTAAATGCTGGAGCATTTGGCTATATATAGAAAGATTCGATATTGTCCAATAAACTGATGCATGCATATTTTTGTGAAACGTGAGTTACAGGCAGAAAATATGACTACACCGTCTACTACTTACTCACAATTTCATGATATACACATCGGTTTTATATCTATACATATTACATATGATGACAAAGGGAGATGTGTGAGGTTAAGTAAAAAAACATTAACGCAAATTTCATCTCTATATATAAATACCATCATCGAAAGAAGTATATTTTTACCTCATAAAAGTATACTTGTAAAAGTATCTCGAGAGAGAGAGAGAGAGAGAGAGAGAATGGAAGCACTACATGGAGTTTCTTCCGGAAAGTTTGACATCAAGTCACCGGCGGACAAGTTCTTTACATCTTTCACCGACGACATAGATAGCACTTTTGACATAATATGTAAATCTTTTTTTAACTCTTCCACATTTCATTCATAATTCTTGATCATCGATCAAAATCTTGAACTACATGTTGTTGCTTTCACTGTAGCGAAGGAGAAGATCACCGAGTCTGTGGGTTGGGAGAAAAGAACAGTGACGTTGAATATGTGTGGAAATCTAGTCTCGGATAGCTACAATACGTTCAAAGCAACCATCACGGTCACTCCCAGGGAAGATGAGACCGATGGTAGCCGTGTGGTATGGACCGTCGAGTACGAGAAGATCCGTCATGACATTGGAGATCCAGTGTGGATCATCGACATTCTTATCAATTACTTAAAGGAGACTGATGAATATCTTTGTATGTAGTCTTTTTTTCTTAAAAATCATAAGGTGCGTATTTAGTTAGGATATAACCTAACAACTTAGATGAAATGGGATTTAAATATGTTTGTACGTTTATTGCATTATATTTGGTTACGTTCGGCATATTGGGGTGCATAAACTCGCAAGACTTTCAAGATGAAAATATCGATTTGCATATAATTGTTTTCCATATATAATTTTTCATAGTTTTCTTGGACCGAGGATTCTGAAAGTTTCTTAGAAGGTTAAGTTAATCTTCATTTGGTTAAATGGGTAACTGATACACGGTGGATTATGTACCTCACTGCTTATCATCGCTAATTAAGCATTTCGTTACATAAGAAAAACCATGGACAACTAGTCGAAATGGTATGCTTAAGACAATATCCATATTTCCGGATATGAAATGAAGAGTAAAACTTGAGATCTATATCAGCATCAAAACTATTGAAATGTATTAACTTACAAGTCTACTATTAAGATTAGTAAAAAAAGAAAAATTGTTGAGTTAAAATTCATCACATGCATATATATATATATATATATATATATATATGATTGGGGAATTCATTTCTACAAAAGAAAGTTATGTAGTCACAAAAGTGAAATTGATCGGCTAGACCATGATTTTCTTCCCCACCACATCGAAAAGGTAAAAAGCAGTTAAAAACATTTTTACAGTTTATATCGATGAGTTGGCATTTCCCTCTTTTGACTCTGGCCAGCAACGTGTCAATAACACAAGCGGTCAATTTCATCAACTCTTTTTTTTGCAGGAAATTAAAAGCACAACTTCCAGTTTGTGCAAATTAATTTAGTAAAAGTGAATACGAGAATAGTACAGCTCTCTCTTCTAACTCTAAAATATTTCATAGAGAGAGATAGGGAGGTCGGGAATTTAGCTCAGGCAGAATTTCGTGCGGTGACGGTGGTACCGTGGTGGTGCCTATCGGCGATTTTATCTACTTGAGTCATCTTATTCACATGTGTCTCAAATTATCATTCCTTGTCCCCATGTGTCTGTTAGTAAATAGTTTATTTCACACGGCTTCGAAAACTAATTGTAATGGCCAAGTGTTAGACTTTGTATGGCCCATTAAGTGACTAGAGGCTAGAGCATTTTTTAATATGTTATGATGTCAATTACGCAAAAAAAAAAAATTACGCAAAAGGCAAAACTCTACTAATATCACATTCACGAAAACCATGAACAGTTTAGTCAACTCCATACACCAAAGAGTCTATGGTAAGATTAAGACATATCATTATTTCCCGAATACCAGTAAAACTATATTTCTATCAGCACCAAAACTGTTTAATTTTTTTTTTAACTACAAGTCTAGTAATAAGTTTGGTATGTTCAAGTTGTTGACACATTTGCTTAACGCTAAATATTATCACACACACACATATATATATATATATATATATATATATATATATGAATTCATTTTTAAAGAAGGAAAGTTACGCAGTCACAAAAGTGCATATGATCGGCTAGACCATGATTTTCTTGGCCCCCCCCCAAAATAAAAAGTAAAAGAGAAGTAAAAAACATAAGAATTTTATTTGCAGTTTATATTGACGAGTTGGCATTTCCTTCTTTTCCCTCTGGCCAGCAACGTGTCAATAGCACAAGCGGTCAATTTCTTGAATCTTTTCTTGCAAGAAATTAAAAACACAATTTCTAGTTTTGTGTAAATTAAATTAACTGATAAAAAGTGACTACGAGAATAGTACAGCTCGATGCACTCTTTCTTTCTTCTCACTCTAGAATCTTTCAGAGAGAGAGACAGGGAGGTCAGGATGTTACGTAAAGCAGAGCTTCGTGCAGCGGTGGCGGTGGTGGTGGTGCATATCGGCGATTCTATCTTCACATGTGTCTCAAATTCTCAATCCTTGCCCGCATATGTCTTTTAGATAATACTTATTATTTGTTGTACTTTGATTGTACATGGGCTTCGAAGTCTATTTGTAATGGCCGAGTGTTAGACTCTGTGGCCCATTAAGTGACTAGAGGTTAGAGCATTTATTAAAAAAAAATTGGCAACAATTTAGTAATATTTTATGATGTCAATTAGACAAAACTGTATATTCATATCATCACATTTAATTTTTATCAGTATATAGTCATATAGTGTTGAAGTAAAAGATGTATATATATAGTAAAAACGAAAAAATCACGACGTAGATAACTTTGAGTTGGTTACAATTCATTTATTTTCCCATGTGCCACAAGAATTAGGTGACTAGTGAAGTCAAGTGAATTATAAAAATGCTAAAGCTTTTGGTTATACTTAGAAAGATTACATATGGTGAAAAATAGGTTGATGGGTGGAGTTAGGTAAAAATAGTTAATGCATATGGTGCACTCGGTATATATAAACACTATCATATCATCAAAAGGATCATACACTAAACCCAAAAAACATATACTTACAAAAAAAAAAGAGTATGGAACTTCATGGAGTTTCTTCTGGTGACCTTGAAGTTAAGTCTCCGGCTGAAAAGTTCTTTAGATCTGTCACCGACGACATAAACGGCTCTTTTGACAACATAGGTAAATAATAAACTCTTCCACATCCCATTAATTCATACTTCTTGATCACGGATCAAAACACCTAACTGATTATAATGTCTCACCGTATGTGGCAGAGGATAAGATGGAGACGATGAATTTGGAGGATAGAACATTGACGATGAGAATGAGTGGCTGTCTTATCTCGGAAAGTTACAAGACGGTCAAAGCAACCATCACGGTCAGTCCTAAGGAAGATGGGGCCGGTAGCTGCGTGGCGTGGAGGGTTGAGTTCGAGAAGATTCGTCATGACATCGAAGATCCACACTTGGTTATCGACACTCTTATCGACGTTCTTGTCAATTACTTAAAGGAGACCGATGAGAATCTTCTTCTATAAGCGTTTCTAAATCAAAAGGTTCGACTTTATGGAATGATGAATAATCTAATTAAAAAACTTAAATAAGTGAATTTAAATGGAACGTCTATGTGTGTGTCTACGTTTATTGCAGTATCTTTTATTACGTTTGGCACTTTAAGGTATATAAGCTTGTATGACTTTCAAGTTGCAATAAATCTTAGTTTTTCATATTATTGTTGGGCAGATGATAGTTGCATGATGATTGTTTTTTTCTCTCAATAAAAATATCATGCAAAATATAATCTCTTAATGGTTTGCAGTTTTTGAATGATGTTGAAACCAAACTGAAAAGAGAAATCTTTGCATTTCATTCTCTCGCACGCACAAAGAGACTATCCAAGAACCAGGATTGTGATCCTCATAAAGAACAAATTTTCAGGAATCAAACCGCACCCTTTGTTATCTCCTCTTGGTCTTAGTTTAGACTCTTATCATTTTTATTCCGTGGGATTTTCTTTTTACATTGAGGCATTGGACTTAGGCCTATGGGTTCCAATTAAAAATTTAACTGGCCCATTATATTCATATATCTCTATATGGGCCTATTAGGATGGAACACATGCAAGTTATGGGTTTTTTAAACGACGTGCCACGATTATGGTGCATATTAAGAGCCACGGTGTATGAGTTGGCGAAACACATGCAAGTCATGGGTTGCACTTTGCATGCCTTTTACCCAAATAATTTTCGATGATTTAATTAAAAAATAACAAATGTCTGCAACATATCACGATTGATGTACTAGCATATAGATTCTTGTACTATAGTCGTATACTTGTTTTCCTTTTGGGTAAAACGTATACTCGTATTTCTCAACCGGTCAACGTAACCCCATATAATTGTTACATAGATTACCCATTATTGTTCTTGTTGATGTGAGTCTTTCAATATACTCATATATAGTCTTTTTGTGAGTGTGTCCTGTATAGTTGCACGTTCGTTTATGATAAAAATGGAGAAGTGTATGAGAGATGATGGAAGAAATTATGCAAACTAATTCGTAATTAAGTACATATACAAGTTGAAGTTTACAACATATTGCAGATAATTGTTGCAACAAAACATATTGCAAATAGTCCGTCTCACAGATAAAACCGCCAGATTCGATCGTGTAAATTATTATTATTTTTTTAATTTCTTTATTTTAATCATTGGGATCCATACCGATCCAGATGTAGTGAAAATAATTTCTCAGTAGTTCGACCACGACTATGAATCTATTATCTTTATCACTCGAATATATTTTCTCAATATATATTATTATACTGGATAGTAATGTCTTGAATCAAATGTTTTGAGACTTATGAAGTGAAACACATCATGTGGTTCTCGATTGAGACTGCTGACTAATTATTTAAAGAAAAAAGAGAGCCATGCAGATTCAGTGGGAACAAACGTTGGCTTGGCAGTGAACGACAGATCGGAATATATAGAGTCTAAACCCAACGAAGCCTAAGGCTAAATGGGTTCCACGTGGGGAACGTCATCCATGACATAACGAAATGCAATGGTTCTTGCCTTATTGGCCTCATCATTGTGTACAATATCAAATGCAACGGTTCAAGTTGGTTTTAAATTCACTACCAGGCCTACTTGCCATCACACTACTAGCTTGTTATGGAGGGACTCTTTCGAGGCATTTAATATAAATAAATAGATATAAATTACAAACTAAAAAATCATTGCATATGTGTTTAGTTTGACATTTAAACATAATTAAACCTAAGATGTAATGACATCATTAAAAACAAACTAATAAACAAAATTAATTTGTTATTCTCATATTTATATTATTACTTTATAACAGTTTATCTTTCTCACACCAAAAAGACAACACAGATCGAGATTGTGGATGTAAAAAGATCAATGACAGAAAAAACTTTTTTTTTTTTATTTCAAAGAATAAAATATTAGAAAAGAAAATAATAATATTTAATTACAAAACAAAAGGATAATCAAGAAGTCTTGGGACTATTTATACATGGACCATAGCCACGTCCATTGCATATCATCACAAACTCTGTTGTCATAAGCAAAAAAAGAAAAGAAAAAAGGAAAGACAATGGAAGAGTCGAGATCGTACGGAAGGGAGAGGAAGCTGTCGAAGAAGAAGAAAATGGGTCGTGGGTCAGGTTCTGGATTCGGGTCAATACAGATGGAAATGAGGAGGCTCCGAGTTCTGATACCGGGTGGGCGAAGGTTGAACCAGCCGAATCTGCTTCTATCAAAGACTACTCATTACATTATGCATTTGGAGATGAGGATTAGGTTTCTCAAAGCCCTCTCCGATATGTGCTCGCTCTCTCAAAAATAAAATTTTCTCTGTTAGTTATTTTTTCTTATTCATCATCTTTTTTTTTTATCTTCATATTAGTATACGTTGCAGTATGTTACTTCGTAGTTCATGTGAAATTTGTTTTTGTTATTCCATGGTTTTTGGGCCTCCAGTAGTAAAGATTTTCGTATTTGGGTCCTTATAGCCCATAAACTTATCATATAGCTTTTCTAAAAAGTAGCGATGACAGGCTTTTCTTTATTTTACCAATTCCAAATTCCGATGTTCACAAACTCAACTTTGTAAAAACCTATTTGTGGACATTACCATGTGGGTAATCCAAAAAATACTTTCCACTACCACTAGGCACTAGTGACTTTTTGTGTTGCTTCAGTTTATTTATACGAGTCCCTAGAATCTATATATTCAAAAAATAGACTGACACAAAAATATAGTACTACTACTACTTCCACTACTTTAACTCAACTTTATTTTAGTTGATTATTTTTCAGAAATTAATGGCAACGATGAACGATTATTACGGACTGTTCCCTTGTTATTGATGACTTTATACCTACCATTAGCAAATTATATGGTATTAGGCTTTTAGCTACTGAATCATTAATGAAGCCAAAACTTAAGTCGGTAGGCTTTTCTATAATCTTCGAAACTGCTAGGCACTAGATCCCTGGAACAAAGCATTGGCCTCCACACCAAAAGTTTTAATAAAGTTAGAAAACACACAAAAAGGTAGGGTGACCTAATAAGAGACCTCTATAAGTAAAGTAATTAATCATTTAACTAAGCTTTAACTAAATATTTTTTTCACTCGCATGATGGTAGCTCTCTCTGGCTTGTCCCAAATCTGTAGCAATCATTTCAGATTCCAAAAATCCTGCAACGTTTTGACTGTGAATAGATGAAGATGTCTGTTGAGTTCCATGGATTTATAATCATAAACTAGAGGAGCTCAACAGTGTCTTTGTTCTTCATCACCAGAGAGTCTAAACACAAGTTATGTCTCAAATGATTCATCAATCCCACCTCAAAACCAAAGACTCGATTCAAATCTCACCTTCTTCTTCTTCTTCATCTGCTCCTCCTCCTATCATCGCCAATCATTCATCCAATCGAATAAACCCAACCGTTCTGTTCGTCATCGTTCTCGTCTCCGTCGTCTTCTTCCTCTGCAGCATTCTACATTTAGCAATCAGACACTACTTAAAGAAGAAAAGGTCGAGCCTTTCTTCCTCGACGACAGATTCCGACCACCAAAGCCCAGAGCTTTCCGGTTCCGACACGTACCGGAGACAGCTCCGACAGCTGTTCCATCTCCACGACTCAGGTCTAGACCAAGCTCTGATCGACGCCCTTCCCGTGTTCCTCTACAGAGACATTAGAGGCTCCAAAGAACCGTTCGATTGCGCCGTCTGTCTCTGCGAATTCTCCGAGGACGATAAGCTCAGATTGCTTCCGGTCTGCAGCCACGCCTTCCACATCGATTGTATCGACACGTGGCTCCTCTCGAACTCCACGTGTCCGCTTTGCAGAGGAACCCTTTACCCTCCAGGGCACCAAGATTTCAGTTTCGAGTTTTTCGCCGCCGGAGAAGATGGAGAGAGGGTTTCTCCGGGGGAGAAGCCGGCGGAGAGTGATATCATGAGTGGGAAGAGAGTGTTCTCAGTGAGGCTTGGGAAGTTTAGGAGCAGTAATACTAATGGGTGTGAAGGAGGAGGAGGAGAGACAAGTGGGTGTGTGATGAGTGTGAACAGTAGTCTTGATAACAGAAGATGTTTCTCAATGGGGTCTTATCAGTACATAGTGGCTGAATCTGATCTGGTGGTGGCTTTGTGTCCTAATAAGGATGGTCTGAAGAGTAATAATGCTGAAGGGAAGAAGATAAACATGAGAAGTAAAGGTGAGAGCTTTTCTGTGTCAAAGATTTGGCAGTGGTCTAATAAAAGATCAAAGTTTGCTAATCAAGGAGAAACCAATCTGGTGGGTGCTTCCTCTTATGCTTGTTCTGCTGCATCTGGTAGTAGAGTTGTTGCTGGTTTGTCATTGAATGGAAGGAGATTTCAAGGGCCATGAGATTAGAAATGTAGGTGCAGATCAAAGGGGAAGCTAATTTTCTGCCATTGATTTATTGATTTTGAGTTTTTTTTTTTAAATTCATTTTGTTAACACTATACTGTAGTGGTGGTCTTTTGTGTCTCTGTAGCTGGATCTGTTTGTGTTTGTTGAGGGCAATAAGCTTGTTCTTTGATGTGAGTTCGTTAGTTTGAAGTAGATGGGTCCCATTTTAAAGCTCCATGTTTTTTAAGTTTAATCAAAAGTTTCCTAATATTGTTTTGGGTCAATTTGCCCAATATTCATATGGGATCTGACAATTAAGAATATAGCCATACAAGGGGAATTGTGTCAATTTGATCTAACAATAGACAACGCTCTCCTTTCCGGCGCGTCATGTTTCTTTAATGCAATATTGAATATCGTACTATACTATATTTGTTAATGTATAGAACAGAACAATTAATTTATTTGAATTTATTTGATAATAAAATTTAATGAGGATAAAGAAAATAAGAAGAATAAGAAAGATGAAGAGTTGGTGGAACATGAAGAAGAGAAACATATTGAGAGAGAGAGGAGAGAGAGAGAGAGAGAGAGAGAGAGAGAGAGAGAGAGAGAGAGAGAGAGAGAGAGAGAGAGAGAGAGAGAGAGAGAGAGAGAGAGAGAGAGAGAGAGAGAGAGAGAGAGAGAGAGAGAGAGAGAGAGAGAGAGAGAGAGAGAGAGAGAGAGAGAGAGAGAGAGAGAGAGAGAGAGGAGAGAGAGAGAGAGGAGAGAGGAGAGGAGAGAGAGAGAGAGAGAGAGAGAGAGAGAGAGAGAGAGAGAGAGAGAGAGAGAAGAGAGAGAAATTCTACTATCTATGTTTCTAAAGAATGGAACACAACGACATTATATCATTTTGAAATAAAAAGAGAGGGAAGGAGGGAGAGAAGAGGAGGGAGAGAGAGGAGGGAAGAGGTTAATATTGGAGAGAAGAGAATATGTTACAAACACAGATTAACAAATTTCTTAAGATACCAATCATAATATAATGAAACCCAAAAAATACAATTTAGTTTATCTTCTTAGATCATTTTGTAACCGATAGCGTTAAAAGTGAAGGTATAAATAAGAAGAGATGTGTTGTTGTTGAAAGTAAAGAGAAGAATAGTGGTGGAGGAGGAAAAGAACCTACACCGGAGGCAGCGACAAAACAATCAGTAGTAGTGATGGTGACAATGATAGAGCAAGATGAATGAAGAAGAAAACAAAAAACAAGAAAAATGAGTGAGTTAGATATGATGTTGCACAATTTGGGATACGAATAACCCAAGGAGAAGGTTAGCCGATACTATACTACAAAAGTATGTATTATAGTATCTACTAACGTAAACAAAACATCCTACCTACTTAATTCATCGGGTAAATGACGGATCATTATTGTGTTATATAGGGTCGAATGTGTTATCTTCCATGAAGAAACACAAGAAACTACTTCGAACCATAATGGGACCACAATTACGAATTTTGATAGCAGACCCACATATAATCTAACTCGAAGCATTGAAAGTTATTCTATATTATCAAAGATAATAGTATAGAAATGACACAGTACAACTGGTATATACTACATAGGAAACCTGAAATTAGATATGGTGTCTGAATAAACATTAGAAAAAGAGACAAAAACATTTATGTAGAAGTCTAGTTTGGCTGCTGAAAAGCATAAGTTAGACACACAATAGGAAGATGAATAAAAACTTTGTTATAAATGAATGGCAAACGATAAACAAGTCGTTAGCGTTGTACTTAACCATACATAACTTCCGAAATAATACAAAAATTGAGATGCCCACCACAGTAAACATGGGGATATTAGTAGCAAAGCTTAGTAAAACCGAAAACTTATAAGTAGCATATGTGTAGAAAAGCATAAAGGGGCTCCATCCAACATATCATTACGGGAGTTGGTCGGGTTGAAGTCGAGAAGGCTGCAAATGTATGTCTTCGCTACAACTGCAAGTGACGCATAGTGAGTTTTCACACCATCCAATATAATATGGAAGCGCATATGTAATAAATCACACTATACTATAAGGTTAGGTGGTATAGTACATGGTTGATTCAAACAAAACAAGCAACACAACTATGCCATTACAGATTTATAATAACATCAATGAACAACTCATGTCAACATATGTTCATTTGAACACAAAATAGCAATAATACTATTCATGTTTTACAGTTTAGGCAGGACATTCAAGACATACATAACAACATGCACGGACGCATGCATATAGAGATAGGATGATGTAACATATTGTGTCGGTTCACATAACCCGGTACTATACTATTAAAGTGTATAATAGGGGTAGGGGTAGGAGGAGGGGGAGGGGAAAGAGGAGGAGGACTACACTATACTTAGACAATAAAAGAGAATAGTATAGTATTTACAAGAATTATTGTAAAAAAATTGTGTATAATCTTCATTGAAATGTAGTATTCAATTGGTTCATTTTATTGGCATTCAACTTTTAATATTACTGCATTCTATTATATTTAGTACAAAATTACAAAACATATATGGCTATAATATTTTACACACATTAACAAAGAGCTTTTACTTCTACGCCAATGTGAGTTGCAACCCAATATCTGATTCAAGGTTGGTTATGA
Source organism: Brassica nigra (assembly GCA_016432835.1). Taxonomy (NCBI): domain Eukaryota; kingdom Viridiplantae; phylum Streptophyta; class Magnoliopsida; order Brassicales; family Brassicaceae; genus Brassica; species Brassica nigra. Next base: position 51,110,871 of record CM028248.1, on the reverse strand, counting down.
TGTGCATGAAAAGAGATTGTCTATGCATTATATATATTTTTTGTGTTTAGACAACTTTAAACAAATGATTCATCTCGGCATACAAATTGTATTATTTTCATGAATTTGCATTCTGTTTTATTTGTTTTAATAGTATAGAATAAAACATACTAACATAAAGAATTGTACTTCTTCTCAAGTGAAGCCCAACATCTTATTAGAGGATGGTGATGAGTGGAAGCGTTGAAGAAGAAAACATAATGGAGCTAGTTGAGTAGTGAAAGAGAAGAATCAGGAGGCGAAAGATACAATTTGTCAAAGAGAAAGAAGAGAATTGTAACATACTATATTGTGATTATAAAATAGAATAGGATGGTTAGTCATGGAGCTAGTTGAGTAGTGAAAGAATCGAAGGCGAAAGAGATACAATTTATCAAAGAGAAAGAAGAGAATTGTAACATACTATACTGTGATTATAAAATAGAATAGATTAGTCAAAAGTACTGTTTATCTTCCCAATTTCAATCCATCATCCGATTCTTCATCTTCTTAAACCCATTAAAACTTGGTCTGAAAAAAATTAAACGTCTGTTCCTATATAAGTGTCCATTATACACGTTGGGATGACTTCAAAATAAGAGATAGATTACTATGCTCTTTAATCTAACCAGACTTATTTTGATTCTTTCGTTTTGATTGGAATTTGAGATCCTTTGCAAAATTTGTATGAATATACAGGTTTGTGACTTTTCTTGATGAAGAGAAAAAAAAGTGAAATAAACGAAGAGGGAGAAGGAGCGCGTGTGTTAGGTGATAATATGTGAGGGCAATTTTGTATATATTGTAGATTATATACAGAATATCATAGCATATGCCTTATAATGGTCATGTTCTTAATTTTTTTCCTATAATGGTTATGTTCCCTAATTTCCCTATTGTTTTCTAGGGGGGAAATATTTGATAAATGAATTTCATTATATATATATAAAAAAAAAAAGAAGAGAAGTCAAATATTGTTTCGTTGGTGGGGTTTTAGACCTGTAGAAAATATCCAAAAATGGGATGAAATCATTATTGGTAGGGATAAATAATGATGACCCATAATTTGCTATTATGCTCCTAAAGAGCATTTGATTAAGAAGTAGGTAAGAAACTCTCACGTTGATCTTGGAATTCACCTTCATAATAATTACGTCACGATGATCACCCAAGTCAGACGTTGTCTTCAATAATTAGTATCAAAGTAAGTCACATGAAATTCCACTATTTGATCGGTACCAATTGTAATCGAACTGGCTATACTTTGGTAATGTAGTTATCTAACTACGTCACTGTGATCTCCCAAGTCGCAGATATTTTAGGCAATTTTCTCTTTCTATTACAACAAGTTTATCTATGCGCTAGATAAAAATTCAAATTTTTATATGGTCGAAAATCTCCTAGAGCAGACGAGGAAAGCCAAAAAAACCCCTTAGATTAAACTAGGATTGAATATAAGACTTGACCTCAGACTCGAACAATTTATGAGCTTTTGAAATCGCCTGATTAAAACTTACTTGTCCATCGCGGGGCATGCTATAGTAATAATACATATATAGTAAGCAATTCTCAAACTTATTTTTTCATATTACTTCAAATGTGTAAAAAGGTTAAGATGATTTTCTCTTTTAGACTAAATTAGTATGTATATTAGGCAATGCGTTTTTTTCCCAAAATTATGTTATTCATTCCTTTTGTTCTTTTTACATATACACTACTTTCATAACAAAAAGAATTAACGAGAACTTGAAGTTGAAGAGTGTGTGATGAAACTTCAAGAGATGTCAACAACATTGAATGAATATGAGCTCATCAAACGTGAGAGTAAAAATCCAAAACTATTGTTGCATCACATCATGAAATGGTATTGTCAAGGAGCTTTATCGTTGAAAATATTGAAACATCCTGTCACACATAGATAGACATGATGAAGGTCAGCATTTAGATATCAATGAAAAAAAGTTAGGTCACTTGAACAAGAGAGGAAAGATCTCAACAGAGTAAAAGCTTAGAAGCTGGTCTAACTTGGCTTAGCGAATCATATTTCCAGGCAAAGGATGAAATCAGTTCCATGCAGAACCAGATCGGAAGCTTAAGCATGTCTCTTTCAGCAGAAATGAAGAATATAACTTAAGTAAAGAACTTGATGTTTTGTAAGAATGGAGGAAAAGCATTGCGGGTTTCCGCCGCCGGATTTGTGTCGGATCCGTTCCCGGAGCTCCGAGTAGCTGATCAAGTACGAGAGAGACGAAAACTTGGATCTAACGATGGACGACAATGCTCGTTTCTTTTTTTCTTCATAAATTGGGCTGGTTTGGGCCAAATATGGGCTGAACGTCTACTAAAAAATCTTTATGGAAGTGCTCATAATGAGTGTGGGGATCCGTGGATTCCAAGCTCCTGAACAAGGCATGGCTCTGGTGGCATCAGCTGTTTGCATGTTCTCTCCGTCATTTGACATGAAAGACCAAGTTTTCCTTGCTTCGATGGAGTTGGTTCATCTTTTTCACAAAGCTCTCTTGAATTGGCCAAGGAGCTGTGCTAAAACCAGAATGATTTGTTTCTTGGTGATTGAATCTGAAGCTGATTGTCTGCCTCTATGTAAGACAAGGAAACATTCTCCGCTAAAAACAACCAGAACATCCCAAAGGATTATCTTTAACCGTACAAGGAAGCTTTCTTCTTGTTGCTCTTGCTCATCTCCGGTAGGGATTCAAAGGCGGTCTGAGTGGGTTCAAAGGCGGTTGATCAGGAACGGCTCTGTAAATTTCTTGATCCCTATGTAAACACACAACAATTGAAAATGGTGGTTATAACAAAATATATAGTAGCAGAAGCAGAAGATGGTTACTCTGTTCCGTGTTAAATACAAACCACCATAGAGACTTCAAAAAGATATTCTATACAAAGAGAATGAACACTCCAAATCTAGAAAAAAAAAAGCAAACAGAAAACAACAGGGAGGAGATGGTTGAAGAAAACACCTTCCCCTAGCCTTCATTATACACAACCCCCAAAACCCCAAATATTTCTATGTTGGTTTTGGTTACTCACACTGACACACTTCTTTATGATCTTTTCTTCTTATCAGATGATGCTCTCAAACGCCACATGTGTATGTGAGGATGAGGAGGAGGATTCTTGTTCATACTCTGGCTTCGACCTGCTCGATGCAGCACCCAATCCCTCTAAGAGCTTCAATACGTCAGAGACATCATCCAAGAAGTACTTGGCTTTGCTTGGTTTTCTTCCCACCGTGCAAGCAAAGATCTCTGGTCGCATTGGGAGGTCCGGGTTTGTCACTGTGTTTAATATGCTCTCAAACATGTCCTCGTCTGATCTGTCATCTCCTATACACATCACCATGTCAGGGGAGTTTCCATTCTCTACCATTCGGTGTATGACTTTCTCCACGGCCAAGCCTTTACTTACTCCCTGCATCATCAATAAGAAGAACATAAGTACTTGTTTTTGCAAGCAAAGAAAAGGAGTGAAATGGATCTCTTTATCTTACCTGCGGTTTGACCTCCACGATGTGCTGGCCTCTCTTGACGACCACGGGCTCGTTTGCAAGAACGCTCTCTAAATGATCTAGAAGCTCCTTCGCTTGGCAGGATCCAAAGTCTGGATCCGCGTCTTGATGATGCCAAACCAAAGCACTCTCTTTAAACTCTATAGTTGAACCATCGGTTGCGTCCATGTAGGATCTCATAACCGGTTCTACAATTGTCTTCCACTCCGCTTCAGCTGACGAGTAACAAGTCTCCCATTCTTTCTTGCTACTCCATCTGAATCCAAATACAAATAAGTCTTAGTTTTTCCCAATGTTCTAACAGTCAGTCTACGCTTTTCTCGGACCGGACCTAAACGAAACAATTTTTTCAAAACAAGTTTTTAAAATCGGTCTAGCGTCCATGTCCACCTAACAATAATCATAAATCGCCTAACTTTCCGCCTAGCTATTTCTTGAACATTGGTTTTTCCTTACCGAAACATTTTATGTTTAAAAACTTTGAGCATGCATATACCTTATGAAGTATCCATGCTCAGCTGCTATTCCAAGATTTTCACACGGAGATAGCCAATCGCCCAGAGACTCCCAGCCTCTGCCACTGACGATAAACACAGTGTTTTTAGGATCTTCACACAGAGATTTCAGAACAGAGAGGACTTCAGCAGTAGGGGTTTTGACAATAGAACTCTCAGGAACGAGAGTGCCATCATAATCCAAAAATATCGCTCTCCTCTCTGTTCTTCTGTACGTGGAGACAATGTGATCGATAGATAGCTTCCTAAAGCTCGGAGACAGTGACAAAACTCTGAAACTCAACCCAAAACCAATACCCCAACAACGTTTGTTATAATGATCCTGGCTCGCCCTCTCTAGATCCTGCAAAAAGCTCTTCGCCCAATAACCCACATCGTGAGTGCTAACATAGTGATAGTGTTTCTCATGCCTCAACCTCTTCTCAGCCTCGCTCATCTTGAGTGCCAAGTTAACCGCTTCCGCAACAGCATCCACATCCCACGGGTTCACCCTTATCGCACCGCTCAGAGAAGGCGAGCACCCGATAAACTCAGAGACCACAAGCATGCTCGTGCGCGGGGAATCACGGCTAATCCCCATGGCTTTATCTATCCCCGGAGTCCCTTGCCTGCAGATGATATATTTGTACGGAACCAAGTTCATGCCGTCTCTTACCGCATTCACCAAACAGCAGTCTGCCATAGCGTAATAAGCAGTCTTCTCGTAACGTGGGACAAGACGATCGATCAAGATAACCGGCTGATAACCAGGGGAACCGTACCGCTCGTTGATCCTTTTAGCAGTTACGTACGTCTCCCTCTTCGCTTCTTCCACGTCCTTACCCGAGGCACGCGCCGGGTTCACTATCTGAACCAGGACGACTTTACCTCGCATATTCCAATACGTCTCGAAGAGATGTTCCATTGCTATAAGCTTGAGGCTAATGCCTTTAAAGATGTCCATATCGTCGATGCCGAGAATTAGTTTCTTCCCTTTGAACTGTTCTTGAATCTCTTTCATTTTCGCTGCGGTGGAGGGGAGGTTCAAAACAGATTCAAGTCTACCTATATGGATGCCGATGGGAAGAATCTTGATGAACACCGTCCGACCGAAGTAATCGAGCCCGATGTGACCGCGCTTAGACTCGTAATCAAGGCCAAGCATTCTACTGCAGCAAGACAGGAAATGCCGGGCGTAATCAAACGTGTGGAAGCCAATGAGATCACAGTTCAACAGCCCTCTCAGAATGTCGTCCCTGACCGGGAGAGTCCTGTAGATTTCGGACGAGGGGAAGGGGCTGTGGAGGAAGAATCCGAGCTTGATCCTGTTGAACCGTTTCCTCAAGAACGTGGGAAGAACCATGAGATGGTAATCTTGAATCCAGACGTAATCGTCTTCAGGGTTGATGACTTCCATCACCCTGTCGGAGAATATCTTGTTCGCGGAAACGTACGCCTGCCAGAGACTGCGATCGAAACGGTCGCCGTGGTCGGGGAACATGGGGAGCATGTAGTGGAAGAGCGGCCACAGGTGGTGTTTACAGAAGCCACGATAGTACTTTTCTTGAATCTCCTTGGGCAAGAACGTAGGAACGCAGTTGAATTCAGACAGAAGCTTTTGGGAGACAGCTTCTTGCTCACTCGCGGAGATATCAGCATTCAGCGATCCTATGTAAACGAACTCCGTATCGGAAGGAAACCCGTCTCTGAGCTGAATGAGGAGAGAGTCTTCGTCCCATGTAAAGCACCACTGTCCGGTTTCTGCGTCTCTTTTAGCTTGTAGAGGCAACATGTTAGCAACGATGATCTTCCGCTCGTGGGAGCCGGTGGAGGAATTAACATCGGAGGATCCTCCATCTCCTTCCAGCTCGGAGACGATACCAGGAACGGTCATGACACGAGGAAGAGCTCTCTGAGTTTGAGGGATGTCCAGCAAGTCCCAAGATGATAAGTCGAGAAAATTAGCACAAGATCTCGACACCATGGAGAAGGACGTAACAAAGAGAGTTGTGTCTGACGGAGCAAACACGCGTCTAAACAATTATGGTCAAGTACCTGAGAACAGAAACCAAAAACCCATTCGCTTAAAATCAAACTCTTAACGTCATCTTACACAACACGACCGAGTCTATGAGTGATACATCACAAAAAAAAAGAAATTATTTTTTTTTTTGAATACAAGAAAGTTCGGACCGAACATAAATTTCTATGTAATATTAGTTTTGTCCCATCCACAACAACAAGAGCAAAAGATGATTCAGAAACAATAAAAAACGCCAAATCAAGTCTCAAGTTGTGAATTTTTACCAGATACCGAACCCAACACCCAGAACAGCTAAAAGCAAAACGTTTTTACAGTGATTCCGAACAAAAGTCAAGCAACCCAGAAAAAAAAAACAGAGCAAAAAAAGCAAAACAAGAAAGTGGTTTACTGCTGCTTCCTCACCTTCTAATCGCCGTTGATTGTCTTCGTCTGTGGAACCGATGAAAGAGAACGATAAGGCTTATTAGAACTCTTTTGGGACATTCGCTGTAAGAGTCGGAGCATCGAAGAAGATTGATGCGAGAGGAAAATGAATAAACCGAGATGCACATATACACGTTTTCTAACGATCTATATTTTCTTTTATTTTTTTATTTATTTCTAATTCGGTTGAATTGACGATTTTACCCTTAATCCTCTTATCATCTTCGTACAATAGGGTTGGTAGATGACTAGATAATGCGGTGGACCTCTCTTTTTCTTCGGCTGAATAAATAAAATAATATCCTTAATCCAATCCAGATGTTAATGGACGTTTGTATTAAATTATGCGATTATGAGATCTCATCAAACCTACTGTCTAGGTCGTATATTGTGTTCTGGGTCCACTTTTATAAACTTTTTTAAAAATTGACATTTTTTGGTTGTTTTTATATCGTCGACCTATCGTTTACGAGTTTATCCGAATTGGAACCACGGCATATTCAAAATCAAGTAGTTTTGGTTGACATGACTTCCAAGCATTTTATTCATATTTTTATTTGACCCGTTAAAAAAACAAAATACTCCAAGCAAAACTATTTCCAGGTTTCTTTTAATAAATGCAAATAATATAAATATTTATCAAAATGTATATCATGAATAATTTCTTTCTTTATCCATACTCCAACTTATATAAAGTTCTCCCACCAAACAAATAACATACAGTTTTTTTTTGAAAACCAATAAATACAAAGTTAACAACGAAAGGACAAATCATACAAAACAGGATGGAGAGTTTTCAATGTTAAATCGAGGTCGCATCGCTACATATCTGTTGATCATATGTTGTTTAAAATTATTAAAATTCAGTTTTAAGATTTATATCAAATTTGAAGTCTCCTTAAATGAAAAATATATTTTTTGTTTAAAATTTGAAAGACACAAGTAAACATGCTGGATACTGTGAAAAAAATACTAACTAGGATGACCTTGGATAATTATGGAGAAATGTACATTTATATTAAAGTAACTATGCATATATTATGTTAAAAAAAAACTATACATATATACTGATCATTCCATAAATTCAAGTTTAGTTAAAAGTATATTTCTTTTGAAGAATTAATATTGGCGAAAATAAGTTATGATTTTATAAAATTATTCTTGATTAAGAAGAAAAATAATTTATTGATTTTGTAAGTAATGGCGATTAGTGTCACAATTGATACATTATTCATCCCCAAGGCTAATTGGTTTTAGTTGGCATGTTACTCAAACCATTTTTTTTCTTTTTTGAAAACGCTCTGTAACATTCTCTCTTTTCTTTTCAATATTTTCAAAGTGGCATATTTCATGTAATTATCATATATACTTATGGTTCTGTCATCATGAACCAACCCGCTTGATGTGGCGGGTGGCTTTTTTTTTTACAAAATTGTTTCACTGAACGAATATATTTCAGATAACCATATTTTATATATTAGTTCTTTGTTGTATAGAACTAATTTTGTTGACAAGTAGTGTCATGGTAACATAGAATAGTCATAGCTCTACAAAGTGCAAGTAACGTTTGAGGGAAAAAATTTAATTTATTAGTCAGTAACCAAACTTCCACACACGATCTCTAAGACTAGATAAGATGAATTGAATCAATCTTCTTGCTTTGACAATAAGGAAAATATCATTAGAAATAGAATTATCTTCTCGTTTCTAAAAAGTCTATAGAAAAAGACATACAATGGAACAAACCAAAAAATGCAACATGCATGTACATAGTAGATAAAGTAAATTTATACTAGTTAACGAAGAAGTCATTATTAAATTTTATAACTTGACCAAACAAAAATAATTAAAACATGTAAGCACACATATTATTGTTTGATATTAATTTTAATTTTTGTTAATATTATTAAAGGCACCCACGCTGGTCGGGGTGGCCTCTCAAATCTCCCAAGAGCCAAAAGCTTAGGCAGCATTAGGAATATCACTAAGCATGCTAACCATGTAGTAAATTACGTTAATGCCCTCGATTAGTTTTAGTGGTTGGAATGTAATAACGTTGACATCTAAGTCGTGTTATGTTTTCACGTCGTCTAACGAGGATTGGGTTGATTGGATCCAAATCAGATAAACACTTCCTTTTTTCTTCTTCTTCTTTTCCTGCTTTTGTTGTTGTTGATATCTTCGACTTTTCATTTAAATATTAAACAATTTATTTTACAGCGACTTTCCACTCGACAGGGGCCAAGCGCGTGGGTGTAACGACACGTGTAAATCAGAGCTGTGAGTACAGACATTTGTGTCCGAAAAATATCTAAACTTTTGTAAAGGAGGGCACGTGGAAGATGAGTGGGATCTACATGGATGTCTGTAAGTAAGCGCGAATAATAATTCGACACGTCATCAGACATAGTCTTAGAGAGTGTGGGACCGGAAACGACTTTATCTTGGTTCCTTGGTTCAGAATGTTTCCTGAATGGATAAGTCTTTCGGGGAGAGATGCTATTTTATGCTATTACATTTACGTCGGTACAATCTAACCAATGAGCTATCGACACATTTTGAGAATACAGCACCTGTTTATAGATTTATGATGTTTTCCATCTCAATAGGTTTATATCACTGAACAAAAAATTAGAAAAAGGATATTACTAAAAGAGGAAAATCAAAACTAAAAACCAAACTGAAGAAAAAAGGTTACCAGTTCGATGCATCAGATAGGCAAATGGTTTGGTTGACAAAAAAAAGGCAAATGGTTTGGTGTTATACAATATCCTGTTGAGCATTACCTTTGTATTTGAAATTTAAAAGTGTTCTTCTCCAAAAACAAAACTTTAAATTTAACTTCAAAAATATCTGTATTTTACACTATGATTCTTATATTTATTATAATTAATTTAATCTCATAAAACTTGTGTAAATAACTAGCACACACTTAAACATATTACAAAAATATTAATTAATAAAATGATATTAAAATATAAATTTTCAACAGAAATAACATAATTAATATTAAACTTCAAGAAAAATACCATATTATTCCACAAAATTATTTAAAGTAATGCATATATGATCAACTAGTGCATTTTAAGTAAAAGTTACTCAATTTACTTTAAATTTGTAGATTACAAACTAAAAGTTGTTGAAATTCTGTGATCTTAAACTTGTAAATGCATTAGATCTGACAAGAAGGTAAAAGAGAAAAATAAAAATTGCTAAAGGACTTAAATTTCTATCGATGATATTTTTTATCGACGATATTAATACTCTTGAACACATTCGATCCGAATAAGAAAGAATCATACAAAAAGACATCAAAACAACAACAACAACTATCTTTGGTTACAAAAAAAAATGTTTGGACAATATCTTGAAGATTTTGGAGGTTCCGGATCAAATTTACCTGTTATTAGTGTTGTTGTGATATTTAAATTTGTGTAATTGTTATGTCTTCATGTAATTTTTTAAAAGCTTGTTTTGTATTTGAGTTTGTTTTGTATTGTTGTTGTCTAAATCTAGTTTAAAAAAATTTAAAATATATATTTTTAAAGTTTTATTTAATTTTATGTGTAAAAATTAAATTTATAAAAAATTGAAATTTTATGAGATATTAATTTTTAAAATTAATCTGATAAATGAGAAAGTATTTTAGAATTATAAATGCGGTGTTTAATTGTAAAAACCAAAATGCAAACAAAAATATAAAATTTCAAATTTGAAGTTTTTTTAGAAAGCAAAAAATTTCATATTTGAAATTATACAGTGTTTTTGGAGATGCTCTTAGGCTAAAATTCCGGAGGGCAAATATCACTTTAATTGGATTAAAGTCCGGGAATCTATTAACAGTAAAAAAACTAGTTGCTGTAATTCTCTTTTTATAAATTTTGTGTCACTTTGTTAAAAAAAATAAAAAATTGTGTCACTGTAACTCTAATGTGATATAAAAGACCGTTTCCAATAATAAAGATTTTACCTATATATATATATATATAAGTCCAATTCAGTGAAGCATGTAGAATTTTTGTATCGTTTACTTTATAACATCTATTATCCTTTTCCGTATTATTTTTTTTTCATTGTAACATGTTCCAAACATCGTGAAAAACATTCTCTCGACGCGTTTATTGCGTTGTGAGAGTTAAGATTGTACTATTAGTCGTGGAAATCGAACTTGTTATTTGTATTATTGAACTATGTTAGTTAGGATATCAAAACTGAATATATAGCAAGACAAAGCATTAATCCAAACCAGCTCACGTGGGGCATTGCGCATGGATCGATACGCTGCATCTACGCTGAAGCAATAGATGATATGGTATCTTGCTTTTCTATGTTCTTAAGAAAAAATCACAATCTTCACGAAAGATACGTAGTATCCAGTCCTCATTGATAACATGAACCAAGTCAACATACTCAATCATCATATGCAATGATGACAACAAATAAGAAATCTAAGGAACATAAACAATACAAGCAGCCTGGAGATAAACGACAATTAAATTACATCGATTAACTTGGTTGATCAGTCGGTGTTGGTAGTAGTATGAAACATGTATATGAAAGCAAGTTCTCCAACATCTTGATTAAGCTTTGACATTTAACTTCATGAAAGTCAAATGGATTTACCACCCTTATCATAGTCATTTCAAAGCCCAAAAAAAATAACACGAAATCAATCAACTCTTTTGGTTGTAAACTTGTCCTACGCTGATAGAACCTAACTGCCTGCGAATGATTACAAATGCTTCTTTGACCAAAAAGTTCGGGTCATTAAATGAACGTGGAAGGCAGAAAGCTTATTAAATTTCTCAACTTGTTGATAAGCCTTTTGATAATATGCGATGGGTAATGCTATTATGCTAAAAAAGGCATTATCTTGCAGTAGTGTCACAGAAACATGCTTGAAACAAACATAACATTCTAGAAATTGTAAAAAAAAAAAAGCTTTTTATTTTGATAAATGCAACGATCCTTCATGTACTTCTTCCCCTTTTCAATTGGCTTTTGACTCAATGACCTTCTTGGCGAACGAAGGCAAGCAGAACGCAGCTGAATGAATCTGAAAGACGAGAGCAGATAAGGATATTGAATGTTGTCAAGATGCATGAAGTGATATATAACAAGAGTTTCTTTTGTTTTTCACCTCAGCGTTGTAGAACTTCAAGGGTCCACCTGATTTGCTGGAGGTGTCATTAATGGGGTTCACAGGGCGTTTGAAGTCAACGTCAGGTCCCTCAGTTGAACAGAGCATAAATCCAATAACCCCACTGCAAAAACGATACACAGTCAGATTAAGGCTAAGTTATAAACTTATAATCACTAAAACATTAGAGACTGAATGTTGAAAGGTTACACAACATGCCTCGGGTATGTTGGAACACTGGTCCACGCGTAGTTCACAGAGCCCTTGAAGATCTCACGACAATTGGAAACAATGTCTTCTATGATGTCCATGTGAAGCCACAAGCTTTCAGCCTGAGTGCACACAACTCCACCAGGGCGAAGCGCTCTAGCCACGGATTGGAAGAAAGGTTTCTCAAACAGCTCCTTTGCAGGACCTGACACACACCAGCAACAAGTAGTTAAAAATCAAAGGATGCTTCTCAACATAACAGCAAGGGTTACTCTGATGGTACCAATTGGATCTGAGGAGTCAACAATGACTGCATCATATGATCCTTCCGCCGCATTCTTCAAGTAAGCAACACCTATAGTAACAACCCTCCAACCATCAGTTTGAAAGAACATACTTCTTGAGAGGATAAAACTACAGAGAGATAAAAACAGCAGCTGTCTACCATCGCCAATGACGAGGTTGACACGAGGATCCTCGAAGCCAATTGCTACATCAGGGAAAAACTGCTTAGAGACCTGAAGATTCAAATAACGTGGCAACAAATTAAAGTAAGATATACACAGCTGAACGTTTCTGACAACGAAGCATTCGTAGAAACAGAGATGGAGGAGAAGGTGAAAAGTATGTGAGCAACTCACATCGACCACCATTTTATCAATCTCACACATGTCAATCTGCTCAACAGAAGCATGGCGTGCAACTTCCCGCAGGACACCTCCATCTCCTCCTCCAATCACCAATACCTATAGAAAGAACTAGAAGGGCACTGATCAGTGATCAGGTACACTCTGGCTAAAAGCAGAAACAGATTTTTCAGCTGTTCCACTAAACCATAACCTCAAATAGTTACAAGGAGTAAAAGCAATTTTGGATGTAAGACGCTTTGATTTATCTACATTTTCTCAAGCAAGTCTCAAATAACAAGCTAGAAGATAATAATTTAAGCCAGTTAAAACACTTTCCTTCGCACTTCATACTGTTATTACCCGATAAAGTTGGTAGCTTGAGTTCTCAAACTTTGCTAGAAGAGAACGTGAGACAATGCACCTTTTTTTTACTCAGGAGGCCATCACTGTTTATACATCTAAAAAGGCTAAAAATGTTTCATCATCATCTACCTTTTCTCTAGTGGACATTCAATCACCACTCTGGAGTGTAATAATTTATGCCAGCTCTCTTAGACTACTCTATTTCTCCCTAAGTAATGATTAAGTCATCCTACTTTACCGGAGAAGAAAAAAAAAATGTAATCTTCATAACCTTTCATCACATTCCGAAGCAATAGTCTTTTGATTAACCCAAAGTACTTAATCAACACTCCCAAGAAATGCAATAAAGCAATAGTCTCTGATTTACATTACCTTCTTTGGGTTAGGGATAGAGCACAGAGGAAGATGGGTGATCATCTCCTGATAGGCGCATTCGTCTCTCTCCGTAAGTTGGATCACTCCATCCAAAACCAAAACTTTTCCATATGTCGCAGACTAAGAAACAAACCAAACATACATATAAAACAGAGAGATGATTCAGTTACAAAAAAAAAAAAAAAAGAGAGATAATTGAAAATTTCAGCAAAAGTCATTGTCTTTGTTGGCGTTGTGTTACCTGGAAAACAATGACATCCTGGTAATCTGATTTGCCTTGAAACAAAACTTTCTCAACCTTCAAAGAGTGTGCCTCTCCTGCAAATCCAAAAAAGACATCAGCTTTTTAATCACAAATAAAAGTCTTCTTAACGAGAATCGACCTGGCCACATGGGACTCATCTCAGAGAACCACCCGGGAATCACAGAGGAGAAACAAGCAGGCTCCTTTGTCTGCTCTCCGTTAGCATCCTCTTCTCTCGGTCGTTTCAAATCGGTAACGGAGGCTTCTTTGGTGGCATCCATTGCTGCTGATTTAAGACAAGAACTCCGAGAGAGGGACTAGGGTTTTTGCAGGATAAGTTTGGTTGTGAAGTGAAGCTGATGATTGTATATATAAGAAGTAAAGATTCGTTGTAAAGACTGTAAAATATAAAATATTCAATTTTTCATTTGATATTATTTTATTTTGTTGTTATAATTCCAAGGAGTTAATCGGGAAATTATTATGTGATGATAATACGGACGAAACTGCTTTTGCCTCGAATATATCGTTGTCTTGGCTTTTTGGTCTGTCTGTTTTTTTTTTTTTTGCATCTTCATACTCACTCGCCTTTTACCGCGTTCACAGCACGCGCAATTTCAAGTGTCCAAAAATATTTGGATAACAGAGCTTGGGCTTTTTGTATTGAACCCATCTTTTGCAAAAACGAATATCTTGCAACACAGCCCATTTCGAATATCTGGTTTGGTTGTTTGAAACTTGAAAGTAAACAGTTTTTTTTTGTTTTTTTTTTGTAGAGTATATTGACATATATATTCTGTTTGATAATAAGTACCGACCATGAATAATGCTGTTTTAGTTTCATACGCCTGTTCCTAGTTGAAGCCAAGCATTTCAATCTGGACGGTCTACTAAATTCGGCTTTAGTCGAGCCGAAATCTTTTTACGAAAACGATATTAGAAACGAAAAATACGTATGGAAAAAAGTGAGCCCTTTATTTTTTAAAAAGAGGAGTTGGTAGAAATAATACAGTGATTTCTACAAATAAAGCCGAAAACGTTTTGTGTCAGTAACTTTTAGCCAATTATCTTTGGACATTTGAAATTGCGCGTGGTGTGGGCCTGTGGCTAAGATTGAGTGCCACTTTCAGCCAAAAAAATTAAACGTGTTGAAACAATTAATCCCGAATCTCAAATTTCTCTTTATCGTAATTTTAATTTTATTTTTATGCAAACACAAACGCTAACCAACTATATTATAATGATATAACTAAAAAATTAGTTTATATATGTTCAGATAATCACATTTGATTAAGCAAGTTAGATTGGGGATAACAAATATGATTAAAACTAAACCAATGAACTTTCTAGTGTGGTAGGTGAACAACTCTGGTAGGGGAAGAACCATTCTTATATGTGTACACTGGAGTATTAATTGAATAGTCCTCATTATTGTCAACATAAGCCCTGTTCTTTTCGTGAACTCCGAAACCAGCGGCAGTGGCAGAGAAAATACATTTGACGGAAGTAAATTAAACGACGCGAAAAATTGAAGTGGTCGCGAGTGAACTGCCGCAAGAACAAAAGATGAAATTCTGTTGACGCTGAAATATTCAGCGTTTCTTTTACTCATCGGTCACTGCCGCAGCGTCAAGAAAACAGACTGGATTTGTAACACGAGGGATGGTGGTTAGCTTTTTTTTTGTCGTGATGATAGATTAATTTTCAGTCGCAGCCGCTGGTTTTGGCGTTCACGAAAAGAACAAAGCTATAATCTTCATATCCAGTTTTTCTTTTTTTTGGTCAAACGTAATCTTAATATCTATAATTAACAAAATTACAGCTATAACTCCAAAGACCGTATGATACTGTACAAAATCATATGACAAAATCATAAAACATCATTAGAATGATACACATTAGCATCACAGAAAATATATATTTCAATATTTAATCACAAACTTTTCATTTGTGACACACTCTTTACAAGACTAAATTTATAAGCTTACCGATACTAAAATAACATGTTCTTTTGTAATATTATGTCAACATAATCTTCATATCTATCATATTAAAACTTACAAACATTAAATATAATGAAATATATATTATGTCATTATTTTTAAAATATATATTATTCATAAAATTTTGTATTAAAATTCTAAAATGACATTTATTTTGAAATAAGAATTTTAATATACAACGACAATTAAACAAAAAAGAAGGGAGTATTATATATTGACACAAAAAAACAAAGATATCTTTTTAGGACCTCCTATCTTTTTATCTTTAGTTATGTTGTCGCTAATAATGTTCTGACAACTGTACTTTATTTTGTCTGTCAACGTGTGGGAAGGGATAATATCAAAATATTTCTCAAAGTGGTTCTTTCTACGCTCGTTATAAGGGAAGCATTCTCGTGCAACCTACCGATACACAGTGAGACCCCTTCACCGTGACACTGTAGAAGAAGAAAGAAGTTTCAATGGCGTCAAGAAGAGTTTCTTCGCTGCTCTCTCGCTCCCTCATGTCCTCCTCCTCCTCTTCTCTCTTCTCTCTTAGAGGTATATACTACATATCTGATGTGATGATTCATTTTTTAGATTAATCGCAGATCCACCTGTTCTCTGCATCTAGATGCTCTCTACGATGATCCAGAATCGCTATCGTTCTATTTGTTTTTTTTATTTATTTATTTCGTGCTTAGTTGATTCGATCGGTGATCTCCGAGATTTTTGGATTCTATATCGATGATGATCGTCGCTGTCACTTTGATATAAATCGATTGGATTATAATCAGGGAAAGGCCATCTCGTGAAGAGAGGAGTAGCTCAGGGATACAGCAACCTCGCTTCTGCTGTGGAAGAAACCATCACTCCACCTGTGAAAGTCCAGCACAATCAGCTCCTAATCAACGGAAAGTTCGTTGATTCTGCCTCAGGTGTCAGAAACTCGTGTATATTACAATACAATATGGACATGTTATGATTGTTGCATATACACTTAACGTTGAATGATGATGTTTACAGGAAAGACTTTCCCCACGTTGGATCCAAGAACTGGGGAAGTGATCGCTCAGGTGGCTGAGGGTGATGTTGAAGACGTGAACCGTGCGGTTGTAGCCGCGCGCAAGGCCTTTGATCAGGGTCCATGGCCTAGAATGACTGCTTATGTAATTTTAAAAGTTTACTTTTCGTGTTTAAACGTCTGTTTTGTTTTGAAAGTAACTCTAATGTTTGATTTATTTTCTTCAGGAGAGATCGAAGATACTGTTTCGTTTCGCTGACTTGATCGAGAAACACAACGACGAGATTGCTGCTCTTGAGACTTGGGACAATGGGAAGCCTTATGAACAGTCGGCCAAGATTGAAGTTCCTATGCTTGCTAGGGTGTTCCGTTACTACGCTGGTGAGAGTGAAAAACCAAAGATAAAACCACTGATGTATATTGTATGGTTTTTCTTAATCTTTTTATCTTTAATGAGTTTCTCAGGTTGGGCAGACAAGATCCATGGAATGACGGTTCCAGGAGATGGTTCACACCATGTGCAGACACTCCATGAGCCCATTGGAGTCGCTGGACAGATCATCCCATGGAACTTCCCTCTTATCATGCTTTCGTGGAAACTTGGACCAGCTTTAGCTTGCGGTAACACCGTTGTGCTAAAGACGGCTGAGCAAACTCCTCTCTCTGCTCTTCTTGTTGGAAGACTACTTCACGAGGTAATCCATGTACTCTTTGTTTTTGCTTACATTTGTCATCTATCTGTTATGTTTGCGCTCAAGTATCTGATATTTTGTGACAGGCTGGACTTCCCGAAGGAGTTGTAAATATAGTTTCTGGATTTGGTCCTACAGCTGGTGCAGCCATAGCTAGCCACATGGACATTGATAAGGTTTAAAAGAAAAACCTTGAAAACTTCTTCTTGTTGACCATAAATATCTTTAACATATATTGTGGCAGAGAAGTTACAGTCAATAGTTTAAAAGATCTGCCTTCTATAGAATTTCAGATTAATCCTCTGTATTCTACAGGTTGCTTTCACCGGTTCTACTGATGTTGGAAAGGTTATTCTTGAGTTGGCTTCGAAAAGTAACCTCAAGGCAGTGACTCTTGAGCTTGGAGGCAAGTCTCCATTCATTGTATGTGAAGATGCTGATGTGGATCAGGCCGTTGAGCTCGCTCATTTCGCTTTGTTCTTTAACCAGGTAACTAACTTCACTCGGGACTTACTTGTTTTTTGTGGATACCATGAATCTACAAGTTTCAGAATCAATACACTCCTGATAATAACCTCTTCTGGCTAACTCGCAGGGGCAATGCTGCTGTGCTGGCTCGCGCACATTTGTACATGAACGCGTGTATGATGAGTTTGTAGAGAAAGCTAAAGCTCGTGCAATCAACCGCGCTGTTGGAGATCCCTTCAAGTCAGGCATTGAGCAAGGTCCCCAGGTAGAGAATCCTTACATGATGAGACCGTAACCATACTCTCAGTGAAAGACAAAAGAGCATGTCCACATTCCTAACCTGTTTGGAAAAAATAAAACAGGTGGACTCAGAGCAATTCGAGAAAATCCTGAAGTACATTAGACATGGAGTTGATAGTGGAGCCACCTTACAAGCTGGAGGTGACCGTCTTGGTTCCAAGGGTTACTACATTCAACCCACTGTCTTCTCTGACGTCAAGGTAAGTAAAATAGAATATTAACCTTAATCAGCAATATCTTAAGGCAAATTGATTTATATGGTCCCATAAACTTGGCAGGACGACATGCTCATAGCGAAAGACGAGATTTTCGGACCAGTTCAGACCATACTTAAGTTCAAGTACATATCCAATGCTAAAACCAAATATATGTCCCTCTTTGTTGACATTTTCTCTGATTAAACTTTTCTGACGGCTCTTGATGTTTCACAGGGATTTGGATGAGGTGATTGCAAGGGCGAACAACTCAAGGTACGGTTTAGCTGCAGGAGTGTTCACACAGAATCTGGACACAGCGAATCGGCTGATGCGAGCGCTGAGGGTTGGAAGCGTTTGGATAAACTGTTTCGATGTGTTTGATGCCACAATTCCGTTCGGAGGGTATAAGATGAGTGGCATTGGAAGAGAGAAAGGTATCTACAGTCTCAGCAATTACTTGCAAGTCAAGGCTGTTGTCACTGCCATCAAGAACCCCGCTTGGCTCTAAACCGAACCACCAGTTTCTCTTCCTTATGCTTATCCCTCAATAATGCTTTGGGAATCCTGGAGTTGTACAATCTCTAGGTTTTCTAGATTATGATGATAAATTTTATATTGAGCACATTAGACACTGTTTGATGTATGAAACATTTCTTGATATTGGGGAATAACCACTATTTATAAACTTGAATAAAACAATAGACTACATGAATAATTTCTATATAAGCAGTGGAAACTATAAAGCCTTTTCACAGTAGCGGTAGGAGTGGAAAACAATACTAAAAAAAAAAAATCTTATTATCTGCACTTGTGATTCAAGGATTCTTCATTTTGATTCTGAGCTTTCTAGTGATCTGTGATGCTTTTGGATGTACCGGTCGTCTAGTGTTATCAGCACACTGTTCTGCTTCTACCCAGTTTACAACTTGGAGAATCAGAGACTGTGGAACCTTCTTAACATCTGCATCACATGTGCCTTTACACTTCTTCATCCCTTTCTCTAGAGCCTTTTCTATAAACTCCATGAACCAATTTGCAGCTTCTTTCTCTATCTCTTTAGCCAACCTCGCTGTGTTTTGTAACCCGGAAAGAGGAGGAGCTGATGGGTTCTTGTTGTCATCGTTTGATCTCAGTTGCTTTTGGTTTTGCTGCTGCTTCAGTGCTGTAGTTCTTCTCTTTGATGCAGTTTTCTCCTGATCAATAGAGTTGTGCTGTATTTCATTAAGTATGGAAGACGACCCATCTTCAGATTTGTTGTCAGTAGTAGCTGATGAAACGGCTGCTTCAATGGAAGAGATCTCGCTCATGGTTTCAGATATCTGCTTGTGAAACTCCAAGAACTTCTCGAAGCACGATGCAGGGCAATCAGGTTTTGCTGATTTGCTCAGATTGGCCAATGTCCTGTATTTCCACGAGAACTTTTATCACATTTTCAAACTAAAGAACCCATTAATCATACAGATAAAACAACAAAAGAGAGATTGAGTTGTATACTTGAGATGACGAACAACTGTTTCAGTGACTGTAGCTTCTCTCAATGCCTGAAGAGCTATCTTCTGAGCCGTCTCCCTCTGCTGCATCGCTTCCTGTGCACATCAAAAAGACATCTCTCAGTATCACCAAACAAAATTCTTAAACACTTTGCTACTTCAAGACTGTAACAAATTGAACCACCTTGCTCAGTGTGCTGAGTCTTCCTGTTAGACTCGAACTCTTCTCTGATTTTTCCAGCTTACTCTGCCTTGGAGAAACCAATTTGGAGATAGACTTCGGAGCATCTCTTTCATCTTCCATCAAAGCAGCAGCAGCTGCGGTTGCTCGCCTAGTGCGTGTACTCGGAGGCGGTGAGTTACTTTTCTTTGCCTGCAAAATTCCCCCATTGGTTAAACTCTCTTCACTAGTAGAAACAAGAAGAAACACAAAAATGTACCTACAGAGGATTTAAAAGGACTAAGAAGAGCAGAAGAAACAGAGATCTTCGCCGACTCTCTATCGCAAACACTCCTACTCCTCGGAAACTTGGAGCTCGGTGGCACAACACAGCTCTTCCTCATCATCGAGGCAGGACTCTCTCCCTTCAAATCCCCCATCTTCCCCAACACCCCTCCTCCGTAAGAACACCTCACACCACCAGGCGACCTCCCTCTCGTCATCGGAGAAGCCCCCGCCGCAAACCTCCTCTGTTTCGCCGGTGTACACTGATCGAAATCCAAAGGCGCAGACTTTAACACAAAAGGAGACGGAACGTCGCCGTTTTGACCCCAAGACCCCCTCCTCGGCCTCGAACCAGGCTCCTCCTTCCCTCTCGCGCTGACCTCAGGAGTCCCGAGAAGAGGATGCCGTCCAGGGATAGGCCTAGCGCCCTGAACGATCGGAACAGGGGTTCCCGGATCGAGCCGATCGACGTATATGAACTGGCCGAGCTGCATCTTGTTGCTCAGCACGACGTCGTCTTGATCGGAGGGGAGGGTGACGTAGATGGAGTGGGAAGAGTCGGAGAGTTTGATGAAGAAGCCCTGTTTGGGGAGGAGGTTCTTCTCGTCGAGATCGATCGGGACGATGTCCGTGACCTGGAGGAGAGAGCTTCTGTGTTCTCCGGTGGGTTTGACTCCGATTTTCATGCCGTCGATTAGCTTCTGGAGGATCCCGGGTGCTAGAGCCGCCATTGTTGCGGGAGAGTTTTTCTTGAGATTGGGGATTGTGAGATTCAAGAGATGGGTTTTTGATTTTGGAAAGATTTTGTTTTGATTTGGATTTGATTTCAGATAAGGAGATTGAAATTGATGTGATTGAGAAAGTTTTGGTTTTTATTTACTTACGCGCGGAGGGCTAACGGTAAGATAATACTAAAAGCAAGTTTTTTGAATGATTAAAAGAGTGAAGAGATTGATGGTGTTGGAACGTTGTAACGGTCGAATTGGTGTAGTAGGGACTGTCGTATGTGTATTGTATTCATTAATTATTTTATTTGATGTCTATTATATTTTAATTATCGGCAGGATGTTCTTGGTTTTATACGCTTCTTTTCTTATCCATTTGTTGATTAAATTAGCAATGGGTTACTGTTTTCTCCAAAAGATTGAGAAATTGGTATATATATATATATTTCTGTTGGATATGGATGGAAAAGATTTCACGATTATCAACTTTTAAATATACTAGATCGTCTTCCGCGCTACGCGCGGATAATTATACTTTAAAGTTTACAATCTTTACACTTCTTATCATTTAACATATATTATAAGTTGAAAATTCAACAATTTCAAATACTGTGGTGAAATTTAGGTTTTGTTTTACATTTGTAAGTATAAAAAAGATTACACTACATATATGATAAAATAGTTGTGAATATAACTTTAGATTTTGGCTGTATTTAGTCACAAAAAGGAAGAAGAGATATTAGCTGTACATTTGTGTAAGTCGAACATAAATCTACACCATATTCCGCTCTATAACTTTATAAAGGAGAATTTTAAGAAACCTAAATCTTAACGTTAAATCTTTTTCAAATAATATAATAAAATTAATATAGTAAAATACTTATATAGAATTTTGTGTAAATAATGCAGGATTAGTTATATAAACAATCATTATTTGATTTGTTTCTATACGGAAATAGAATCAAACTCAGTATATTTTCTGAAATATTTTATGAACTTAAAATCTTAACCAATACTCCCTCTGTTTATAAAAGATGTATGTTTTAGGTTTTTCACACTTATTAAGAAAAACATAAAATTTTAGTTACCAATGCATTGTTTTTCTTAAAATAACTATTCCCAATAATTTCTAACCAGTAAGATTTTAACAAATACAATTATATTTTTTTGAAATGTACAATATGTCATTAATAAATGTATTGAAAACATAAAAAATGTATCTTTTTGAAACGAAAGTTTTTTCCAAAACATGGATCTTTTGGGAACGGAGGGAATATTTTTAAATCTGATTCGGGCACTGCACCGGACGACCTCTCGAATCCTTGCATTGGATCAATCGTGGGTGAACCGCAGGTTAATAAATAAATTAATTTCACTATATAATAATATATTAACTATGAAAATAAAAATAGAAAGTAAAGTTATGGATTTTCTAAATGTTTTAAAATATAAAATAATTGTTTGGATATGTATATATTTTATGTTTAAAATATTTAGAAAATATTTAAAACCTTTGATTATGGGACTTATATAGTATTGTGGTTGGAAATGTTACATATGTATATACATGAGAGAAGGATCGGGAGACAATGGTTTGTTCATTTTAAAAAAAACAGTCAAACAAGGTGTGCTTCCGATGTTAAACCTTCATAGTTGACTTTATTGTACAACTGCGTATTTGCTCCGAATATTTTTTAAAAGGAGGCTATGATTGGTGTCAATTCACATGAATATTGCATAAAATTCCCATTGCCGATCTTTTTAAAAAGGAGGCTATTTATTTTCATAATAGTTATGTTCTCTGAGTGTAAAAATGGAAGAAAGATATCACTGCATTCTTTGAAACCAAAGAGCAATGAAACCCTCGATGCATAAAAGAGGACGTGCATAAGCACAACCTGTGATGCTCTGTGAATAAAGTGATGGAGATCTCAGAGTTATGTTATACGGTGAAGCGGAAAAGCATAAAATATCCTTCATTAACAATTAATGTACACTTAACCCTCAGATCTCACCTGCACACAAAAAAATTCAAGAAAACTCCCACTGAGCAAGAGAATCATGAAATATTTCGCTAGGCTGGAGTTCAGTTTATGGAATCAGGGAAGAAACTCACAAAAGTCTTTTCTCTTTACGCTGAAAGTGATGCCAGCTTATTCCATTTGATAAGAAAGTAATGTATTTTTTTAGGTGATGTATTACTATTTCCTTATGAAATCTGCATCAAAAACTCAATGTAAACTACACCAGTAGCAAAAACATATATGAATTTCAGCACTTGTAAACCACAAAGAAACAAACGTTTGTAAGTGAAAGACAAAGAAATTAGATGAATGCGAGGTTCAGTGTTCCAAATGCGCACCGTTTGATGAAAAGCACCATAAGCAAGCTTTTTCCCCCTTGGAATTCCAAGCCACCGAACCTTCCAATCCAAAAGGTTTCTCCTAGTGTCAGCAATTTGTCACCAGATCACTGAAGAAAAAAGCATTAGTTTCTTAAGAATTACAATAAGTTACTGAAGAACAAAGCATTAGTTTCCATCTTCATTTACCCTGTATTATGTGCATCCGTTTTGACCAATCCCGAGGCGGTCTATGCTCTTCATCTAATTGACCACAGGGAAAGAAATGAAAGTCACTGGTTTAATAAATAAAATTAAGAACGTATTCAATATGAAAGTGTACACGCCTGTTTGGGTAGATAACCTGTATATCAACATTTCTACCTCCAGTTCAACGCACAGTCCTAAGATCCTCATGAGATTCAGATGCTGCAGCTTTTGACATCTCGTAAACGCTAACATGAGTTTGTTGACAATTTCTTCACAGCTATCTCCCCATACCATTCTCCAACAAAAAAAATTGAGATAATGATTTGCTATTATATTCTATGGATCGAGGTTGTTGTTTTTGTCTTCTTCCTTACCTTATAATAAGATCAAAACCCACCTGATTCAAGCTTGTGATGAAAATAGAAGTTGTGTGTCGTTGCAACGATTGTGGTACAGCTCAAAGATGGCTAACTCCCGCTTTCTTTCCTCGACCTTAGCATCACTTTCTCATACGTCTAAGAAGGACGAACTCTGTTCAGATATTGAACTCACGAATGGATTCCCCAAGTTAAATGATGATATCAGATGATCGGGAATTGATCGTCCTGAGTTGAGTAAAACTAATCAAAAACCTTAGGAAACAGTAAGAGAGGGGAAAAAGAGAGGAAGTGGTGGACTCACATCAGCAGAGGAGGAACAGTTCTCCAATATCTCGGCCTCGCTACCGACCGTGCGTGATTCAAAGCAGCTCAACCTGACGCATATATGAGTGAAAATAGGGCTTCCATGGAAGTGTTGAGCAACGTTTATATAGAGATGCAGAAGAAGCTGAAGAGAGGGTCGACATCTAGTTGTTGTTGTGTTGAATGAAGCCAGTTACGGAATTGAATGAATGAGAACAGGTTCACAGAAACGGTGTTTTGCAGAAATCAATTGGCGACGATGATGGTGAAGCCGAAGAGGCTAAACGATATCGACAGGTTATTGGGTTACGAAGGAGAGTAACGATTTGGGCCTAAATGACCAATTAAGTCCAATTCTCAGTGGTGATGTGGAGAGATGAAGCCATATGATTGGCTGGAATTAATAATCCTAGGTGGACACCTTATATGGTGAGTATATTTGGCTTTTAGTATAGTAAGATTATTTGCACTAAATATTATAGATCACTAAGGAATTATTATTCAAAAGAACTAGTTTGCAGTTATGAAAACATATTTTTAGAAAATTAAACCATATGTTAACTTTTGAGCTAATATCTAGCATGTGTTAAATTCATAATTTTTCTATTGTTAGCTAAATCTAAAAATTATTGGAGCACCTTTAACGTTAATATCTGCAATAGAAATAACTACAAAGTAGGAAAAATGTGAGATTGCTTATTTCATTGGAGATATTTTTAAGAACTTCTTTAGATACTTATTTGCCATTTATACTAGTTTAAATTTGATTTGTAGTTTCAATTTTTTTAAGTATTACCAGATTTGAGGAAACCTAACCAAGTCTAAACCTAATTTTAAGCATATCTGAATTCAAATTAAATGTGAAAAACATAAAACCTGTTTGAACCTGAACCGAATTTGATTGGATAACCAGTTTAACTCTGAAACTGTGTCGTTTTGTTTCATAGACCCAAATGCGGCCCATATAAATATCTAACCGCCATTATGCTGTTCCGCAATAACCGCCATTAGATCATCTTTGTTGTTTGACCCTTTGAATCAGGAACCATTTATCTTCTGATTCGAAAACTTATCCTTCTTGTTTAATTCCTCTTTGATTCATTCTTCCGTCTCTCCAATCTCAGCTTACTTAGTTCGAAAATGAATCCGCCGCCGAGAAGCCACGAGACCAGAGAAACCCCAATAACACGTGAAGTGTTCGATACAGCCGATTTCTCTGAACTCTACCAACTGATCGATTCACTACTCAAGGAATTCCCATTTGTCGACGTAACAATCGAATCAGAGAAGAACCAGGCGACTGGTCACGATTCGATGTGTATAGACCCGATGAAAAGGTTAAGCGAACCATTCTTCTTGAAAAAGATATTGCTTGAGAACTCGTCTGGTGATGATAACAGTGAGTTAACGACGTTAGCTTTATCTGTTCACGCCGTGATGTTAGAATCTGGATTCGTCCTGTTCGATCCCGTCTCCTCTGATGATAAGTTTAGCTTTTCGAAAGAGTTTCTTTCTGTATCCCTTAGGTATACTCTCCCCGAGCTAGCCGAGTTTGTTACCGTGACGTTTCAGAGCTTAAGCGATCAGGTTGTTGTCGTTTACGGGTCTCTAGATGGGAACGTGCGAAGGGTTTGTCTTGATAAGCGTAGTTTTATGGATATTCTGAAGTCTGACGAAGAAGGCTCTTACCGTGAGGAGGTGTTCGTGTTCTGGAGAATGGTGAAAGATGGTCTCGTTACCCCGTTGTTGATTGGCCTCTGCGATAAGTCTGGCTTGGAACGTCCACCGTGCTTTACGCGTCTACCTACAGAGCTCAAGGTGAAGATAGTAGAGTCCCTTCCGGGAGCGAGCCTTGCGAAGATGGCTTGCGTTTGCAGAGAGATTCGGTGTCTGGCCTCGGGTAATGACTTGTGGAAACAGAAAGTCTGGGAAGAAGCTAGGCATCTTCTTCTTGGGAATGGAGGCAGGGGATCGGTTGATTGGAAGGCGAAGTTTGCTTGTTTCTGGACGCACCACCAAAAGAAACTGTGGACAACGCGAACGAGAAACCTTAACGGACGTTGCCATGGCCATGCGTATATACCATCGCACTCGTTTTCCTCGGGTCGTTAGTGACCCTGACCCTTTCGGATTGTCTAAATGGTGATCATTTGCATGGTTCAGTCGGTATACACCGGTTATTTCACTAAATTATTTAATGATTAAACAAGAGTTTAATCAAACTATTAAATCAAACTATAATAAAATACGTTTTTATAATAGAATATCTATTTACAGAAGATAAAAATAATGATTTTATGTAAAATAAAGATTTAAGTAATTTATTATAGAAAACTAACTTCAAATAATTAGGTGAAAAAATAAAATTTTCAATAGCCAATAACATTACAACACATGTCTTTATTTTTTATTATTTTAAAAACCATTTTACATTCAATATCATCACTGAAACACATGTGTTTCTCTTAGATTCAAGGGAAAGTTAATCCACCCAGATTTCAACTCATTATTCAACATACCGCTAAAGTAATCAAGCTATTAACTTTAAATGATCTAATAAGAGACACACCTAGTATTTATAATATACTAGGTGATGACCCGCGCCTTGCGCGGAGTGATGGATTTAGAGAGATAATAATGTACGGATTTTCGAAACATAAAATTTTTAGTAAAAATTATAAGATTTAAGAAAATATTGAACGAAATATAGCATGTTTATAATAAACTGATTCTTGTTTCTTAGTTAAAACAAAGATACCTAAATCACTTTAATGTGAGTATATATTATTGAAATAAATCTATAACAGTAAAAAATGATTTAAATCTAATATGAATTAAAGATAAAATATAACATAGTAAATAGAATTATTCACATGATTCAGGGAAAAGTTGGTGAAAGTCAGTGTCCTCCCTTACGCAAGGAAACTATCGAATTGGTTCACCAATTTCTTCTTAACACTTGCATAAATCTTGTCTCCTGGTAAATGAAAGAGATGATTATTTAAACAGTAGAGAACATGTTTTTGATATAAATTCACAAAGCATTAGATGATACGGTCAAAATAAAAAGACATAAACTTACATTCGAATCAATGAGAACCATTTCAATGGTTAGGCCACCAGCAGCCGAGTACTGCTTCCACAATCGAATGATGCTCACCTTCACTCTCCACATCGTCTTATAAGGTTTCAAATCAGCAGCCGTGTTCAAGCCTGCCATTTGTGTTTTACTTGAAAGAAAGATCTTTGATATTGTTAAGAAAGAATAAGATTGCGATGAGGAGATGTGAATGCTAGGTTTGGTATATATATAATTATGATTATAGTTAAATGTGGAATCTTTAGAGTTAATGTTACAAAATCAAATCAAACAGACTAAAATCAATTTACGATAATTACGAATGATTATAGCCTTCGTATTATACTCGAGCATCAATTTAATCTTATTACTTGCCTTAACATCCTCATATATTTAATCAAAACAACTTAAATAAGGTAAACAAAATCGAAGAGAAAACATCGAATACAATTAACTTTCATAACGGTGTGAAAACTTTACATTTTCTTAAAAAGTAATCAAACTTACCTTTTTATGCAAACGTAATTGCCGTGTGAAAGGTGAGTTATTTGACTTTGTAATATCAATTACTTTATATTATTAAAATAGTAATTATATCGATATTTATTAACCAGTTCAAAATTTTAAAATTTTGGCCTTCTATAGTAAACTTTAACAATATTATTTTGATTATGGGAAGTCAAATTTTAGCTTTCCAAACATAGACGATTATATTTCGCCGTTAATTTCTCAATGAAAGTTTTGTGTTATGTGCAGATTTATGCCAAATTGATAGATGAGATTAACAAAAGTTTGGAAAGGTTCCATGTAATGCAAGGCTTATTCACACTGATCAGAGACCAATAAACAAACAGGTTGGAACTAAGATATTTCTCACTTACAACCAAAATTATAATGAAGATACGAAGACATATAATAAAATAGTTATATACAACAAATAATAACATATATATTATCTCAACATACAAATAATAACGTTTTTTATAATTGCTAAGATACGAAGACGTACTTCCAATATAACTATTGTTCGACCATATAACTATATATATAACTATATAAGACTATATAAGACACATGGACTGGAAAATATTAAACAAATTTATATCAAATAATGGTTCGATTGTAAAAATCATGATTAACAGTTTCATGAATATAAGATACATGGACTTGTAATATAAATATATTTCGACCATATAACGATTTTTACGGTTGTTCACATGATAGAAGATCATATGCTCTGGCCTAACAATCATATCTATATAAAATGTAACGAAATAAAATGTCTAATAAGATTGTTCCATAACAATGGCAATGCATGTAATTATGCTAGTCAAGGGAGGGGTTTTAATTAAAAGGGCTGAGAAGAGCTATGGTGATGCCACGTAGGAAATGGCATTGTTGTTATTAACACATGATGATAAGGTTACTTTGCTAAAATGCTTCTATTTTAATACTAAGGGGATTTTAAAATACAATAGTGAATCATCTTTTTTGAAATTTAATGAATCAAGCTTTGAGGGTCTTGAGTTTGCGTGAGATGAGATTTCTATTGCGATCGGAAACTTTCCTACGCATGCCCTCATTTATTTGTATATGCAAACTTTTCATCCTGATTAATTTTATCCTTTTTTTTGGGAAATCTTGCATTAGTATTGATCTATACTTTCAGTTAATTAAGGTATTAAAATTTTCTACCCTACAATCAATTGTAATTATATTTCATCTATTTTAACTACCGGAGATATTCGTGTTTCTTCTCTGCAGTGGTTTATACACGAATGCATGAGTTATACCCAGTATGTTGTTCTAGAATAATTCTTTTTGTTACAAAATAAGTGTTGTCTATTGTTTTCAATGCCATTTTCACTAATATTTTTATCCTCTATAATCAAATAAAACCAAAACTGAACATTTAACTGTTTTCTTTTATGAAAAATTCTTAAACGACATCTAGTTTAAAATGAATAAAGTATATATATTAGATCACCTGGTTAGTCATGGCCAAGAGAGCATTAAGGTGAGAGCATATATAGAAGAATCATAAGCTATAGAAGAAATTAGAAGAAGAAGTCTCTGAAAACAAGAAAAGAAAGATAATCGATTGTTGGGGTTTCGTAGTGGTGTAAGAGCATTTCCATATATTTCATAAGAATATTTTCACGATACAAATATAAAGCAATGAAAAAGACAGTAAAGTAGAATTTTTATATGAGATTTTTACAGAAACTCAATGATAATTATGAGAAACTTTGAATTACCAGCGTAGCTTTATTAATCATGGACGAATTTATATATATAATGCAGATAGCATAACAATGGTAACATATAGCATAGATATTACAAACAATAAGCTCAAGAACATAATTTATAAAATTACAATAGATTTCATATGAATGAAAGGTAACCCTCCCATAGGAATGACAAATGGAAACATGAATTTAAATGAAATTTTCAACAGCCAAAGAATTCATATAAACCTTGGAAATTTAAGAACAATGAACAAGAAGAATTAAAAACATAGGACATCATATGAGACATGATATCTTATTTATGAGTTACATATAACAGTTTTAATAATATGAAGGTGGGGGAGGAGATTTGTATTCAACCTTTGGTGAAGGAGAATATGTTGGTGGTGGTGGAGAACTGTAGACATATGGTGGTGGAGGAGACTTGTATTCAACCTTTGGGGAATGAGAGTAAAAAGGTGGTGGAGGTGGAGAATTGTAGACATACGGTGGTGGAGGAGATTTGTATTCAACCTTCGGTGAAGAAGAATAATATGGTGGTGGAGGTGGTGAACTGTAGACATATGGAGGTGGAGGAGATTTGTAGTCAACCTTTGGAGAAGGAGAATAATATGGTGGTGGAGGTGGTGAACTGTAAACATAAGGAGGTGGAGGAGATTTGTAGTCAACCTTTGGAGAAGGAGAGTAATATGGTGGTGGGGGTGGAGAACTGTATACATATGGTGGTGGTGGAGATTTGTATTCAACCTTTGGAGAAGGAGAATAATATGGTGGTGGAGGTGGTGAACTGTAGACATATGGAGGTGGAGGAGATTTGTAGTCAACCTTTGGAGACGGAGAGTAATATGGTGGTGGGGGTGGAGAACTGTATACATATGGTGGTGGTGGAGATTTGTATTCAACCTTTGGAGAAGGAGAATAATATGGTGGTGGAGGTGGTGAACTGTAGACATATGGAGGTGGAGGAGATTTGTAGTCAACCTTTGGAGAAGGAGAGTAATATGGTGGTGGGGGTGGAGAAGTGTAAACATATGGTGGTGGTGGAGATTTGTACTCTACTTTTGGAGAAGGAGAATAATATGGTGGTGGTGGAGAGTTGTAGACATATGGTGGTGGTGGAGATTTGTATGTTGGCTTAGGCGAAGGTGAGTAGTATGGTGGTGGAGGAGAGCTGTAGACATATGGTGGTGGTGGAGATTTGTATGCGGGTTTAGGTGAAGGCGAGTAGTATGGTGGTGGTGGAGAGCTGTAAACATATGGTGGTGGTGGAGATTTATATGCGGGTTTAGGTGAAGGCGAGTAATAAGGTGGGGGAGGTGGAGAATGGTACACATATGGTGTTGGTGGAGATTTGTACTCAACCTTTGGAGAAGGAGAGTAGCACGGAGGAGGAGGTGGACAAACACATACATGTGGGTGTGGTGGAGATTTGTATACAACCTTAGGTGATGGGGAATAGTAAGGTGGTGGTGGAGAGTTGTAGACATATGGCGGTGGTGGAGATTTGTATGCATGTTTAGGTGAAGGAGAGTAGTAAGGTGGAGGGGGAGAGCTGTAGACATATGGTGGTGGTGGGGATTTGTATGCAGGCTTAGGCGAAGGCGAATAATATGGTGGTGGTGGAGAACTGTAGACATATGGTGGTGGTGGAGATTTATATGTAGGTTTAGGTGAAGGAGAGTAATAAGGTGGAGGTGGAGAGCTATACACGTATGGTGGTGGTGGTGATTTGTATGCATGTTTGGGTGAAGGCGAGTAGTATGGTGGTGGGGGAGAGCTGTAGACATATGGTGGTGGTGGAGATTTGTATGCAGGTTTAGGTGAAGGCTTGTAGTACGGTGGTGGCGGAGAGCTGTAGACATATGGTGGGGGTGGAGATTTGTATGTAGGTTTAGGAGAAGGAGAGTAATATGGTGGTGGTGGAGAACTGTAGACATATGGTGGTGGTGGAGATTTGTATGTGGGTTTGGGTGAAGGTGAATAGTATGGTGGTGGAGGAGAATTGTAAACATATGGAGGTGGTGGGGACTTGTATGTTGGTTTAGGTGAAGGCGAGTAATATGGTGGTGGAGGAGAGCTGTAAACATAAGGAGGTGGTGGAGATTTGTAGTCAATCTTTGGAGAAGGTGAGTAATAAGGTGGTGGTGGAGAATTATAAATGTATGGAGGTGGTGGAGATTTGTATGTGGGCTTTGGAGAAGGTGAATAGTATGGTGGTGGTGGAGAATTGTATACGTAAGGTGGTGGAGGAGACTTGTAATCTACTTTTGGAGAAGGAGAGTAGTACGGTGGTGGTGGTGGAGAGCTATAGACGTAAGGAGGTGGTGGAGATTTGTAGTCTACTTTAGGAGAAGGAGAATAGTTTGGTGGTGGTGGAGATTTGTAAACATAAGGAGGTGGAGGAGATTTGTAATCCACCTTTGGAGAAGGTGAGTAATACGGTGGTGGTGGTGGTGAGTTGTAAACGTATGAGGGTGGTGGTGGAGAGCTATAGACATAAGGAGGTGGTGGAGATTTGTAATCAACTTTAGGAGAAGGGGAATAAGATGGTGGTGGTGGAGAGCTGTATACGTAAAGAGGTGGTGGAGATTTGTAGTCTATCTTTGGAGAAGGTGAGTAATACGGCGGTGGTGGAGGAGAACTATAAACATATGGAAGTGGTGGTGGGGAACTATAGACATAAGGAGGTGGTGGAGATTTGTAATCCACCTTTGGAGAAGGTGAATAGTATGGTGGTGGTGGTGGAGAACTATAGACATAAGGTGGCGGTGGAGACTTATAATCTATTTTGGGAGATGGAGAATAATATGGTGGAGGTGGTGGAGAGGTGTATACATAAGGTGGTGGTGGTGATTTGTAGTCAACCTTTGGTGCGGGAGAATTGTACACTGGTGATGGTGGTGGTGGAGAGCTATACGTGTAAGGCTCATACGAAGCAGCAACCATTGTTGCCATGATAACAAAACCAAGAGCATAAACGAGATGGGCTGAATGCCCCATCCCTGGAGAAGATGTCATTCGTATTTTGGTTGCTTTTCGACCTCTTTTCTTTTTCCTTTTTGTTTTGTTTTATGATTCTTCATAACTTGCGCATGCCTTTATATAGAGTATTGGTTATTACCATATTTTCTATATGTTTCGCTTGCAGCTCAGTAATCATGGAGGTATGTCTGCGCCAATCTATCGCAATCGTGTAAGAACGTGCATCAAATGTCAACGATCCATTTTTTTTTATCTCAAGTTCGTTAAGAAAGGATGCATATTATTGTTCAATTATTATGTCAACGACCCAACTAATTTGTTTCTTGGTCTTCTTTAGTTTTTCTTTTCAGCTTTTCTTATCCTTCCTGGTTGGAGAAACTAGTGGAAATTTTCAAATTGGAACCAGTGTCATACATTCGATGTTAGTATTTATGTAATCCCATTGGATCTCTATGATTGATACTGACGTAACGCTTTGGAAACAAAGCTTTTTGGTAACTTTGTTGAACTTAAGTTTTTTGGTAACTTTTGCGACTAACAGATGAATGTTCTTGTAACTAGAATTTCTGCGTCGCTAAGTTACATAAATTTCAATGCATTAGCTGATGTTAGATGCATACAGAACTAGTATACGTGAGTATGTAATATATTTATCGAATTTGATTTAGACATTAACACGTGTGTACATTTGAAAAAATAATGTTTTCATTAAACTGTCATAATGGATAATTTAATTTCTCTACTTTTTTTTGCTAAAATTTTCTCTACTTTTTCTTATAATTAAGATTTGCTATAAAATACATCGAAGTTGAATTTTAGTAATCTAAATGTTTATTCTTTGGACATCTAATATCATTTTAAATTGAAAAGCGTTTCCTATTCTTAGTTTTGCAGAAGTCTCGGAATTCTGTTATTTATCTTTGTAATTTACGTTCAAAAGCTTTTCTTATTTTTAGCTTTCGTAAAAGTCTCGGGATATCTGTTTTTATAAAACTATATAATGTTCAAAATATTCATAAGCTTTATAAGTATAAGAAAAAGGAGAAATTAAAACTGGTAAGATAAATTAATAACTATATGATTATAAAATAGACATTGACGAAGGAAGAAAAATAGTGTATAACTATAAAACTGTGGGTTTAATTTGATTTTCAGCAAAAAATTAATTTGGTCAACAAGCTTATTTGACAATATTATATCAGATTTGTTTTTAAAAATACAAGTGAAGTTTTGTTTTTTCTAAAATTTCATAGGAGTCACTTGACCCCCTCTCATATCTCCGTTACCGATTGTAAGAGATACGACCCACTATATCAGATTTTTTTAAATAATGAATAAAGCTTTTTTTTTTTTCTTTTTGTTAACAATAATGAATAAAGCTTTGATAAGAGATTACGTGAGAAGAGAATTTTATATTGCGATAGGTATTTTTTTTTCTGTGTGCCCTAATTTATTTGTATAAGCGAACTTTCCATCTAATACTGTATTAGAAACGATCTACACTTTAGTTAGAAAAAAAAAATAATCTACACCTTTTTGAATACTCACGAGTCGAGAATTCTATGACACATTTTGTCTTATAGATTTGTTCAATCTCTTAAATTAAAATTAAAATTAATTAGATAAATTAGATAATTATATTATATTGTCTTGAGATATTTTTAGGAAACTAAGAGCATCTTCATTTGGGAAATCTAAAATGAGTATCTAAAGTGATAAATATTACTTATTAATAAAATATAATTATCTAACTAAATAATTTTATCAAATCTAGATCAATTGCACACAAACATATGTCACCATAGTATATTAACGGTTTCTAAAACTTATTTGTTTAGATACTTTTGCCTTCTTTTACCTAATTAATTTTCTTTTTCATTTTTTAATTAATACGATACTAACAAAATATCTATCCTTGGATAAGCTCTTAAAAATTATTGGATCAAAACGCCTGCTAACTTAAAAATGAAAGCCATCCTACTAAAGAAAAAAGTAATAAATTGGATGTGATTGGTTTCTCCGCTACCATCCGCAAATGTAGTTTTTGCGGTTGAGAGTGGTTATTGGTGTTTTGTAACAATCATACAAAATACTACAAATCATCTCAAATTGCTCCAAACCTCATAAAATCAAAAACTAGGTTCCGCTAGCGTTTGCGGTTGCAGTTGGATAAATAAATATAAAAAATATTTTTGAAAAGTATTTAAATGTTTTAATTTAAATTTAAATAATATATATTTTACATTTTAATTTAAACTCACTAACAGTATAATTTTTATTTTATAAAAACTTCAAACCAAAACTATTCTTTTTTTGAAACACACAAACCTAAAGTATTCAATATAATTTTAAACATTAATATATATACATATATAAATGAAATAATTCTATTAAAAGTTCTAAATAAATCTGCAAATAAATTTTATTGAAATAACTTTCATTTAAATAAAAAAATAAATGGAACATTGTTATTAATTAGATTATATTAATATTTATTATATTTTATCATGTATTATATTTTTGATATTTTTATAATGTTAAAATTTTATTAATACTGATAATTTATTATAAACTGCAATAGTATTTCATAATCAACAAGTCAAAAAAATCCTACAAACTCAATAATTTCTCACTACTATACCAGTTATACGAATTGCTTAATAACGCTAGAAACCGCAATCACCCATATCTATAAACTCCTCGACCGCATTCGTAACCTGCGTTTCAACCGGGCCTTAGTTGTCTCATCAATTTACAGAACTGAAGAGAAGAAGGCCAATGGGCCATTACTTGTGGGTCATTACTTATATGAAAGTCCAACTGTTTACATATATGGGCTTCCGTTTATTGGCTAATGAAACATGAAAGTAGAAAAAGACCTAACTTAATGAGAAAGTAAAATACAGTTTTAGTGAGAAAAAATTCACTAGATTTATGTGCAATGAGATTGATCAATGAAATAAATTATATGTTTTCCAGGAAATCTCATATTTGTCTTCTTTTCCTAGAAAACACAAAGGAAAGATTTAGTCTTTTTGAGTATATGATTATTTGTCTGGTTTTGCCTACTTTTATCTTGTAAAATGAGTAGTACGAAGTCGATGCGATCCGGCGGGTTACTTCGGCGCCGGTCTATCCCTTTTGTCTATACTTTCTCTCCCAAAATATCCACTTTTTTTTAATAATAAGAGTCCAACAGTTAGTTCTTTCTTTCTTTCTTTCTTTCTACGCAAGGAACGATAAACGGACTCATCAATTATCATCAAATTTGTTGTTTTTATTGGCTGAGTCCAATAGACCTAAAAATGTTGAATCTAATTGTATAAGAGATGAAGTTATCAAAATCAAATTTGATCCCAGTGGTTATAATTTAAAACTGAGAGATGGAAGAGAATTGTTGATTAATGATGTATTCGAAAAAAAACTTTTTTTTAATAATGATAATTAGGGGTAAAATCCACAAAACACAATTGAAATATCGGATTTGAAAGTCCGCTTAAACCAGATTAAAGGGAAGTTGAAAAAAAATTAGAAGTCCGCTCGCGTAACAAACTTTTTTGAGCGGTTCTATAAAAGTCCGCGCGTCTAACTAACTTTTTCACTCTCTACACAAAAGTCCCAGAGAGAGAGAGAGAAGAGAGATTCTCTTCGACGGCGATTCGTTAACGGACTTCATCCTCCTCCACCGTCTCCCCTTCCCTCTCCGTCGCGCTCCATATTCTTTCTCCGACTGATCGTTCGTCGCCGGCTTCGTTGTTTCGCAATGACGAGTGAAGAAAGTAACGGTACGATTTCTTAATTTACGATCGCTTTTCTTTCTCGCTGTATCATCGCTGATCGTAACTCTCTGGATTCGTTTGGTTTAGAGATGTTCTCGTCGTAGTTGATCGATCTTTGTATCGTTTTTACAATCGCAATGAAGTTTTCGTTTTCTTGGGAATCGGATAAGATCGCACCATCAAGAGTCGTCTCTGTCTTGTGCTGTTTATTTAGTGGAGGTTTACTGTATTATATGAACACTTCATTGCGTTTGTTAAGGTTTACTTCGTATGGAGATTGAGTAGTGTGTTTCGATCGTGACTTTCTCGTCTTGTGATTGTGATTCTCTGAATGGATTAGGCAAGATGAGTTCATCGGAAACAACTCGATCGCCTCTGGTTGCGAAAGATGACGAGATTCCTCAGAATGTTGGCGATGGTGATGTTGTTCATGAACAAGAAGAGTTACTTAAACGAAACTCAACCGAAGTAAACGTATCGGTAATCTAAAAATTAGATAAACTTCAGTTTCGTTAATTTTGCAGTGACTATGAAGTTTGATTAGAGTTTGTTTCTTCAGGACAACGAAGAAACTGCTAGTGCTGTGAATCCTTTGCCGAGCGAGGCTGCTCAGATCCTCCCAATGTTACACAACCTCTTACTCAACAATGACATCCACAGGGTATAATTGTCATTCATAAATGTTAGCTTCTATATTTATCTTCTTGGTGTGAGTTGTAACACTATCTTTTATGTGCTTTGGCAGGAGAGGTTAATCGGATTGATTCAACTCTTTGATCCAACTGCTGGTATGTTTTATGTTTCTTCTGTGAGCATATTTTCTTGCACCTGCTCTGTTTCATTGACTATAGATCTTCATTTTTTAGCAGAAGGCACAAATGCAAACGTGAATACGGAAAGCGAGCAGGTTGTGTGTTTTGCTTCTCATTTTGCTAATGACATATGCATAGAGAGGAAGTTGGTGTGATGAGGATAGGAATAAGAGCCTTTTTAAGTTCTGAAAATTAACAGATTGCAAGGGAGGCTGATCTAGCTTCTCAGGTTCATTTCTTGGAGCAGAGGTAATAAAGATTAAACACCATTTTCGAGATTGTTCTTTACGTTTACTTCCAAAAGTGGGAAAACAAATGATTGATTGTTCCAATGGTTTCAAATGATGCAGTGTGCAGAAGCTTGAAGAGGAGGTTGAGAATCTTAAGAAACTAAACGCTCAGGTATTGTGAATAATGTGTACATTCATCATCACTATGGTCTTCTTTTTACTAGATTACCATTACCGTTGATTGTTCCTGAAATGGTTGCAGCTAGAAGAACAGATTAAGAGCTTGACGACGAGCAGTGATCCATAGAGGCAGGGATTGTCTTTTGTGTTCCATCTTGAAGGAGGCATATGCACCACTCTCTGTGCATTACATCTTTTTTTTTTCCTCTCTTAGAAAACGTTATGGACAGATAAACACTTTTGGTTGATCGATTCTTTGATTGAACGGTTTGCAAGTTTCCTCGAGTCATATAAAATGATTCCTTGTTTTGTATATAAATAAGATAGAAACTCTATCAGGGTCTGAAACAAAAAGGAAGAAGAAATGATTTTAATCCTTCACTTTTTTTTTGCTGGACCTGTCTACGGAAATGATTACAGAATGTTGCTTTATTGTTAGACAGTTAAAACAACACATAATACTATCTACTCTGTCTTCATGTAACTCTCGCCTCTAACGTCAAGAACTAATGAAAATCAAGCTGCACACTGCGTTAAACTTTGCGGGTACATAAACACGTACGTTCATTCATTTTATACTTTGTCTAAGTTTGAACCAGTCTTTTATCTATCTTTAAGGTTCCTCAAACCATGCATGAGTCAATGACATATACATCACTAAGCGGACTGTTACTGGAAGCTGCCCAAAACGAAATATTTAAACCCTCTATTCTAAAGTATTAACCCAACGTTAATCATAAATTCAAAATCGGCTTATAGGCCCATTAATTACAGATCTAAGTCCATGATGCTTGGAAGTCACGTCGCTGTTTGACCTACACCTTTTTAAATAACAAAACGTTAAATTCTTTTATTCAACAAAAGACATCTTTACATTTTGAACTTTTTTGCGCACTTGATTTTTTTAATTAACGAAGAAACAAAATTAATTGGAAAGATGAATGATTAGGTTCGAATTGCAAAACAGAGTCGAATTCTGATCGTGTTGCAGTGGATACTGGTTAAGGGCTTCACGGGATCGGTTGCGGCAAGCGAGAGACACGACTCGAAAGCAATGTCCGGCCGATTTTGCGCACATTCTTTAACGTCGAAAGTTGGAGCTCACGAGAAGAGAACTTGCTCCAGATCTTTAACTAGTTCCCGGCCCGTATGTATGGTACACTCAACCTCCACACAACTAATCCGTATTATTAATATTAATCACCTTTCTTAGTTAACTTAACCTTCTGTATAGGCTGTCTCCCTCAGAACCATATCGTTGACTTTCTGTTACCCTTGATCTGTCATTTTTCACCTTGCTCTGTTTTGGGTGACTCTGAAGTTTCAAGATCAGAGTAGAAGACCGGTGTTGGTATTATTCAATATGTTTGAAAATAAGGATGTGTTTCCTGGATTTGTGGTCTGGATTAATCAGACTATTCGAGAGCCTCTTAAGGTTAAACTTTCATTAAAATCTCTAGAAGCTTAATCAAATATACAACATACTTATCATGTTTTATGTGCTTGTTGTTATAGGCTGAGTTCAAGAGATTAAGGAATGTCAAACAGCAAAGCTTGGTTAAGAGTCTTGAGACAGAGATAGAGACTACTCATGATAAGCACAGAGACGAGGAGAAGTTAGAGAAGCAATTGCAAGCTTGGAGAAATAATCCTTCATGGATTGATCAATCTCCTAAGGTTCAGGTATGACCATAAGCAAAAAAAAAAAAAAACTCAAAACATAGAGTAGGTAGTATTCAAACAAAAACCGATTTTTGCAGGTGAAAACACAAAACGGTTCGTTTTGCCATTTGAATGTAGAAGTTAACGTGGGATTGCCTCCTGAATCAGTCTACAACATTTTCACTCATCCAGATAACAAACGATACTTCAAGAACATCAAGGTGCTTCTTGCATGGTCTCTGTTTTGTATGATTCGAATTTAGTATTATAGATATAATTAAGATAATTTTCTTAAATTATAAAACAGGAAAGCATTTCAAGAAAAGTTTTGATGGAGGAAGGACCAATGCAAACCGTCGAGGTGAAGCAAGCTGCGGCCTGGAAGTTCCTTTGGTGGGCTGGTACTTTCCCTGTACATCTAATTGTCCAAGAAAACCGAAAAAATCTTACCGTAAGTTATATTTATATTCCTCACAAGAGTCAATATGTTTGTTCTGTCTCTTTACATACTCAATTTTCTTATTGTGGGCAGTCAAAATATAAGCAAGAGAAGACCATGTTCATGAAAGTATTTGAGGGTTGTTGGAGAGTAGAGCCATTGTTTATAGACGAACATTTGTGTGACCGCATGAAACCAAAAAATTTACAAGATTACGATAGTTGTAGCAACGGACGAGGAAGGATAGGGTCGAAGGTGACAATGGATCAGATGTTTCAGCCTTCTGCTATTCTTACTCCACCTCCCCTTTCTTGGTACATTCGCGGGATTACTATCAAAACCACAGAAAGTATGATTGAAGATCTCCTCGCGGAAGCTGCTAGGATCCGAGGAGGAGGAGGTGGGCATGATGATGATGATCAAGGAGAAAACGGCGTTGTATTGGAGTAGGAGAAGAGCAAAGATGAGCACATAAAGGAGAGATGGAGATCACGTAGGAGAAGTAACGGGATGAGATATACGAATCGGAGAATGATGTAGTTAATGTGATTGTGTTTTTAAACTTTATTGATGGTTACAAACTCAAAACTCATGATTCTGTGATTAATGCTTAAATCCGAGTTATGGTACCAAAACTAGTATTCTGTCCTTAGTTAGGTCTCGCTTGCTTGTACGTCAAGAACTCACGACTCACGAGAATGGATCTGCCAACTTCATTGTTTTCCTTGTAACCCTAAAATATCTGACTAGTTATTGTTGATTCAAGCAGTGCCAGTTTACTTATTTGTTTTATTAAAATAAACTTCAAAATGTTTATGGTATTTTAAATTTCAGATCCGACCATGATTAATTAAAAATAAAATAAAAATTGGACTTACCAAAAAAAAGGAACATGCACTTTGGTGGGTTTTGATTCATTTTACTGAGAACTCGGGTCTTCTCTTTCCTCAGAAAGGTCTCGCTTGTACGTCATTTAATCACGAGAACTGAGCTTCCCACTTCGTTGTTTCACCATGTATAAAACTTAACGTACAACATTCTCTCAAAATGCAGAATATAGTCATATACTTTAAGTCTTTAACTAACATTCCACAAACCTTAATATATATACGCAAGTTTTAGATCGTCAGTTACTCTTTCTCTCATCAGGTAATAGAAAATGGGTATATTCCCTAGATTTGGTAGCTGGATAA
Source organism: Brassica nigra (assembly GCA_016432835.1). Classification (NCBI taxonomy): domain Eukaryota; kingdom Viridiplantae; phylum Streptophyta; class Magnoliopsida; order Brassicales; family Brassicaceae; genus Brassica; species Brassica nigra. Next base: position 51,070,237 of record CM028248.1, on the reverse strand, counting down.
GTAAGAACAGTCAACAGCCTCTTATTGAGGTCAGCTTATATCATCAATCAGAGTACCTGAGGAAGTCAAATAGATATATAAGCACATTTTTGTTCCGTTTGTTGATGTAGGCCGAGTCGGAGGGATCTGAAAATGTCGAATCTAAGTCGGTGTCAGAGAAAGACACTAATAATAATGCTCCTGCTAACAAGAAGAAGGAAGAATATGGTTATGATGAAAAAGAGGAGATGAGACAACATATACTTTGGCATGAAGAAGAGAAGAAGCATCCTTGGCCTCATCCCCCTCCCAAGGTCAAGGTAAGAAGAAAAAAATCTCCAAACAAAATATAATACCCAAAATGTTTTTGCCTTGGTAGAATCAAGAACAAGATCCTTAACTTTTTTCGATATTTTGATCTTTGAAGGTGACAACTAAGAAGGGTGTTTACCATATGAACTTAGAAGTGACTGTAGGAGCGGCACCTGAATTAACCTTCTTATGGTTGACTGATCCATGGGGCAGTTCGTTTTTGGATGAGAAGAAGTGGCGCGACCTTATGGTTTTCTTTCTGATCATTATATGATTCCAATGTGGTATTAAATATATAGCAATACATGAGAATGTGATTTTTTTTTTTGTTATCAAGAAAAACAAAAAACGAAAGGTTTTGACGGAGGACGGTCCGAGGCGGGTCATCAAGGTGGAGAAAGCTGTGGTTCATGACTTCTTTTCGCTGACTACTATACCTATCCCGTTACATCTAATTGTGGAAGAAAACGAAAAAGATCTTACGGTAAAGATCTTCTCTCACAAGAATCAACACATTTGTTTTGTACCTAACTCAGCTTACTAACAGGGAAAATATAAGAAAGAGAGAGTAATATTCATGAAAGTGTTCGAGGGCAACTATAAAGTGGAGCCTATATATGTAGATCAAGAACGGTTGTGCAAAAAGAGGTTACCAAAAAGTCGAGAAGAATATAATAAATGTAGTGGTGGCCGAGGAAAGATTGCGTCAAAATTGACAGTAAACCAATACTTTGAGCCATATCCTCCATTTAATCTACCGCCGCTTTCTTGGTACATCCGTGGGAACACCATCAAAACCTCCAAAAATCTGCTCAAAGCACTTCAGAACACGGCTAAGAGTATACGAACGGTTGAGCTGCCCGAAGACTATAAAGAATTTAGAGCAAAGATGAACTCCAAGAATAACACAAATTCATTACTTTATTAGAAAAGCTTTTAAGCAAATTACAACGAATCTGTTTAATGAGAATAACTTGACTTCACAGCTTGTGAGTCAACACTGGCCCCTTTCTAATCTATCAATCTAATCAACACAACTCTCATTGCACACTTGATTATGCTTGATAAGAAACTCTCACGTTTGACCAAAAAAAAAAAGATAAGAAACTCTCACACCCAGCTCTATGATCCCTCAAAAGTGACTAACTAAAAACCTCTACAGCTCCTTTTTATCACCACCTAGATGATCCTAACGACTCCTTTGGATAAATCTGAATCTCGTCACATAATAACACAGACGTGCTTAACTATGATGATACACTTAACGAATCAAATATATCTATTTATCATTATTAAATATTTTTCCTTTTTTATTTAATTTTTTTTTCTTTATTTTTTCATACAATCAATATAATAAAGAAAATTTATAAATTTTGAAAACGAAAATATCTTTTATATATAGTGTAATTCATAATAAGGAAAGTTCAAAAAATAATTTTGATTTTAAAATAAAGAAATAATCTTCCCTTTTAAAAGATAATCTTAAACAACATAATATATACTTTAAAAGTATTAAGCATTTTATTTAAATCAGTCTATTTCTCAATTTATTACAAAATAATTTAGATAACATAAACTACGATATCTTTAACGAATAAAATATTATTTAATCTTTCTTTTTCGTTCGGAAATGGAAGTTCTTATCTGAGTAATAGAATATATGAGAAATTTAGGACATTTCATACATTCCATTCCATTTTTCTTTTTTTTTTTAATTTAAGTTCCCTTTTATATTCAAATAACATATATGATAAAGAAAATATCAATAACATTTAAAACGATTATATTTTATATATATATATATATAATGTGATTTCATTAAAAAAAGAAAATTTAGAAAAATAATCTTGATATTAAAATAAAGAAATAATCCTCCCTTTTAAAATTTATATGTGGTGTTTTTATGTAACTTTGTACCTATTATCACTTTATTTTTATAATTTTATTTTTTGCAAATTAACATATACTAAATTACTAAAAAATAAAAAATATATTTACTCATCAACAACCAAACTAATACAATAAATAAATTTAATATGATTTGGTTGAATTAGATTAGAAATAGTTATACTTTAATTTGATGGATTATATGTAACACAATATGAGCGTTTCAGAAAAAAATATATAACACAATATACCCACAAAACTAGTAACTGGACCAATCCAATTTTTTCATACAAAATCAAACATTAGATTAAAAACAATATATTTTATTTATTGTAAAAATTTATACATATAAATTGTAGAATGGCTCAACATATTACTAAATAAATATTAAATTCTGAAATACTGTTATAAATATATTAACCAACTATTACAATTTAGTTTTTATAACTTATATATATATATATATATATATGCATAAGGTTTCAAAGGACTATCATTGTTATATTTATTTAAGTAACTTTGAATCGTCAACACTTTAGTTTACTTTTACTATTTGATTCTCAAAACAACATATATTAAATTCTACATAATCTTACTAACATATATTTACAAATCTAAGACAAGAATAAAAGTACATGAAAATAGCAAAATCAATCGAAATTTGAATCTGTACATCAAAAGTATTATAGTTGAATCGGAAAAATAAATGTTATCTAATACATCCAAATAATAACCAAACAGTCAAGATTTATATATCCAAAATAATGCGTCTAATTCAAATAACATAGTGCTATTTAAAATAAACCATTCATATGTATTACAATATATAACAGAACAATTAGAAATTAGAAACAAAATATAAATAAATTAGTATTATATATTTACTTTAATACTAGATGATGGTTCGCACCTCGTGTCCTCTTCATTAAAGTCTTCATTATATTTTATTTGAATTTTTCTATTCAGCAGATTTTATAGTGACACATATTAACAAAATCTATAATAATTAAAAATAAAATTTCTATTTAATTAAATTTTCTAAACTAAAAGTAATAAATTATATATATATATCTAAAATCTATATTTTCAAATTATAATAGCAAGAAATTGTATTTTTGGGCTCATATTTTATTTATTGGGATGATGATTTGGTAACATAAAATAGAAGAAAGTTTATTTTATAAATAATAATTAAAAACATTAAACGATTTAATATTACTAAAGTAAACATAATATGAAAAATATATAAAATTATTGTTAAAATTTGATAATACTCGTTAGTAATAATTATCCCTGAATATAATGAAAATATTTATTAAGTTATCACTAAAAATGTTTAAAAATAACAATTCAAAAGTAATTTATTAAAACTAATGATTCAATCTAAATCATAGAAAATAAAAAACAAGCTTTTGTAAATAATAAAATATATGACAAATAAATAAAATAACCTTAAATCATAGATAACATGACACGTAATCAAAACTAAAATTATTTTAAAATACTTCAAATAAATAAAATTACTAGTTAAAATTATTAAGGTTACGATAAATATATAGATAACCTAAATTATGGAGAATACGATAAATAAAAAAAACTAAAATTATTAAAAACATAAAAAATAAGCAAATTAGCTAAAATTATAGAAAATATGACAAATTAAAAAATTACCTAAAACTATGGAGAAGACGACAAGTAAGTAAAACTAAAATTATTAAAAAACATAACAAATAAACAAATTATCTAAAATTATAGAAAATATGACAAATAATCAATAAACAATGACAAATCATCAAAATTAGCTAAAATCGTGGAGAAAATTACACATAAGACAAATCACTTCAGAAATAATAGTATAGATTTATATACATACATGAGTACGGGAAATCACATAGTTTTGTTGTTATAAAAAGAATACTTCCGCGCCTATAATTTCAAAATGTGTCTTTCTTATACAAATGAATGAACATTACAGGCTTATTTATTAATGAACTTTTAAAATGTGTTTGGTACATATATATTCCAAAATTTAAAACCCGCCAATTTTTAAAAGAATTTTAAATTATTCATTTCAAAATATCTTTGTATAAATTTTTTTTTGCTAAAATGTGAATATCATATATAATGAAAGTTTAGCTTTACCAGACCTACATATGTGATTGCTTGGCAAAAAAGAAGTAAACAACAATGATACCAGTGAAAATGGATTAAGATGTGGAGTCACCTAAACCAAAGAGACATATCCTATACATTATTTGAAAAGTGATTTGCTACATGTCCTCTCTACAATTACTTTCACAAAACAAATATGATATGTCTACTAAAATTGATGACATGACTTATAGTTAAATATGACATGAAAATTACGTTCAATGTTGATTTATATTTTTAGTAAATTTTTTTTAGAATACGTTAATAACTCATACACTACATTTAATGTTGATTTATATTTTTAGCAAACTTTTTAGAATATTTTAATAGCTCATATATCATCATCAAAGTAAATATATTCAAATATGGCATTAAAATTTTGAAATTATTTTTTTAATTCTATAAATTATAAAATTTATTAAAATTTCAAAAATATTCTATTTTCTAAAATAAAATTCTAAGTTTTTAGTAGTAAAACCATTAGTTTCTTCTATATTTATAAATTTTAAAAATACTGTTTAGTTTTAATTTTTGATAATTATACAATTTTATTCAAATTTTTTAATTTTATACAAACTGATTTAATATATTTAACCAAAATACATAGAAAATCTATCAAGACTATTAATTTAAATGTATACATACATATTCTTAAATACAATATAAAATAAATAGAATTATTTTTATCTTAATTTTATGTTTAATTAAATCAAATATATAAATATTGTTAAGAAAATAATAAAATCTACAATATTAATAAATTTTATTTTAAAATACATTTAAATTTTAAACTTTTTTCCTGCACTAAAACACCTAGTAAATGTTTAAAAAAATTTCCTATGTCTTCTATAGCTAGCTGTGATAGTGTCGAATGTTGTCAGCGGAGGAGCGAGACAGTTGGAGTGAATGGCAGAGTTGCGTTGTCTCCAGATGTTGTAGATGCTTACTTGTGTGACTCTGTTTGATTTATGATAAATTTGAAAGCTGAAATAGATTCGAAACTCTGCTAGTGTCTACTCCCGGAATCTTCCACTTCCAACCATACGTAACGGCAAAATACGGTTAGGGACGCCTTTGTCAACCAATATTAGGAGAGCTGCAGAGTTCTGATTACCATTCTTTTTCTTCCACATACTTCAGTTCGGCGTCACTGGGTCGGATCGAAGAATCCAAAAAATAACATTTGAAAACGCCGGTCAGTTTGCGCGGTGACCCGTAAATCAAGGAAGGAGTGACATTCCCAAAAGAAACAAAGGGCCAAAACGACGAACACATAATATCAAAGGAGGGAGGGCACAGGGAACGTGCCTACGCTCACTCACAGTGCTTGACACACCCTAACTTATCAGTCAAGTCAGGTTTAAAAATCTCTGCTTTAATCTCTCTGTTCATTTCTATGCTCTGCTATGATAACTGATGCTTGAAAATGTGGATGGGTTCTTGTACGGACAAGATCCTAGTAAAGGATACTCTGGTCCCGGTGGTTCAACATTCCTCTATGGGGTCATCAAATGAAATACAATGAATCTACCATCATCCGTATGTAAAGCCTCTTGAGAAAGTAACCCTAACTGTACTTAAAAAGGAACATGTTTTTTTTGATGGGTCTCCTCTTTCCTCAGAAAGGTCTCGCGTGTACGTCATGTAATTCACGAGAATTGAGCTGCCATACATTAAACTTAACGTACACCATTCTCTCAAGATGCAGAATATACTATTCCACAAACCATATAACATACATAAGCTTTAGATCGTCATTTTACACTTGCTTTCATCAGTTTTGGTAGGCTAAACTTTCAAATAGAAAATGGGTGTATTCACTGGATTTGGCAGGTGGATCAATCTGAACAGTCAACAGCCTCTTAAGGTCAGCTTATATCAATCATAGGAGCTGATCAGTGAAGTCAAATAGATATATAAACACATTCTTTATTGTTTGGTCATGTAGGCCGAGTCCAAGAGATCTGAAAATGGCGAATCTAAGTTGGGGTCAGAGAAAGACACTAATAATGTTCCTGCTAAGAAGAAGAAGAAGAAGGTGGTGATATATTATGATGGAAAAGAGGACAGGAGACAAGAAAGACTTTGGCATGAAGCGGAGAAGAAGCATCCATGGCATAATCCACCTCCCAAAATCAAGGTAAGAAAAATAATCACCCAAACAAAATATAATACCCGAAATATTTTTGTCTTGGTAGAATCAAGAACAAGATCCTTAAAATTTTCTTATATTTTTGATCTTTGAAGGTGACAAATAAGAAGGGTCTTTACCATATGAACATAGAATTGACCGTGGGAACGACTCCTGATATTGTCTACTACACGATGACTGATCCAAAAGGCGGTCCGTTTTTCGATTATGAGAAGTGGCGCGACCTAATGGTTTTCTTTTCTGATCATTCTATGATTCAAGTGTGGTATTAAATATAGCCAATACTTGATTATTATTATTTTTGTTATCAAGAAAAACACATCAAGAAAGGTTTTGAAGGAGAATGGCCCGAAGCGGGTCATCATGGTAGAGAAAGCTGTGGCCTATAACTTCCTTTCGCTGACGACTATATCTATCCCGCTACATCTAACTATGGAAGAAAACAGAAAAGATCTTACGGTAACAAGTTTTCTCTCACAAGAATCAACAACACCTTTGTGTTTGTATTTGATAAAACCTAGCTAACTCGGCTTATATTGGACAGACAAAATATAAGAAAGAGAAAGTAATGTTGATGAAAGTGTTCAAGGGCGACTATAAAGTGGAGCCTATATATGTAGATCAAAAACGGTTGTGCAAAAAGAGGTTACCAAAGAGTCGAGAAGAATATAAAAAATGTAGCGATGGCCAAGGAAGGATTGGGTCAAAATTGACAATAAACCAATACTTTGAGCCATATCCTCCATTTAATATACCGCCGCTTTCTTGGTTCATCCGTGGGATCACCATCAAAACCTCCAAAAATCTGCTCAACGGGCTTCAGCAATTGGCTTTTAATTTACGACAGGCAGGACCACCCTCAGAAGAAGCCATCAAAGCGAGTGAGATAGAGACTGTTGAAGCACATAATTTTCTGAAAATTTAGGTGTTAGATGTTGTTCAAAAAAAAAAAGAAGATTGTTAGCAAACATACAAAAAGTGTTTATCGCGTATTATTGATTTTTTTGGTATCGACTACCAGTCTACCTGACCACAGCTGAAAATTGTTTTTTTGAAGTTGAAACTACTAAAAGTTATTTGTGTTTTTAACATATCATAAGAAAGATTAGATGGACTTGATTTGTTATCAAGTGAAACAATAATCGTTAAAATATTTAATTACACTCGAATGATTATGCAAGAAAAAATACAAAAACTATATTTTAGTGTTTTAAATTTAGATTTTTTGTAAACAGTTGATTAGATCCAATGAATCTGCTATCATCCGCATGTAAGAGCACCATTAACCCAGTATACAAGGTGATTTCTTAACCACTATTTGCGCGTGGGTCCCACCAAAAAACACAAGAAAAGATCTCCAAATATATGAAATAAGAAATGGTTTTGGGGTGTTTATTGTACTGTTCGCGGGCCCCACTAACATATGACGGTCGCAATTGATTCTTTTTCTTTTAATCAGATAAAGAAAAATTAAAGAAAAGTAAAAAAAAAATAAGAAACCTAAAGGGTTATAGGGTTTATCATGCTCTAAGGCCCCTTGAGATAATAACCCTAATAAAATTAGGTAGTGTTGATTCAAGGACTGTAATTACAAAGAAAAATGTTTTTTTGATGGGTCTCCTCTTTCCTCATAAAGGTCTCGCTTGTACGTCATGTAATTCACGAGAATTGAGCTGCCATACATAAAACTTAACGTACACTATTCTCTCAATTGATGCAGACTATACTATTCCACAAACCATATAACATACACAAGCTTTAGATCGTCATTTACTTTTGCTCTAATCAGTTTTGGTAGGCTAAACTTTCGAATAGAAAATGGGTGTATTCCCTGGATTTGGTAGCTGGATCAATCTGAACAGTCAACAGCCTCTTAAGGTCAGCTTATATCACCAACCATAGGAGCTGATCGATGAAGTCAAATAGATATATAACCACATTATTTATTCTGTATGTTTATGTAGGACGAGTACAAGAGATCTGAAAATGGCGAATCTAAGTCGGCGTCAGAGAAAGACACTAATAATGCTCCTGCTAAGAAGGAGGAGGTGGTATATTATGATGAAAAAGAGGACACGAGACAACAAGGACTTTGGCATGAAGCAGAGAAGAAGCATCCATGGCATAATCCACCTCCCAAGATCAAGGTAAGAAAAAAATTACTCAAACATAATACAATACCCAAAATCTTTTTGCCTTGGTAGAATCAAGAACAAGATCCTTAATTTTTCTTTATTTTCGATCTTTGAAGATGACAAATAAGAAGGGTCTTTACCATATGAACATAGAATTGACCGTGGGAACGACTCCTAATATTGTCTACTACCTGATGAGTGAAGGCAATCCGTTTTTTGATGAGAAGAAGTGGCGCGACCTAATGGTTTTCTTTGCTGATCATTATATATATAATTCGAATGTGGTATTAAATATAGCCAACACTTGAAACTGTGATATATGTTTTTGTTTGTTATCAAGAAAAACACATCAAGAAAGGTTTTGAAGGAGAATGGTCCGAAGCGGGTCGTCCTGGTAGAGAAAGCTGTGGCTTATAACTTCCTTTCTCTGACGACTATATCTATCCCGATACATCTAACTATGGAAGAAAACGAAAAAGATCTTACGGTAACAAGCTTTCTCTCACAAGAATCAACAACACCTTTGTGTTTGTATTGATGAAACCTAACTAATTCAGCTCATTGGACAGACAAAATATAAGAAAGAGAAAGTAATGTTGATGAAAGAGTTCCACGGCAACTATAAAGTGGAGCCTATATATGTAGATCAAGAACGGTTGTGCAAAAAGAGGTTACCAAAGAGTCCAGAAGAATATAAAAAATGTAGCGGTGGCCAAGGAAGGATTGGGTCAAAATTAACAATAAACCAATACTTCCAGCCATATCCTCCATTTAATATTCCGCCGCTTTCTTGGTTCATCCGTGGGCTCACAATCAAAACCTCCAAAACTTTGCTCAACTTGCTTCAGGACATGGCTTTTTCTTTACGACAGGCAGGACCACCCTCAGAATAAGCCATCAAGGCGAGAGAAAACTATGTTGTTGAAGTACTAATTTTTTGAAAATATAGAAAATTGTTAGTAAATATACACAAACTGTTTATCGCGTATGATTATTTTGGTATCGACTACCGCAGCTGAAAATTGTTTTTTTTTTTTTAAGTTGAAACAACCAAAAGTTATTTGTGTTTTGAACATATCATAAGAAAGATTAGATGGACTGGATTTGCTATCTATTGAAACGATAATGGTTCAAATATTTAATTGCACTCGAATAATCATGCAAGAAAAAAAATACAAAAAACTATATTTTTGTGTTTTAAATTTAGACTTTTTGTAAACCGTTGATGAGATTCGATTAATTTATGAAAAATTATTTTTCTATTTTTATTATCTAATAATTTTATATAAATATATATAACGACAGTTTTTAAATTGTTTTAGCCGTTTAAGCAATGTGAAATGTTAGACGATACTTACGAAGGGCTAAGCAATATAACCTAGGGGAAGACATGAAGAAACAAACAAGGAAAACACTAGGTTTGTTCAATGAACATACGCAAATACATGTTTGAAAAACGATATTCTTATACAAATATAAAAATACAAACATATGTAGTGGTAATACTGGAGGAAACAATTGAAAGAACAAATACATCAACACTATTAAATCAATACTATTAAAAAGGGAAGGAATTCTAAAAAATCTACTTATGAAAGTTTGTTTGGACCCTTTCATTTAACTCATTATTTTTTGGTTTTCCCTTATATTTCTCTAACTATACAATAATATAAATGAAATCATTTAATACTCCTTATTATTTATGAAAATACCCTAAATTTACAAAGAATATTTGAATCTTACTAATGCAATTTTGTCTTTTGATTTTTAGCTAATTAACACAATAAAATCCATTATTATAATGTTAACATATTGGTTCATAATTAAAATATCTAAAATCATTGCTTAAACCTTGCGTTAAAGTGTAATCCCATCATATTTTGTTATAGATCATATTATACTAACTTAAGAAAATATAGGACCACTAAACGACAAGAAAATACAAACTCACAAACTAAAACTATAGATGACCATTATGGACCATATCTAAAATCGTAGCTCAATCGTGATTGTTATAAATATAAAATAATCATAATAATCTAAACATTATGACTTGAATTTTTTTTACTTGAAAATTTTAGTGGTTATTGACCATGCAATAAGAACTATATATGACCAGGGAATTTATAAACCCTAACCCCTGTTTCTTATACTATTACAAAACTGTTTTGAATTTGCAAATCTCGATTGTTAAACCCAACAACCTAAACCATGATTCTATAGCCTAAACCATGAATCTTATATTACAAAACCGCATATCAGTTTTACAAGTTGGGAAATATCAATTTGTATGCAAAATTAATTCCATATTTAAATATTTTGTGAAATGTGGAAACTAAATTTTGATATATCCGGTATATTCGTTTTTAACATTACTGATTCGATTTTCATTATTTCCCACGATTTTTTCTTGATTAGTTAGTAACCAATATTTTGAAACTAAACTCATACATTGAACCGAATAAGTTTCTAGACCACTAGGTTATTAGGTCGGTCAAGATTGAACCGCATATCAATAGATTAATAAAATTATTATATACAATTATTTTTGAAAATAATATTATTAACTATTGACAAACACAAAATATGAATTATTAGAAAAAGTAGTTACATATTTTAGAGATTTTATTTGAATTTCTATTTTTGTCTGCCACAAAAATAATATTTTAACTAATTTTTAGTACCAAATTAGATTTTAGCTAACATAATATACAACTAAATAAAATTATTAAAAAATTAAATTTTAAATCTAAAACAATATAAATTAATATTTTCATGTCAACAAATTTCAGTTTTTTCCATTACTATTTTCTTCGAATAACATATTAAAAGTTTAATCAAAGTGTGGAAAATCACAAATCAAATATTTTATTCAATTTTATGTACTATTTAAAATATAAGATAAGTTTAATCAATTTTGTTTATAAATATTATCAGACTTTTATGGGTTTTTACTCGATCGGACCATTGTCATGTCACGTCACGGGTTAATGGCTAAAGTATGGATTTTATCGGATTTTGAATTAATAGGATTTTCACTAAATCTAAAATAGATTATATACGGGTCATCGGATTTACCTGTTCGACCGTGGGTCTAGATCGAACATGAAAACATAATTTATATCTTAATCCGTTTATAAATCACATAATATACCCCATTAAAAGAAGTTAATAATTATACAAATAGATAGATCTCTTGATACCATTTAAATGTAGATACACTAATAGGCCTCAACATTCATAGATAATTTTAAAAACTTTGGATTAAAAATGTTGAGGTATTTTTATTTTTTGGGTAATTCAGTTTATAAATAGTATTTAGGGTATTTGGTTATTTAAAACTAAATATAATTAATATTTTAAGTATATAATTAATATTTTAAAATTTTGGTTACCCATTCTTCTTTTGGTTTGGTTCCGGTTTGATTTCGGTTTTTTAGTTCTAGAAATAGAAGATCCGTTTGGTTATTTATGAACTTCGGTTCGGTTTTAGTTTCAACTTTTTTATTCTTCAGTTTCAGATAAATATGTTAATATATATACACTATCTTCTATAAAAATTTATATAAAATAATTTTTTTGATTCTAAAAGTAAACTCGCGCTTTTAAAGCGCGGGTCAGAATCTAGTGATTTATTTAAAAGGCTCGATGAATTATCCACTCTTCTTTCACTGCTCTTATTTGACATCGCCATTTGGTCCCGGTGGTTCTATGTACAACTCACAGCAGCAACATTCCTCTATGGGAAACAACTACGAGAGCCAAATTAAGGGGTCATCAAATGCAATCTAATGACTTCGCTATCCGTATGTAAAGCTTCTTGAGAAAGTAACAGTAATAAACTACGTATTGTTTCAAATTAGTTCAAAAAAAATAAAAAAATAAACTACGTATTGTTTCTTTGGCTCATTCCTTTACTGCAGTATGCAGGGTTCTATATGTGTGTGTTTTAACCGTGGAGCTGTATGTATTGCTTTCTAACCATTGGTGGCAGTTTGGAAAGAAAAACAACAGTATTTGCTTCCTTACATTGCATCAGATTTGTCTGGTCTCACAAAGACTTGGTTGCTCATTGTTCCGGTATCATGACCTCATTGCTTTTGTTGCAGAGTGTCTATCCCTTATGGGCATTTCTAAGCTTGTCTGAAAGTCAGATTGTCATGAACTCACTTGCCGCTTTCAGAGAGTTGGTATTTTGATGTTCATTGCATCTTATTCGCTGTTTGGTCCCTTATCTTATCTTTTGAGAATTCACATGTATGTCCTGTGTTTTTTTGTGTTTGTAATATGACAAATTGTGTCTTTCTACTTTGTTTTTCCTCCTCTAATGGAGATTGAGACTTTAAGTTAATAGAATTGTTGTTTGTAAAAAAACTAAGTATTGTTGATTCAAGGATTGTACATGAAAAGGAAAACTTTGATGGGTCTCCTCTTTCTCTCAGAAGCTCTCGCGTGTACGTCATGTAATTCACGACAATTGAGCTGCCATACATAAAACTTAACGTACACCATTCTCTCAAGATGCAGAATATACACAAGCTTTAGATCGTCATTTTACACTAGCTCTCATCAGTTCTAGGCTAAACTTTAAAATAGAAAATGGGTGTATTCCCTGGATTTGGTAGCTGGATCAGTAAGAACAGTCAACAGCCTCTTAAGGTCAACTTATACCATCAATCAGAGGACCTGAATAAGTCAAATATATATATAAAAACGCATTGTTATTCTGTTTGTTGATGTAGGCCGAGGCCAAGGGAGCTGAAAATGTCGAATCTAAGTCGGCGTCAGAGAAAGACACTAATAATGCTCCTGCTAAGAAGAAGAAGAAGGTGGTGGTATATTATGATTTTAAAGAGGAGACGAGACAAGAAGGACTTTGGCATGAAGCAGAGAAGAAGCATCCATGGCATAATCCAACTCCCAAGATCAAGGTAAGAAAAAAATCACTCAAACACGATACAATACCCAAAATCTTTTTGCCTTGGTAGAATCAAGAACAAGATCCTTTCTTATATTTTTTATATCTTTGAAGGTGACAAAAAAGAAGGGTCTTTACCATATGAACATAGAATTGACCGTGGGAATGACTCCAAATAGTGTCTACTTCCAGATGACTGAACCAAAAGGCGGTCCGTTTTTCGATCATAAGAAGTGGCGCGACCTAATGGTTTTTTTTTCTGCTCATTATATGATTCGAATGTGGTATTAAATTTAGCCAATACTTGATATGTTTTTTTTTTTAATCAAGAAAAACACATCAAGAAAGGTTTTGAAGGAGAATGGTCCGAAGCGGGTCATCATGGTAGAGAAAGCTGTGGCTTATAACTTCCTTTCGCTGACGACTATATCTATCCCGATACATCTAACTATGGAAGAAAACAGAAAAGATCTTACGGTAACAAGCTTTCTCTCACAAGAATCAACAACACCTTTGTGTTTGTATTTGATGAAACCTAGCTAACTCAGCTTATATTGGACAGACAAATTATAAGAAAGAGAAAGTAATGTTGATGAAAGTGTTCATATTAGGGACAAAGGTCCCACATCGAGTATTGGAAGGGATCGTTAGTAATATATAAGATAGATGGACCACTCCACTTATCACCAATTGGTTTTAGGTTGGAAGTCCATCTAGCTTAACATGGTATCAGAGCCCGATCCGAACAATCCAACCCGACCCATTATCGATCCAGCCCAAAGTCGGCCCATCGATCCTTGCCCAAACATTCCGAGATTGATGCTCAGAGAACCATCATCTCGAGGGGGCGTATTAGGGACAAAGGTCCCACATCGGGTATTGGAAGGGATCGTTAGTAATATATAAGATAGATGGACCACTCCACTTATCACCAATTGGTTTTAGGTTGGAAGTCCATCTAGCTTAACAGTTCAAGGGCGACTATAAAGTGGAGCCTATATATGTAGATCAAAAACGGTTGTGCAAAAAGAGGTTACCAAAGAGTCGAGAAGAATATAAAAAATGTAGCGATGGCCAAGGAAGGATTGGGTCAAAATTGACAATAAACCAATACTTTGAACCATATCCTCCATTTAATATACCGCCGCTTTCTTGGTTCATCCGTGGGATCACCATCAAAACCTCCAAAAAATTGCTCAACGCGCTTCAGGAAATGACTTCTTCTTTCCGACGGGCAGGACCACCCTCAGAAGAATCCATGGAAGCGAGTGAGTTTGATTTTGTTGAAGCACATAATTTTTTCAAAATATAGAAGATTGTTAGCTGTTGTTAAAAAAAAAAGAAGATTATTAGCAAACATACAAAAACTGTTTATCGCGTATTATTGATTATTTTTATCGACCACCACAGCTGAAAATTGTTTTTTTTTAAAGTTGAAACTACTAAAAGTTATTTGTGTTTTTAACATATCATAAGAAAGATTAGATGGACTTGATTTGTTATCAATTTAAACAATAATCGTTAAAATATTTAATTACACTCGAAAGATTATGCAAGAAAATTTTTTTTAAAAAAAACTTTATTTCAGTGTTTTAAATTTAGATTTGTTTTTGTAAACAGTTGATGAGATTCGATTTGTTTCATAAAAATAAAATATTTTTCTATTATTATTGTTTAATAGTTATATAGAAATACATAAAATGACAGTTTTGAAATTGGTTTAGCCGTTTAAGCAATGTAAAATGTTAGACTACACTTACAAATATCAGGGCTACGCAATGTACCTAGGGGAAGACATGAAGAAACAAACATGGAAAGCACTAGCTTTGTTCAATGAAACACACGCAAATACGTGTTTGAAAAAAGATATTCTTATACAAAAACAAGAATACAAACATGGGGAATTTGCCAAAACTAACCTACAACTTGATTTTAACCCAAATACTAAACCCAAACTTGAATCATATGCAAATCTAACCTAAAACCCCTATGAAATTACAGCATAGTCCTTTGTGACCAAACAAAAAAACAGAAGACATTTTTACGAATATAGCCCCAGTAAGTTGTCTGAGATGTTTTCAGTCGTCTGGACGACTGAAATGTAAGTCGTCTGGACGACTGAAATGTAAGTCGTTTGGACGAGTGAATCTTAAAAATAATTTATAAATTTTGTAAAAAATATTTTGATGAGTGAAAAATTAAAATCATATAATTATAAATAGTTTTAAGTGATAAAAATTAAGATACGATAAAATTGATTTGTTTTCAACATAGATAAGTGGAAGTAGTGAATCATGATATTATTTGGTTTAGGGGTTTGGCAAACATATATTATAGTATTGTATGTATTCTTAGGGTTAGATTTTGAAAAGCTGAAATGTTTTTTTCAAAAATTAAATTTTACCTCTATGTATTTATTTTGTGTATAGTAAACACTTTTCAAATTTTATTTTATTTTATGAAGTGTTTAATTAGAGAATAAAGTTTATGGGTTATGTTTAGGGGTTAGACGACTAATATTTCAGTCGTCTGGTGAATAATTTTATCAAGACGACTGAATTCAGTCGTCCTAATATTCCCGCCTAAAATTTAAGAAAAATTTATTTTCCCGCTTAAATAATTTAAACCAGATGATTGAAATTTCAGTCGTCTTGTAAATCGTCTAGAAAGTCTTCTATTTTAGTTTTCCGCTAGAAATATTTTAGTTTCCCGCTAAAATTATTAAAGTCTCCTGGACGACTGAAATTTCAGTCGTCTGAATCGAAAATATTTAACCTAATTGGATTTTTTGTCTCTTTATATACAGAAAAATTTACATTTTCTCTCTCCTCATCTCAAATGTCTGCAACAAAAATGTAATGTTCATCTTTCTAGAACTCTCCAACCTCTCTATAATCTCTTTAAACTTATAAATACCAAACTTTATATCAATTTATTGTTTTGTCTCATGTCTTTCTCACTAATTTATCTTATTTTTGCAGGTTTTTCATCACATGGTTCTCATTTTCCACTCATTTAAAGGTAGATCTATTAATTTTATATATGTATTTTTGCATGTTTTATAAAGGTAGATTTATCTAATCTTCCACTCATTTCTCTGTTTTAAGCCATTTGAACGTTTTTGAATATGCGTTTTCAGATCTGGATTTGGATATGCAGTTTTCAGATCTGGATTTGGATATGGTTTTCAGATCTGGACGACTTAACGACTGATTTTTCAGTCGCCTAAACTATAATGCTAGACGACTTAATTGTTAGTCGTCTGGACGACTTCCGGGAAGTCGTCTGGACTTCCGGGAAGTCGTCTGGACTTCCCGGAAGTCGTCTGGACTTCCTGAAAATTTTCGATGATGTCTTCTTTCATATCAAGTGGAGTCCAAGCTTGTCTTTGTAGAGGAAGTGGTGTTTTCTTCATTTGGTAATTTTTTGTTGCATAAAGTTCTTACCTTTTTACCAAACTTTATATGAATTTTTCAGTTTTGTCTCATGTTTTTCTCACTAATCTATCTTTTTTTCAGGTTTTTAATCAGATGATTCTCATCTTCCTTTTGAATATGTACGTTGTGTGTTCTACAAAAGTATATATATCTAATTTTCCACTCATTTTCTGTGTGTTTTAAGCAATTTGAATGTTTTTTGATATGCAGGTTTTTCAGATCTGGGCTTGATATGCAGGTTTTTCAGATCGGAAAGACTTATGGGACAACTTATTTGTTAGTCGTCTAAACTATAATGTGCTGGACGACTTACTTGTTAGTCGTCTGGACGATTTACTTGTTAGTCGTCTGGACGACTTACTTGTTAGTCTTCTGGACTTCCTGGAAGTCGTCTGGACTTCCGGTAAGTCGTCTGAAAGTTGTCTGGACTTCCTGGAAGTTTTCTGAAGTTGTCTTCTTTCATATCAAGTGGAGTCCAAGATTGTCTTTGTAGATGAATGATCTATTATAGTTTTGTTTGTGGTATGTTTTGTGATTTGCATGTGTACTCCTTTAGTTGTGAATTTTTTGTAAAATCAGTAATATTGTTTCTTAAGATGTAATATATGTGCTAACAATGTGTTTACACATTTACAAATCAATGAAATAATAAACTTCAATAGCCATATGCAATAATAAATCATCACCGGTGTCAAAGCATATTACATGTTTTACAAGTTTGTGTTGAAAAACTTAGTCAAATTTAGTAAAACTAAGGGAGAAAACATATTTTGAAAACATATCTTGAAGTTACTTGCCTATCACTTGTAACATGGATAGGAGGAAGGTCTGGAGCCATCTGTTGAGTCATGTAGGTTAACTGCACTGACTCTGTGTTAATGTCCAGGTTATAATCTTCTTGAGCCATTGAAACAAGATCAGCAGGTGTCGAACCTTCACTCAAAACTAACATCCTCGCTCCTTTGAAACGATCAACCACAAAATTCCAACATCCATCTTTCAATAACTGACGCATCATCTGAAAAAGTCAAAATGAAACACATTAGCAAACAAAGAACAAAGAAAACGAAAGTTTATTAAAGATAAACGACTGAAATTTAAGTCATCCAGACGACTAAACTTTCAGTCGTCTGGTCAACGCAGAGGTTATTTTTGCAATTGACTTTGAAATCTGTTATTTCGGACGACTGAAATATCAGTCGTCTGATTTTGTTTGATTAAAAAAAAATCTCCAAAAAACACAGATGACTGAAATTTCAGTCGTCATAGGTTAATTTTGCATTTGACTTGATTTTGTTAGAAGTTTGACTTTTACAGACGACTGTAATTTTAGTCTTCTGAGAAAAAGTTGAAATATCAATATTTTATTAAAACTCGACGACTGAAATTTCAGTCGTCATAGGAGTTAATTGTGAAAAAACTTCAATATTTAATTATTTCCAGACGACTGATATTTCAGTGGACGACTGAAATTTCAGTCGTCTAGGATTTACGAGGTTTGACCAAAATCTCGGAATAAAATCCTGGATGACTGAAATTTAAGTCGTCTGGCGGACGACTGAAATATCAGTCATCAGTCATCCGGAGATAATTAAATATTGAAGTTTTTCACAATTGCAAAACTAACCTATTACGACTGAAAATTCAGTCGCCGAAGTTTTAATAAAATATTGATATTTCAATTTTTCTAAGACTGAAATTTCAGTCGTCTGAAAAGTCAAACTTCGACAAAATCGCCAAATGCAAATCTAACCTATGACGACTGAAATTTCAGTCGTCTGGATTCTTAAGAGATTTTTTTGTAACCAAAGTGAAGCAGACGACTGATATTTCAGTCGTCCCAGAAAACAAATTTCAAAGTCAAATGCAAAATAAGCTTTGATTGACGAAGACTTCGTGTAAGTCGCGCAGCCGACGACTTATATTTCAGTCGTCGACGAACGGATCTGGGAAAAAACTCGATTTCATACTTTAAATTGGTGAGATAACTTTCTTAGCACACATAAGGCTTCTCCAAGCACACAGAATCTCAAACGAAAGTAACCCACCTAGAATCGTTAGTTTCTTTGACTATATGAACCATAAAAAATGTAGAATCAAAATCTTGGGGTTTTTTTAGCTCAATGTGGAGAGAAAGTGAGAGAGATGTTGTTTTTAGTTCATAAGAATTGAGAAAGAAGAAGTATAAATCGATTTTAGGTGCATTAAGAGCTTCAAATTGGTTGTTCATGGTGGTTGGTGTATTGAAGGCAATGGCAATCTTGTAAATATTTGAAGATGGTGAGGTTGAGAAAGTAAAAATGCTATTTTCAAAAAAAAAAAATGATGGCATTTTCGTGAATAATGTGAACTTGTGGGGTGGATAGGGCAAAAAAATTTTCAAAAAAAAAGAGAGGTTAGTTTTGTGGTTAATTTTAAGTTTTGAGTCAATTTTGCAAAAAGCCCTACAAACATATGGTAATATTTATTTATTTTTTGAAATATTGCCATATTGGAGGAAACAATTGAAAGAAAAAAACACATGATTAATTTAAAAGACCCGCTAAAGAATTATCCACTCTTCTTCCACTTGCTCTAATTTGACATGACTATGCCAAACAGATGAGTGTTCGGATAACTATCCGAAGTCTAGTCAAAATATTTCAATTTTTTTCAATATTTTGGTTTAAAATTTATTTACCCAGTTAAATATTTCTTATATTTGGATCAGAGTCGAATCGGTAAACTTCGGATTCGAGTATTTTCGGTAATATCTGAACTTTGTATTAAAATCTTAAAAATATATATACAATTTTTTTATTTGAACTGTGGTCCGGTGGTTCAATGTACAACTCACAGCAGCAACATTCTTCTATGGGAAACAGCTACGAGAGCCTAATTAAGGGGTCATCAAATGATCATGTTTATTGGTGGGTTCTTACGGTGGAATTTTTAGCGGAATATAAGACTCTATCTCTTTATTTTTAACTAAACAAACTAAGAAACGGCTATTAAATAAGAGCTTTAAGAGTCGACTCTTAATTTTTTTAGTTAAAAGTTAAGAGACGGATTTTTATATTTCGCTAAAAACCCCATCCTAAAAACCCGTCAATAAACATGATTAAATAATAAAAATTAATCATAAAAGAGGAGAGAGGTTGAGAAATGAGGAGAGATGTCACGCTGGGAAGAGACGATCGTCCACTTATGAGGTATTCTCTCTTCAGTTGTTTTTTTTTCATTGGCTAATGCTTTTTTTTGTTTTAAAATTAAAAGACAAAAATA
Source organism: Brassica nigra (assembly GCA_016432835.1). Taxonomy (NCBI): domain Eukaryota; kingdom Viridiplantae; phylum Streptophyta; class Magnoliopsida; order Brassicales; family Brassicaceae; genus Brassica; species Brassica nigra. The sequence goes on along the minus strand of CM028248.1, from coordinate 51,050,002 downwards.
AGTAAGAGATGATTCTATGTATTTTCATCGCTAATGATGCCTAATGACTCTGCTATCCGTATGTAAAGCTTCTTGAGAAAGTAACGCTAATAAATTAGGTATAGCTGATTCAAGGATTGTACATGAAAAGGGAAAACTCCGATGGGCCTCCTCTTTCCTCAGAAAGCTCTCGCTTGTACGTCATGTAATTCATGAGAATTGAGCTGCCATGCATAAAACTTAACGTACAACATTCTCTCATAATGCAGAATAATACTTCAACTAACATTACAGAAACCATAATATATAAACACAAGCTTTAGATCGTCATTTACTCTTGCTCTCATCAGTTTTGGTAGGCTAAACTTTCCAACAGAAATGGGTGTTTTCCCAGGATTTGGTACCTGGATCAATCAGAACAGTCAAGAGCCTCCTAATGTCAGCTTATTTCATCAATCATATATAGGACCCGATGTAGCCAAATAAATATAACACACATTTTTATTGTTTGTTCATGTAGGCCGAGTCGGCATCAGAGAGAGACACTAATAATGCTCATGCTAAGAAGAAGAAGAAGGAGGTAGTATATTATGATTATAAAGAGGTGATCAGACAACAAGGGCTTTGGTATGAAGCAGAGAAGAAGCATCCGTGGTATGATACCCGTCCCAAGATCAAGGTAGGATAAAAATCACCAAACAAAATATACAATACCCAGATGTTTTTGCCATAGTAGAATCAAGAACAAGATCTTTATAACATCTCATATTTTTTATATCTTTGAAGGTGACAAATAAAAAGGGTCTTTACCATATGAACATAGAATTGACCGTGGGAACAGCTCCTGATACAGTCTACGAATTGATGATTGATCCAAAAGGCGGTCCGTTTTTCAATAGGGAGAAGTGGCGCGACCTAATGGTTTTCTTTGCTGATCATTATATGATTCGAATGTGGTATTCAATATAGCCAATACTTGATTTTTTTTTTTGTTATCAAGAAAAACACATCAAGAAAGGTTTTGAAGGAGAATGGTCCGAAGCGGGTCATCATGGTGGAGAAAGTTGTGGCTTATAACTTCCTTTCGCTGACGACTTTATCTATCCCGCTACATCTAACTATGGAAGAAAACAGAAAAGATCTAACGGTAAGAAGCTTTCTCTCACAAGAATCAACAACACCTTTGTGTTCGAATTGATGAAACCTAGCTAATTCAGCTTATTTACAGACAAAATATAAGAAAGGGAAAGTAATGTTGATGAAAGTGTTCAAGGGCGACTATAAAGTGGAGCCTATATATGTAGATCAAAAACGGTTGTGCAAAAAGAGGTTACCAAAGAGTCCAGAAGAATATAAACAATGTAGCGGTGGCCAAGGAAGGATTGCGTCAAAATTTACAATAAACCAATACTTCGAGCCATATCCTCCATTTAATATACCGCCGCTTTCTTGGTTCATCCGTGGGACCACCATCAAAACCTCCAAAAATCTGCTCAACGGGCTTCAGGAAATGGCTTCGATTGCACGAAACGCAAGGCCACCCTCAGAAGAAGCCTTCAAAGCGAGAGAGAAAGATATTGTTCAAGTACATAATTTTTGAAAAATATGGAACTACAGAAGATTGTCGCCAAACGTACAAAAACTTTTTATTGCGTATTAGCGATTATCTTGGTATCGACTACGGCAGCTAAAAATTGTTTTCTGAAGTTAAACTATTAAAATTTATTTGTGATTTAATTAACATATCACAAAATGAAGTGCTACGTGTCTACGTGATATACCTAAGTGATGGAGACATGAAGAAATAAACATGGAAAACACTTGCTTCGTTCAATGAGCATACGCAAATACATGTTTGAAGAAAAATATTCTTATACAATAAGAACACAAACATAAGTAGTGGTAGTATAGTATGGGAGGAAACAATTGAAAGAGCAAATACGTGATTAGTTACTAATGGGCTTTAGAAAAGTGTCTGGTCCATTTTAATTTAAAATTTAAAAGGCCCGCTACAGAATTAACCACTCTTCTTCCGCGCCTGCGCTTTCGGTGGACCATTCGGTATCGGTCCGGGTGATTTGGATTTCGGATTTTCGATATTATATTCAGAAGTATCATTCGGATTTTATTAATTATCGGATCGGGTTCGGTTCATTCCGGATTCGGTTCGGATCGGATATAACCAATGTTTAAAATCATCCAAAAAAATATTTTTTAAACCTCAAAAATTGATTTTTTTAAAAAAAATATATAAATTATTTACAAATCTAGTTAAATATTAATTAAACTATCTAAATTAGCTAAAAAGTATTCAAAATAAAACAAATTACAAAAATATTTTGAATACTCTAAAATATCTAAATCACCTTAAAATATATAAAAATATTAATATATTTAGCTAATTTTGGATATTTTCGGATTCTATTTCGGATTTTGGTTCGGTTTGAATTATAACCAAACTCCAAAGTACTAAGCTTAGAAGTCTCGTTCGGATATTTTTGTATAACAGTTCGGATTCGGTCTTGGTTTTTCCGGTTTGGATTTAGGTAGATATATACTTCAGGTTGAGGTAAAAACGTCCATGTATACGCTTGCTTTAAGTCGACGTTACCGGGTTCGGGTCGGGTGGAAGGGTCAAACAAATAACATTTGAAAACTCAGTTGAATGTGCGCGGTACACCGGGAATCACGGAAGCAGTAACATTCCCAAAAGTAACAAAGGGCCCAATACGAAGAACAAATAGAGTTTTTTTACCCTTTTTTTAATGGATTAAAGGAAGGAGGGAGGGCACAGGAGGACGTGCCAACAACTTATCATCGCATCATGTCAATTTGTTAGATTATATATTCCTTTCAAAAAATAATATTTTCATATTTCTCTCTTCTTCTTCTTCATTTTTTTTTCCGGGAAAAGAAACTGAGGGAGAGAGAGATATAGAGGTTTCTCCTTCCGTTAATGGCTCGCATTTTCTCCACCTGATATTTAAAGGTCCTGCATTTATAAACCCTAGTTTTTTTTTTTCTCTCAAGGGAGGAAAAATTAAACATCTAATCGGGGCTTATTGTGGTTTTTTAGTTTTGTATTATTTTTCATTTCTTTTGGAGGATAGATCATTATGTTCTGAGTGTTGTTTCTGCAAAAAAAATAAAAATATAAAAATAAATGTCAGACTCCGGCGGTTCCCCGACTTCTTCACCGCCGGCACCACCAGCCGATTCAGCTCCCCCGCCGGAGACTTCTCTTCCTCCACCGTCTGACTCATCACCGCCGCCACCCTCTGATCCAGAACCGTCACCTCCTCCTCCTTCAGACTCACTGCTTCCTCCGCTACCTGCAATTCTACCACCGTTAACCGCCACTCCGCCTCCAGCTTCTAACTCTCCACCGGCAGACTCAAACAACTCTCCACCGCCGCCAACATCAACTAACACCCCTTCTCCTCCGGCGAACTCAGAGACACCACCAGCTCCACCAGACGAATCCAGCAACCCACCTCCATCTCCAGACGTTCAGTCCCCTCCTCCTCCTCCACCATCATCTCCTTCAACAAACCCTGAAACTCCACCGTCGGAGTCTCCTCCGGCTACACCATCAGAACCAACCAACTCACCTCCGTCTCCACCGTCAGACCCCACCAACTCTCCCCCAATCCAACCATCACCCCCAGCTTATCCTCCACCGGCAAATCCAAACTCCCCACCAAGCTCACTCCATGCACCACCCAAACCTCACGGTGGACCCGTCGTGTCTCCATCAGTCCCTACCAAAGAAACGCCTCCAACAAACAACACTAATGGAAACAGCTACCAAGGGAAGACTGTGGTCGGCATGGCTGTCGCCGGTGTCGCCATCTTGGCCCTTATAGTCATTGTGTTCTTTGTGAGAAGAAAGAAAAAGAGAAACATTGATGCCTACGCTCACTCACAGTACTTGCCACACCCTAACTTCTCCGTCAAGTCAGGTTTAAAAACATCTCTGCTTTAATCTCTCTGTTTATCTTTATGCTTAGCTTTGATTAATTTTTCTTGAAAATGTAGATGGATTCTTATACGGACAAGACCCTAGTAAAGTCTACTCTGGTCCTGGTGGCTCAATGTACAACTCACAGCAGCAGCAATATTCCTCTATGGGGAACAGCTACGGTAGCCAAAGAGGAGGTCAACAAATGCAATCCAATGACTCTGCTATCCTCGGAACTGGCCAGACTCATTTCAGTTACGAGGAGCTTGCGGAGATAACTCAAGGCTTTGCTCGACACAACATACTCGGAGAAGGAGGGTTTGGTTGCGTCTACAAAGGCACGTTACATGATGGTAAAGTTGTTGCGGTGAAGCAGCTTAAAGCTGGTAGCGGACAAGGAGACCGTGAGTTTAAGGCAGAGGTTGAGATCATCAGCCGTGTTCACCATCGGCATTTGGTGTCTCTGGTTGGTTACTGTATTTCGGACCAACATAGATTGCTTATCTATGAGTATGTTTCTAATCAAACGTTGGAGCATCATTTGCACGGTAAATGGGTTTATTCTAAAAAGTGTTGAGCTTTATGTGTTAGACTGACTCGCTAAACACGTTTCATCTTTACAGGAAGGGGAAGGCCGGTGTTAGAGTGGTCTAAGAGAGTTCGGATCGCTATAGGATCAGCTAAAGGGTTGGCGTATCTACATGAAGACTGTAATATTCTCATCCATTTGTTGAGAAACAGAGCCTTCACAACTTTTTGATTGTGTGTTTTTGACTTTAGTACAAAACATAAGCCAGAATCACATCCTTGTTTTGTTTTACAGGTCATCCAAAAATCATTCACAGGGACATTAAGTCAGCAAACATTCTGCTGGATGATGAATATGAAGCTCAGGTAATAAAAATGCTTCCCTGTTTTTTTTTATATCCATCATATGACTTTGTAAAACTTTAGTTGATGAGACTTGTTCTTGTTTTTTCTGGTGTTTAGGTTGCTGATTTTGGACTTGCTAGACTCAACGATACAACACAAACTCATGTATCAACTAGGGTTATGGGGACCTTTGGGTAAGCATTCGTCACAAACTCTAATCCAGTGCTTAAAGAAAAGTTTGTTTTAGTGATCCTATAGTATTGTCATAAGGATCACGACTTAACATGTTATATGTTCAGGTACCTAGCACCAGAATATGCATCAAGTGGAAAACTGACTGATAGATCCGATGTTTTCTCCTTCGGGGTTGTTCTCTTAGAGCTTGTCACGGGACGGAAACCAGTTGACCAGAATCAACCTCTAGGAGAAGAGAGTTTGGTCGAATGGGTAAAAAAAAAACATTCTTCAATCACAGTAAAAGATTGGCTCGAGTTTACTCATGCAGTACTTATACATGACTTCACAGGCACGTCCGCTGCTTCTAAAAGCCATTGAGACCGGAGACTACAGCGAACTGATTGATAGACGACTCGAAAAACATTATGTGGAACATGAAGTCTTCAGAATGATTGAGACAGCCGCTGCATGTGTTAGACATTCTGGTCCAAAACGTCCACGCATGGTTCAGGTAAATCATATTTAGCAACAAATGCTTGCTTGCTCTGCACGAAACTCATTCATTTGGTAAAAATAAAGGTTGTGAGAGCATTGGACTGTGACGGAGACTCAGGAGATATTAGCAACGGAATCAAAGTTGGGCAAAGCACAACTTATAACTCAGGGCAGTACAACCAAGACATCATGAAGTTCAGGAAAATGGCGTTTGGTTCTGGTGATAGCGGAGAAACAGGGATGTACAGTGGAGATCACTCTGTCATAAGCTCCTCTGATTTTTCAGGGAATGAATCCGAGACTCGACCTTTCAATAACAGACGGTTCTGACCATACAACTGGTGAAAGTTATACATACCTTTACCTCTTTTTCTTGAGCTATGTAAAGCCATTCTTTTGATTGTATTGTTTTGAGATGCATTTCTTGGTAGGTGCCTTTAGTTTTTGTTTTGAGCCAGGAGAAATAGTGAAGAACTCTGTATTCTGATGAAAACATTCTTCCAGAAATTTGTTGATTCCTTAATTTTGCCAAGATTCTTATAGAATTTACATAGAAAATGCTGTATATATATAACACCAAGAGACTAAGAAGTTTGATAGCTTCAGCTCTAAAAATAAGTTCCATACCCATAAAAATCAAGCCAGAAAAGAGAAGAAAAAAAACACAAAAGAAGCAGTTAAGACATATAAGCATAAATAAAGTGGTTTGTTTTTGGACAAAACAAGTTCATTAGTGTCTTGGTCGGAACTCAAAGTCAGGACCTCCACGTCTGACTTCGCCTTTAGCATGATGGTCTCCATTTTCCGGTAACTTGAACCTCACTCCATGTTTAATAACCGGGGGATGAGGTGGTCCTCCTCCTCCTCTGCCTCCTTCTCTCTTGTTATCAAATCCGAATTCTATATCCTCACCCTGATCTCTTCCAGAGGGTTTCTCAATGGGCTCGTGCCGTTTCATATCCAAGCCAAACTCCAAGTCACCTCTCTCCCTTGGCTCACGGTCCACAGGCCGAATCTCACGGCTCTTCTTAGACGACCCTTTCTCATGCTTTGGTTGCTTGCTATGCTGCTGCTTAGCCGCACGGCTCTCGCGGTTGCATAGCCTCCCGAAGACACATGCCAGAACTGATAAGACAAGGATTACGGCTAGGACTATGAAGACCGTACCAAAAGAACCGCGAGAGCCAGAGGAGGAAGATGAAGAAGATTGATATGGATACTGTTTAGTGTATGCGGTTGGATACACAACAACAGGCTGCTGCATCTGTTGTACTCCTTGGTCTCCCATTTTTTTCTGCTAGGTTTTTGCTTATGTTTGGTTCTTAGAGATAAATCAAGAAGTGGTATATATAAGAAGCTGATGAAGTTGTCAGGGCTTGCTTTGAAGTTCCTTGAGTAGAGATCAAGGAAGGTTATTGTGAAGGTACTTGTGGAACAAGAAATGTGAATATGCTTCATTCCATGTGAGATAAGGGGTGATGAATTAATAGAAGCATATTGTGGTTTGAAATAAATTTACCATACCAAAAGTGATAGATAATAATAGGAATAAGACTAATTAATGGGTGTGAAACCAAAGTTTTAAATTGAGAGAACATTCTTTGTTGTTTTTCTTTCTTTTCTTTTCATAAAGAGAGACTACTAAAGAGATTCTTTTGTGATGTGTAAGTGCAAGGAGAGAGATGTACTTTGGAACAAATCTGATTTCTTTGTGAGAAGATAACGTGAGATTTTGTACAATTTCATCTTTTCAATAAAAATTCAAAAGATTATGGAGTCGGCTAAACCAAATCATTGACTGATGAATTTTTTTTTTTGGGTGAGAATTCACTATTTTGCACACAATAGTTTCAAGCTTTTACATATCTCATGTGTATGTGTAATAAAACTAACTAAAAAGGAGACTATTTTACAAAACACAAAAAAAAAACTATGAACAATGAAATAACATAAAAAATGATTATTAGCTAGAAGAAGAATAGTGTTCCAAAAAAAGCTAGAAGAAGAATAATATACCACCACATGATCACAATTCCAGACAAATAATAATTTATTAAAAACTACACGATTAATATGAATCATATGAAAATATATCTAAACTTAACTTTTGTGTGTTATGTTACTAATATCACAAACTTAATTGTGATAGCCATAAAAAATATTGAATTTATAAACATATTTTAACATGTTATTTTATGTTTTTTGATGTATAGCATTGCATTTAGAATGTTTGATTTATGTGTGTTTATTTTGTTTTTGATCATTTGAAATAAAAATGGAGACCATCATGATAAACTTATCATACCAAGTTCTAGATCCGACACATTTTTCTTATATCAAAAGTTATTATTTTGGTGTTAACAACATTTCTCATTTTAGTTCAAGAATGTTGTTATGTGATTCATATAATTTATGTGGTTTTGAATACGTTAATTTTGTCTCCTTCTTTTTTTGTTATCACATTAATTTTGTCTAAATGTGTGATTATGTAGTTATTATGTATTGTTTGTGTAGCTGGTAATTATTTTTTCAATAATATATATAAATTGAGGATTATCTTGTTCAGCCTCGTGATAAAAAGGGGTCGGATGTTGTGGGGCTCTGCTAGAGAAAATAGTTTAAAGTTATACATAACATAGGGATTAGTGTAAAGCACGCTTTTGTATTCTTTCATGGCGTTCTTTTGTATTGGTTTTTGTCTCTAAATAATTGAGTGTTTCTTCCGTTTGTGTATAATGGGGTAGGTCACCTTTTGATTTTGCTTACATCTTTATTTCCTTTCTGTTAATAAAGAAAAACATTCCTTAAATAATTCTAGCCGCTAATAGTTAATCCTTTAGCAAAAAAATAATAATAATAAAAAAAAAATCTAGCCGCAAAGTGTTTGCTTAAGAAACTATTTTCGTATACAATCTTCACAAAAATCTGGCACACAAAAACACTTGGAAATTAGATATGTAATATCATCCTCTAACAGTAACTCAAACTAAAATTTAGGTTTAGGCTCATTAGATGCGGATGCTCGAATTTCACGTAGGTGCAGCAGAAACATTCTTCAATATACTTGTAGCTCTCGCTTGTACGTCAAGAAAGAAGTCACGAGACTTTAGCTGTCTTCACTTGTTTCTTTTTCTCCTCGGTGGTACGTAAACGCAATGTAAACTCCACCTTCACTATTCTTTCAGTTTCATATGATGTTTTGTGTAAATCTGAATCTACATATATATCATCAAAAGTCCCTGAAACCATATATGTATAGTACAGCTTTTGTCCCGTTGACTTTTTTCCTCGGTAAGTCAATTCTCTCTTTGCTACCTAGGTAAATGGGTGTATTTCCTTGGTGCCTGGATCAATCAGTACACTCAACACTCAACAGCCTAGAAAGTCTGAAAATGCTAAATCCAAGCCAGTAAGAAAAGTGAAAATTCACGAGGATAGAGATGAGACAAAGGAGTAATTAAAACTATGGAGAGAAGCAGAAAAGAAAGAACAATGGCTTGATCCCTCTCCTAAGGTGAAGGTAAGCTCAAGGGTCCGATTGGTGATTTGGCTTTAAAAGTTTTAAAAGCTTTAAGATAAGTCTAAAGTCTTGAAAGTTATTATTTACCCAATCAGATTTTATTGATCTAACCGTCTCTAAAGTCTCCTTAAAACACTCAAAGCCACTTTTCTTTCTATTTGGTTACTAAACGATGAATTTTTTCTAAAGCCTACAAAACTAGATTTTTACTCAAAGTCATTAAAGTTTCTACAACGTTAAAAGCTTAAAGCCAAAAGTCATTAGCAATCACAGCCCAATTCAGCTAACAAAATTTACATTTCTGAAAACAATATTAAACATGTTCTAAAATCACATTGTTCTTATATAGATGTTTTCCATTTCTAAAATTAATACTAAACTTACATTTGTTTCTTAATATTTACTTATCCTCTAAATATTTTTTTCTTATATGTACTTCTAATAATTTATGGAGTAATACAAATACCAAATTCCTTTAGTTTTCCTCTCTTTGGTAATAGCATCACGAAATCTTACTAAACAAAAACTTGAAACCCTACCCTAACCACTAGCAAAACACAAAAGCTTAACCGCAGATAAAAACAAAACAAAATCTCTTCCAGAATCGATAACGGATATCGTTCCCCTTAGACAGCTTCTCCAACTTTCTCGTCTTCATCGTGAGCGAGATAAGTTACTCATGATTTATACATATTCTCACAGGCTTTTGTCATAACGTAGGATACAACCTTCATGCATATAAAATCTTGCGCTGAAAATCATTACCTAAAATGGATAAAAGAATCGTGAGTCTGTTTGATTTTAGTCAAAGTATGTGTATGCTTGTTTTTATGGATGGTTATTGTTTCATCTTTGAAACTGGAATCTGACCGAGTCGTACGTAATTACATTTTTGATATATTTATATTTACGGTTGAGTATATTCATAACTGATGTTCTCCAAAGTGCAATGACTCCGGTATACAATAATCTTTTTTCAAACATCCTCACCATAAGATCCTGTTAGTGACACACATGCACGACCCCACGATCTCTATTATCAACGTAGCCACGGTTCCAACTTATGAATTAAAATTCAAAAGTAAAAGGTGAAGCAGAAAGAAGTAGAGTAAATCTTCGATTACAAACTATATAAAAGGTAGTTTCTATGTTCTACGTGCAAGAGACAACCCCTTGCACAAATCAGAACAACGAGCACAAAATCAAATCCACATACCCGAAACAAAAAAGAACAGAACAATAAGAAAACCGGAAAAAAAAATCAGATAATGTTTGCCCCTGCATCCAGATTTGCCCAGCAAATTCAACTCAACCACAAATTTTCCCTCTACGCCTGCAAGAAACAAGCAACAAGAACCCAGAAGATAGAATTAAAACTTGCACAAATATAAGAAAACAAAATAAATTGCGGTTTGGGACGTTTCTACCTTCCCGGCAATGTTGTTGGACAACCAGTCAAGACCCTCGTAAAGCCCCTCGCCTGAAGTGGCACATGTGCTCTGGATGTACCTGAATAGAGTTCATAGAGAGAAATTGATCAGAGAAACGTTATAAGCAAGAGAACAAATCAACATGAAGATTGAGATGTTTCATTTTATACCAGTGACGCTGACGGAGAGAGTGGAGACCAAGCTTATCGGTGATCTCAGCTGCGTTCATGGCATTTGGAAGATCCTGTTTGTTAGCAAACACGAGCAGAACAGCATCACGCAGCTCATCCTGTATTAAACCCATTACGTGTAACAGTAAGTTAAACTTGCACTGCATGGATGAAATCAAGAAAAAAATAACAGTGGAACATACCTCATTGAGCATTCTGTGCAATTCATCTCTAGCCTCAACAACACGGTCTCTGTCATTGCTGTCCACCACAAAGATCAGACCTTGAGTGTTCTGGAAGTAGTGCCTCCACAAGGGACGAATCTGAGCATCAGGTTAAATATTATGCCATGTCAGTTTAAACGGAACAAAGGTTCATCAACAATTATACCAAGACAGGTTGCAATGCAAAAAAAAAAAAAAAAATTGTCAATCATAATACCTTGTCTTGACCCCCGACATCCCACACTGTGAAACTGATGTTCTTGTACTCCACAGTTTCCACATTGAATCCTGCTCACAGAAGTGTAGTTTAATCATCAAGACAAGGCCAGTGTAAGCAAAACATTTTTGTATGAACATGGGCTCAGCTGAAATACATACACCTATTGCTAAGATAGTCCATATCAGAAACCTCTTTTGTCGCTTTTCAACTAAGCTTTAGAGAAAGAGAATGATCATACCAATGGTGGGAATGGTGGTGACAATCTCTCCGAGCTTGAGCTTGTACAAAATGGTGGTCTTACCAGCAGCATCAAGACCAACCATCAGAATCCTCATCTCCTTCTTGGCAAATAGCCTGCTGAAAAGCTTCCCGAATGACAAACCCATCCTTCTTCACTGTATCATACCACAATACACACACAAAAAAAAAATCAGAAGCAAAGCAAAAAGCAATCAAGAACGCACTTGTTATCGCTCTAATCAAACAAACGTGCAATCAGATCCAAACAGATGCAGAAAACGTCTCAAAAACCTAATGCTCATCACGTCGTATAGATCCACGAGAATTATGAAAATAGGTGAAAAAATCGAAGATGATTTTCATAGATCCAAGCAGCGTCAGATCGAATCATCACATTTTCAACCAAAACATAATCTCACACAAAAAACTACATCAAATCAAGAGATCCAATTCTTAAGAACCACAACGAAGAATCTGCAAATTTTGTTTCGAATCGGGAATGCATATAAGTATCACAGATCCAGATCAATCGTACCTCTGCGGAAAAGCTTCGGAGATTACCTGATCGATCGAAAGAGAGATAGAGATGCGCGACGCCTCCGTTATGTTGAACGGAGAAGATCTTTATAGAGGCTAAGGACGAAAAGGTCATTTCACTATTATGTTACTTGAATTACCGGAAGTACCCTTCCGAGCCCATTTGCAGAATGTTTTTTCGTGGAGGTGGTTTGCTCGAGCTTACGCGGTTTACATGCGATGATGGGTAATGAGTGATTGGCCGTCGATCGCATCTGACCATTAATTAGCTGACACGTCATTACCAATGTTCCATTTGATGTTGACTTATATTCGTACATTTCTCCTGATTTTGATTTGGTTTAACTTTAGACTATTCTTGAACTTTTAGTTGGAAAACAGGAAAATTTAAAGCAATTTAAAAGTTTATTTTTTGTTGCATTCTTTGAGGTTAATCAAGACATTTATATGTATAGTTTATTTTCACTGTTAATAAGTATTTAAATTTCATCCTTAATACTTTTGATGTTTAAAAAACGTGTACATGACTTGTAGTTGTATGATACAAAAGGTGGACAAAATACTGTAAAGAACAATCTTAAGGTTGACTACTAAAAATAATATTCTTTTATGTATCATATGCTTCAGAAAACTATATTACACATACCATCCCTCACTACAACACTTAGAACATCACCATCATCATCAAAGCTCGTCGTGTCCAGTCTCAGCTTCCTCAGTTACCATTTCAGGCTCTGACATGTGACTCCGGTCCAAGCCCTTGTTGTCGTGTGAGTACAGACAATCAGCAGATGGATGAATCACTCCATACCCAAAACCTTCAGCTGAGTTACAATAGGCTTCGACTTGACCGTCTTTGCCTTCAAGATTCACATTGTTGAGGACAATGTGGCTGCATGGGACTGTGTCACTGCATGCAAATTTGATGGCTTTTTCGCTTTTGGTTGTCCCGGTTATGTTCCGGTACATTATCTGGCTGATTTTAACCGCCGAGGTCTACATTATACCCGCACAAAAAAAAAAAGTAAAGTTACTTTTAATCTTTGAGGTTGTACTGCTGTGATTGTAAAGATTACCTGGTTTTGACATGAAGTTGGATTGTCACAGTAGAACTGATCAATGAGTATCGGGTTAGAGACGTCTTGCATCTGAACGTTAGTGAACCGAACATCTTGAACATAGCCAGAACCTCCCTGTTTCAAGTACACAATGACAAACATAAGTTGATGCGGATAGAACCTAACAGGAGTTTAGAGGAGTAAAGACTGATCATTTGTTTCTTTTATAACCTGATATGTTTTGATTCTGAGTCCATTAGTTGTCTCTCTCAAGAACGCAGTGTCCAACACAACGTTTGTTACAATGCCTGTTGAGTTGTTATTCCCAAGACTCCCAATGCTGCACAAAAAAAATCTCAAAGAATTATGATTTTGATGTGGAACAGATGTTATCTAGTGATTTGATGATGTACCTGATTCCATGTCCAGGTCCACAATAGATCCTCTTCATCTTTATATTCGAGCTTGCATTCACAATCGAGACACAATCATCCCCTGTTTAAATTCAATCATAAAATATTATTACATCTGAAGTTGGGGGAGTTGGAGTTCGAAAATCTTTCATTTGTAGTTTAAGAAAGAAGAAAGAAAACCTGTGCCGATTTTGCAGTCTTGAAGGACAACATTGGTAGAACCAGTGATATGGATACCATCAGTGTTGGGACTATCTCCTGGAGATGAGACCATAACTTTGGAGACTCGAACGGAGCTTGACCTTGCAATAATGAAATTCATCTGCTGGCTGTTCTGGATCGTCAAGCCAGTTACTCTCACACCTGAACTAGATTCTATAGTTAGTGCCTGCATGGAAAAAAAACAAGAAGCTAGTTGAAACAAACTTAACAAGAAGCCATTAATTAAAAAAAAAACTGGTCAAGGCTATTGTTTCTTACCGTTGGTGCACTTTTGCAAGGCTGCAAGAGAGCAAGAAAGGTGTAAGTTTCTGATATAAAAGACTTTGAGACGTTTACTTATTTTGAGTTAAAGAAAGGTATAGAAGATATTTTACATTAGACTTGTTTTTCTTGCAAGACGCAGCCCACCATTTGCTGCCAGAACCATCTATAACTCCATTCCCTTGGAACACAACCCCTTTGAGCTTTGAAAACTCGAGCCAAATCCTCTGGAACTTTGGGTCCCAGCTGCTAGGCTCATCTGGTGCCACTATTGTTCCTTCGATCTGTAAAAAAAAGGTTCTGAATCAGTAAAAGACATACCATAGATCATTGCCTACTTTAAAATGTTAAACTGACCTGAATGACCAACTTTGTTTCACAAGGACCATTAAACTTTGTTGCATTTACCAAATATGTCCGTCCTTGTGGTACCAGTAACACAGATTTTGGCATACCACAGGCCTTGTTCCATGCACTCACAAATGCCTGGTTTGAGAATAACATTGCACAACAGTAGATAAGTCTTAGCAAAAAAACATGGAATTAGACCACAAGTCAAGCTTGGGAAAAATGTTTTATCGTGGAATAAGCAAAATGATCTCAAAACGCACCTGAGTATCATCAGAAACACCATCTCCAGCAGCACCAAATGTATCCACATTCACTAGATTCTTACCAGAACTTCGGCTTGTGAAAGACGGCAAGTCAAAGAGCTTTGTATCATAATCATCACCAGCATCATCTTCAGGTATGTCAAAGTTCTCAAGCTTCTCAAGGATGTCAAGATCAGTGTACACCATTTTCGCTGCAACTCCATAAGCAGTTACGATTAGTATACCAATAAGGGAAAGAATGAAGATTTTGTCCATCATATGCATCAATCAAAACACCAAGAGAAGATTCTTGTTTTAATAATATTTTGAGAGTTCTTTGCAGAGATTAATGGTTTGAGGTTGAATTTATATGAATCCTAATTAATGGGGTTTGTGGGGTTTATTGGCTTGGCTTAAAAGTACATGAAGAAAGAGGACTTGTTTGTCTACAATATCTACGCTTAAAGCACAAGTCATGTGCTTTTTCACTTCTTTGCTTTACTCCAAAACCTCTACAGCAAAAAAAAAAAACCTTAGTGCCTTAGTGGTCAACTTGTTCTTGATGTACGTTGGTCCCATGAGATCTGAAATAAGAAAAAAAAAAACAAAACGAGAAAGAAAGCCCTGAGAATCTCACAACCTTTTGTACATCAAGATGCTATTTTAAGGTCTTTAGACGTATCATGGTTCTGAAGAACGAAAAGAAGACATTCAGTAGTATATAATATGACAGAAAATAGAAGGAGGTTAATGAGTTTGTTGCACCAACCTGGCAAATAAAAGAATCTTATCCTCTTGTGTTGTCTTTGTAGAGTGTCAATCATGTGTGATGGCTTCAAAGTGAAAGAACCAAATTTCAGATGCGAACTTTGCAGTTAAGTTCGCTCTTCTTTTTTCATGAAGCTAAAGGAAATCACTGTCCTGATAGTACAGACAAGATTGTAACATCGTCATGTATGAGATTCTTTTGATCCAATTCTCTCAGTATGTCAATGCAGTCTCTTCCCCATGCAATTTCTAGCATAGCCATTGATGATCGAAGTCCAGCAGAAGATGCTAGGGTGTATCAAGCTCGTTAAACATCTTCCTAGATACTTCATACGGACCGCTGTCTGAATAAGCGTCAATTAGAGAGAACGAGAGTGCAACATTAGATGCATATCCGGATTTGATGGCACAGCAATGTAGAAGCGTGCAGCTATGCGAAGTTGCTGCTACAGAGAGTGATAGAGCCTTGAAGACAGTGTAAAGAGCGACTTTATCAATTCCAGTTCCTTCATCAATCATCAAACCAAACATCTCGATGATATCTTTAGTGATGCCACGCGAGTTACAGCACTTTAGAATTAGTCCAAGCAAACTCTCAGTGGCGTTGCATTTCCCTCACATGTCAATGAGACCAGACTGGACATGAAGACTTGAAACATGAAACCCATTACAAGAAGCCGTCTTTTACTTTTTCTTTTATGCATAATAGGGTTCAAGTAACATACAAATCCAACCTTTGACATTATGAACAAGATAACTTTATTTTTGATTACACAGAGGATCACAAAAGGCTCTTTCTTTCTTAATCATGCTTTATTACAAGACCCAGAAAGCTTCAGAGCCAAAAGCAATCGTCTTTATATCACAAGCTCTCAACCCCCACCCCTCCCAACAAAAGAAGACAATGCTTCCATAGAAGGATATACATGATACTTACATTTAACACTAGCAAGTAGTTGCAATTGCCTCCAAAAGAGAGACCACGAACTGCATCTGAGTGTCTTCATTGATTTTGGAGAACAAAGGAACGTGAACAAACAGAGATTTGTGTCCCTTTTGCTCTGCGAACCTCAGAGAATGATAATACACATAGTTGCACACAAACCGTCCAGCGTCGTCTGATTCAACCACATCAAAACCTTTGTTCTTCAGTAACTTCAAAATCGACTCTGAAGAACATGAAGTCTTTAACAACAACACCAAAAGAACAAAAAAAAACATATTAGAATGTTGCAAGAAAAGAAAAAGAAACTACTTGCAGTGAAGTGTGTGTTATACATGTATACCTCTTTTGCCTTTGTAATGCTTCCATCTTCAACAACAATAGGAATCCGCTGTGTAAAGAAACGTTAAAAAGGGAGAATGAGTTTCTGAGAGTGGTTCAGTTAGTTTCTTAGTAATGGTAGTGAATCGTTATACCTGTGGTTGCCAGCCTAATTGATCAGGACAACGGAAATGAGCTTCGTTCACTGCTTGTTTTTCAATTGCGAACTTTGTAGCTCCGCTGTTTACTCCAAGATGAAGCTAAAGAAGCACAACAGCCAAGAGCAAAAGGTATGTCTTTTAGATCTTTAAACCATCAGAAGAACACTCAAATCACAATACTTAAGCTGATAACCCCAAGGATCAGTTTTGAAGTGGAGAAAAGGAAAATAGAGTAGAAAACAGTTCACAAACAAAGAATAGGTGAATCAATCAATTAACAGAGTCTCTCTCACCCAAACAACAGTTCCACTGATGTTCTTATCTCCAGAGACAACAGCAACACTAGACGCCAAAACCTCATAAAGCTGAGACTTTGCACCTTCCCCTGCAGTCTCGAGAACAGTGCAGCTACCAAGACTCAACCCAGAAGGCAACCCTCGTTTCTCCACGTACGATCTCAGATTATTGGCTATTTTCTCAGTAGGATTTTCCGAAACCCCAAGAAATTTCTTGAAACCAGTCACGTGAATCGTAATTGCTTTTGGTCCTTCAGAACCCATCTTCTCCAACCTTCACAACAAGCGATCAAAGACATATACAAAATCAATTGAACATATGCATACCAAACAAGCAGACAAAAATCAAACCCTCCGATCGATCGTGAATATAAAAAAGGAACAAAAGAGTTGACCCAGTTCGTGATATATTTGATTAAAGATTGAATCTTTGTACCTGAATCTCTCGAAACGTTTTGTCTTTTTTTACTTCTGGGGGTTGTGGAAAGACGTAACGAAACTGGGTTTTGTGTTTTTTCTTAGCAAAAATAAAAAACTGGGTTTTGTGTTTCTTTCTTCTGACGAATAATGTGAGAGGGTTGAGTTTTGTCGCGGTGGACTTTTTGATTTTATGAATTTATTATCTACGAGAATGCCACTAGCGTCGTGGAATGAAACGCCTCCGACAACGTCCGAGGTGGTCGTTATCCAATCAGTGATAATGGAAGGATGATGACGTGGCGTGGTTTTATTGGGACAAGTTAAAGAAGATTAAATCGAAAGAAGTTACCAATGGGAATGGTATGTACGAAATTGCACCCGCGGGAAACGTGCAAACATGGCCCAATTTTTGAAAAAACTTTATACCAAGGCCCAATTGATAACGGAACTATTGACGGTAGAAATTTTGGATTTAAAAATTGTGATTAGTATTTTAAAAATTTGTAAAAAATTATGATTGGTACTAAAATAACATTTATGGTAAATTCACTTATTTAAGTTAGAAATACATAATTTCGTAAATAAAACGATGCTAGCCCGCTAATTCTAGTACATTTTTCACATGAAAATTGACTTTCTTTGTTCCATGATATTCATGTTTATATCAAATGTAAATTTTGTAAACTCTGTTTTTGTTTTTACATCGTAGCATCGTACAAAAGCATTAAGCGAAGTCAACAAGTCTCTTGATAGTGATAGCTTATAACAAAAATTCTTACTAGCTAGTGTTTCATGCAGATCCAACTTGTCCTCAAGTTGAATAACGATAGACTCGTAGCTTCCCTGTCATCTTCAGTTCCTGCAGTTAGCTCCACGCACTTCTTTCTAGTTGCAGTTGCAGACGCCAATCTAATGCCTAGACCGGTCTTTTGCTTTACGTTTCCCAGCAACCTTGTAATAAGCTTCAGGGTTGTTCCCAATTAAGAGAGATAATCTCAAGTTCTCTACTTCCATCAGTAGTTTTCCACGATCAGACACCACTACCCTAAGACCTTTCACCACTGTATCAACCGCATAATGCTTGAGCTTCAAGTCCAAAAGAAGACCTGGGTCCCATACATACATCTTAAGGTCAAGAGAGCAAGTGGTAACCTCCAACACCAGGTTCCACACATCAGGGTCAGCTTGTTTCAACTCTTTAGTATCAAGTTGATGTCGTATACGCTTTTGCTTCGCTTGATCTCCAAGCTTGTGTGGTGTGAGATGATTCTGAAGCATTCCTCTGCTATGGCAGGACTGGATGAAATCGCCTTGTGTTGTATAATTAGCCAGTTTCATCACACCATCGTGGCACCTGTTAAGCGTGAGCTTATTTGAGTAATTAGCTAGTCCTTTAGCCCGAGCTCTGTGGAACCAATGCCATACCACAAACCCTTTTCAGATACAGGAACTGTTTTACACCAGAACCAATAGCATTCCGAGAATTCGCTAAGTAGTAGAGAGAAAGCTTAACCTAGCGTTTGGAGCTTAACCTAGCGTTTTGACTAGTGTTGAGTAGAAGAAAGTGGTACACTTGGAGGACGTGAAAACTCGGTTCGTATCAGATTAAGATTTTTAACCATCATTGCCTATAAAATAAAGTGTAACTTCGAAAGATATGAAGTTTTTTATATATCTGAGAATATGTAGCCTATGCCTATCTTAGCAAACAAGTGATCAGATTCGGATCAACAGCAAAATTAAGACATTGGTGGTGAAAAAATAATATTGTCAGAATCAAATGTGGAAAAAATAAATCAATACAACAGTTTACTTTGCCTCCAAAAAAACTTTCACTAGAGATACTATAAAGACATAATGCAACTACTGAAAAAAAAAAAAAAAAAAAAAAACTACTGAATAACACAAAAATCTGGTTAAGAAGTTCAAGCCTCAGCAAAAACAAAAAACAAAAAAAGGTGCACAAAAAAAAGGTTCAAACCTCGGTAAAACAAAGCCATCTCAAAACAACTTCGGAATAAAAATGAAAATTATAAGTTTAAGTTTCAAAACAATTTAAAAATAATACTGTTAAATTCGGGTCTAATATGGGCTTCCAACTTAAAAACAATTGACAATTAGTGGATTGGTCCTAACCTTTTATATATTAGTTAATGTCCCTTAAAATTTCCGAGGTAGGATATAATATCCCTAATACCCCTCTTCGAGATGATGGCTCTTATCGGCCAAAAATCTCAGAACTTTTTAAGACAGTTATACTCGGTCGAGCGAGTTAATTACGACCTTTATATCCGGTCGGGTATTTAGGATCTGATACCATGTTAGATTCGGGTTTATTATGGGCTTTTCAACTTAAAACCAATTGGTGATTAGTGGATTGGTTCTAACCCTTTATATATTAGTTAATGTTTGCATATATATTCCTAATATCCCTCCTCGAGATGATGGTTCTTATCGGCCAGAAATCTCGGAATTTTAAGACAGTTATACTCGGTCGAGCGAGTCAATTAACTACGACCTTTATACCCGGTCTGGAAGGTAATATTAATTAGGGGCTTAGGGTATTTTAGGATCTTTTGCTCTGATACCATGTTAGATTCGGGATTAATATGAGCTTCCAACTTAAAACCAATTGGCAATTAGTGGATTAGCACTAATTTTTTATATATTAGTTAATGTCCCTTATAATTCCCGATGTGGGATATAATATCCTAATAAATATAAATAAAGATGCAAAAACATAATACTAATGATAAGCAACACTCTTCATCAGGCTACTTGAAGACATAAGTGGTTCCACACTTCCCACAGTAATGCCTATCGAAATGACCAGCCATGAAAGTTCCAGGACCACAACTAACTGAAGGACACTCTTTCTTCAGCCTCTGAACCTTCCCTGTTCCATCGACCTTGTAAAACTGCAAAACCGCGAGCTTCACCTTCTTGTGCTTGTGCTTGATCTTATAACGCTTATTGTTGGATGATTCAACCTCTATAATTATCGTCTTCCCCGTTAGGGTTTTCACAAAGATCTGCATGTTCTCTTTTTTTGCTCGGAGAACGACGGAGAGAAGTTAAGCAATAGCTTTTATGCCAAGAGAAGCGTTTAGGGTACGATCTTACACTATTCTCAGACTAATGGGCACTAGGCCCATATTAAGTTATAAACTCGTAACCACTGTCGTTTCAAATACTGAAATATTTTATCTTCAGTGTTTATATTTTTTACTTTTCTTAAACTAATGGCTTTAAACCTATATTAAATTGAAAAGACTAAAACGATGTCAGCATGTGGAAGTGGATGTAATGGAAAATCGCATGAATATTAACTATTCGTAATAGCTTATATTAACTAAATATTAATGATTTAGATGGATTATGATTGAATATAATTAAATATTAATAAAAATTTTAAAAACTGACACATCACCACGTTAAAAGGTCAATACTCCCTCCGTTTCAAAATATTACTCCATATGTTCTATAATATAAGATGTTTTGATTGAATGAACAAGAATTAAAAAACTTGCTTTTTAGAAAATAATAGAATAAAATAATATAAATTAACCAATCACAAATAATGTAGTAAACTGTTATTGGTTAACCAATTTTCAATAAAGCCAAAGTACCTTAAAAGTATCAAAACATCATATATTTTGAAACATCAAAGTTTCTCGAAAACATCTTATACTCCCTCCGTTTTTTAATATAAGTCGTTTTAGAGGAATTTTTTTGTTCCAAATTATATGACGTTTTCGGTTTTCTATGTAAAATTTATTAACAATTAATGTAGTATGATCAATCATAGTATATCTTCTATTTTTTCATTGGTTGATTTGTGGTTAGGTAAATAATTAATGATATTTTTGTTTAGAAAATATAAGAAATTAATGTTTTTCTTAATCTATGTGCATAGTCTCAAAACGACTTATATTAAGAAACGGATGGAATACATGTTTTGAGTTTTTTACATTTTTTAATAAAACACATTAAATCTTCGTATTAAATGTATAGTTTTTTGTGATTTCTTTTTTCTCATAACTTTCAACCAATCAAAATTTAATAAATACACTTAATTCTCTTGAAATTTACAGTTTATCAATATTACCTATTAAAATTGCATTGAAAAAGTAAAAAAGTACATTTTTTAAACAAATATTTTTCTGAGACATGGATTAATTTGAAATGGAAGGAGTATGTTATATTTTTGACTTGATAAACAAGTAAGCCACATTGGAGGTTTTTAGTGATACTAAAACCAACTTGAACGTCTAGTATACTAGTTAAATAAATTTAGTATTTAAAGTGTAAGTAAATGTTACTTTAAAGTTTTTTATGCGATTTTCTCAATCTTTTAAATATGTTTTTTAGTAGTGGTTTCTTCGGAACTAAGTACATGCAATATATACAATCATGATGAACAATTTCACTGACAAGAATTCTACAGTGTAATCTTTGATTTGTTTTATAATAATATATATTTTTATTACATCTGATAACTAACTACCTGCAGTATATGCAAGTATAATGAATAACTTCACAGACATGGATTCTATGGTGTAATCCTTTCTGTAACAATTGGATTGATAGATAGTTATGCATGTACGATCACAGTGAACGGTTTTGCATGCATTCTGAAAATTTTCAATAAACTTGAATAAATTGTTTCCTCTGAAAAGTGTCAAAAATGATAGTCGAATCTTTCACAAGATAATGAATGAACTATGATGCGTACACATGTTTATCATGTTACTAGATTAATTATGTAACACTCAACAGTGAAGAGTGACAGAGCCAAAGGAGATACACAATCCGATTTAAATTAGATACGAAATCATTATAGTCCTCCTCGGTTCCTCTAAAGTTAATTAATAGATTCTTTTTTTTGTCATCCATTAATTAATTGATTCTTGTTTCTAGAAAAGAGGGTCATGTTCAGTTGAATGTTTTGATGCTACACTTTTTTCTTGAATTTAGTCTTCAATTAAAACACATTTTCATTCAGATAAGAAAAAGAATGATATCTTTGTCGAAAATGGAAAATGGAATATTTTCTGCTTTTAATCCTTCGCTTTTGACATGATAACAAAGTTGGTTAATTAAGAAATGACTAAATTCCGACCCGTCCTTATAAAGAGCAGGTATATTTGTTGTTTTAGATTATTTTTTGAAATTTAATTTTTATATTTGTGCTTTTCTGCGTAATCATATTTGTGTTGTTTCTTGTAATCCTATTTGTGTATAAATCATAACAAAAATGTATTTTATAAAATGATAACATTTTAAAAATTGACCCGACATACACTCGTTTTTTCATAATCATATGGTCGTTTATCCGTTTCTTCGTAATCATGTGTCCGTATATCCGTTTCTTTGTAATATTTTTTTGTAATTTTTTCTTATATGTTAAAGAAATTTAATTTATATGTTAAATTTATGTTCATGACATATATTAATTGTTGTTTTAAAATAGGCTGAAAATATTTTTATACACACTATATTCATATTTTTAAATTTCTATTTGTAATTTAAATAAGAAATAATTAATTATAAGTGCTGCGGCATTTATTATAGTCAGGTCATAGTAATATATATATATATATATATTTAATTAATTAATGTTAAATTCAATGATTATGCAACATTTTCGGTAACAATTTCATAAATTATTTGAAGCATTTGATAGGTCATTATTATACAGGTTTAGATTTATCTCTCATGAATTAAATTAAAAGAAATACAGAGTTCAGATCATGACGTAAAAATGTTGCATTTGAACGCTAGAGTTGATACTCTAAAGTAACATTTTTACGTCATGATCTGAACTCTGTAATTCTTTTAATTTAATTCATGAGAGATAAATCTAAACCTGTATAATAATGACCTATCAAATGCTTCAAATAATTTATGAAATTGTTACCGAAAGTTTTTAAAACAAAAAAAAGAGATGTATCTTATCATATAAATCTAAATCGTAGATGTTAGTTAATATATGTAGTTGAGAAAACCTGGGTCCCACCACTATTAGAATTGTTATGAAAAATAAAAGGAATACGGTTATACAGTAATACTCAGTTCCTCTAGAGGGTGATTGGTTGCGTTTTATCTCCCTAATTTAGCTTTATTTATTTTTAAAGCACTAAATTTAACAATTATGTTGTAGCTTTATTTTTGTTAGTCAAAGCCTACAACATATTTTTATTAACTTGTACCAATAATGCTTTAGCTTTATTTTTAAAGCTACAGCAAAAAAATTAAAGCAAAATTTATTCTTATGTATTTTAGGTAAAACACCATATCTTTGTTTTATAGGTTGTAAAAACTGTAAAATAAAATAAAACTATCTATAATATCCAATTAATTAGATAATCATAATTAAAATATCTATAAATATTTTAATTTAGTTATGGGTTTTTCAAAATTATTTAAATATTTTAAATAACATAAAATATTATTTACATATCTCACTTTAAATAACAATATAAATTATAAAAAATAATTATTTTATATATACATCACATATATTATTTTAAAATATCTACAGCATATAATTTACAGCTACAACAAATTTAGCTACAGAAAAAGTCTCTGCAATAAAATCTACAGTTTCAATTTTACAGCTACAGCCAACTTACCTACAGCTAAACTTTTACAGCAAATTTGTACAGCCACCGTCGAACCAATCATCACCGAAATTATATTTTTACATTTGGGCATGTCGTTGTTTTAATAGAATATATTAAAAAGAAACGAAGCATTGTAATTATATGGACCTTTCCAGCCCATCTATCTTTGGCACTATTAAACACCAATAAGAATCTAAAAAAAATATTTACACAAGGTCATGAGGTATCCAATTATATATACTGCTATAACGGGTGGTGAGACGACGATTAAAAATAATAAGAATGAAAAAGAAAAAAACGAGAAAGAACAAAAGAATAAAAAGTAAGAGAAATATATGTTACTTTCAATTTGATAAAGAATATTTTTGTTTTATAATTCTATATAAATATATGAAGGAATATGAATTATGTATTAACTTTCTATAAATAATATAATTTTAGTAAATGAAAAAGTATTAACTATTTTTATTCATTCTTTGGCTGCTATTTAGAGTCATTGTATACTAATTATGAATTTTCGTGATAAGTCAAAAATTGAACGCTCAATCGCCACTTTGTTAGGGAATTGACTTGAGGGATGATGAGATCAAAAGAGATTCTAAAAGGATGTGTTTAACTAGGAATTTAAAGTGATTTGGATTAAAATGTTAAATTCATTGTTATTTAAATGTAAGTTTTTTAAAAAAAAAATACTGTAAAATCTAGTATTATTAAATTTATCATTTAATAAAACATTCGGAAATCCACTGTTATTAAAAAAATTATAATGAGAATGTTTTACATGTTTCTAGAGTGTTTGAAAAAAATTATCATAAAAATTAAAATATAAATCTTATAGTTTTTTTGATCAAACCAACTTATTTTTAATTTAGAAGAGTTCAAACTCCATTAGAATAGAATACAAAAAAAAAACTACAAAGAGCTAACAACAATGAAAAACTGATAAAATAGAGGATATAGTTGTTATAAATCACAGCAAGAAACCATAAAATTGCATAACAATTTCATAAACTTCTTGTATACTTGCATCTAATGGATCACATCTCTGCACTAACAACGGAGAAGAGCATTATTTTGGAAGAAGATCCTTGCAATACCAACAACGCTTGAGCTTTCAATTCACTTCATACAAGAGGAAATGTTGAGAAAAGAAATTACTCCAAACAGGAGACAACCTAGAAGTCAATATCCATCAACACCATATTCACTAAGTGAAATATGCCAATGCATTTCTCTTCCAACCTAGATAGCTTCCAACTGCCACCAGGAAGTAAACAATAAAATCATAGCACCAAAAGCTAAACCAGATACAACAAAAAAACAGCATACTGCAGTACGAAATAGCACTGAGGCGATATAGATGCCACTAAGAGGCATAAGGGTATAACTGAAAGGAAAATCTATCCATCAGTACATCATTAATTGAAACCAGAGACCACATGTCTAGTGTCTTCCACACAACTTCATTCAACGGAATGAAGGTAGAGTAATAAGCAAAGGTGGACCAGAAAACCCGTATGAGAAGGCTAAAGAGGAAGGTCAAGATAATATCTGAGAAAAGATCAGTCTGCGCCTCGAAAATAAGACATGTATATCACAGGAAATAAACGCCCATAGGTTAAAAGAGTGTCACCAGCAGACACAAGATGAGCACCACCACTATTGACCTTTGTCACCATTATTGTACAAACAAGCATCAAAAAAAAAATTTAGGTAAACTCTTGAAGATAGGGCTTGGCAGAGGTGTTGGGGATCTGAAGAGGTGCAAGGAGATAGACAACGTCTAGAGGGTCTGGAGGTTACGGTGCAGTGATGGGAGAGAGATCATCAAATAAAGAAGACTCATACGACGGTGGATCTAGAGGAGAAGAAGTCACCATCAAGGCCATAGAGGAGGAGCAGAGCTTCTTCAAGAGGAGGTTGGAGGAGCGACGGAGTTAGAGGATGATTAATGAAAGGTTCTTAGGATGGGATTCTTAGTGGAATATAAGAAACCGTCTCTTAACTTTTAACTAAAAAAACTAAGAACCGGTTCTTAAATCTCTTATTTAAGAACATGTTCTTAGTTTTTTTAGTTAAAAGTTAAGAAATGGTTTCTTATATTCCGCTAAGAAACTCATCCTAAGAATTCCCCATTAATCATATGCTCTTAGGACTGAAGAAATCTATCCGAAACAGCGCATCTGAAGATGCGAATCTAAGAGAAAATTTTTAAAGTGACCTCACTTTCCTCAAAAGATACTAGCATTTAAATCTTATAGTTTTAGATGTTAATCTAGAAAATTTTAACGAGAATCACACGAAATTCTCGAATTCACTTATAATTATTTAAAAATTCATCAAAAATCAAATTACTTCGAATTATAGATTTAATATACGCCCTAATAAGTTACAGTTCGGAAGATATTTAACTAGTTTCCATTAAGGCATCTACATTAAGGCACTTACGCATTTAGTTTTGAGATTGACTTATATACTTATATTTATTTGTATATCAATTATACATCTACCAGCCCTTTTTGTTAAATAAATGATGAACTATGAGAAAAACCTAACTTTTATTCCAAGAATATAAAATAATATTTGACTTTACGTACCAGGAAGGTCGCAAAGCACGATAACAGTTAGACCACGTTTAAAAGGAAAATATTAGACAACTCACGCAAAAGTCCAAGTAAAACAGAAATCAAATATTTTTTGTGTGTGAAAACACTAGCAAAATACAGATCTATTATGTAGTATTAAATGTGTTTAACAGACTGACTTAAATAGCCAATAAAGCATATTAAAATAGAAATGGAATTTAGAGTAAAGTGAAAAATGCTATAAATAAAAAAATCTTCTTTGTTGACCAAAAAAAAAAATCTTCTTTGTTTAGCAAAAAAAAAAAGAAAAATGCTATAAATAAAACATTATTCATTTTCCCCAAGCAGAAAACTACGCGTCCTCTAAAAAACATGATCATAACTTTATATAACTATGAAAATTTAATTAATTTGAGTGTATATAACAAAACAATTTTTGTGTAGAAACAAAAAAAAAAACTAGCTCTAGTTTTTTTATATGTATCGCAAAATCGTTATCCAAATTAATATGATTATATCTTTTATTATATGTTCAATTTCTTTTTAATATTTCAGGATATGTTCCCTTATGTAACCGAGTTGGCTCAGGCCCATATGAAATACGGAAGGGTCGTTCTCTTCTATCCTTCTTTTGTTTCTTTTATCTTTGTTTATTTTGGTAAGAGCAAGTATACAGAGGAAAAAAACATGAATTGAAGGACCACAATGAAACAAGTAACTTGAAAGAATGGCCCAGAGACAACTTTTCCGGTTTCTGGTGGATCGAAACCTTAATTAGTTAACTTTAGAGACATTTTAAGAGATTAGGAAACAAAATTAAAGACAAAGTTTGTACATCGTTTGTTGGACCACAGACACAAAACTAAGGACCACTTCCAACAAAAGAGAATATTAACTCAACAACCAATTAACGCTTTGCTGCATCATATGATATGATGACGATGATGTTTCTCTTCTTTCTGTATCAAATGCATCCCCACAACATCACCAGATTTTGGGTTTATACTTTAATACACAAACACGCACGTGAGAGTTTCATCTGAAACTAAATGAGACCTAATGGAATAGTTTTTTTTTGTTGGTGATATACAACATAAGAAAACTCGGTTATTAGAGTAATAGTAGTGATTTGGATGTAAGTGAAAGCCAATTCTGACTCAAAATATGGGACGCATATATTCTCCGACCGCAGTGGACATAACAGTGCTGCCGATGGATTATTATATAATGAAAAGCACCTTTGAGCGTTTGTTACATTATTTTAGAAAGAAGATTTCCGGTTGTTCAAAAGAAAAAATGAAGATTTTGTGTCCTCGTTTGTTTATAAATGATCTAGATTTAGACCGGATCTCTACCACACATATTTCACAAAACTTGATATCTTGAAGAGTGTTACCTTTAGACTCTTACAAGTGGTTGATCAATCTAACTCTAATTAAAAAAATTTACTAATTATTATTTTCTGATGAAATTTCGTAGATACTAAAACCTTAATATCGAATAACATTAGTTTGTAACTTTATCTATACCTTGTTAATAGCTTGATAACTTCATAATAATCTAAACTAGATATGTATTGATCTTTTGCATCTTAGATGGTAGTTGCAGATCTTGTGTGTGTGTGTTATGGTATATACAAAAAAAAGGAGAGTAAATTTCACGCTTACCAGATAGACTAGAATGAATAAATGGAAATTTTAATCCAATGTAAAATTTATTCGATCAAAACCTTTGTATATCAAGTGCAACTGTTTTTTTTGTGTAAAGAGATCAAAAATATACTCTGAAAGAGCTATGGAAAAATATTTCCCTCATGGTAATCCCAAACCAAGTGATCCAATGGTTCACATATAAAAATATGGTTCGTGCAATTATTTTTTTTATATTCCCCCATGTAATAGAAACAATTTATTTTTCCAGCTAATAAAATAACAATGAGAATGTATAGAGATTATTTGTCAGACTCCGTCAGCGTAGGACATTTGGATTGTTGATGTTTTATATTTGGTTGAAAATGTAAATGAATTAAATATAAAACAAAATCTGGTTTACGTCCATCAAGAGGTGATGGTGCATATAAAAGTCTTTGATTAGCAACATCAAAGACCGAAATATTAGGTATTCTAGACTTCGAGTTATTCAGTTTTTAATCCAGACGTTTCAGGTGCATCGTAGTCCACAGATATGGTAGGGTTAGTATTTTGTTCACTTCCTAGCACGTATGTTCACATTTAACTTTGTCGAATACTTTATTTTATTTTTTCTTGCATAAATTGATAAACGAGATTAATAATATGTTATGCTCAATCATGCTCAAATTCTTTCAAATAAACTCGCAAATCTCTTTATATAATAAAAAAATTCTTTACTATAGAAAAAATTATTTGCTTTACCAAAACATCGATCCTACGAACACTGATTCCAAATGTTTATACACTAGAACTACAAATGATCCTTATTATTAGCTAGGAATGGGCATATACACTTCCCACATTGATGGAATCGTATCAATCATTTATCTTAGATACCTAACTCGAATCATATCAATTATTTGTTCTGCATCATATTCAGGTGATCATATTCCATATGAAGATATCCAGAGTTATTTTACCAAAGAAAAAGAAGATATCCACAGTTTTTAAATTATGCATGGAGCATTCACATATAAATCTAAACATATGCAATAAGTCATATACTAATTTGGCCCGAAAAATCGGGAAATGAATTAGATAACGGAAAATTCATATGGACTATTCTTTGCTCTGAAATAACTGAAAGTTTCGGCCTAAGAGCAGTTCTATTAATAGGATGAGGCGGATATGTGAGGTAAGTATCTGACAGAAAACAAATTAAAAGTAAATGGGAAGAGAGAGGGTGATGCCATTTCGATGTAGAGAAGTGACTTGAACACTTTCACATACTTACTTTATTTACACACGGTAGCCTCTCTTTTTTTGTAATTTTTTTTAACCTGGTTGAATCCAGGGGAATCGCAAGCCCGCGGATGGACTCCTTCTCCAAAGCATTCAAATGGGTCCTAAAGCATTGACCCATATCCGCGTTAGGTGAACGGAAAAATGTGACTTAGTTTCGCATAGCAAGAAGATCGAACCCGAAACGTGTTAGCATCCCAGGTCCATCCACTGCCACTTAACCACAAGGCCTATTCTGGTAGCCTCTTATTTGTTTAATTTATTATAAAAAGAAATTTTAATTATTTATTCAAAAATTTACTAAATAACAATATAAAAACAAGATGAGAATCCTTAAATGAATCTAACCAATAAGCCTGAAAAATATATATGAAAAGAGATAATATTAATAAATATCCAATTATAAGAATGACAGCTTAAAATACCAACACAATAACCTCAGTTATCCCGTTATTTGATTTTAAACATTTGTATTCTCGGCTATATCCTATATATAAGCCTATAATTATTGCTATTTTAGGATCAGATATAACTAAGACCATGATTAACCCTAATCTTTTAACTGGGGTTTTTAGCTTTATTAAGAGACGGTTCTTAGTTTTTCTTAGTTAAAATTTAAGAAAAACTAAGAACCGTCTCTTAAATAAGAGATATAAAAGACGTTTTTAGTCGAAAAGTGTAAAAAAAATGTTAAATCATAAGTTAAGAACAACGGCTAAGAGACAGGAGTTAATCATGTTCTGACAATTCAGATCTGATGTATGGTTCACGGTTATGAATGAATATATGGAGCTAGACTTAGTAATCCAAAACATTAATCAATTTGGGTGAGAATCAACGGTCGAGATCCAAGAGAGTGGTATGGAGGCACCAAAGCAATGCTTGTTTTTTACATGGATTTATAGGAAACCGTAGCTTTGTGTCAGATAACTTTCGAACAAACCTGGCCCGGAAATGCATGGGTCAATCAAATGTCCATCAAAGAGAAGACACTTTAGCACATCTTATATTTTTGTAAAAATAAATAAGCACACACCATAAACTGTAACCTGTAATCGGACATGATTTTAAAATTCTACTATTTAATTTTTGTCTTGATGGTTACATTATTTATGTAAAATATAGAAATATCGAAGTCATAAAATATGGGTTTTATGTAACTAGTTCATGAATTATATGATTTGGAAACATTAACAAGTCACTTAACATGGTTTAAGAACCAGATTTTGTGGATTTTCCTTAAGTATTCAGAAAAGCACAAACCGGTTAAAATCGACAAGTATATATCGTTAATAAATTAATAGCAAAATATATCAACCGACGTTCTAATATTTTTGAGAAGTTATGTACTAATATTTTGCTTAAGCTGTTCTACAGATGTTAGAAAAATATATACTTGATGATCTGTTTTGCTAAGACAATAGTATACTGGCTGACACGGATACAAAATAAGTTCAGCACGTTAGCTGCATGTATAGACAGCAGTAGGTATAGACAAATTTAAAAATAAAGCCATGTATGTATATATATATCTCGGGTTGCATTATTTGGTGATAAATTATTGCAATTATATGGATAGGTAGGGAGATAGGTACAGAAATATGTGAAGAATCTATCAAATCACAAAGCCTATGGATACTAATGGGAAGTTAGTAGAAGAAACCTAGCTATGCGAGCAACCAATCATAAGAACTCTACGAAAACATTGCATGTAGTTCTGAGATCAAACTCAACAAACAGCATTAAGTGGCCCATTGCATGAATATTTGAACATTTTGAATGGTGACCAATTGTGTACATATTAGTAAAATCCCTATTTACGTTCCTTGTAGCAATGTATCTTATACTTTATTCTGGATCAATCAAACTATGTTTCGTAAACTGCATATAAGTAATCAAATCTTATATTAAAAATCAATCCATATGCAATATTTTTATTAGCATTTAGGATATTTTCCGCCCCTGCACTCATTTATAATAACGTTTCCATCAGAAACCAAAACACTTTAATATGTCAGCATATGTTTTTATCTAGATTACGTAGAATCAAAAGTAGGTATGTAGAAGCGATTTAACTTTGTTAAAGATAGTTTTCACTCGCCCATTTTTTATTGATTATACGCTTAACGCACACTGACTTTCTAAGTTTAGAATTCTTTCTTTTCTTTTCTATGAACTCGTCCTAAGAAACTTTTATAGGCATTATAACTTTCCCTCCTGGAACTTTGGTCTGTAAGGTGGATGCAGCATGGGATGCGAACACTGGAGCATGTGGTATTGGGGGAATTTTCACTGGTAGTAACACCCGGCGCTTTCCGAATCTTTGTGAAACTAGCGCTCATGTCTCATCAGCTCTCATGGCCGAAGCCATTGCTGTCCGTCTCGCGGTAGCCACTGCCGTTTATTCAAACGTCCGATCCCTTGCAGTTCTCTCTGATTCTCTATCTCTCATCAAGCTTTTGAAGAGCGGTGGTTCTCAGCCTGAACTTTTCGGTATCATGTTTGATATCTATCATTACTTGTCTCTCTTTGATGTTATTTCCTTTCATTTCATTTCTCGAAACTTTAATGGGGAAGCTGACGCTGTGGCAAAGTCAGCTATCTCTATGGTTGTAAGCAACTCCCGTGAGGGAGAGTAAACTCATTTGAAGTTAATGCATGTTAGTTTGATAAAAAAAAAGGCATTATAACTTTAATAAGATCCGAGGGAAGAACTCATGATGATTAAAACATCTAAGAAACATCCTTATTTCACAAAACTAATTTTAATTAGAAAGGAAAAGAGGCTGTTTAGCTTATTATTTTATTTCAATAGTTCACAGTTACCTTTAAGGTGAAAATGACTCTCGTCTTTAAAAGAGAGGAGAAAAAAAAGTAAACAAATTCTATATCAAAAGTAGTATAATTGAAGATGCCACCATCCTAATAAAAAGTATAAGATAGACTTCTAAAGCTGTCGACAAAACTAAAAGAATTTTTCCAGTAAATATATTATAGATGCTCTTCTGTTCTCTTTTTGTCTAAGTGCTGTTTTTCTTTCTTGATGCACAACCATAAAAATTACCAATTTATCTAGTTTTAAAAAGTTAAAATAAAAGAAAAAGTGTAATAACCTTTTTTCCTAAAACATTATTTTATAAGCTGTAGAGAAAAAAATACTGGTGTAAGAATATTTTTTCCTTTTTATTATTTTTCATTTCATTCTCACAATTACATTAGATACAGTTATAAAATTTCTATTAACAAAATTTCACAGTAAATTTTTTTACAGCTACAACATAACTAATTCCTCTATTATCTATTAAAATTACGAACACTTTCTAACTTAAAGAATTAATAAATAAAAATCAGAAAATTTTAACCCCTAAAAGATCAGTAAAGTTTACAAACTGCCTTCGTCTATTTTCGATAAATAAATTCGTTCATTTTCACTAACTAATCATCATGTATATCAATATCATCAATGTTGGCATAACCATTTACCACATTCAGTATAAACATAATGTACAGATCTAGCAACATAACCTAAAAGATATAATCTGCTAAGAGCGCTGATTTTACAGCTCCTACTCTTAGACCCTAGTTTATTTTATTCGTCGTTTATCCACAAACTTACTTTACTCATAAATTAACTATTTTAGAACAAAAAGAAGAACAAGTTTCCGTTGGGTCTTGCACTCTTACTCTTACCTAGGAACGGACATTCGCTTCTCGAGACCCGGTTTTCCGTACAAGTGAAATATCCAACATTGGAGGTGGTGAAATCTACATTTTATCCCTATATTCGTAGCCATATGCTCTGCATATTTTGTATCAATCACTCATCAATTTGTATCAATCACTCATCAATAAATCTGTTTATAATTTATTGCCATTTCGTTAGTAGCTGTGGATTGATTATTGTCTTGTATGTAGCAACACATTTACAGAACTAAACTATTAGGCACTAATTAACTCCTTACAGATAAAATTGCACAATTCCCTGATCTCTACTCTCTTATCTTGTGCTAATATACATATGTTATTTATAACTATGAGATTTCAGACCAGGTTACATAACTCCGTCAGAAAAGGAACCAAAAAGCAAATTTTGAATGAAAAAGCATATTTTTATCTTCATCATGTCATTTAACACTCTGTCCGAGTGTTGATGGGAAATTAAATCTTCATCGTAGGCCTTAATATGGGAAATAAACACTCGGATCAGAGGATTCAACTAGTAGAGTTGTTATAGTTCCAGAAAAAACTAGTAGATTTATCGACTCCAGTTCAACTAATATTTTTTACTAATTAATATGGTGCTATTTAGAAAATACAAAGAGATCATCATTTTATGATATTTTTATTGAAATGACATTTTTTACATATTAACAAAAGGAATTTTATAAAAGAAAATAAATTTTTATAGAGTTGTAAAATTTGTTAAATTTTTTTTCTTGCTATTTACATTGTGTGTGTAATACAAATAACAAATTTCGAAAACTACAACTAGTTAAAGAATTTTTCATTCATATTTCTTACTCATTTTGAAAAAACATTTACCTTAGCATTTTGGTTAACTCTCTTCATTCTACTATTCCAAATTCCTATATTTTGGTATGTATGCGATGATGATAATTAAACACCTCATTATATGCAAATTCTGCTCATAGCATACTACTTCCCATAGCATAAGTTGGGAAGGCTGATCTCGAAACTATACGGAGCACCAAGCTCGAGCTATATAGCTCATTGTCCTCTTTGGTAATTACACACTTTCCATTATTTTCCTTATCTCGAAACTATACGGAGCACCAAGCTCGAGCTATATAGCTCATTGTCCTCTTTCGTAATTACACACTTTTCATTATTATTATTATTATTTTCCTTACCTTCTATTGTTATTATTATTTTTTGTCAAAAATTATTATCCCTGCACCCTCTCTCTCTGTCTCTCTCTAGATAAAACACTCCCATAGAAATATATTGTACAATAACCAAAAGGCGGTTTCATACAATTCTTTCATCGATTATCTCCCTTTTTGCAGACAGACAAATCAAGAAAGAAACGGTGGTGGTTACCGTCGATGGATGGAATGTTTGGTTTCCATCCAACATGTGACTACTCAGATAAGGCGGTGGTGATCATGTCACCAGACAATCTGATGTTTCCTTCCGACTACCAAACCTTGCTTTGCTCCTCCGCCGGAGAAAATCGCGTTTCCGATGTTTTCGGTTCGAACGAGTTACTCTCAGTAGCAGCCTCCGCTATGTCGTCGGAGGCTGCATCGATGGCTCCTGAGATCCGAAGAAACGATGGTAACGTATCGCTTGGTGTCATTAAGGCGAAAATCGCTGGTCATCCTGCGTATCCCCGGTTACTACAGGCCTACATGGACTGTCAGAAGGTGATTTATACAAAACAGTGGTCGAGAATAATCATAGTTGATTGTCACTGTTCCTGTCTCTTCCTTTTTCTGTTTGTTTAAGCGAAGTGACTTTTATAGTTTCACAAGAACTTTGATCATATTCATAATCTAGGCTTCTTTCTTGGTGAAATTCAAGAAAGTATCATTTACAAACAAAAAAAAAAATATTCAAGAAAGTATCATCCATTGTTTTAATAATTTTTTTGGTTAGCGACAAAGGAGAAACTAAATCATATGTTTGGTAATAGTTTTCTTGTTTTTGTTCTCTCGAGTTCAGATCTAACGGTGTGATATTTTGATAAACTTTGCAGGTCGGAGCGCCGCCGGAGATTGTGTATCTATTGGATGAGATTCAACGGGAGAGCCATATGTACAAGCAAGGCGTTGCTCCGTCGTCATCTTGCTTCGGAGCTGATCCTGAGCTTGATGAATTCATGGTCTGTCTCTCTCTCTTTCTTGATATTTTTTTTGGGATTCTTTTGTTTTTTAAACACTTATGAGTTGGTTGGTGAGATTCCAGGAAACATATTGTGAAATATTGGTAAAGTATAAGTCGGATCTCGCGAGGCCGTTTGATGAGGCTACGACCTTCTTGAACAAAATCGAGATGCAGCTACGGAACCTATGCACTGGCGTTGAGTCTGCCAGGGGACTTTCGGGTAAGTTATTTTTTATTTTTTTTAAATCTATCTCTGGTTCAGTATTTAAGATTTGGTGTTTGGTCTCTGATCTATGAGTGATGTTTCTGACCTTCGTGTGATTTATACTCTATTTATATATTGCTTTCCTCGATATCTGCGTCTTCGTTACACTAATTTACCACACTAATCAGGAAAGATATCGAATTAGTTTCATAATCTTAATTCATATGAACCGTCTCTGAATATGATTGGGAGCTCAATGAGTCCAGGAACCCTAGGTTCCTCTTATGTGCGAAAAAAAAAATAGAAAAAGATAAACCCTAGGTTTGGTGGAGAATAGAGATGTTTGAGTGACTGAGTCACATCTTTCATCTCCATAGCCACTTTCCTTCATTGGGTTTGTTGTGTGTTTGAATAAGGTCTAATTACCATGGAACAGATTTTGCCATTATTCTACTCTTAATTTTATGTTTAGTCATTAGGTGGCCTTATTCATACTCTTCTTGCTATATATCTCTTTCTTGTTCACTTTGTGGAATATATACATTTTTTAATTTTATATATTTTCCCTGTCGGAAAAATGATCTTGATAGCACTTAACTTTTGCGTAGAGATTCTGATTTTGACGTTTCAGAGTCTTGTTGCGTAATGAATTTATTTTTTCCAACTTGCTGCTTTTTTTGTCGACAGAAGAAAAAAACCTAGTCATGAACTTTTCCAATAATTCTTGTTCGATTTTCACGAGCTTATTTTGCTCAACCTCTCGTTAAAAGTATGTTTATTGTGTTTTTCTCCCTTATTGGATTAATATCTCTTCTAGGGCTCCAGATAAAAATATTAGCAACAATAAAAAACACTTAATACGCTCACTCACAGATGAGATAACTTTGGAAAAATAAATTATCAGCAAATTCATTGTCGTCAGAATGAAAACATTTTACAACGCAAACTCCTATTTTTAACAAATACACAGGATTAGAGTATACTCTAGAGAAGCTTGACTCTGATCTAGTTCAAGTTCCAATGATATGAGAACAAGCCCCCTAAAGATTTTTGTTGATCATCGAAACTGGTGTCATTGGCAAGTGTCTGATCTTGTGTACATGTCGTGTGCTAAAAGTGTTCGGTGTCTTGTTAGACTTTACTAACATGTGAGTTAAGTTGCTCACTTCTACTTGGTTATGTTTTCTGAACAAACTAAAACGAGATTTCTGTTAGCATTCGAATAAAATGCATTTTGTGTGTGTTTGCTTAATATGATTTATGTTTCAAAATATAGCAAAAAAAAAAAATTATGTCCTTACAAATTAACTGATCACATTAGGGGAAATATTAATCATGCCTTAGAAATTTTAACTAACTAATTAATTAGGTTGAAACTCCACCTAACGACCTGAAAGAATTAGCTGTAAAGATATGCAACTCCTTAAACGGTGTACTTTTCCAGCTCTTGAGGGTTTTCCTTATCGCGTTAGATCTCAAATGCAGCTTCCACTTGTACTTTGGTAATATTGTTTATTGTGGAAAAAGCTGCTGATATTTAACATTTCAGGGTATTTTAAATTAAGTAATCGAGAGTTTGTGTAGAGAATCAGCTGGAAAAGGTTGATAAAAATAGATCACTGCAGGTTGTTAATGGTGGGCGAATGCTTGTGATTAACTATTTTAATATTGTTCAAAGTACAATTTACCTTTTGGATGATCTCACCTTCTTCGTCTTCTTCTTTTAAATTAGTTGTGAGCTTTAACCATCTTTTTCTTTCTACTTGAAGAAGCGAGTTTTTATTGCACCTGAACGAATCATAAACGAATAAAAAAATACAATGTTAGATTAGATTCACATGATATGTGATCCACTAGTTTCTTAGATTACTCACAGGCTTTGCTTTCTTTCGTTCTAATCCGCTTTAGTAAATAAATACAACCAATCCTTGGCTCCACCAGAGTTGACT
The DNA here is from genome assembly GCA_016432835.1 of Brassica nigra. Taxonomy (NCBI): domain Eukaryota; kingdom Viridiplantae; phylum Streptophyta; class Magnoliopsida; order Brassicales; family Brassicaceae; genus Brassica; species Brassica nigra. Next base: position 51,012,575 of record CM028248.1, on the reverse strand, counting down.
AAAATAGTTTTTTTTGATACATAACTAATACTAACGATTTGGCTACATGAACATGTTTCTCGTGCTTCCTTTGGACTATTCTTCTTTTAGTGTTTAGCTATTATACTAATCACTTAGCTGCCGAGAAAGGATGGTAATTGACTTTATCGATTCCTTTTATTTTTTTCTCTTCTTTGTGAAGCATTTTCCCAGATTACTATCATAAGTAATGCTGCATGCAACATCACAGTTGTTTTTGCATAATTGATCTAAAAGATTAGAATATTTTTATGGTAAGAAAATAGGATCATACTGCTTGAAAAGCTTGAATTAGAGACCTTTTCTGTTTTTGATTAAAGTAAAAGGTTTGGGAGTCACATGGACTCCCGTGGATTCCGCTAGTGATCTCCCACCATTGCCCCCACTTACCTTTCTCTCTAAAAGATTTTGTTTTTGATTTGGTAATTTTTTTAATAAAGTAGTAAAAGGAGACATAGGGTTCTCTACACCTCAATCAAATCATCTATAAGACTGACAATGCTTCTCTATATTTCTCAACTCTTTTCCATACAGTAAGTAGTGGTAGTCATTTCCTCTGGCTGCGTTGTTCCCTTGGTGGGTCGTATTATGTCCCTCTGCGACACGCTACTAGCACGTGTCTGCTTATTTGCATGTTTTCTAGTTATCCCCTTGGTCAACCCTATTTTGCACTGCTGAAAATGTAATAACATAACCCCATTCCATAATTACAAACTATTTTTTCAAGCAGTCAATGAAAATGTAACAACATAAGTAATAACTATTTTTCTGTCATTGAACTATTAACCTCATTTACATGTGTATACAGTATGAACCTTAAGGCTTCCCTTTCAATCGGTTATGACTGACATTATCGTGATCAGCTCATGTTCTCAATGTTTTAATATGTTTATTTATTATTACTTCGTATGCCTTCTCTAGTGATGTGTGCATTTGAATTATGAGTTTGTTTCCATCGCTGTTTTCTTTCTGATTGACATGGCTGTTTGTAGAATTCTATGGTTTTTTTTTGTTTTGTTTATATCTTTAGCCATTCCTTTAGTGCTATGTGTCATACATAACCCATTGCATGCCTTGCCTTCTTTGGTAAAAGTCTGCGGATAGTAATGTGTTAAATTATATGCTTTATTCCTATTTATACTATATACTTTCTAGCTCTAATGTTGTGTATATATACTAGGTTAGTCCATTATATTGTATGCATTTTTGTCTCTTTTAATTCGGAAGTAACCACGGTTGCTTGCTCCGATTATATCTTTCTGTCTTATAGTCAATACTATTATGAAATCAGGTAATGTTTCATGAATCATCTTTTGGGGTTGAGTTCGATGTCAGGAAGCTCTGTGTAAGTGGGTCAGTAGAGTCGTTGGGGCATATATATAAAAATTTGCAGATATGGGTTTTGGGGCGTTGTGGGGGAGAAGAACATAAATGTGAGGTGTAGCGTTATTTCCGGGGGGTTCGCACTGATCACGTGTCAGTCCCATTTAGATGATGAAGTAGGGCAGGTGTGGGGGATGTGTCCTCATGGAGACAAGACTATTAGTCCTCTCTACTGACACAATGTCAATGGAGTTAACTATTCACTGCGGCGGTTTCTTTTCCATTTTTGCCCTCTTCTTCTTGTTGAGCCACTTAGCCGTTAAGCCGGCTCTAACTTTATAGTTGCAAATAATCTACTATTTTCATGTTAGTGACTGCCCCCTTTTGTTGTCTACCAAAACCACTCATCTCTACGTGCATGTGAAAATCTGTTTAGTTCATCTTTAATGTTTAGAAGTTGCTGATCGACTATCCATTTTGCGTGTGCTAGAGGATGGTGCAGTTTCATCTGACGAGGAACTAAGTGGAGGCGATGAGATATCACAGGATGGGAAACAAATATGTGAAGACCGTGATCTCAAGGACAGGTTGCTTCGCAAATTCGGAAGCGGTATAAGTTCTCTAAAGCTGGAGTTTTCAAAAAAGAAGAAGAAAGGAAAACTACCTAGAGAAGCAAGACAAGCTCTACTGGATTGGTGGAGTGTTCACTATAAGTGGCCTTACCCTACTGTAAGCCAAAACACACACTTTACGTTTACAACTATATATATTTAACTGTGTGATGGATATATCATGTGGATGTGTACAGGAAGGTGATAAGATAGCTCTAGCTGATGCAACGGGGTTAGACCAGAAACAGATCAACAATTGGTTTATAAACCAAAGAAAACGTCACTGGAATCAGTCAGAGAATATGCCGTACGCATGATGGACGATCTAGTACTGAGAATGATGGCAAAATAAAAGAAATGGTGGTGTATTGACGTTTCCTTAATATAAATTCTGCTCTGATTTGCCGACAAAAGAAAGAAGTAAAAAAAATGGAAAAAGAGCAGTGAAGGTTTGGATACATGAATGAATAATTTACTCGAGTCACATGTAGGAAAGAACAAGGGACAAGTCTTCGTCAAATGCTTTGTAACTATTATTATCGGTGAATATTCCTTTTATAATAAGATGCCTTATTTGGTCTCTTCTAAGGTTTGTCCTCTCGTGATTTAAAAGTTTCATTACTTTCATCTTTCTTTTAGAATCGATAATTCGAAAGTAGTCGGAAACTTCTTTCATGATTCAAACGTTTTACTCAGTCATAGCCTCATAGGCATTTGGTTTTTGTATCGAGTAATTTAGTTTTCCGGTTTTTCGCTTTTGGATCACTGGATCACTGAAGTTAACCAAACTATATGTTGGTTCGGTTCGTTTAAAATTCCGGTTATACAGTTTGGTCTTGGATACTATTATGTTTTTAGAGTTGAACTAAAATTGTTTTATATCTATCTATTTATACTATTATTTATGAAGTGATTTGGTTTAGGTGTTATATTCTCTTTAATTTTAGGTTTAATCATATTTTATAATCACCTTAATAAATAATTTTAGTGATTTAGTTGATAATTTATCATTATCTTGATAATAATTAAATTTTTTAGTGATAATATCATAGTTAAAATATTTACTTTAGTAATACTAAAATATAATATACGTGTTTATATTAGATTTCATTTAGTAATATTAAATCAATTATATATATATATCAAATAATATACAATTATCCATAAACTTAAAACGAATTTTAATTATTTATAATCATGATTATCTAAAAAGAATATATATTATGTTATTCAAAAATATTTTACACATAATATATAATTATCCATAAATTTAAAACAAATTTCATTAATTTATAATCATGATTATCTAAAAAGATTCCATATTATGTTATTCAAAAATATTTTACATTATAATATTTTTACAATAAATATACATATATGTAAGTAGTTTTATGTATACATGAGTGTGTTTAAATTTATTTTACGTAATAAAAGATATTTTATTAAAAAAATATATATTGTATATAAAATTTTAATATGTAATTAATTATTAAATGTCATGCTCCTTATAGGTTTAGACATATTTTATCAGTTATTAATCTTAATAAATAATTTAAGCGATTAACTGCTAATTTATCATTATCTTGAATATAATTAAAAATCTAATGATAATATCATAGTTAAAATATTTACTTTAGTAATATTAAAATATTATATATTTATTATATTATATTTGTTTAGTAATATTAATCGTTTCTATTTAATATATATTTAACATAATATATAATTATCCATAAATTTAAAACGAATTTCTTTAATTTTATAAGCATTATTATCTAAAAGATTTTATATTATGTTATCCAAAAAATATTTTACATCATAATATTTTTAAAATAAATATAAATCCATGTATATTGTTTTAAGTGTATATTAATGTTTTGAAGTTTTTTTATAATAAATATATTTTATAAAAATAATAAAAATATTGTATATAAAATTTAATATTTTATTAATTAATAAATATTTTAAAACCTAAAATAATTTATTCTAATGATTTTTGAATTGATAATATATCTATATACATTTTTTGTAAAATTATTAAGCCCGCAAGTGCGGGCAAAACACCTAGTATTTTGTTAATTTGAAAAAGAAAAACATATTCAGTCAGTTATATTTGTATATTCGGTGAATTCACAAAACTCGTTTATTTTGGTTAAGTTGACTAGTATATTCCAATTCCATTATGTTAACAGATTGGTTAATGCTTAAATCAAACCACAAACGATTTAATTTTCAAATCTTGATCCGAAAACCAAGAATCACGGTTTGGTTTACTTCGGTTCATACTGAATGCCAATGAGTTTTAACTACACCCTCGTCCATCTTCGTTTTAAGTTTCGAAGCAGGGTCTCAAATAACTCATATTGGGCCCAGCTTGGCCCAAAACTTAACTGTAAACTTGACCCAAATCCGTGTAACTTGAACAAAACAAGATGATCGTTTAATCACCTCCATAAAAATGGCGGCTCTACTTGGTATCGTCTTCCCGGTGGTGACCTTCACCGGACACGGCCAGCTCCCGGCGAAACTCCATTCGCGACGGAGATTGGTGGTTAAGTCCTCGAGCTCCTCGGACGAGCGTCAGATTCTATTCAACCGCATTGCTCCCGTTTACGATAACGTTTGAATCAGTTCCCATTCTTTGATTTTTTTTTTTTCACTGTCTCTTTCTTTTCTCTTTTCCTTTACCTTTCGTATCATTGAATACATTTGTAGCTGAATGATCTCTTAAGTTTAGGACAACATCGTATTTGGAAGAACATGGCTGTTTCCTGGAGCGGGTGAGTTTGCTATAGACAAAATTCAATCTCTTTCGTATGTTTTAAAAATCCTTATTTTGATGTTGGGTCTCGTTTATGTTGTGATTAGAGCGAGAACAGGAGATAAAGTTCTTGACTTGTGTTGTGGAAGTGGTGATTTAGCCTTTCTCTTGTCTGAGAAAGTTGGTCCAAGTGGAAAGGTTTGATTGATTTTCCTTGTCTTAGTCTTGTTTATTGTGTTCTTGAAATGTGGCTTGCTTTTCTATTACTTTTTGGGTTTGATTTATAGGTGACGGGTTTGGATTTCTCCTCTGAACAACTAGCTGTTGCAGCTTCTAGACAGAAGCTTAGAGGGAGGTCTTGCTACAAGTGTATAGAGTGAGCACTACTTACTGGTAAAATCCATGTTTTGTTGTTGGTGATGTAACATCTCTTGGGGAAAAGAATCACAATTTTAGTATGTATTCTCTCATAGGTGGATTGAAGGTGATGCTACTGATTTGCCATTTGATGACTGTGAATTCGATGCTATTACGATGGGTTATGGTCTTAGAAACGTTGTTGATAGAGATAGAGCCATGAGGGAGATGTATCGGGTTCTGAAACCAGGTACATCTTCTTCTTTTTTTAGATACAGAAGCTCTGTGCTGTATACTTAGTTGTCTTCTGTTTTGGTTTTCAGGTTCGAGAGTATCCATACTTGATTTCAATAAGAGCAACCAATCGATGACTACATTTATGCAGGTGCTTATTTTTTCTAACTACGAGTTGTGGTTCTGTTTTTGTTTTCTGGGGAAAATAATTTGGTTGGGTGGTTTTGGTTATTGCAAGGACTGGATGATTGACAATGTAGTTGTCCCTGTGGCTACTCTTTATGATCTTGCAAAGGAGTATGAATATCTGAAATATTCAATCAACGAGTACCTAACAGGTTTCCTTCTTCACCAATAGCATATTTACCACTTTGTGTATTGTATAATCATCTTGTGTTTCTTCATGGGACTTGTGAGATTTCACCTTTGTGTATTCCTCTCAGACTTCTACAGCGTTAAAAGCATCAAACTTGAAATCATGTTTACCATTTGTTCTTTTGTAGGTGAAGAGCTGGAGACTCTTGCTTCAGAAGCTGGCTTCTCAAGTGCCCGTCATTATGAGATTAGCGGTGGTTTCATGGGGAATTTGGTCGCTGTGAGGTAAACAAATAGCATTGTCGATAGCACTTCAACTCCAAGATAAATTCACTGTCTCTGTCTTGATTTTCTTAAAGAAAAACTCTGTTTTAGGATGTTGAAGATTGTTCTGTAAATTTGAATCAATTGTTATATATCCTTCTTTGGATGTATCAACACTTTAAAGTCAAATGTAATATGCCATACCACCGCACATCTTCATATGGTAAACAAGTTAATCCAAGGATTGAAACACAATAATCACACACTTGACAGTTAATCACCACCACGAATGACACTTAACCAAACACTACTCTCCTCCACCAGTCATTCATTCTTTGTTTGTTAGGCGGATGATTCTTTATATATTTATTAATTCGTTAATCGTCAGGTATATACAAGTACATGCAACTTAAACACACAAATCAGTTGCACAGAAAGTTCCATATATATTGAAACAAACCATATATATGATTATTCCCCTAAATAGAACAACAAAACACTAACCACTATCATACCTAACTAACAAACATACCAAAATAGATATTTTCCGGTCTAATCCACCGTTGAGTCATTTCTTCAAAAAAAATTACTAAATATAAATTTTCTTAGCATGCCCATATTCCCATATATATACATAAACTCACCTCCTTCCTCTTCATCAAACCTAATCCACCACCTTGTGCTCAATCACAAACACAAGAACGTACGTTTCCTTATATATAATACACACACACAATGTCAACCACTCCCCATGCGACCGTCCTCGTGACCATCTTCCTCCTCCTCGCCGCCTCATGCAGAAGCGCGGCAGCGTTTAGTCTCTTCCTCGACGACCCATGCACGGTGACGGATTTTCCTGCATTGTGCAGAGGAACCATAAAGGGTCTAAAGAATGTGAACGCAGCTACGGATGTGGCCATAGCAGAGCTAATGAAGAGGACGAGGCAAGCCAGAGATATCGCCAAGAAAGAGCTGAAAGTACTTGACGGAGGTGTTTCGACATGTTTGTCCAACTTCAATAGCGCGTTTGACAATTTGGACAAGGCCCTTAAGAGCATTAAGGAAGGTGATCGTTTTAGCCTGAACATTAACCTTAGTGCTGTGTTAACGGACTACGATACTTGCAGCGAGACGATGAAGGGAGCTCGTGGGGATAACGTCATTTATAAAGCCGCAGGGGTTTTGTACAAAATGGCTGATAATTGTTTGGCACTTTCTACCCTTGTTAATTAAACACTGATTTATTAAGGAGAATTGGGGATTCCGGGAATGATAAATATATAACTTTTATGGGTTTATATCTTTAATTTGACTAATTTTCGGATTTAAAAAAAAAAAGAAAAAAAGAAAAAGGAGAAGAGGAATATCTTGTGTGTATGTACAATGGAAAATGTTTCGACATTTGGGGTTCTAATTCAAACATTTTAACTTCTGTTTCAGCCTTAAATGTTATTATCCGTAATGTTAGTACTAGTCAGGACGGATCTGAGTACAGTTTAATGAAACATGAACCTCGGCCCCCAAAATCTTTAGAGGATATTTACATAGGTATAGGCCTCCAAATATTAGATTCAACTCCCAAAATTTCTAAGGTTCTTAAGAAATGTTTCAAGTCTCCAAATTCTCAGATCCGGTTCCGGTAATAGTTAAACAGTGATGATCTATTTCTCCTTTCTCCTTTCATTAGAGTTTATAGCTCTAAGCGAAATTGGAATTTGGAGAGGAGAAAACCATATAACCACAGTCCACAGCCATAGTACATGTTCTGTTTTTTTTACTAGCCATAGTACATGTTTTGTTAAGTTTCTAGGTTTTTTTTTTATTTGGAGGAGAAGGATATCATACTTAACCATGCAGGTGAAACTTTTTGTCATTTTAATCATATTTCAAGTTTTACGAAAATTAGAATTAACTTACGATTTATGTTTCAATAAACTTTCATTTGCCTAGCTATAATTAAGAAATAATCTTAATAGTATGTTTTTCTCGTATGAGGCACGTACTAACCAGTAGAGATCCGATGGCATATATATGAAAGCTTTTCGATGACTTGTGGTCTCTACAAGGGAAAGACTTTTTTTCTGTTTTTCTTTTCGAGACCTTTTACTACAACAAGATGGACTTTTCTTTTTTAGGCGTGGATGATAAAGTTGTTGAATGGCCCATCTCGACCACTGCTTGGTGTTTTGGTCGCCGTTGTTTTCTAAATAAGGAAACATGACCTTGATTGCGTCCTTCTCTCCATTGACATCATTCATCACTACCTCTATGTACTTGTTTAATTTAGACTTTAAGCTTCTTCCTCCTAGTCCTGATAATTTAGACTTGCGGATGCTCTTAAGTCTATAGAACTGTGGAAGACACCTCCATATTCTTGTTGTGAAACGCACCATATAACTAATCATGACTAAAATGGCTATGTTAAAATATATTCAATATAATTAACGCTTAATTTATTAAGTTTACGAATTCGAATTGAACATTTAGAATGTCCTATATCAAATTAAAGATGATTAAACACTATATACAAAAGTATGAGCATTTCCACGTATTGCAATTTTGGATTTGAGATTGAATTCCATAATTATCAATATAAAAGTTTTGATATATTCTTCCATTTTAATATTTGAATATGCAGCAGCTATAATATTTTCATGGTAAAATCTCTGGACATTAACGTCAATCCTTTCACGCCACTTTTGTAAATAAAGACCCATCATATCATAGTTAATAACCCCAACGCCGAATCGAGCTTTGTTTCAAGTAGTAGTTTACATGATACTCCTTAATGATCTTAATTAACTGGTATGGGTCAAGATAAAATTTGAAAAAGCTGAGCTCGAGGCTGTTTTAGCTAGCGACACTATCATTGCTCTTACATCAAACTGTTCTTATCCTCCTTTTGTTAGCTTTAATATCCTCTTTATTTATCTTCGCCTTTTTTCTTCTCTCTTCTTATCAATTAATTATTAAAATGTTTCTCTAGCAATGAATTGTTTTTTTTGGAGGGTTTAAATCAAGGGGAGTTCAATTGTTTTGAATTTAATCGTGTTTAAATCAAGGGGAGTTCGATTGTTTTGGTCAACTTATTATATATAGTTTTTCGGCTGATTAAAACAAAATAAAAATGATAAAATTTAAGAAAGTACAGCAATTAGAGAGGAAAGTCGTGTACGTGCACCCACTGAATAGCATTTTACTGAATAGTTGGATGTGAAATTATCATTTATATGAAACGCTTTTATTTTTATTTTATTTTGTGTGGATGAATGTTTATATGGATGTGAAATTAGTGAAGGTGTTGGAACTGCATTAACACATTTAACGCAGCTAATCATGTTTCTCTTAATGATGGAATTAAATATTAAATAGCAACCCAGAGGCAAACATGACATGTTTGCATGCTTTTGGTTCCCAATCATTCCCTCGATTTTAAAGACTGGACAATATCATTCTAACAAAGACACTCTCGCGTTTCTTTCTACTTGCTTTACTATAGACTATTCTTCTCTACAAAGCTATGTAATTTTAAGATTAGATATGTACGTTGTAAAATTTTGTCCACGGTTTTCACCAACACGACAATCAACCACTTGATTGATTTGTTTGTTTTTTCAGTGGTAATATCAAGTGAACGATATGATATCAGTTTACATAGAGGAAGACCGGAACGGCGGAACCCAAATAGCTAAGATGTATCGTGCTATGGTTCTCATTTCTCAAGTAGTATGTACTATACGAACCAAACTCATATATATGTCTTATCTTTTTATTATATACGTATTGAATATACTGGCATTTGGCCTAAATCAGTGTTCAAAATAATAATTAGCAAATTAGTGTGGATATGTTTTAAGAAAATCAAACCATAATATTTACGAAGGTGCTCTTGGAGTTTGGATGGTGGAACCTAAGTACTCCATGTATGAAGTATGATGCATGTATTCTCGTAATTTTGTATAGTCACATGAAGATCCAGGCTTAATGTTTTTATGCCCAAATGCTTAAGATTTATGAGTATACATATATAAGCTAAATTGTTAAATATTCAGGAAAGGACATTATATATATTCATGAGAAATCAAACAACTCATACGTTCCAAAATTTCTTTGCCTAATTGGAAATCAAAGTAGAGTTAGTAATTTTTTTGACACGATGGATTGTAATAAATAATTAACGTTAAATTTTGCCGGCTATTCCAAGAAGTGGTAGAAAAGGTATATCTAGCTAGGAAGAATATGTGAATAACAATAAGAAATCAAAGATCTTTGAGAAAATCAAGATATAAAGTTTTCAATTTCTATCTTAAAAACATCAATTTTCGTCTTTCAAACCAAATCCAAGTTTACAAATCTTTCCTCGCATTACTATATAAAATACTATCGCTTTCACATATCGATAAAGCTACATCAAAATGTTCTCTCTTCAAGAAACCCTATAATAAAAGTAAATAAACACTATTTCATGTTTACATCCCTACCTAGTATTTATACCACCTTATGTGTAGCCAACATGCCCCAAAAACTTTACTAATCTAAGCTTCGCATATACTCCATATTTCATTTATTTTTGGGGAGTTGTTGATTCATTAATTCTTGGATTTTAGGAGCTCTGGGTTTTCCTTAGAGAAGTCATTATGTCTTTAATGGGGTTTGTTGGAAAGATGTGTTAGTGACATGAAGAAGACGAACAACAAGCAATAAGCTTGCAATGAATGTTTTTGCCTTCATGTAACATCACACACGATTCCTCAGCCATTACAATGTCTTCTTGTTTGATCTTCACTTTCATTCTCTTACTCTGCCTCTTCTCTTCTTCCTTCACCTCTTCTTCTCTACATAATGCCACAGACGAAAGTGTGACTCTCCGGCCTCAACATGAGATTCAGAAGCTGAAACTCATCAGAGAACATCTTCAAAGGATCAATAAACCCGCCGTTAAGACCATTCAGGTAAATCCAAACTACGTTTGTCTCTTCTGTATGTGTAAACTAAGTTCAAATACGTGTGTTCGTTTATAGAAACATTACCTGATTTTCAAGGAAAAAAGGTTCAAAAATAAAGAACTTACTAACAAATTTGACATTTTTTTAAATATATTACGGTAATTTACTCCTTGTTTAATTTCTAAAATTGAAAAAAAATCAAAGTTTCTAATTTACATCTTTTAAGCTTCTAATACAATTTGTTTTTTATCAAAATATGTCATCAGCGAATGTAAATTTTCACCTTTAATAATACTTCTGACTAACTTAATGTTCTTGTGATGATTTCAGAGCTCAGATGGAGATATAATAGATTGTGTTCCATCTCATCACCAGCCTGCTTTTGATCATCCCTTGTTAAAAGGACACAGACCAATGGTAATAGCTAAAATTCATCGTTCATATTGTTATTGCTTTTTTTTTCTCAAAGCCTCTAAACTATATGAAAAATCATGTTTAGGATCCACCAGAGATGCCCCAAGGGAATAGCCAAGAAAATGAATCTCATGAAGATTTTCAGCTTTGGAGTTTAACCGGTGAATTTTGTCCAGAAGGTACGATTCCGATCAGAAGAACGACCGAGCAGGACATGTTAAGAGCAAGTTCTGTCCGTAGATTTGGTCGCAAAATAAGGCGCGTGAGAAGGGACTCGAGCAGTAACGGCCACGAGGTACTCATTATTAGCTTAACTTTAGCTAGAAGTCAGAGCTTATTACTTTTTATTTATTTATTATCTTTAAAAAGAGATTACATAATAATAACAAAAACTACCTTTCTCGCAAATCTTTGCAATGCCACTAACAGAATGTTACTTGTCAGAGATTACAGTTATTTGTTCGAATAAAAAAAAGATTATACTATATTTCAATACAAATTAGTATAAGCTCTTATAATATGTGCAGCATGCGGTGGGATACGTATCGGGAAGTAAATACTACGGAGCAAAAGCGAGTATAAACGTGTGGACACCACATGTAAGTACCAAAAACGAGTTCAGTCTATCTCAGATTTGGGTCATCGCCGGTTCTTTCGCCGACGATCTTAATACCATCGAAGCTGGTTGGCAGGCACGTGCCATACATCTCTCCAATTTGTCAATAATTATTTTTATCTTATATACTTTCACAAAACGATCTAAATTCTTAGTATTTTGATTATGTCGGACAGGTTAGCCCGGAGCTGTACGGAGACACTAACCCAAGATTCTTCACCTATTGGACGGTATGCAAATACTTTCATCCAACTTCAAAACCATAACTCAAAAACACCTCTCTTTTTTTGGTCTTTCTACAATGTACTAAACTTTTATGGACAATCTCTTATCTTTATGCAGTCGGATGCGTACCAGGCAACAGGATGCTATAACTTATTGTGTTCTGGTTTTATTCAGACAAACAATCGAATTGCGATCGGAGCTGCTATTTCTCCCGTTTCGTCATATAAAGGTGGACAATTCGATATAAGTCTATTGATATGGAAGGTAATTGTCCTCTTCAACATATATAAACTGTTTTAACTAATCTCATCCTGAAACTGAGATTAACATATATAAACTGTTTTAACTAATCTCATCCTGAAATTGAGATTACTATCTTTTATTTAATCACCTAATTTAGAATATTAATACGATATTTCATTTTATTTTTTTATAATCTATATTCTAAACCCATTTGGCAGGGGCACTCAAGTGTCACCCTAATTATTATTGCACGTCATGTTAATTCAATAGACATGTCTCCTAACCATTTATAGACACAATTTATTTTGGCGTTAATTTAGAATGTTACTCTTAAATCATACTACTATTCTTGATTAAAACCATGCACATGGCTTATTCATCATATACTTTGCACGGTCACACAGCTCACTCCTCAACTTTTACATGTGAACGTAGAATGATCTTAGACTAACTTGGTCAAAAATACAATGTGTGTAGGACCCAAAACACGGACACTGGTGGCTCCAATTCGGGTCAGGTGCACTAGTCGGGTATTGGCCCGTATCTTTGTTCACGCACCTGATGGAGCATGGGAACATGGTCCAGTTCGGTGGGGAGATCGTGAACACACGACCTGATGGTTCACATACTTCGACTCAAATGGGAAGTGGCCATTTTGCCGGCGAAGGTTTTGGAAAAGCATCGTACTTTAGGAATCTTGAGGTGGTAGATTGGGACAATACTCTTATTCCCATATCTAATCTTAGAGTTCTTGCGGATCATCCTAATTGTTATGACATAAGAGGGGGAGTAAACCGGGTTTGGGGTAACTATTTTTATTACGGAGGACCGGGTAAAAACTCGAAATGTCCATAAAGAAAACAAGAAAAAAGGAAATTTTGTTCTTTCACCACACGTAGCTGAGATCTTTTTTTCCTCTATCTTTTTGGGTGTTTAGATCAAATTCTTTTTTTTTTTCCTTCATAACTTTCATAAGTAAAAGTATCGACAGACATACAAAGGGAAACTCGAGACCAAGTCGAGACAAAAGGAACAAACGACAAACCAAGCATCTAAGGAAAACCCCCAAAAAAGGCAATTTAGAGGAAGTGACTTTCACTTCGGAACAAATCATCAAGCCATGCAGGATGTCCGGTTTACATGACTACAAAACCCAACTTATGCACACTATCCGCGATGAAAGACGCCTCTATTTGCCTCTTTACTGATCACTAACACCTTCCACTCCGCTATACCTTCCAAACTTTTAATAAGTTCATCTCTTTGAAATAGAAAGGAAGGCCACTCTAGCGGCTTCTTCACTACACCAAACAACTCTGGGAATTCACCCGCGAAAACTACTCTGTTAAGTTTGAGGCTAGAAACGCCTCCACAGTCCAAAGAATAGCCTGCAGTTTCAGCATCTTCCAAAGTTTGAACCTCGCAAATGATCTCCTACTATGAAACCTCGAAACTCCTCTATGATCTCTAATCACCCAAGCAGCTCCTAGCGTTCTATCCTTTTTCTTCCAATCCCAGGCAATATTACACATAATCCAATCAGCCGGAGGAAGACGCCACTTAGCATTCACACCTTCAAGATTATCTCTCATCTTGCTATCCATTTCTTTGTCCACCATTTGCGCCAGATACCACTCCTCCGAGTCCGCTTTTGCCAAAGAACTAATCACACCAGGAATTCTTAACTTACCTTCAAAAAAGAACTCATTCCTGCTCTTCCATAAACGCCATAAAAGCCAAGGCCAAGCTCTTTTATTTTCCAGTACCCCAACCCTGTTCCTCTGCAACCCGAAGAGATAACTTATGTTTTGAAACAGCGACGAGGAATGGTCACCGTTAGAAGGCGATGGTATCTCTGACAAGGCCCATGCTTGTCTTGCTACATGGCAGGTGAAGAGGACATGATTAATGTCTTCCCCATCAAGACCACAGGTTTGGCATCTCTGATCAACTTTCAAGCCTCTCTTCATGAGTAAAGACGCCACAGGTAACGCCTCATTGAGAATTTTCCAGAGAAATATTCTGATCTTCGGTACCGTCTTGACTTTCCAGACCTGCTCTTTCAAAGGGTTCAAAGAAGGAAGAGCTAAAACCTCCGGGTAGCGCGCCTTTGTTTTCATATCACAAGCCAACCAGTAGGCAGATTTAACAGTTAAGTTATCGCTTTTATTGTATCTCCATGTGAAGAAATCTTCATGAGAGACCACTGGTTGTTTCCTTGAGATGAGTTCCACATCACCAGGCACAAAAAGTTCCTGCAGAGCTTGCAAGTCCCACTTCCTTGTGACCGTATTAATCAGGTCCGCCACCTTTAATAACACATCAAAAGATGTATTTTTGATCCAAGGAGCTCTGAAACCTTCGATAGGGTCCTCTATCCATTTGTGCAGCCAGACCTTCGTGTTTCTCCCATCCCCTATCTTTCGTTTTAAACCTTGAATAAGCAATTCCCTTCCAAAAAGTAAACTCCTCCATGCAAAGGAAGGTCTATATCCCAGATTTGCGGATAAAAAATCTGAAGATGGATAATATCTGCTTTCTACAAACTTGGCCACCATGCTATCTGGTTGATTAATCAGTCGCCACCCTTGTTTGGCTAGGAGGGCCTGGTTGAAACTTTCCAGATCCTTGAATCCCATCCCACCCAGATATTTTGGCAGACATAGCCGATCCCAAGCTATCCAATGAAGTTTAGATCAAATTCATTAAATTGTATATTTGCTAACGAGATAAGATAATCAAAATAAATAATGGATTGAAGTTGATGGTAAGGGATATTTGAAATTTCAAGAATAAACAGCAACGAATATTATTATTCAGATTGTTGACCCATATATCATCGGGACCCACTTTATTTCCAGAATACACACGTGGCGTCAACAGAGAAAAAAAGCCATAACACATTCCGTTATTCTTCTTTGGCGCTTTTCTCTTATTATCAGACGCGTCTCTCCCAGAGAAGAGAGGAAGTGTGAGTCTTTCATTGGACATTAGTCTCAGAGAAAAAGAAAACACAGAGAGCTCGTTTTTCCACACAACATCGAGAAGCAAACGAGAAGAAGTAGAAAACTTCTCTTAGTTCATACATACATACATTGATTAGTTTTTTTTTTTTTTTGTCATCTAGTTCCACTGTCAACATCGAGGATCGTTTTCTTGACACATTTCCTTTTTTCTTTTCACACTAGTTGAAATAACAGAAGCAAAACTTTCTAGGAATATCCGAAGAACAAGAAAAAAAAAATCAGATTTTTATAAGTGGGTATTGTCAAAAGAGACGAAAGATGATTCCATTGTTGCTTATGTCAGCTCTTCACCTAGCAGAGCTATTAGTCAGCTCCGTCGTTCATATTCTATTCGGGCTTTACCTGTTCAGCTCGGCCATCGCCGGAGACCTCACTCAGACGTTTCTTGAGTCTATCTTCAAGCCCAAGCCCACCGTTGAAGTGGTCAAACAAGGGAACACAACAACACAAGTCAATGACTTGACTCCCATTGTTTTGGTCCATGGCATTTTCGGTTTTGGCAAAGGAGTAAGCGTTAATAACATTAATTAGCCTTCTCTCTTTTGTCCATGCAATTGTGTGTTAAGTATGTAATTTTTGCAGAGGTTAGGTGGTTTGTCATACTTTGCTGGAGCTGAGAAGAAGGACGAGAGAGTGTTAGTACCTGATCTGGGTTCTTTGACGAGTGTACACGATAGGTGAAGTGATAAAGTTTCAGTCTTTTGTTATGATATATAGTCTGAGAGTGAAGAGTTACTGATTTTTTTTTGTTATAGGGCGAGAGAGTTGTTTTATTACTTGAAAGGTGGACGAGTTGATTACGGTGAAGATCATAGTAAAGCTTGTGGGCATTCTCAGTTTGGTCGTTTTTATGACAAAGGTTTAATCTTTTATTTATTTTATTTTATGAGTAGCTTTTAGTTTCATTTGTGCTGATGAATCTGTACTTCAGGGGAGTATCAAGAATGGGATGAAGATCATCCTATTCACTTTGTTGGCCACTCTGCTGGTGCTCAAGTTGTTCGTGTCTTGCAGCAAATGCTGGCTGACAAGGTAGATTAAACACAATAAAGACAATCTGGTTGTGTTGTTGAGATTCACTTGCTTGTGTTTTCGTTGTGTTCAGATGTTTGATGGTTATGAGAATACAAATGAGAACTGGGTTTTGAGTTTAACATCCTTGTCAGGAGCATTAAACGGTAGTACTCGAACCTACTTAGATGGGATTCAGTGAGTTTACTCTCTTCTCTACCTTCTTGTCATCTCTTAGCTAAGAGTCTTTGGGAGTTTATAACTCAAAATGTATATAACAAATGTCAGGCCTGAAGACGGAAAGTCCCTCAAACCCATATGCTTACTTCAGATTTGTAGACTTGGAGCCATCATCTACGACTGGCTAGACATCTCCTGGCTCAAATCCTATTACAGCTTCGGTTTCGACCATTTCAACATGTCCTGGAAGAAGACAGGTCTACGCGGCCTTGTGGATTGCCTCCTTGGAAACGCAGGCCCTTTTGCATCGTCATCTGGAGACTGGATCTTGCCTGACCTCTCCATCCAGGAAACGATGAAGCTCAATGCTAACCTCAAGACTTTCCCAAACACTTTCTACTTCAGCTACGCGACTAAGCGTACTAGAAAGCCTCTTGGTGTGATGGGTATACACCCTCTGCTTTCCATCAGGGTCTTGCAGATGAATCAGTGGCGTTACCCTCGTGACATCCCTCTGCCTTATAAGGGCTACAGGTTTGAATATAACCACTTAAAGGTACACTATATAGTATACAAAGTCTCTGATGATTGTGGAGAATGAATGTAGAGATGAAGATTGGCAGGACAATGATGGAGCATTGAACACTGTATCCATGACTCATCCACGGATTCCTGTTGAACATTCTAATCTCATTGTTCGTAGTGACTCAGATTGTCTGCCGCTACAGCCAGGCATTTGGTTAGTTCTCTTGGATGTTGATAGTCTCTTGAAGATTTAATGATTATAAAGAGTTTTCTTGAATGTATTCAGGTACTACAAGATCGTGGAGGCGGATCATATTACGTTCATTCTGAACAGAGAGCGAGCAGGTGTGGAGTTTGATTTGATATACGATAATATATTTGAGCGGTGCAGGAAACATGTATTCAGGCAGAGTCCTCAGACAATGCCGAACAAAGCTCCGCGGAAGCTAGGAGGAGACAGAGAAGAATAGAGAGGGGGCAAAAGTGTGATAAACAAATGTGTATAAAATAGCTTTTGTTTGTTACAACAGTTTAAAGCTCAAGATTGATGGAATGGCAAATGAACATAGCTGTTTCATCATATCCATGGTTCATAAAAGAAATGTGTATGATTATTACTACAACTTGATGCACTTTCCAAAAGAAGCTTCTTAACTAAATAGAGATCTTAGGCAAAAGATGAAAGAGATAACTCACACACATACCACAAAACATTATCTTATCACACATAAATTCTAGTTTGATGCAAAGATAGAAAACTTATAGATCTGATTGGTGACACAAAACATAATAAAACGACACAAGAGATCACCATGATATGTAATGATAGTAGTGTGGCGCTTAATGGGTTGTAAGTTTTACCACATAACCACTCAAAACCTTATGCAGAGACATATTATACTATGTTGAATCAACTCTTGAGGATACACAAGCTTAAGCCTTTGAGAGTATCGAGGAGTCAAGACCTGCGTACAAGAAGATTGGACAAAAGATGAGGGGGAGACGTGGGTCTACCCTATTGGTAGTGAAACCGAAAGTATAACTTGTTCTGAAGAAGAAGCTGATACACGACAAAACTTGCAATCTTTTCATCTGTGATCTCCGCCACATTTTTATTCTCTACCAATATAACGACTTATGTCAATTAACGACTTTTTATCTGATAAATCGTGTCCGTTCATTTCAGTGGCTATGCTGCTTCCTTCGTTAAGATGACACATGATTGGATTGAAGGAGTGATCCGAATCTATGTCAGACACACATTTGTAATCTGCTTCACATAATATTTTTTATTAAGTTTTTCTTAAAGTCACACACTTTAGAGTTTTAATACAATAGTGCTCTCACCCACTCTTCTTGCTTTGGCTCTCGAACGTGATTGACCAATCCACAGAGAGAGAGCCTTTAGGGGGTCTCACAAGATTTGAGTTTTTGAAGGTATGTGGTTTTCGTTTGGATCAGTTTCTTCTGTTTTTTCAATACCCATTTGAAAAGGCCTCGCCTTTCTATGATGTACTCTTATCTTGTTCTTCACGATTACGAATCAGTTCTGTAGATTTTGATTTGCTGATGTGGGATTCTCACAGAAAAACATCTCTTTTTGTTTAAAGGTGTGAGAGGAGGAGAGAAAATGGCTTTAGAGTACGATCTTCTGAATGAAAACGTGAAGAAGTGTCAGTATGCCGTCAGAGGTGAGCTCTATCTCCGTGCTTCTGAGCTTCAGAAAGAAGGCAAAAAGGTATTATTCACTTTCCTGCTTGTGCTCTTTAGTTCGTTTTAAGACTGGCTAAATTGAGTTTGAGTATTACATAAACAGATCATTTTCACAAACGTTGGGAACCCTCATGCTTTAGGACAGAAGCCTCTGACTTTCCCTCGCCAGGTATGTATATATATATAATCTTATACCATTAGACTTCAATCTATGTTGAGACTATATATTAGAAATAACAAAACAATTGCTGCAGGTGGTTGCGCTCTGTCAAGCACCGTTTCTACTTGATGACCCAAATGTTGGAATGATTTTTCCAGCTGATGCTATTGCAAGAGCTAAGCATTATCTTTCCTTGACTTCTGGCGGATTAGGTATTATTATGTTCACCAAACTCATTAGTTATCCGGTTATCAGAAAGTTATTTACTTTTTCGGTGTGTGTGTGTGTTATCAGGTGCTTACAGTGACTCAAGAGGCCTTCCAGGAGTTAGGAAAGAGGTTGCAGAGTTCATTCAACGACGTGATGGGTATCCAAGGTGATGATTGCTTTCATTTTGGTTTTCACGCAACTGAGATATATTTGTTGTAACCGTTTGTTTTGCCTTTTTTATATCCACAGTGACCCTGAACTCATATTTCTCACTGATGGAGCTAGCAAAGGTGTGATGCAGATCTTGAATTGTGTTATACGCGGCGAGGGAGATGGGGTAAAGATCTGTCCCAAGAGATCTCAGTATCTGCTGTGGTGTTACTCCTCGCACTTCATTGATAAGTTGTATTCTTTACTGTTTTGCAGATTCTAGTTCCGGTTCCACAGTATCCACTCTACTCAGCAACCATATCCCTCTTGGGTGGTTCACTCGTTCCTTACTATCTCGATGAGTCTGAGAACTGGGGACTTGATGTCAACAACCTTAGACAATCCGTTGCTCAGGCTCGTTCTCAAGGGATATCTGTGAGCACTATTTTTTTCTTTTACTTCATTCTTCTCTTGGAATTGTCAATGCAGTTAGTTACTGAATTGTCTTGAATGGGGATGCAGGTAAGGGCAATGGTGATCATTAACCCTGGGAACCCAACTGGTCAGTGTCTAAGCGAAGCTAACTTAAAAGAGATATTGAGGTTCTGTTACAACGAGAAACTGGTTCTTCTGGGAGACGAGGTTTATCAGCAGAACATATACCAGGATGAGCGTCCCTTTATCAGCTCCAAGAAGGTCAGCTTCTACCCCTTTTGCTTTCATGTTAACTGAAACTTGTGCATGATTTTGTGATAACATTGTTAACATTCTTGAGAATAAAGGTTTTGATGGACATGGGTTCGCCGTTCAGCAAGCAAGTCCAGCTTGTGTCTTTTCACACTGTCTCTAAAGGTTATTGGGGAGAATGTGGACAGAGAGGTGGATACTTTGAGATGACCAACATCCCTCCCAGGGTTTGTCTTTGAGACTCTCTGGTTTAAGTTACTTTTGTTATGCGTCAAATATAACATAAGTATGATTTTGTTTCTTGAGTTTGCAGGTTGTTGAAGAGATATACAAGGTTGCATCAATCGCTCTTAGCCCGAATGTCTCTGCACAGATCTTTGTAAGTTAAAAAAAGTCTTATGTGAATTTGATTTTTGTAGAAAATCATCTGTAGGTTCTGAGAGTGATATGAATGGTGCAGATGGGTTTGATGGTTAGTCCTCCAAAGCCTGGAGACATCTCATATGACCAATTTGCACGTGAAAGGTATAGATATATAGCTTAAGCACTATTGATCATCATCATCCCTGGATTGAATAATTAATATTCTCTTTATGTACATTATTCTAGCAAGGGGATTCTTGAATCTTTGAGAAGGAGAGCAAGGATCATGACTGATGGGTTTAACAGCTGCAAGAACGTTGTCTGCAATTTCACAGAAGGTAAGAAAATAATAAACGAAGCATGACATTAGTTCTTGTTTTTTGATTCTTGTGTGTACATATTTATGTTAGGTGCAATGTATTCGTTTCCACAAATACGGTTACCACCGGGAGCTCTCCAAGCTGCGAAGCAAGCCGGAAAAGTGCCAGACGTTTTCTATTGTCTCAAGCTCTTAGAAGCCACAGGAATCTCCACAGTGCCTGGCTCTGGATTTGGACAGAAAGAAGGGTACAACAACCACCAAAGAATTTTTCTCGGTTCTTGCTTTATCTGATGATCTCTTCTTTATTTATTTGTTTGACACGGTTTCTTTTTTTTTGTGTGACAGTGTGTTCCATCTGAGGACAACGATCTTGCCTGCGGAAGAGGAGATGCCGGAGATCATGGATAGTTTCAAGAAGTTCAACGACGAGTTCATGACTCAGTATGATAATGGATTTGGTTATTCCAGAATGTGATTTACTTCTTTCTTCTTCCTGTTATATGATGATGGAACAACTATTCTGTTCTGCTACATTCCTTAAAGCTATTTCTCTGTAGTACTCTTGTCTTTCTATAAACTCTTCTATGTCTCATCTATTTTCAGTTGCGGACTGATAAGATCTTATGGATATGAAACCAGCTTGCAAACTACTTTAATTAAACAATGTGATTATCCCAAACATGACATACTAAAACCTTCTTAACATTAAAAAAAGTCCAGAACCGGAAAAGAGGGTAGTCTTCGTTGTATGAAGCAAGTAAACATGAAGAGCAAAGAAGAAAACAGAGTAGAAGAACACAATTGGCAATGGAAAGCAACTGATCAGGATTCTGTCGCAGGTGAAGCAGAGCAGTTCTGTTTGCGGGTTATCACAAGAATCCTCAAGTTCAAGATTTCGGATGATAAGAGAATCAACGGTTTTGGTTACAGCATGAACATACTGGGATGGCCAACCATGGTGGCATTTGAGTTTAATGCGGGTGTAAGGTACATACACAACAATCTAAGACATATTGTAAGAGAATAGCTTGGTGATATGATAGAGGCAAATATGTATTATGTAAGCGTGTCAAATGAGCTTGGAGATGAACACCCAAGAAGAGCGAAAATCTTAGTAATATTGGATATGATAACCCTGGACTTGTGATCTCCATGATTCTAATCATATTAAGAGCAAGTCCAGCGGAGGACTCATAAAGCTAACATACTCCTTTGCATGCTATAACCAGTTCTTTCTGTTAATTCTCTTGTGCAGCACAATAAATCTTAGATTGCATCAACTTCAAAGTTTTATACGGTACAAGTGGTGGGATGGGAAAGTTGCATGGGTCAAGGCTGCCTGTTACTAGATTGCATCAACTTCAAAGATTACATGGGATATGAAAAATAGACAGGAACGGTTGTCAACTCCAGACCAGTGTTCTTCTCTCGATGATCTATAATTGCCAATCAATTCACCTCTTGTACAACTCAATGTAACCAGTGAATAAATATATAGCAAACATTCGAAAAAGCACCACTAACGACACAATATTCAAACACCAAAATCAATATAATCCAATAATACTGATTAAAAGATCTCTGATTCCAAAAATACATAAAAAGCAACAAACTTTGAGTTCAACAACGATTCCAAAAGATAAGCAATTAAGACACAAAAATAGAAAACCAAACCTACAAACTTAAGCTGTAAGAACAACAGCACCACCAGCCTCCTTAATCTTCTTCTCAGCAGTCTTCGAAATAAGCTTCGCCTTCACCACAAACGGCTTGCCCTCAGGCAAATGCCCTTTCCCCAAAACCTTGAAGAACCCGTGCTGAGTCACATCGATCATCGGCACCTTATCCTTCCCGGCCTTCGCCTTCACATCCTCGGGGACCAGCGACCACAGCCTGTCGAGGTTGACGATGGGGCAGAAGAACTTGTTGCGGAGCTTGTGGAAGTACCTCATACCGACCTTCCCGAAGTAACCGGGATGGTACTTGTCGAAGAGGATTCGGTGGTGGTGCATGCCTCCCGCGTTTCCGCGACCTCCCGGATGCTTTCGGTGCTTTCCGATACGCCCGTGGCCGGCGCTGACGTGGCCTCTCTTCTTCCTGTTCTTCTTCAACCCCGTCGCCATTTTTTTGCTCAGATCTGATAGGGCGGCTTCTGATAAATGAAGAGATAAGGTTTTTATATAGGAGCCGAAGGGCTAGGGTTTAATCTTTGGGCTTTTTAATGGGCCTTATGGAGTGATTTAGACCCAATGGTACCACAAGAACATGAACAGTATCATTGCGTGAAAGAAATCAGTGATAAGTTGGACCTTCTGGACTTCAGTTCTAACTTCTATTTTTTTCTTTTTTTGATCAAACAACCTAGGTTCTAAGAATATGATTCCGATTGGTAACCACTACGTAATCACGAAACCGCGGAAAAAATAGTTAAACTGCGAAAAAATTTAATTAAACTGCAGAAAAATTTAAAATTCGCGGAATGATAGAATACATGTTAAATTGATCAAAATATTTCTATAGTATTCACTTTGTTATAAGAAAAAACAAAATGTAAAAATAACTAAAATTTATTAAAAATACTTTAGTTCTCATTATAAATATTTAGCTTATCTTTCAATATATTTTAATAACAGATTAACATTTTATAACACTACAAAACCATTTATAGTATAACTTTATTTAAAACATAACTATTTATCACTACAAAATTTATTGCTATTTATTTAAAATTTTAAAATGTTATTAGCATATAATTTAATAATATGAAAGTGTTTATTTTGTAAAATTTTCCACAACAATCTACTAAAACTCACTTTTCTATCTAATGAAAATCCTCTTTATATTTTTGTCAGCAAAAATGTATACCTACATTTTCGCGTTTTTTTTTTCATTCCGCAACTTTTCTTGATTGGTAAAATACTTGCGGAATTTCGTTTGATCTTTTGTTTATTTCGTTCTTGTTGAATGTCTCTTCAGTCTTCAATTAGAGTAAGATGTAATAGGGCTTAAGACCAACCCATAGGGGTGGGCAAAAAACCCAAACCGAACTGTACCGAACCGAGCCGACAGAAGTTAAACCGACCCAAACCAAACCATATTCTTTATATAACCCAATTGGTTTATGTTTTACTCAACCCGAATGGTTTGGTTTGGTTTGGGTTATAAACCGAATCAAACCAAACCAAACCAAACCGATAATCCAATATATTTTTCTATATATATATATATATATATATATATATTGTGAATTTTAGTTAAGGATTCGTTTTCTATTTTTCTTAACTTCCATATATTTTTAAAAAATTCAGATATGATTCAAATAATACTATTATATATATATTCTCTAATCCCAATACCTAAAGATTGTACTAAAAATAAAACCTAAAAACTCTAAGCAATCTAAATAGTAGTCGTCTGGTCTCGTTCATCTTCACCAATTTCCGTTGTCTAAATGTAAAATTAAGTAACAAAGTTATTCTATGGATTTTTTAGCTATCAAAGTTTATAACTTTATATTCCCACTCTATCTTTTATAAGTTGATTATTTTTTATAAAACTGATGCCATCATATTTTATAACCAACCTGAACTACACCGCACCAAACTAAACCATAATAAAGTAAACCGAACTAAATCAAAACCAAACCGAACTAAACCGAACCAAACTAAACCCAAACCAAATCCAAACCAAAACTACTGTGGTTTCAATTGGGTTGAGTTTTATAAAACCCAAATTAACCAAACCAAACCGAACCCGAAACTAAACCTATATGCCCACCCCTACAACCCATGAGTGGCAAAAGAAAAAAAGGTAACATGTTTTGTCAAGTTTAAGTTTGTAATATTTGAAATTGATATGAGCCATAGTTTGTAGTATACCAGGCTGTATTGACCGTTGCAACTACACATTCCATTTAATACTTTTATCAAATAAATATTTGGTAAATAATGGAGTACATATGGCTTCTCGACAAACAAAAATTAAATAATTAACATATAATATTTTTTGTCAAAAAAAAAAACGAAAAATTGTAATAGAATATTTAGAAATCTTGAAAATATTGTCTAAAACAGTAAAACTGATCAGCTTTTTGGAATCATTTTAAAAAAGTTTCAGAAATAGCTAACACAAAATTACTTTAAGAGAATATTTTATATTCCCACATTAATCATTTGAAATGATAAAAAAGCATCTCCATCATTTTTCTTCTCATCGACACATCCTTATGGTGAACAGTCTCTCTCTCTCTATCTACCTTCTTCTCTCTCTTTAGCCATCGTTGATTTCTCTCTCTCTCTCTCTCTCTCTCACACCTAACCTTATCATTTCACCTGAAACTCGTCCACGATCCAGGCCATGACTACGGAGGAAGCTAAGGTCGTCGGTAAGTCCCTTCGATTCCGTTCTCGCTCAATTGATTCTCGGATCTAGGGTTTCTGTATCGACACGATTCAAAAAGCTATTCGATCAGAATGTGACCGGATCCACTTTTTTTCCGATTTAAGAATCTGATCTAGCAAATGATTGATGAATCTGCGTTTGATTTTTTTTTGTGCAGTGCCAAGGAACTTTAGATTGTTGGAGGAGCTTGAGAGAGGTGAGAAAGGTATCGGAGACGGTACGGTAAGCTATGGAATGGACGATGCTGATGATATCTATATGCAATCTTGGACTGGCACCATTCTCGGCCCTCACAATGTATTATTCCATCTTCTCTTCCTCTCACCTTTGTTTACATTCTCTGTGTTTTGATTGTTTAATAAGATGCAAAGTTGAACGCTTTTCTCTCTGTCTATGCGTTTAATTGATTAAAGATGCAATTTTTAACACTTTTGGGAGATAATTGCTAGGTAGAGTAAGGCTGATGTTGATCCCAGTGTGAATGCTTATGAGTCTTCTTCTACATTTTTTTTTCCCCTATGTTTTGGTAATATCTCTGTGCCCTAAAGTAATTGGCTTTTACTCGAAATGATCCATAACTTTTGCCTACATCATCTAAGATGGTTTTACTCCAAATGCTCTTTTGCTACATTTTCATGACCACTATTGCTACTTTTGGGTTTTGATGATGTTGATCCCAATTTGGATGCTTAAGAGCCTTCTTTTGCATTTTGTCCCTACGTTTTGGGTTATATCTCTGTGCCCTAACGTAAGTAGTTGTTAGTGGGGCTTTTAGCGGAAATGATCCATAAGTTTTGGATATGTTGCTTTACTACAAATGGTCTTTGGCTACATTTCTTGACCACTATGGATTAGAGTGCTTAATACAAGAAAGAAAATTGCTTGCTTTCTGCTTTTGGCTTTTGAGAAGATTGATGATGTTTATTTTGGTGATGAACGGATATCAGACTGCATACGAAGGGAAAATCTTCCAGCTGAAGCTCTTCTGTGGCAAGGAATACCCTGAAAGTCCACCAACTGTGAGGTTCCAGACCCGAATAAACATGGCTTGTGTCAACCCCGAAACTGGAGTTGTAAGCTCTCTGACTTCATACTGATATTCTTGGTGTTACATGTATAACAACTTGTATTGAAAATGTATGATTCAGGTTGAACCGAGTCTCTTCCCTATGCTCGCTAACTGGCGGCGAGAATACACAATGGAGGACATTCTGATTAAGCTGAAAAAAGAAATGATGACTTCCCATAACCGGAAGTTAGCACAACCCCCGGAAGGTAATTTCTGTAACACGGTTTAATCTCTTAACTTTGTGAAAGCCTGTGTGTTTTTGTTTATGATAAGTCTTGGAACCATCAGGCTTTCTAATCAAAGTCTTGTTTCTCCAGGTACCGAGGAAGCTAGGGCAGATCCAAAGGGACCAGCTAAATGTTGTGTGATGTGAAGGGAGAGAAGTTTGAGGGAATCACGTCAATTTGTATTAATAGCAGGGATAATGTATATAAAACATCATTTGAAGCTTTTGATATTTGCCTACTACTTGAATGTTATACTGCGGTTTGAGATTATATATATATATATATATATGTCCACCAAAATAACAAGTGATTATGACCCTAATAAACCTTCTCTTTGTTCTCTGCTTAGTTTCTAATTCGTGGATAGGTTCTTGCACTATCCTACTCAGAAACCATACACAAAGTACCGAAAGAGAAGTTTCTCAAGAACATCAAGTTCACTTGTAATTACACAACATGAATCACAAATCTGTTCTTGATTTGTATCAAAGATTTTTGTCTAGGAGATTGACACATCGAACTAGAAATATATAAGCGTGTGAATAATACAGGATAGAAACTGAAAAACAGAACTAACAGAAGATGCGCTTGGTGGATCAACTTTCTCATTGGTGATCTAAAGGTTCAACAGCAGTCTTGAATAGAAGAACATAGACCTTGTCGATCTGGAAATATATGAATCCTCCAACGGAATGAGTCACGTATGAACCAAAGCTTGTCCCAACAATGCAGTGCCATGCAAGGCCATATGCAGAATCGAAGTCCTGAAATGGTAAGACAAATGGTAAATTTGTTCCATGAGTAGAGCAAAACTGAGTTTATATAAACCATGTAAACCCACCCTCTCTTCTTACACTAAGATCACTAAAAGTCTGAACTTTCATCCACGTTGGAGCCCCCCAAAAAGATCTAACCTCGACTATGCAGAATTGAGGAACTTGACAAATTCAAAAGTTTTTATATCATTAAACCCTGAGCCATGTACAATCATATGGAGATCAAACAGCACAGAAACAAGTCATGGCCTAAGTCAGCTCAAACAACCATCTCAATAAGAACATCAAGTTTCCAAGACTAATATCACAAAGAGATGCATACTATCACCATCCTCGCAATACACAAGAAGGCCAAGTTAAGTAGACTAACAGAAGCTACAAATGGAAAACACAACAGTGGAACAAAGTTAAACGCAACCGAATGAAAGCCAAAAAAAAAATATGGGACAATCTATGATGTTTGGTAATATGCACGCACACATCATCAAATCAAGCAAAATCGAGAAGCCAAGACCACACTTTACAGAAACAATATCACACTAATTGATTCTGTGTCACACACACTGACTCCACAGTACTAGACTTCTTCGATGATATATACGCTTAAAGAAGTAAAAGATGTAACCTTTTTAAGGGCGAGAGCGAGTCGTTTGTTGTCGGCCTTTCCAGGCGTAGCATTCAAGAGCTCACGGGACAAACTGAAGGCCCTGTTTTGCAGAGCCAGAGGCATGTCGGAAGCTCGAACTCGAACATTGAACTCGTCTTTCTGGACCTGCTGCTCTTTAGCTTTCTTCTTCAGCTGTATCAAGCTGTTCAAGAACTTGCTTCTTCTCTCTAGTTCCAGCTCAACTCCTTCCATGTTTCTCACTCTCACACATCACTCAGCTATAGGATCTCGTTTTAGCCTTTATAGAGAGTCCTTTTAATTGGAGTGAGTATTCTCGTTATTAGTTCGTTAACTGTTTACGAGTGAACACCATCTGTTTGACAAAATGTCCAAGGGAGGGACAGAACGCGCATTGATAACCAAGAAGGCGTAACCATTCTAGATAACCATTTGAAATAACGAGAGATTCGTTTGTTTTGAATGTGTGTGCCCAAAAAAGCAAGAGATTGTGTTGTATGTATACTTCTTGGGTACATAAATTTTTTGGATCCAAATTTTTTTTTAATGTAAATTCAACTTTCCAACTTTCAAACTAACCTCGACATGTTTAGGTCTCAAAGTAAAGAGATGAAACTTGCAAAATCGTTGAACTGTTATAACAAAATCTTATATCATGTAAGAATAGATGTAAAACAAGAGAAAACAAAACCGAGAAAGACAAATCCATACAAAGTATAAAGCCTTAAGATGATAACTCAGGAACTATGAAAATCCGAAATATGAAGTCCCCCTGAGACATTATTATTCATGTAGTGAGAAGAAAGTACAGAAGTGTAGGATTTGGAATCGCTTCTTAAGTTATGACGGTGGGGGCTGATCGGCCAGTGAACTCCTCCATCTTGGACAGCTTCAGAGCTATGTCAACCTGTCAATCACAACACATCAAAACAACAATGAGGGCAAACCCCTTTTGGTATTAGTTTGTGGATATTTGAAAAGGCTTTCTGACCAGAGGAGACAGAGCTTCCTGGGACTCTCGTCCAATCTTCGAAGCATCCTTCTCGTACTGTTCAATGTAGAGTCTGATGGTTGCTCCTTCTGAGCCAGTTCCAGACAGACGGAAAACCTTCATTTGATTTTTAGATCAATACAACAAGAGATGATTAATCAGTTTTGTATAAACTAAACCATCTCCACATGTTTTGTATATGATTTTTTCTCTCACTTTGTTCTAGCTAGATGCCTAAAGAGACTCAAGACCAAAGAAAAAAAGATGGGACTTACAAGTCGTGATCCATCCTCAAACAAGTAACGGATTCCCTGGTGCTTTGAGATAGATCCATCAACTGGATCTTTGTACTCGAACTCATCCGCACTGGAGACATTCGCCACGTCGGAACGGATTCCTTTCACAATCCTGAATCAAATGGAGAGAGAGGGAGGAAAATATTAACATTTAATAAAAAAACAGAGTACCAAACTGATGAGTGAAGGCATGTAGAGAAGTGGAAGTGTGTGTACTTGTTGACTTCAGGAATTGAAGATTGCAGTTTGACCAAATGCTCCATCAGTTCCTTAGCTTTACCTGCGTCTACATTCTTTGGGGGAACAAATTTAAAGATATCACCAAGAGTTCTGTTTGTTACGCATTAAATAGTATAATACAATCATCAAACTTAGCAACTTGTTACCTCATAGTCGTAACGAGTGTAGTAGTGACGGCCATAGGTAGCCCAGTGCTGGCGGACAATGTCTTCAACCGTCACCAGTTTAGTGTCACCGTCAATGGTTTCCTTGTTCTTGTGAGCAAGTATGGACATCCACGCAAGAACTGCCCATATCCCATCTTTCTCACGGATATGATCGGAGCCTGTGAAACATCTTTCTTTCAAAACCGTACAGATTGTTTTTAAAGTTACTAACAGATATGTGAGTGTGGAAATAGAGACTAACCAGTTCCAAAACTTTCTTCCCCACAGACGGAACACATTCCGGCGTCCATCAGATTACCAAAAAACTTCCAGCCTGTTGGAACCTGATATGTGATTTTATCAGAGATGCTAACAAATTTACGGAGTTGGAGGAAGATGCGCTATATAGAAGTTGCACGTTGACAAGTACCTCAAAGAACTTCAAATTCAAGCTTTTTGCAACGACATCTAGAGCAGCTGAGGTCGGCATGCTCCTAAAATAAGTTGTGCAAGTTAAATATTACGCGGCAAAAGATATATTAAAAGAGTTGTGTACACATAATGCAGCTAGAGATAGAAAAAAAAAAAGAAGTCGGAATGTAAAATACCTTGCTACACCTTTCAAACCAGAGCTGAAGTACGGAATGGCTTCAATGGCATTTGCAGCAATTATGGCAACTGAATCAGAAGGAGTTACAAAGAACCTACAGAAGAAGAGATACAATTAAGTTTAAAA
This sequence comes from Brassica nigra, assembly GCA_016432835.1. Taxonomy (NCBI): domain Eukaryota; kingdom Viridiplantae; phylum Streptophyta; class Magnoliopsida; order Brassicales; family Brassicaceae; genus Brassica; species Brassica nigra. Next base: position 50,982,394 of record CM028248.1, on the reverse strand, counting down.
CTAATTCGTGAACCCGTTCCATGTATGTATCTAAGAACATTAGTACGCTACCTTTTACCCAGGATCATGTTACGGTCTGCATCACCGTCAGCAGCAGCACCAAACTCTGGAGGTTCATCTCCGGTGTCGGATTTACCTAGCCCCATTCGTGCCACAAGTTCCTTTGCATAGGTCAGATTGGGATCCGGATGGCCTCCTCCAAAGTCCTCCTAAAAATGTTGTATAGTGGTGAATAGTGAGACTGGAGGTCTATTTGTACTCATTTTAGAAATTAGTATTTCTTGGTTAGAAAAAAACAAGACCTTGGGTACGCAGTTCAACAAGGCACTTTCTTGCGCACCGAGTTCTTCCACAAAGATGCGATGTGCATAGGCCCCAGCAACGCCGTGCAAGGCATCATAGCTTCACAAAATAAAATAAAATATAACAATAAACCGATGGAATATATGTCAGCAAACTTAGCTCAAATGCAAGAGTTTGAGGAACCAATTTAATCTACATACCAGAACGTAAATTTTGGAGATGAAAGCAACTTCCGGATGGATTCAAAGTCGAAGATTGACCTTAAGGGAGCAAGAAGACATTTTTAGAAAAAAAAACATAGAGATTGCAGATAGACCATAAACTCAGGAGCATATTCTGGAATCATGCTCGCAAATTGAGGGAGGACTCACTTCATTAGTTTAACGTAGTCATCTGCGGAATCAAAAACTTCAACATCAAATTTTCCTTCAGGACCTTCAAAACTGGTTACACCAATGGCAGAAATATCAACCTGTTGCATTTAAAAACAGATACCAGATCAACGTTGAATGAAACAAAATACAGAGAATGGAAAATATGCTGTAGGAAGAGGAATGTTTAGATACATTGGGTAGATCTTCTGCTATTGGGTACTCCTTGATTGTCTTAGTGTTCTCGTAAATCTTATCAGTGATTGATTCAGGAGCAGGCCCTCCGTTTTCCATATTGTATTTGATTCCAAAATCCTGTATAAGAGGCAGGGAGTCAACGATTAGTCTTATCGAGTTATATATATAATTCACTAATATGAGACAATAGATGAATACAAATCAAGCAGCTAAACAAAAAGGGGCAGAGGACAGAAGAAGAACAGAACTTACCTCAGTAGGGCCACCAGGGTTGTGACTCGCTGTTAAGATAAACGCTCCAGTTGCTTTCGATCCCTGTAACCAGAGACTGGGGTAAGTCACTCATCACAGTTTGCATTCATGCACGAACACAGAAAATCCAACAAAAACACATTCAAATAACACTACAAAGATGAGGTTAGAGAAAGAGATCTCACATCAGCCCCTGATCTCTCACGAATCACAGCTGATACAGCAGGGGTTGACATCAGAGTGTTTTTACCAACCCACACACGTCGTACACCATTAGCTGCTGCCATCTTAATTATGATCTGTCCAAATAGAATTTCTTTTAAAAAAAAATTGTATGAAAAGCTCGAAACCCTCGTGTCATCTCCCACGCAAGTTATAGTGATCATCTTCATATGCTAAGTACAAAAGACAAAAGAATCACATTGCTTTTACCTGAACAGCATCCTTTGAGTAATAACGACCATCACCAGAGACCACGAGCGTGGCACCTTCACAGACAAACAAACACTCATGAATTTTAGAAATAAGCAGATAATCTGCCTAAGAAATGTTATCTAACAAGAAAAATCAGAACTCACCTTTGACTTTCTCAGGAGTAAGAGCATTAAAAGTTGCTTGCACAAAGTTCTCAAGGTAATTGGGTTGCTTGAACACTTTCACCTACACAAATACACAAACCGCAATACCAATCAGATACACCAATAGATGCTAGCTTGATCATGTCTGCAGAGACCAGTAGACCAAAGAATGGAGACTGGATTAATATATGATTTGCTTGACCAATCCAAAGATCATTCATACTCGAAAACGAATGGCAAACAGAGATCTGAGCTATACTAACAAATCCAATCTAGATACTCTCAGTTTCGCCACATCACGCTAAATATATATATTCAAATCAAAGATAATAACGTGATCGCGGAGAACCGATCCAGAAACGAAGAAGATCCACACAGTTTTGTCATCATTTAAGTGTTCTGCATAATCATATGGATCAATGCATGGATCGAAATCGAAATGGAATGCACAGTGATATGAATGATCTCACTTAAAATCTAGTCGTTATATTCTGAACAGATCGGATCGAGATCGATTTCCAGAGGGAGATTTGGATCGACGAACCTTCTTACGAAGACCAGAGGTACCAGGTTTCTGTCCATCGATAGGGGATGTTGAGACGAGGGTAACCTTGAAAGCCATATCCGTGAAAGACGATTCAGAATTGGATTTTTTGAGTCTGTGTTGAAGAGAGAATGAGAAGAAGAGAGTGATGATAAAAAAGCTTGTGCGTGGGAGAGAGAGTTTGCTTAAACTAGACGAGACCGCGACACGTGTGGCTCAGCATTTTTTCACGCTATGTGGAACGTGTCTCTTGTCTTTCTACCTTTTTACTGACAGCAATAAGAAAATCTTAGCCGTTGAGTTATCGATCTACCTTGCATTAATTTTTTTACTTGTGTAACACATCACAAAGCGTTAAATGTTTCATCATCGTATCTTCGTATGTATTCGCAGAATATACTGATTCTACGTGCTGCATATGAATTGAAAATGTTATAAGCATTGGGCGTTCTATTCAGATTTTCGGGTTCAACTTCTTAAATCCAATTGTTTTTATATATTTTAGTTCTAATCTTATTCAATAATTGCTCGAGTTTAAGTACATTTTATCTCTGTCTAATATCTATTTTGGATCCAAACTTATTTTTAGATTCGGTTAAAAAAACATCAAATTTTAATATTTTTACGAATGAATAAAAAACAATGAAATTTAATATATTTTTTTTATATTTTAAATATTTATTTTTAATAATATCAAGATTTTTCTACGATTTTTTAAACACCAAATCTGTTCAAATATATTTACAGCTCAAATAATTTAGGTTTATTTGATACAAATGCCCATGCTTAAGCTTAGTTATAAGCAAATGGCTTATGCTTAGTTATAAGCAAATGACTAGTAATACATAATCTATTTTTCTTTTCTATATGTTGACCCACATGATAATCATACTATATAGTACATGATAATCTGAGGAAATTATTCTCATATCTTAAAGTCTTCTAGTAACAAGAACCAGAGACCACTCTGTTTCAAGAACAACACAACTCACTCTCAAACGGGCAAATCTCTGAGTAACCTTAAAGCTTTCTCCCACTGTGGTCTCTCAGACATAACGATCCGTCGCAACACAGGCACAGCTCCTGCTCTTATAATGGCCGTATGGTTCTCACTGTCCATGCTCAAGTTATACAATACTGACAAACTCGCCTCCACACACCGCTCGTTCCTCTCTTCTAGAAGCTTAACCAGCGGCTCTATCCCTCCATGCGAAGCAAGAGCTTGTGTCGACTCTGGAACTCCCTCCGAGACAATCTTGTTCAGTTCCAAAACCGCTGCTTCTTTCGCTTCTGGTGTTGAGGAGAAGCTCATCTGTTCCACCAGGCTTGGGATCGTCTTGTACAGAGTCACCTTTTTGTGTATAAAAGCAACAAAACATTACTAAACATGTTGTGATGAAGATATGAACTTGTATACTAAACAAACCTCAACGTTGATTGGATTGTTCAGAGATGGAGAGAGAGATGAGAGAGAGGTGAGTTTGACGAGACAAGAGGCGACCCAGTCTTTGTAGTGTAGAGGGAGGTTTGATCTCAGGATCTTCCTCAGCAGCTCCGTGAAGAGTGTCACATCCACAGTTTGGCGAAACGACTCAGAGTCGAGAAGTTTTGTTAGTAGCCTCGAAGCAGCTGAGATCGTCAAACCAGCTTCTTCTAGCTCAAGCAAATGTTTCTCTAACTCCTCAGCTTCATTCTCAGATTCTGCTTTTGATCAAAAAAACTCTTCATATGTTGTTGTTGTTATGAGCATTCAAAAGTGTTGTATTAAAAGGAAAAAGTTGTGTACCGTCAAGGACGTTCTGACGGAGAGCAACATCAAGAACAGTTGTGATATCCTCGGAGATGATCGTGTCCATGGTTGGATCAATGACCGTACCAAACTCAATGACGGAGATTGCCTTTCTCAGCAGGTTAGGAGATGCTGTTTTCGCTATCTGGACGAGACGAGAGATAACAGCAGCGTCCAGAGCTTCCTTCCTGTTTATTCCATCCGAGACTGAGCATTTGATACTTACTAAAACAACAAACCAGAACGAGATGAGAAAGAGAAGAAGACATACCTGGAGTCTGTTTTTGATCCGTTCACTGGTCCCTGATAAAATTAAATATAAAGAAACAGTTTAAGCCAAATGTGAAAGGATGTAGTGTAAAATATGAAGACGTGGAGAAATAAACACACCTTGGATTCCATTTCCTTGCTAGGATCTAAAATATGAGCAAGAACATCCAGAATCTGCAAATCATTGTTCAGAAAGGATGATTTGACAAAGATAGCAAAGAATGAAAGAGAAAGAAAACGAAGCCAGACCTGTTCTGTAATGCTTAGCGAAATCTCTGGCTGCTTCAGAAGGTTAATAAAAAACGGTACAGCACCTTCAGCTTCAATCCTCTGGCAAACAGTGCGGCTGCATTTTATCAAAGTGTCAATAATCACAACCTCTGCTTAGTAAAAAAAAAGGTACACTATGCTAAAAGATAAGCACCTAAGAGATAAGTTCTTCAAAGCACGGATGACAGGTATCTTAACAGCCTCTTTGTTGTTGTTAGCTAACAGCTGAACCAAAGGCTTTACAGCTCCAGCTTCAATGAACGAAACCCTCATCTCCTCGTTGATACACGCATCAGCAACCGACTGTGCAGCTCTTGACACAGCCACTTCGTCTGCCAATCCGAGAATCAATACTAAACGAGCCACACCATCTACACAAGGAAGAAGAGTAAGCTGCTGCTGCTGTGATTTCCCGGGACCTTCAGATTGGATCTCCTTCTCAAACTCAATAGCTCCAATACGAGCAAGGAACTGCTGGTTCGTCCTCCCAACTATAGCTTTCATTTTGGCTTCATCTACTTCGTCAACGTTCTTGTCAACATTTAGACCGAGAAGAAGCTCAGATGCACCAAACCTAGAAGGAGCTTTTGCTGTCTGCTCAACCTTGATACCGTCTGGTAAGCTAGGCCACGAATACAGATCCGGTCTGAACGACTTGTAAGCATCTGCACCAATTATAGGAATAGGCACAACACCTTCCTCAATGACGAGAATCCTGTAGTACTCGTCCTTGGCTAGCTCCAAAAGCACATTCCTCGCTTCTTTTCTAATCACTTTAGACCCTTTGTTCTCCGAGTTATCACCTTTCAACAGTTTCGCCTGTAATCCCCAATAGGCAAAGGATCAATATCAATGTTTTGATTCTAATCAAGAAAACATAAAAGCAAAAAGGTCTTTTACCAGTTTGGGTATGACTCCTACTTCCACCATAATCTTATGGTTGGAGCGGCTAAGCGCAAGATTAGCCAAGACTCCACCAGCTGCTTCCTTCACGTTAACATCATCATCTTCAAGGAAACTAATGAGCAGCCTAAGGATATCAAAGTCTGCAACTTTCTCTCTTACTCCTTCATCCACAGTCAGATTCCACAAAGCACATATGCTTTGTTCTTTCACCTGTAACAAACTCAATTCACATAAAAGCTCAAAAAGTATTACTACTTTATAATCATAGTATCATACCACTGTAGCTAAAGCAGGCCTGCTCAGTAAAGCTGTAAGCTCCTCCAACGCTCCACTCTCAGCGACCAACTCTCTATACAGATTCACTGAAGCGATAGACCGTAGCAGCCCGGAAGCAGCTTCACAGGTGGAGCTGGACTCGGACTTGAGAAGACTGACGATGAGATTCAAACAACCGTGGAACCGCATTATCGCGTCGACGCATTTCTTCCCACCTAGAGAGTACTTCCACAGCGCTTCTACGGCTTGTTCTCTGTCGAGAGGGTCGTTGTCTAAACCGAGCATCCGCACAAACAAGGCTATATAGCTTTCGCTTCTCGCTTCTTCTTTACCATCCTTAAACTAAGCTTATAGGGACAAAAAGCATCAACCTTTAAGCTTACAGGCACGAAAAGCATCGAGCTTTTAAGCTATAATTGAATGATATGTCTCGATTACTACACAAACAGAGGAACTTACAGAAGTTACAGAGCTTTGTTCCGTGGTGTCGAAGTGTCCGGCTTCTCCACTACAGTGGACACGATGGAAACTGGATTTGGGATTGGAGAGACCGTGACGGAGATGATGATTCGAGTGGATAAGTATCGGGAAGGGGGTCCGTTTTCTTCTAGGTTGTCTTTTGGCTAAGACAGTGAGGAACTGGATTTGAGTGGTTGAGATTGGTGATAGACGGGAGCAAGGGAGCTCGAGAGCGCCGACGGTGGAAGTTACTGTGGAGAGTGACATCATAAACTCGAACGTGTCTTCTGTTTCTGTCTGAAGTTCGCTCTGTGAGAAATGATAAACCTGAAGACGAATCTAGTTCCGATGTTTTTCTTTTCAGCGAACTCCTTGGTTTGGTTGGGTATTCTAATTCTGTACCGGTTTGGTTAAGAGGCTGATAAACCGAGTTTCATATTACGGTTTAGGTTGAGAAAGTGAAGCTGAGTTTTGTTGGGTCATTTCATGGACATTACAGCATTACAACGTTTGTGGATGCGGATGGTAACGGTTTTAAGTTTTTTAAAGAAATTTATCTGACTGGTACATCAATTAAAAATTGATGCATTTGAGAATTCAGTAGCGGTTAAATAAATATTTAACAATATTTATATTTTATATAATTATAAAATATGAAAATCACAATACAATAATAAATATAAAAATTATATTTATAAAAGTATTTATATTATTTCAGTTTTAAAAAATTTGAATATTTTATTTTTTTATCTTTATATTGCTTAAAAAAAATATTAAAAAATTAGCCTCCCGCAACTGTAAATGCTAGCTGGAAACAGCTTTTAAATATAAAAGGTATATAGCGATTTGAAACGACTGATAGTGTTTTCTATGATTGTTGCAAAACACCAACAACTATTACCAACAGCAATTGCGTTTGCGGATGGTAGCGGAAATCAGTTGTGTCATTTCTTGGACAGGTTTCAGGATGTTCTGGTTAAGAAACGACACATGGCTATGGAGAACTGATCTAAAAGTTGAGGTCATCGGTCCATCTATTGGATCAATCGATCTGTGCAAGCTGAGCAAAATAAACTTTCTTTGATGATGTAAAATAGTGAAAATATAACTTTATTGTTGCCAGAAAGAAACGTAGGCATAGTCATACTCCAACCGATGTCACAAAGAAAACAAAAAAGAGTTCCAAAACCCCTAAGTAGATACTATAAGAAAGTCTTTTGAATTCATCGTATTGCTTTTGACAAAACAAATTGTTCAACTTTAGGCCCATTATTGGATGTGTGTCTCGGTATCTAACGCGTTAACAGCATGACTTGTTTATTACATTTTTAAGAGGCTAAATTAAAGAAGATTTACTTAACAACTTAATGATAAATTAATTATTTTTAACAGCAAATTTAGAATTATATTAACTTGAAAGTATATAGTCAGAATACAAAGTTTCGTTTATCCATAAAGGTAGATAATAACAACAACTAATAAAAAGACCATTTGGAATTCCATGTTTTGCTAATAAGTGAGCTTGTTACCGTTTGGTTTATATGGAAGGATGTCGAAATCTATTATCCCAAAAGTGTATATCGCCTAGAAGATTATGAAGAATTATATTCTGACGATGTCTATTGATTTGTCTATCAAAACTTTTGAATCTCCTTCAAAAGTATTTCAAAAAAAAGAATCTCCTTCAAAAATAACTTTAGTAAATCCAGAACTCCATGTAGATTGCATTGCGAAGGAAGAGGAGGCCTTTCGCCTCTGGTTCCAAACTTGACTCTGCCGTTTCTGCAAATGCTGAACTCTGTAACTTTGTTACTCCATAGTTATTGCGAACTATCCAGCCACATGTTACGTGCCGAGTATTTGAGTTGTAAACTACATCATAATTGCATTTTAGACTTCTGGTGGACACTGATACAGGCTGGAAGCTGGGTCATCCAAATGGTTAATAGAGGTTCTAACCGGTTCAACCAAAGATGTGATCTTTTGGCCGATATGTCTAGAATCCAACTTGTTAACCTAAAATAAATGGAAGATGGATGAGATGCAGCTTATGATATGAATAAATAAGAGTAAATAAACAAAGATAAAGGATAGATATGGTGGAATCAAGCTGCTGGATGTGTGTCACTCTCAGCTTGATCAAATGATGGACTTGAAGTGGAATTGTGGATGAAGGTTTGATTGAATCTCTCAATCTGATGGGATGATGGACGATGTGATTGACTCTCTCAATCTGTGTACTGAGCTTATTTGATTTGCACAAACAAACTAGACTCACAAAATCAATAAGACAACAAAGAATCTCTCTTTGAATCCTAAAGACCGAAATTTTATACAAAGAACAACTTTGATAAAACTGAATAGACTTTCTATTAACTTGGTGATTGAGGGTGGTTCTTTACAATGTCTACAATGAGCTTATATAATGCTCAGATACAAAGGTCCTAACGTCCATAAAGAAAGAAATAAAGGAAAGAAATCAAAACTAAGCAAGAAATCGAAAACTAGCCGTTGGAGCCTTTTGTGGGATTTTGGCTCCAAATAAAGAATCTGATCTTTCTTGAATCTGGACGGTTTTAGGGGATAAGAGAGCTTCCTTGGGATCTTCCTGGGTGCTTGATAGGTGCTGATGTCGTGCATAGATTCAAGGAAAAAGAGCTGTTGGAGTTTGAATGCTTGAGACTCCAAATAAGGCAGTTTGGTGTAAATGAGGATCCTCCTGATCCAATGGTTGCTGGTGCATGGTATGAACTCATAGAACTCTTCTGAACCATGCATAATGTCTTCTGGACGCCTTGGGTTAATGAGAATGTCTTCTGGTCGGAGCTGGTTAGGTTGGAAAGGATTAAACCGAAAGATTGTCCAATCTTTCCATAAATAGCTCCGGTTTGATTTAAGTGAATCTTCATTGAACCGCCTGTTCTCCTGGGTTCTGGTGTAGCTAAGGGCTTCTGGAAAAACTCCTGATTGGTTGAAATGATCTCCTGGACGCCAATGTCTGGTTTGAAGCTGATTGAACCGGCTAGCTCCCAATTGAGACATGTGCAGAACTGGTTTGGCCGGTTTTGGAGAATGGATCATAACTCTTTTATTCCAGGGCCATTTCTCCTGATATTGGGCTTTATGGAAAGCTGAGAGATTCCTCTTGAATCCTATGATGGGCTTTGGTTCAGGCCACTCCTTCTTCGGACTTGAATCTCCTTCTAATGTCAGGTACTCGCGGATGGATGGGCTGGCGAACCTCCATTTTGTAAAAATCATAACTTTCTGGTCCGGACAGCTTTGGATGTGATTCCAATTGGGCTTGGCTCCGTCTTGAGTATAGAATCTATGAAAGTTGGTTTCATGATGAAATTCCTTCGGGTTGCTGATATATTCGCCTTGGACTGGACCTATGTCGCTGGTATCGCCTAGATGGTTGGTTTGGACGGTTTGATGAACCTCCGATTCAGCTACTGGTTTGATGGCCGCATCAGACACCCAAGAACTTCTTTGTTTCGTAAATCGAGTAGTTTGTCGAGATTGTTCCAATGTAAGATAGCCATGCCTACATATCTGCAGCCGCATAATGATTGTTGTAACTTGTAACTAAAGGTATCCATATATCTTCCTCGCTGCCTCCAGCTCATATATAAAATATCAGTTAGCTGAATAAAAATTTAAACTTTACTTCAGCTTACCAAATTTTATCTTCCTGTTCTAAATATGTTGGTACTTTTTGGGTGTGACTTCTCGTCGACCCCTCGAGGCATAAATCATTTCCAGAACTCTAATAAAACCAAAGAACCCGTTCAAAAATAGATTGGCCCCAAGGTATTTGCAAGAGTCAAGAAGGATGACTCCACACGCCATCGACCGTCCAAACCTACTAGATAATGTATTCACATGTAAAGGTCACATCGACTTCAATATCTTTTGCCAACGGTTTCACAATTTTTTTATACAACTGTTAAACATGAGAACGAGACTTAAAATCCCATTAAATATTAGTACAAGATGGCTGTGTTAGAAAAAACCCAACCAGATACTTTCAAATTAAGATACATCATGGTTATGTAATAAGACTAAATTAACAATGTCACTACCAAATAATGAAAAAGAAAGTACATAGTTGATTGATTACTCCATGGAAATACTAAATAACTTTTTCGATGATTGATAAAGACACTCAACGTCTCCCTAGGCTGCTTACTCCATATCGCAATCTCAGTAACCAAAAGAAAGTTACTCCAGGAGAAGAAAAATATCAAAGACATTGAACATGTAACCACGACACGTCGTTAACTTGCGCCTAAAGCAAAGTTACTGGCAACCTAAACTGATTTTTGCAGACAAAACCAAAAGAAGAACTTGTAAATTTATTACACGGACGCATGTTTCGATAAAAAGACAAATCATTAAAAGAACAAAAAGACACACAACCCAATAATCTCGAGCATTCAAGGTTACATTAAGACAAAACAAAGTCTAATGAGTAGTGACTTTAAGACTGAAAGATTTGTGAAACCAAGCCCTAAAGCTTCTTTTCCTAGCTCCATGAATGGAGACACTCGATCTTCCATTGTCTGCTTCCTCAACCTTCTTCTTCTTCTTCTCCTCCTCTGGTTTCTCACACAGCATAAAGTTCCTCGCTCCCGACGACCCAATTGCTTCCCATGGACTCAAAGCTACCCAAACCAAAAAAAAACCCACAAATGAAAAAAAAAAACGAAACTTTTTTCACACAGAATCGATTTGATTGATCTCTCATACCTTCAGGTCCAACCATGGGGCAATAGAAAAGGAAATCGTCGAAGTCGGATCCGAGAATCGGAAGCCGACCTTCGCGAGCGTAACATTTAAGAGCCGTGTCGACCACGTTAGCGACGAGATCTCCTTCGTAAGCCACGAACCGGATCGGACCGGCGCTGCCGAGAAACGCGACGCTGATTAAGATCCGGTTTCCCTTAATAACCGTCTCTCTCTTCTTCTTCTTCTGCTTGCTCATCAACATCTTTTTTTTTACGGGTCGAGGCCGAGGCAACGGTAGTACCAACCTTCCTTGCAAGATCCGAACGCGAAAACGGAGTCTGAAGATAGAGGGATGGGCATAAGATGATCACCGATCGGATAATTAGGTTCCACCATTCACGAACGACACCACCGGAGAACAAGATGAAGGGAGAGATTCGGATGTTCGTGGGAGCAAGAAGCAGAGATCCGAGAGGAGGAGGAGGAAGAAGAGAGATGGAAAAAAAATTGAATTTGTGATTTTGGTGAGAGGAGAGAGGCGTGTCGGTTTGTATATAAATCAAGAGCTTACGGTTTTGTTCGGTTTGGTCTAAATAACCGAATTAAACCGAGCTTTATTTTGGTTCGAAAACTCAGGTTATACGGTTTGGTTTTGGTATTATTATGTGTTCCAAATTAAACTTAAATAGTTTCTTACCTTGGGTTTTTCTGTTAATTTGGTAGGGAACATAACTAATTGGATAAAATTTAGTGCAATTCAGTTTATTTTTAGAGAATTTGGTTTATTCAGTTTCTTTAATTGCTACTTTTCTAAACCGATGGTTCCTGCTTCCCCAATCAAATAAAAAACCGATTAAATTTTTGAAATTTGCTGATTGGTTCTTTGTTATAACCGGATGTCAACCCAAAAACCAAAATTTCGATTTGGTTTGCTACGGTTAGAGCCCAATGTCTAGACTCTAGAGTTACGGCGTATTTGTTTCCGTAAGATAATGATCAGATGCTATGAATATATAACTAGGTATACAAAAAATGATATAGAAAAGCAAAAGAGTATACTTACTCATTATGGTGATTGGTTTTTGTATGAGTTTTTTTTTTTTGTATGAGTTATTGTATGCCATACATCTTTTATTTGTTGGAAAGAGTTGGTCTGTTGTCATATATTTATTGGAAAGAGTTGGTGGATGAGAATCATCATCACCACGACATCTTTTATTTTTCTCGCATCCTGATGTGTACGGATTTGCAGGTTCTGGTGGGTGACATGTTGCAGGATCTTTAGGGTTACAGCGAACTGGAGCATCGCCAAACCTTTTTTTTTTTGGACAAACAAACATTGCATTTCACTAGTCGGGATTAAGCTCCCAAAACCGAGTTCCTTACAGACATAGAGAGAGCAGATTTTGCCACCAAATCTGCCTCGGAGTTGAAGTTACGAGAGATAAAACTAAAGGTGATTACATCAAAGAAGTGAACAAAATGATAGATATCAAACATGATACCGAACAGTTCAGGTTGATACCCTCCCATCTTCAAGAGATTGATTAGAGAAAGGGAATCAGAGAGAACGGCCAGGGATCGGACGTTTGAGTAGACGGCATTAGCTACCGCACGATGAACCGCAATGGCCTCTGCCATAAGTGCTGATGAGACATGGGTATGAGCTTCCGATACTGCTGGTAGTAACTGAGTAGCTTCACCTGAAAAAATTCCCCCAATTCCGCAACATTCTGTCCTTGCATCCCAGGCGGCATCTACCTTGACGACGAGCATTCCAGGCTGGGACGACGGGGGAGGGCAGGTTGAACGGACGTGATGCTGTGGAGAAGAGAGAGGTCGTGGTATCATCACCACATTTTGTTCCTGAGAATTTGCCCACTCCTTTGCATCTTTAATGCTTTTGAGAGCTATATCTTGGGCTGAAAAAGCTCTTTTCTCAAAGATCAACTGGTTCCGCGCTTTCCATAAATTCCATAAAACCCAAGGCCAAATCGGTGATACTAAACCAACCGGAGGAAGTGGAACAAAGTTACCTCCTTGGTGAAGCAAATCTCTTAGAGATGTGAGAGAGAAAGAGGGTTGCTGTGCCATTGGGAGGATGCTCCAGACCTCTTTCGCTAGTGGGCACTGAAGAAAAACATGGAGATCATCCTCATGGGCATCACATTTCTTACAGTTAAACCGCGGGAGGCCTCTCCTTTCCAGGTTGGCACTCACCGGAATCGCTTTTCTCACAATCCTCCAGAGGAAATCCTTAAGCTTTGGAGCTGTTTTTATATTCCAAATGTATTTGAGCCAATTGAAGGGATCGATCTCTGCATAACTATCATGGACAGCTGTTCTTCCCAATCCATATCCAGTCTTTGTTGTGTAAATTCCTGATTTCTCGGGAAGCCACACTAGCGTGTCGGGAGAGGGCGCTGGCGCTGAGCGTGTCGCCAAACCTTATTGCTGGATAACCAATATAGGTTTCAGCTCCCACTTTCATCATGCTCATAAACACACATGATACGAGCAGTACCCCAAGAATACACCTATCTGTTTCTTTCAGATTGCTCATGATTTTATGTCTTTTGTTTTTGTAAAAAAGAAAAGAAACCAGTGTGTGATATTTATAGTGAAATCTTTATGTCATGCATGCAGTTGTATGATTTTTACTGAACAATAGGATACGATTTAGCTTTCAAAAAGAATAAAGAAATGATTGTACTATTAATTTATCTGAAATCTCAGTTGTATTTTTGTCATAAAATTGGAGGTTGGTTTACTCAAAATTAAGATATGTTTTTCTATTCTTTTCTAAAAAGACAAAAATCTTAAACCACTTATTTATGGTGAATACATTTTGTGAAGGATCCCTGCGCACAGTAGAAATGTGACGTTTATTAACAAAAAATTTGAGATTAATTCACTTTATTTGAATATTTAATTAGATTTATTTGTATAATTTAAATCTTGGCTGATACTTTCAAAATATAATGTGTCTTTATTTAGTTCTCTCTTTTTGAAATATATGACATTTTAAATGAAGAATTTGTTACTCATTAGTGTTTAACAATTGATGTGATTTTTGTTCGTCTGGAATTTATTATTACTAGAAGAGGTGATACGGCCTGTTTTACTTCTATTTACTAACCCGCATATGCACTCTCATTGTGCTAGGTTAGTAAATGAGAATTTGAATCCATAAGAACCAACGTGTAACACACACAGGCTAGGTTTTTGAAAATAAAATTTAGCTAAGACAGAACTACATAGGTTTTTTTTTTGAGAACTAAGAACTATATGGGTTGGGTACTTGGGTTTTGTTTTCTCAAATTTCTAAACGAATAATGATTAAGAAGTAGTTAAGACGTATCAACCAAGCAATGATAGCTATAAACGGTATCCCAGATATAAACATTACGACATCTCCAACCATAACAGCAAATTAATTTGGTGTTAAAACGACACTAAATTTGATGTTGAAACTACACTAAATTTGGTGTTTTGGTATTAAATTTTATTTTTCACTCCAACACACCAAATTCTACACCAAAAATATTTTATATTATTAAATTTTTAATTTTGATAATTTAATACATTAAATTTTACATTAATTATTTTAATTGAGTAATTATATTTATTACATTTAGTTTTATATTTACTTATTAAATTTTGATAAATTTATCTTTCTGTTTATATATATATATGTTATTTTATCTTTTAGTTAATCTGTATAGTTTTTTATTTATTCTATTTAAAATATTAGTTGAAACTAAAATTTATACATATAAAATGAAAAGCATTTTTATTTTGTTACAATTTAATATAGATGAAAATACTCATTTAATTATGTTATTAATTAAAAATATAAATATAATAACAGTTTAATGTTTTAGTAATATGAAAATATAAAACATTATAATATATTCATTTTAACTAAAGTTAAAACTAATTAATAAACCTTATCTATTTATAATTAAATAATAAGTAATAAAATATATTAATTTAATATTTTGTGTGATGAATAATATTATACTAAATCTAGTGTAATACTATTTACTCTACACCAAATTTGGTGTTTAATTGAATATGAAATTATATCCAATTTGGTATTTTTGTATCTCATTGGAGATGGCCTAAGCATCGTCACAGTAATTCACATGCTTGTAGAAGAATAGAAACATATATATATATATAATTAAACACAATAACAATTCAGATAACGAATTTACTGTATCTTCTTGCAAAACATTTATTTCTAAATCTAAATTGAATGATTCTATCAATGTTTTCCGAAAACAAGATTTTAATCAGATTTTATTTCAAGTATGATAAGGTCATACATACATTATTAAAAAATGTAAACAAGTCACAAGAGGAACCAAAACAAAGATTCTTGCATAACAAGATCTGATTGATTTAACAAGGAAACTCGAAAACTTTGATAAGATGTTTATGATTCAGACAACAACCTAGTCTCGAGGTCACGCGTGTAATCTGCAACGAAGGCAATATATTTGGTAGGAGGAGGAACGTCGTCGTTTAGCTTCTCGTATTCCCACTTCCACTTGGCAATACAAACTCCATCATCTTTAGGAACAACGTCAAGTATTATTTTGTAGCTCTTGTACTGCTCTAACACATCTCCTTCCATAGCTAAGAAAGAAACAGACATGTTCTCTTCATCAACCTCTGTCTTCTCCTTAATCTGCTCCATCTTTCCATCTATAATAAATCCAAGATTCCAAAGTAATCAATGAAAATACAAGAACTCGATAAAGAAGAGGAACCCCTTTTTCAAGAATCTGAAAAATGCAAATAATTAGTTATGTAATTACATACCTACGATGAGATTCCAGATTTGAATCGAGGAGTTGGAGTTGGTATCGTCATGATGAATGGAAACTGCTTCTGTCTTGTCTGTGAAACTTCCTTTTTTATTCTTGAAACTGTTGAAAAATCTATCGGCCGCCATGTTCACTTGGATCTCTAGGTCGAGAGTCTGAACGCCCGCCATGGCTCCACAATTTTGTAGTTTATCACAATAACTCTTGTGCTGACTTATATATATATTGATACTTCGAGAAAGGGACATATACATCAGCCGGCGGATGAGAATGTAGCTTGCTATGTCTTCAATGCATAAACTTGATATCCATTAAGTGTGTGCAAATCAGACTGGTTCTTAGTAGACAACTTCAGCAATTTTGAGAAAAACAACACATAAATTTTTTAATATGGTAACAACCCTTGATAATTAATTTATTATAAACTAAATGTCATGTATGGATGAAGAGTCTGCTCGCTGACATTTGCTTGGTGTGATTTCTTTTTCTTTTTCAAAAAGTCAAATCCGTAACTTATCCAAGGCATGTCACCACTCCAATTCACTGATTCAGAGGGGTATATCGTGAGAGTACTAACCAAACAATAATATTTGATTTTATCCATTAATTGTATATTATTTTATTTAGTATTTCAAACCTTTTGCTCATAAAGTACAAATATTGATAGATTTCATAATTGTTAACTAACCACCTATTTATCCAATTAGTTAACGTGTATAAAAGGAGATATACAGAACTAAGAAATGTGTGTTTTAAAATCAAGAGAGAGAGAGAGAGCAGAATATTATCAAAACATGTTTGATGTATACAAAACACCCAAAAGCATAAAATATATAGATATATAACTAGGTGTAAAAAAAAAAAAAAAAAAAAAAAAAACTAGGTGTATCTCGTAACACTTTCATATCACATCTCTTTAGATCTAGAGAGAGTACACATTATTGATATAAAACACCCAAATACATAAAGAGTATATAGATATTTAATATCTACTCATTAGACAAAAGCATTTCGTCGATTTCTTTGGCCGTTTTGACACACACTTGAAGCAGAGACTCCGGGGGAGCCACGTTTTCGTCAATCCTCTCGTATTCCAAGCGCCATTTCACCACACCTCCAGGTCCTCCTTGCTTCGGGGTCACCTGGATCGTGCATAGGAAGCTCTTGAACTCTTTCATCAGATCTCCCTCTAGTACTCTGAACTTGATCATGTTTTTCTTCGGTTCCACTGCCTCAATCCTCTCATTGGCCACCATTGGCTTTCCATCTGCAACCAAAAGACAGTTTTTATCAATCAAATCTTCTACCGAAAAGCAAATTATTGATATATAAAGTAAAATTTTGCTTACCCTGGACATAGTTCCAGGTGAGGAGAGTGCCAACTTTGCCCATCTCTCCCTCTTGAACACAACATCCCTGGAGGTTTTCAAGACTGGCTTTAGACAAGTCTTGTGGTCTTACTGCGAACATGTGATAGAACTTCGTGGCCGGCGCTTTGATCTCAACCTCTGCCTCAATCTCTCCTTTTAGAGAAGGCTTCAACATCGCCTGCGCCATTTTCTTACAAATGATTAAATACTATACAGAATGAGAATGAGTTAGTGATGAGTACCTTCAGAGGTCATAGCTCCTTATATAGAGAAAGCAATGAGCAACTGTCAATAAGGTGGTAGATTGAGTGACTTAATTAAGTTTATTTTTTGGTGACATTTTTTTATCCCTTAAATTGTAGTAACTGCACACACTCATCACTTGTGTTATGAAGTATTGTCGAATTATCTATCATCTAAGACTTCAACTACTTTGAGATTAAAATTTGGTATGTATAGTAATTAAACAGTGTGTTATAGGTATGTCACTATGTTTAAATCTCATATAAGTAACTTTCAATTCCTAAAACATGTATTGACATGAAATCTACCACAAAATAATTGTTGAAGAAGTGTTAAAACTTCAAGTTGGAAGAATCATTTCATCATAACATGAGAGTTGTGAAATGTTGGAATGTGTATGGTCCCTTAAGTGAAAGAATCATACCAACTTGTTGATAGCAACTAAAAGATTCTTGTACTCTATGATTGTGGGTATTTGATTCAGTGACGTGTTATGGCACAAAAGGCTATCAAACAAAGATAAGAGTAGAGACATCTACAAAAACTTCTCGATGATAGTAATAGTAGAAACTGATGTCTTGATTTGGATTCGCGCATGTAGAGACTGCATCAACACATTCTATCTACAAATAGACTGTAAACAAGTCCAAAGAGGAAGCATAACTGTAACGCCCCGACCGCCCACGGCTAATGGGCCACCCACGCCCGCTCACTCGGCCCGTGGGCCCCATCCCATCCGATGGTCGGTCGTTAATAATTCCGAAAGGCTCGAAATCATTGTTTACTGACCCTGCAATCACCACCCGACCTTTCCCCGTGCTTTGGCCTCACTCGCACGCTATCGCGAATCACTTCCCGATAGGTCACCCATCCTTCCACTACTCCAGTTCAAGCACGCTTAACTCTGGAGTTCTTTCAGGATGTGCTCCGGAAAAGGTAAGTCAACTTTGGTGACATAGGTAGCCAAATCAATTCTCTTAAGCCTTTCCACATATCACAACTCGGGATGTTACAATAACAGGGGGACTATAAGATTTGATTTATTTTAACAAGGAAACTCGAAGACGACGTTGGTGAGATGTTTATGATTCAGACAACAACCTAGTCTCGAGGTCACGCGTGCAATAAGCAACGAATGCAATGTATTTAGTAGGGGGAGGACCGTCGTCGTTTAGCTTCTCGTAATCCCATGTCCACTTGGCAATACAAACTCCATCATCCCTAGGAACAACGTCAAGTGATATCTTGTAGCTCTTGTACTGCTCCAACACATCTCCTTCAATAGCTAAGAAAGAAACCGACTTGTTCTCTTCATCAACCTCTATCTTCTCCTTAATATGCTCCATATTTCCATCTATAACAAGTCCAAAGTAATCGATAGAATGAAAGAACTAGATAAAGAAGAGGAACCCCTTTTTCAAGAATTTTTTTTTAAAAAAATATGTTATTACATACCTACGATGAAGTTCCATATCTGAATGAGGAGTTGGAGTTGGGGTCGCCACGATGAACAGAAACTTCCTCTGTCTTGTCTGTGAAGTTTCCTTTTTTGTTCTTGAAAGTGTTGAAAAACCTGTCGGCCGGCATGTTCACTTGGATCTCTAGGTCAAGAGTCTGAACGCCCGCCATGGCTCCACAATTTCTGGTTTCATACTATGACTCTTGTGTTGTCTTGTCTTAATATTTTACCAAATTCGAGAAAAGAGAGGTAGCTTCTTACGTTCGTTTGTTGATAAGCACTACTCGTGGCGCCGACAATAATAGTATATTTTTTTATCAAATAGCTGGTGGCCTGGTGTATACTCAACTTAATTTATTAAGTAAATTTACTCTCGGCTGTTGATCCACAAAGGAAATACTCCAGTGGCGGATCCCGAAACATATCAACATAGGTTTCTCAAACGAAAAAAAAAATTATATAAGTTTTTCATATCCTTAACTGTTTGAGAAATCCATCCATATTACTATTTTCTGTTCTAGTTTGAAAAACCAGTGTGATAGACCATGGATTGAAGGGCTAGACTTGAAATATTCAATATTTTCTAGCCCCTTCTATATTGGAAGTAGAGAGAGAAAGTTGAATTTTCGATAGATAGGTAGAATACAATTATAGATAGTTATTCAAGAACAATCATGAAATCTAGCAGTATTTATACTTTACAAAAGAATGAGTTGAATTATTAAATCTAAAATATGTATACAACTGATTGATGAAAAGTATTGTTTGATAAGCACTATATACGCTCTGAATCAGTGAATTGGAATGGTAACATGCGTTGGATAAGTTTCAGTTTTGAGTTTTGCAAAATAGTATATACATATAAATAAATTAGACGAAATTTATGATGGGTTTATATTATTATGACTAGGGTATTATGAATGGATTAACAGTTCAAGTCCAGCAAATTTCTAGAAAAATATATCAAGCAAATGCAGACTCTTCATCATACTAACATATTGGTTTATAATAATAATCAAGGGTTGCTACCATTTTAAAATTTTGTATGTTTTCCTAAAAATTGCTGAAGTTGTCTACTAAGAGCCAGTCTTGATCCATACACTTAAATTTTTTCCTTTAATTAATGGATATCAATTTTATGCACTGAAGACAAAACAAGCAACATTCTCATCCGACGGCTGATATATGTACCCTTCTCGAAGCCAAAACATATATTTTGGAATATTGTAAATATCTAATAGTTTCGAATCACATCGTTACATTCTCATTTTTAGCCTCATTTACATGGTTTTTGATAATCGTTTTCAGTAAATTACAGTTCTTAAATTATTCTAGGTCAAAAGTGCTTAATTCAAGTATTAAGAAAGCTAACGATAATATATGTAGCAAAATCATTTTTCCGAACTTCTCTTCATACACGATAACTTATCTAAAACCGGGATATTATAGGGTAGGTTTGACATTATCTCGATCTCAAAGCAAAGAGAAAGACGAGAAAGTATGATACTCGCTTTTTTATTGTCAAATTTATAATCACAGCAAACACTCAAAAGTTTCATATTTGCAACTTACAACATAAAACATCACATTTGTAACACTATAACATGCAGACATTTTATATTAATCTTTATTGAGACAAACATGAAACTTATACAATACGCATGGAGAAAAGAACATTAATTTCTCCTCTACTCCTCTAACAGGAGGTGTGTGTCGATATCTTTGATCATCTCCGCAAAGAAAGGGAGCAAAGTCTCAGGGTGAGATACGTTCTCATCAATCTTCTCATACTCGAAGTGCCACTTCACAATACTTCCGTTTCCTCCTTGCTTAGGGGTAACTTGGATCGTAATCAAAAAGCTCTTGAACTCTTCCATCAGATCTCCCTCTAAAACCCTAAACTTCACCAGTTTCTTCTCAGGTTCCACCACTTCGATCCTCTCCTTCGCCACCTTGGCTTGTCCGTCTACACCCAAAACGTTGATTTACCGATCAAAATATTATATCTTGTTGCACAAATTTAGTGTCGGTTTTGGGCATAAACAAAATGAAACATCCGCCTAAAATCTCCATAATATTAGTGATTAATACATTTATATCATTCGGCCTCTAAATGATTAATGAATTAATATATGTTAATTAATTGTTTCAAATCCTATGAATTTTAGGACCGGCTCTATGTCCAATTATGCATGTATTCACAAATATCTATTAGATATTATAGATTATTGTAGCATAAATACCATGAACGTAGTTCCAAAAGATAATACTGCCAACTTCGCCCCACTCTCCGTCGTGCAGATCACATGCCTGCACATTGCCTGGAGTAGCTTTGGCCACATGATGTGGTCTTCCGGCGTACATGTGGTAGAACTTCGCCGCCGGAGATTTAATCTCGACTTCAACCTCGAGTTCTCCTAGTTGAGAAGACTGGGCCATCTTTATTTGCCAACGAAAGTGCTTTGGTAGAGTTTGAGACGCTTACGGGTTCGTATCCCGTTTCTAATTTATAGACGGAGAGTGACAACCTCTTGGACGGATCAGATAAATGATATGGAAGGGTTATATATTTTTCTTTTTTTTTGGTCAGAAGAAAAGGAGAGTGACAACCTCTTGCACTGTCTTTATCTATGAGTTTGAGTGGTTACGTATATTTGTGATTTATTTGGGTTTTAATTTGAAAATATTTTAATAATAGGATGTTTATTTGGTTTACAATTGTGATCCGTATCTTATTGATTGTTACGTTCATACATAGAGCATGTGTAAGCACTAATCAAGGTTGCTGCTATTTTATATAAAACTTCCATAAGTTTTGTTTTTAAGTGTAGTTGATATTATCTCAATTGTCAACAAACAATCAGTCATTGCTATTTGCTACATAACATGGATCCCCTGTGAAATTTCATCAGATATGCAAATAATTGGTTTCTTGATTTTTCTTGGTATACTACACGCTTTTGTAGACTAACGGCTTGTAGACTTTTCTTCGTCGTACATTATAGAAATGATTATATGAATTGAGTTAAAGATTTTAACATCTGATGAACTGTACACAGCCGCACAGCTCTTAATTCTTTTTAATCAACTAATCCATTATTTGGTAAGTTTATCTAAAATAATGGAAGAGTACATCGTGACATTACAAAATTAGATATCTTAACTGCGAAATGCGAAACATTGGAAGCTTATGATCCTGATCATTTTCTTCCGCCAATTTCAAAAAAACTTTGGAAGCGTATGTGGCTTTTTCGTAAGGACCTTATGTAAGAATAACTCTCGTATTTTGAAGCCAACAAAAACAAAACTTCTTCTCATGTTAATATTTAAACTCATCGAATATTTTTTATAAAGAGAAACTCTTTAAAATATACTTGGAATACGGTAGATTTATTATATAAACGCAAATAACAACTGAAAGTAATATAGTTTGTATCTACTTTAGGTATAATTAGATTGATTTGGCATGGATGAAAGAATGCCGAATTTGGAATAACTGAACAAGATCCTTAGGCGTCGAGAAAATTATAAATATACAATTCTTTCAACAAAAAAATACAATATTTCTGTTTGTTTTGGCAACCACTTCTAATTCTTTCTTCTTGGCTTTGATAATATGAACTATAAATTCACTAAGAAGGAATATATTTTTATGTTGTTAAACTTGCAACGGTTTCAAATATAATTAGAAGACGAAAAATATATATTTATATATACTATAATTGGAAATACTGATGACTATTTGTGAAGCTGCTTGAATCAAGGCCTTAGGCAAGTAGAGAAAAAGTTGAATGATGAGTTGTTGAATTCTGGAATAAGATCCCTTGGATATGGAGTGGTATTACATCAACTTTTAATATTCGATCTTACGTTGAGAGTATCGGCAGTATTGACCACTCCTTTGTTAAGAGTATGATAAATTAAGAATCTTTAATATTCGCAAAGGTCAGAGAAATTGATCATTGTAAAGAAAAGAAAAAAAAGCAATTGTGGTTTAGTCTCGAGCTCTTCTTTAACATATCCATAGTCATGGAAATACATGAAAGTTCACATTAAAGGAGTAAATAAACTGAAACTAAATTGAAACTAGTATAGAAGAGACATATATATATATATATAACCAATTTATTTATCGTCAATTTATAGGTTTTAGTTGAAAATTCGTAATTCCTCACATGATATTAGGAACCAACAAATTCAAACATGTATAACTGATTCAAAAATATTGATATTCGGTCTGAAACAAATGAGTATTTTGGGTTAAGTGGAAGATCAAGTTGGGATTCTACCTAGGGTTTAAGTGGAAGACTGTGTTGAGGTTCTACGGTTACATGGACTTATACGCACCCCATGCCCATTAGACTCGATACTGATGTTCAATAATATCTCTTAAGAAAAATATCATGAGTTTATTTTTTCCCACCTACAAAAGTACTTCTCATGCATACATCAAAATTAAAACGTAAAGGAGAGTTATTTTTTTACTTTGGATTCTTCTTTGTTTTCATCAATCATAGCAAAAAAAAAAAGATTTAACACGTCTATAGATCCTAACCACAGAAACAATGAAATGATCTACTAACATCTAAAAACACTTCTACAGATCCTCATGGCTGTTTGATTGGTTTAACTAATAGCTTCTAGAACTTTTTCAGATTGTAGGCATGTTTTTTCTCTGTTTTTGCCATGCCAAACAAACTTTTAGTTTTCAAACTTTTAGATTGTAAGCTCTTTTCATTTATATGATATTCAAAGTTAAGCAAAGAAAAAAATAAAAACTTCTCTAGATCCTATGCTACCCAATCAGATTTTATTGGACCATTTCCACCAAATAGAATTAGATCAGCCAAGTTTGGCGAGTACTGCACTTCCTTGCTTTAGCAATTTATATCAATACATTAACTCCTTAGTCATGTGTTTAAATTACCACCAAGGCATTACCCACCATTAACACTTTCGAATACTCTACACTGAACCTTTGCTTATCCAACTTAAATAGATAGAAGAGAAAACAAAAATCATATAGTTATTATGTCAGTTAAGTCAATTTAACACACCTCTTTTCTTGCTGATCTTTTTGAGGTTGAGTAACCTATTCATACGAATCATTCTATCCCACGGTGGGAACTTGGCGTTTGAACATATGATAAGCTGGATATGGCTAAGTCACTATATGACAAAACTATAGTTAGAACTTTTAACACATTAAACATTATAAACGTAACTTTTAAAACATGTTAAAAAAATTTTCAAATACAAATATACATGATGCCAAGAAAAAAAGTACGAAATATTTACATATAAAAAATTATAAAGTAACTTGTTTGGCCAAATAAGTGATTTTCACAAACATGCTTTAATACCTCCACCAAGTTTACACAATCCATTCTAGCTGAATTTCAAAACAAATTCATAACTCCTCATACATAGCCTATTTCAAACACGATCCATGATATATTTTTCTATAGTGTCCTTTCATAAACTAGGGAAAAGTTCAGATAAATGGTAGTTGAAAAAGGGTTACAAAATAGTTTCTATTTTCAATAAATATTTAAAACGTGTAAAAAAAAAAGGGGAACTTTAAAACTCGTCGTATGTTTGCTGTATAAAGTGCTATAAGAGGACGTATTCTCGTAAAACTATAATCCTCAAAAAATCTTATTCTCTCTCTGACAAGCTTTTGTCATTACATAGTATAGAGACTGACGCTATTCTTCTGACATTAAAATTACACTTTTACCACTCCTCAAGTAATAATAATGATCACATGGCACGATCTCTACACGGTGCTCACGGCGGTGATCCCACTCTACGTGGCTATGATCCTCGCTTACGGCTCCGTCCGTTGGTGGAAAATCTTCTCACCGGACCAATGCTCGGGAATCAACCGCTTCGTCGCCATATTCGCCGTCCCTCTCCTCTCCTTCCACTTCATCTCCACCAACAACCCTTACGCCATAAATCTCCGCTTCATGGCCGCCGACACTCTCCACAAACTGATCATGCTCACTCTCCTTACCGTCTGGGCTAACTTCACTCGCTCAGGTAATCTCGAATGGAGCATCACCATCTTCTCCCTCTCCACGCTTCCCAACACGCTCGTGATGGGTATCCCTCTGTTGATCGCCATGTACGGCGAGTACTCCGGCTCGCTCATGGTCCAGGTCGTCGTTCTCCAGTGTGTAGTCTGGTACACTGTTCTCCTCTTCTTATTCGAATACAGAGGAGCTAAGATTCTGATCATGGAGCAGTTCCCGGAGACGGCGGCTTGTATAGTCTCTTTCAAAGTCCATTCCGACGTCGTTTCTTTCAACGGAAACGACTTACTTGAAACGGACGCTGAGATCCGAGGCGATGGGAAGTTACACGTCACGGTGAGGAGGTCAAACGCTTCCCGGAGATCTTTATGCGGTCCAAGCATGACTCCACGTCCGTCGAATATCACTGGAGATGAGATTTACAGTCTTAACACGACTCCAAGAGGTTCTAATTACAACCACTCGGATGCGTACTCTATGATGGGGTTTTCAGGTGGCCGTTTCTCGAACTTTGGTCCAGTGGATATGTGCTCCGTTCAGTCGTTTAGGAGACAAACTCCTAGACCTTCAAATTTCGAGGTGAGTGGTGGTATGACTTTGTCGCCTGGTTTAGGGTATGACCCGGGTGCATCCGGGTCATACCCAGCCCTGAATATGGAGTTCTCCTCCTTAGTTTCTAATAAAACCGTTAGCAAAGACCATCATACCGGAGAAAACTCTAGTAGTCATGATGCTAAGGAGCTCCATATGTTCGTCTGGGGCTCTAATGGGTCACCCGTTTCGGATGTTAAGTAAATACTATAGACTAAAAGGATCTCTTTGTAAATACTCTGTATTGTTATTAACCCTACATGTACTGCTGTATAAATACCTTTCACATACTCAATAATAAAACTATTCAGCGTATTCTATATGGTATCAGAGCCACTGATAACCTAATCAAAAGCCGCTATACTCTCTTTTTCAAAATTTTTACGCCTCCCTCATCACCATGTCCGGCGAGACCAACTCCACCACTGAGAGGATTGCAGTCTCTGCAACATCATCTATTCTCAACGTCAACATGAATAACGTCACGAAACTCACTGGATCTAACTTCTTGATGTGGAGCAGACAGGTTCATGCCTTGCTTGAAGGCTACGATTTGTCAGGTCACATCGATGGCTCCATGGTTGTACCTCCTGCAACCATCTCTACCGATGATGGTGTTGTTCCTAATCCTGCCTACTGTCAGAAAAGACAGGATCGTTTGATCTACAGCTCTGCTTGGAGCAATCACCACCACAATCCAACCAATCCTGTCTACTGCAGAGACGGCGTCGGCAATCTGGACTACTCTGACGATGACCTATGCCAAACCCAGCCGTGCTCATATGAAGCAAATCCGACAACAGATCCAAGGCTGGAAGAAAGGAAGTAAGTCTATCAATGAATACTTTCAAGGCCTCACCACTCGCTTTGATGAACTCGCCTTGCTTGGAAAGGCACTTGATCTTGAAGACCAAATTGAGTTCATACTTGAAGGACTTCCCGAGGAATACAAGACCATTGCTGATCAGATTGATGGTCGTGATACCCCTCCTTCTCTGCCTGAGATTCACGAAAAGCTTCTTAACCAAGAAGCTAAGCTTCAAACCGTCATGACACAGCCGAACTCTGCTCCTGTCACAGCCAACTTCACCAACTCCAGAGGCTCCTCCAACAACAATCGCTATCAGAACACTCGTCGTGGTGGCTATAACAACAACAACCGCAACAATCAGACATGGCAGCAACAACAGTTGACCTCCTCACCTCACCAAAACAGCTCGCGTGGCTATCAAGGCAAGTGCCAAATCTGCAGCGTCTTCGGCCATAGTGCTCGCCGCTGTCCTCAACTCCACGGCAATGTTCCTGCGACATCAAACCCGCAAGCTTCGATACCAACCTCTCCCCTCTGGCAACCTCGAGCGAACGTCGCACACGCCACTCAATACAATTCGAATGCTTGGCTACTTGATAGTGGTGCTACACACCATCTCACTGCAGATTTGAACAACCTTGCTTTGCATCAGCCATATGCTGGAACCGATGAAGTTGCCATTGCTGATGGTTCAGGTTTACCTATAACTCATATTGGTTCTGCCTCTCTTCCTACTACTTTCAAACAACTTGCTTTGAAAGATATTCTCTGTGTTCCGAATGTGAACAAGAACTTGATTTCCGTATATCGCCTTTGCAACGCTAATCAAGTTTCTGTGGAATTCTTTCCTGCCTCTTTTCAGGTGAAGGATCTCAGCACGGGGGTCCGGTTGCTTCAAGGCCGCACGAAGGATGATTTGTATGAGTAAAAGACGTGGCTAAAATAACTTCGATAATTTCATTATAACAAACCACTGAACGAGATATTATTGTACCGCTTTGTAGGCTGCATTGCCTCAAGGAATCGTGCCATTTGTGTTTGCAAAAGAATATAATGTTCATCCGGAAATCTTAAGTACAGGGTAAGTATTTTTATATTGAATAAAGAGAAACTTTTTCACGCGTATTATTCCTAATGTTGATATTGCAGGGTAATATTTGGAATGCTTATTGCACTACCAATCACACTTGTTTACTACATTTTACTTGGGCTATAAGCTCTGTAATGCAGGGGCAGACCCGCCTTATGACTTATGGGATCACGTGACACCACAAAAATCTAATAAAATGTTGATTTTGTATAATAAATTGTCAAAATTTTAGTAGCATAATTGGTTAAATATGACTTCTGAAGTTCTGAACCCCAAAAATCTGGGTTCAAACCTTATTATTGTTCCTTTAAATGTTTTTGGTCCCAGTAAAATTTATTACTGGGTCTGCCCCCTATTGTAATGGATAGGTTTTGCTTCAGAAAAACAAGAGAATTTCAAATTTCCAAATTTAGTTGAATAAAACTAGAGAATGAACACGAGGTTTAGTAAAGTTAGTGACCAAGATTTGATCTGAGAGGATCAAAACGATCTTTTCTTTCCAATATTTTCCTAGAGATCAGAAGAGGATGACGATGATAGAGACAAGAAGCGCAAAACAAGGGCAACAAGACAAAGCAACCAACAAAAGAAAAGGCGTCTGATGATGTATCTGATTTTGCATTTTACTGTCTGAATTAGGTAGTCATTGCGGTAGTGTTAAAAAAAGTTTGAGTTCTTTGTTACCGAGTGTGTAGGTTGTTTTTGCGGAAAGTGTGGTTTTGTATACTATCATTTCTCATCTTGTATTCATTGTTCCTAAAGAAGACGATTTGAACTACCATTATCGGTTCTACTTAACATTTTCTATTGATCATCATGACCGCTTAGACAACGATAGCATGTTCGGCAGCCTACAGCCACCGCAAAAGTAGTTAAGTACCAAGAAAATAATGAAGAATATCAATCTGAAATATGAAAAAAACGAGGTTGTAGTTTATTGATTTTCTTATATTATCACATAATTGTTGACAGAAACAAATCACATAATTTGCAAAAGACTAAGGAGATTTTTTTGAAGTCAACTTATAAACAGTATCAGAGGGGGAAAAAATCAACCATCGAACCTTCATATGAAACTCAACATTTTCCAATCGAGTCACTTCAGACTGTTACTAATGTTTTGGAGTCTCCGACCATTGCTATATATCAATGTATTCTATCCGTTTTAGAAAAATTATGTTATGATTTTTTTAAAATGATATACTCCAAAAAAAATGTTGATTGCATGCATGTACTGAATCTATTTGTTCAAAGTTACAGAAAAGAGAAAATTATTTAAAATGATGCATTTAGAATTAAAATTTAATAATTTTTTAATGTGTAAAATTTTGAAACATACATTTAAAAGAATATTAATTACGTAGAGTATCAGACCACTACTCATGATTTTGCAGTGAAGAAAGGACCAACACACACTGTCTTAAACCCTATGGATTACGGAAACATTTTTTCTTGAATCCAATCGATTAATATCCTGTGAAGAGAAAAAAAGAATATGTTATATACTTGCATTCTGATTCATCTGAACTTTTTTATTTCTTTTTTTTTAATCAGATTCTGATCCATCTGGATTTTGTATTTAATTTTCGTGAGATAGAGACAATCCCTCTATTCCGGTTGAAATAGAAACATATAATGATAGGGAAGCCTATGACAGATCATTGTTTCAGCACTGTATAAGTTTTGAATATTGTCGTTGAGTGAATGATCGTTGGGTTCCGACTGCCGAATAACATGCGAATTTATGTATGTATTGAATTAGATGCCGAAGTAGAAGGGAACATACTCAACGCTCATCTTTTCCTTCTAGAGAACGAAAAAGTATTGCAACTAGTAATCAGTTCAACAATAACAGTTCAAACCAGCCATTGACAAAAGTAACTTATACGCAATCTTAAGACCAACATGCCTGGTACAAAACCTGTGATGAACTCCGTGCACCAGCAGTTTTAATACGTACGAATTATAAATGATAGTAGTTGTAGTCTTTATTTCTGCTATTATCAAAAATGCCTTTGGGAATCATAAATAATCAGCAAACAAAACGGATGGAATGGAATTGTATTAATGATATGGGTTGGTATTAAAAATATACCGATCATCCGTTTCTTTTTACTAGTAAAGTTAGTCTTGGAAGTTGGAACAAGTTAATATTTTTTAGCATTTTTTTTAATAAAGTTTGCATGCATTTCTAACATAGAAAGAAATGGGCCCAGGAGAAGAAAGCAACGTTGTTATTATAGTTTGAAGTACTAATTAATCCATCTCGCTGTACCTATTGCTTATCTCTGGAGGAATTTCCGTGCGGATCACAAGGATTGATCGGAGAGTGCAGAAAACTCTATCTCCCACGTTTTTTTTTTCAATTAACGATAACATTGCCTTTTGCATTTTCTCGTATGCATTTTTTTCATACGTAAGTACGTAACTAATATCATTGTCCCGCATCCTAAAGATAACGTGCAGATATGTGATATACGAGTAAAAGTAGAAATAATAATAACTAACAAGCTATCCACACACAAAAAACTTCAGATTTAGAGTTATAATATCCAACTGCAATCTTTTTCAATAAATGTCATGTTTTATGTTAGATTCGGGTTTATTATGGGCTTCCAACTTAAAACCAATTGGTGATTAGTGGATTGGCCCTAACCCTTTATATATTAGTTAATGTTTCTTAGAATTCCCGATGTGGGATATATATCCCTAATATTTTACTTTTTCAAAATAAAAATAAATGTCATGTTTTCCCTTTATAAATTATTCTGGGATATAATTTAGTACTGTACGAGTTTGTCTTCGAACAAAATATAGAGATAGTTATTTTTAAAAAAAAATTATTGCACTTCAATAAGAGGAAAAGCTGGTCGAACAGTAGATCTCACTCATAATTAGAGAAGTAAAGTTGGATAAATAAATGGTTATAGAGAAGTTGACAATAAAATGATTAGGATTCAGAAGGAATGGTGGTGTCCTCGTGTGCGTGGCTGCATTATCACGTTACGTGGTACACCACCGCAATAATAATCGTTATTCTACCTGCATCATTTTAAACTTTCTATTTGGAAAAAGGAGAAAAGTATTTTTAGGAAAAAAGAAGAAAAGAGAAATGACAGGTGATACTGTGATGGTGGCTGTCGGCGAAACCACGGACCACCGGTTCGAGGTCTCCGACAAGTGAACCGGTTAATGGGTAACATTAACTTGTGCCTATGTTTCTTTCATATGTTAACAAAACTTCCTAAAAATCGAACATACCATTGATGTCCTAAAAAAATAACATTACAGTGCGATTGCCTCTCTCACCGAAGTTTGTCTATGTTCTGAAGACATCGCGCGCGTTAATGTTCCATTTCCAATGATCTCTTCTGTGGTGTATATTCATTTTTTTCTTATCAATTGTTTCACAAAATTGTCAAGGAAACAAAGTATTAACAGCTTACTAGTATTGTAAATCATTTGGTTTATGTTTTTCAAATTCAATTTTTTAAAAAAAAAATCGGATTCAAATTTCCTTTGGTAGATACATTTTTATTTTAATGGATGACTCCAAACTTTACAAAGATCATGAACCTGAATTCCAAAAGATCTTCAAAATCTATTGGTTTGATCCAATAGTGGATTTTGAACCTTAATTTGATTTGTTTGAGGTAAACTTAAACTATCAAACTGGAAACTAAAAAAGGAATTAGTGTTTGGGCTGTTAACATAACCACTTCTGTTTTCTCTATAGAGTGGGTCTACGTTTATTATATCGGGCCACATTTGGCTTTTGATGGTATTTCATTTTCATCTTTTTTTTTTGGTCACAAAATTCATTTTCATCTATTAACAACAATTTCAAGTTACACGCAAGCATAAGCTTGTAACATCCAATATTAATTAGACTAGATTCTTTAACTGCTCTGGTTTGTATTTTTAGTTTATAATTATATTTTCTTGAATTTATTTTTATATTAATTCTATTTTTTTTTAACCAAATCAAAACTTACTCTCTTTCAAATAATCATGTTTTAGAAAAAATTAAGTTTGAAAAATTTAATATATTTTAATTAGGTATATTTAATCAAATTATGTATTTTAAATTATAAAATTTTAGGAAAATACTCTTATATGAAATTTATTTGAAACCACGCTTTAACTTCAATTTTTTGAAAAGAAGACTTTTATATTTATGTAAAATGATAATTCAGTCTGATTATGTAAAATTATAATGATATATTTTCATATAATTGTTTACATTTTCAAAATAAAGTTAAGTAAAATTTAAGTTCCATGGTATAAATTAAAAAATGAAAACTCCAGGATCTTCATAATCTAAATTAGAGTATAGCAAAGTTAAATTATAAGATATTTGACTTAAGATAGCGCTACATAGATCATATGTATGAGCATAGAAATATGCTTGCAGGTGTGTAGTTTGTAATAAGATATTTCCCTTGTTACTTTAAAATTAAGTGCAATTAAAGTTTTTTTTTTAAAGGTGTGTAGGTTCTTTGTTTATTAAAATGGACTTTAAAACATTTTGGAAAATTTATCTATTTGTCATTTGAAATGATTAAGATGTATATATCTTAAATATATGATCAAAACATAAGTAACTTCAATTTTAAATGTAGTTTTAAATGTGTTAGTTTGAGATCCAATCAGGATAAAAATATATTTTCGTATATAAGAAGGGTTGTTTAAAAATGTATTTTCAAATTCAAAATAATAAATATAGTTTATTCAGTTATTCTTTTACTATTAGGTGAGTTTTATTGCTTGAGTTTGTATTTTTATAAGTACTTGTTGGTTAAATAATTGTCATTATTTTTGCTTTAGTTTTTCTAGTAAGTTTGGAGTAAGCTTATTCATTATCTTATTTTATGCCACATATTTTGCATATTTTCATAATAAGTTTATCATTTATGAAACTGAAAATAAGTAGCATAACTAAAACGCTAAATGTGAAAAATTAGTTTAATGTTAGCATTTTTATCTCAATCGTTAATTTCCTTTGATCTCTTACGTATTATGATGTATATTTTTGTATTTTATTTTTCGGCTTTTGCTCGTTTGAAAATTCGAGCAATGTTTAAAGTTAAAGTAAAATCTTAGTAATGGTCTTACAGTGACTACTAATTTTTATATTAATTTTATCTAATTTTAAAATATATTTTATATGTTTAATTAGTATAAATTCTTAATCTTTATATATTTCAGATTAATGTTAACCACCAACATGATTTTCCATCCACTTGATAACGTAATTTTATAATTAGTCCCACAAATGTGTATTTACAATAAAATTTATTTATTAAACCTTCATTTTATTGCATGTTTTCTATTGTGTATCTACGTAGGTGTAAGCCTCCCTATTACTTCATTTTTCCTCTCAGTTTAGAAGTTTATCTTTGTATAAGCTAGAATTGACACTTATATGTTTCCAATCATTTTTTCTAAATTTTTAATTATATTGAGTTTTTATTTATTTTGTCTTTAGTTTTTTCAATTCTTTTTCATATTCAGTTTGACCATTGATTTTTGTAACTTGGTGCTTTCTTATAATTGTTATATAATTTTTCGATAAAGTTTTATTTTTAAAATATTCATACTTTCTATTGTTTGTACATTATTTTGCTAAATTTATATTGCTACACGTAGATTGTGTGTTTATAATAATTTATAGAATTGACTCTTTTTATTATTATTCTTTAGTATGTTTCTAGTATTGTTTGTCGTTTTTGTATTTAACCTTTTGTTATTTTTTCAAAAAAATTATGTTCAGTTGCAATTTTAATATATTTTGTTTGTTGTTAGAAATGAATTTTTTTTTTAATTCGAAAAGTTTGTCTGTGTAAACATAAATTTTTAATATGAAAATAGAGTGACATATTAGGGGAAAATGGACTAACATACTAAAAAGAGGACATGTTAATTTAAAACGTACATGTTAATGATGATAATGAAACCACGAGTACACCCAATGCTTATGTATGTATTAATTTCAATTCTTAATTTGTCAGCTAAACTCAACAAATAGATAAATATTTAAACTGATTCCAGATCTTCCTTAGCATCGTTAAGCATCTCTCACTCTGCTGATATTATCTCACTAATCTATGTTCTGTTCACTTCAATCACAAACATCATAATATGAAGTCATTGCACAAACAATTGCATCGTATGCAATCTTGTTTGCTCTCAAACTGTGTGAACGTGTTATATAAAATATTTGTTGCTGTGCACTGTTTTGTTTTAAGTGCACTATTTCTTATTATCTTATATATATCACAAATAGAGGAGAATGAAGCAGGACCAATCCAAAATATGGACGAAACGCATCACGTACATTAAAAATCAAGAGATTTCATAACATGATTACAAAGTAACAGTTTCAAACACGGTGAAGGGTCTGAGAGATTCCTTCATTGACTTACCTCTAAAGACATACGAATAGTGTCCTTCGTTGGCCACTGTATACACCTGCTACGTTTGCTAACATAATCTCCATTCACTGTATTCAATTATCGTATGCTAAATTGTGATTATCAATTTAGAAAGAGAAAACTTATGATCCAAGTCTTATCCATGTAAAAAACATATCACTGCATATTAAGATTCTAATTGGTTGGATCGCATCGCATTTTCCCGTTTGGAACCTGCAGTGAAACCAGTAAGCAGCTTATATCTTACTATGCGTACCGTATTTGCGGAATGTGTTTGGATTTCCATCGCCTTAGCCTCTTCCTCGATATTAATGGTCATTTCAGATTGACTGATACGATTCTTTATTTTCCCATCTGAGAAACACAGACAGTATACAGGTTTTGAAAAAAAAAGAAGAAAGAGAATCGACCATGCTAAGGTATTTATCACAAGTTAAGTCTCTAGGAAATGGAAATAACCTCGAGATGTTCTCCACGGCCTCTGAAGATTCCTTTTTCAAAGCTTTCTTCCCTGTCAAATGTAAGAATATTTTAACGAAAGATTACCAGGTCAGCAGCATCAACGCAATATGAACGGAAACTAAAGATGGTTTTATTTATAGCAGAAATCGGATGATATAAATCAGATTTCTATCCTATCTTATGCTGAGGGGACACGTCTCCATTGGCCTGGGGTATAACATAAACGGAACGTGAGTATAAATGTCTGAGAGTTGAGTAAGAAGCAAAGACGATACCTCCAAGTAGTAGTCCATTAAGTCTTGAGCTTGCCTGCCCATAACCTCGGTACCGGCGTCACCAAGGAGGACAAAAAGTTGCCTTGTCACCATCGTCATACAGAGACACCTCCACACAACACGTTCATTAGCTAACCATTTCCTAAGCCAGATTCCACTCAACGCGATAAAATACAGAAGATAAAGCTTACTTCTTTGGCAAATGAAAATCTCCAATGTCACCTGAAGAGGGCTAGTTCATCAATCAAGGAGAATATCAATCATAATACAAACAAAAGACGGACACGTTGGGGTTTCAAGTCCAAGATAATTGCTTCATGAGTTCTCGGATCTCACATCTCAGTTGATATTAGTTTTTGGCCAGCGTAAGCAGTTGTCCATCTGACACAGAAGGAGAAATTAACCGCGGGAATTTATCTTTAAACATCCTCTAATTAGCAGTATACCTGTAGTTGGCAGAATTTAGCAGTGGAATCGAATTGCTAAGATGTGGGAATAATGATTAGGATTTGATACCGTACATGTTAATAGATGAAGAGACTCCTTTGGCTGAGTTCTGGGAACGAAAGTGCAGCTCAGCTCCGCCTCTCCCAAGCCAGAAGGAACGTCATTGAATAATAGAGCAGTGTGTGGCTTGGTCGCTTGATTTTTCTGTATTTCTGCCATGAATTCTCGGTGTGGTGAGCAAGAGGAAGGACAAAAGTCTTCGTATGGGTCACGATTTAGATGATTGTAACTGGGAATTTAGAAATACGATAAAAGAGTAATATATAGGGTGAGAGGCTGGGGAAATCCAGAAGGCGGTTGCCTTATCATCATTGCGGCAATGAATGAGCCTTCATGAGACATGGTTAGGGAGTGAAGACGTTTGACATGGTGGTAATCGGACCGGCAGATAATGATTAAGATGTCTCGGTAAGAATGAGGAAGAAGAAGACGAAGGGATTGCATCTGTGAGAAGATGATTTTTTCGATTAGAGAATATGGGTTTCATAATGGGCGTAACTTTAGCATAATTAAAATGGGCTGTGAAGAGGTTTGTTAACGTTTGTAAAGCTCATGTATTACGTGTAAGTGTAGCAGATGTGTCACCTGCTGATTGGATTGAATTTAATTGCATATGTGGACACTTTAAGGGAGCTTGGTATTCTCCTTTTATTAGTGTTATAGATTTATCTTTTTTTTTTTTTGAGAAAGTATATTAATGAGATTTTTATGATCCCTATGAATATGCTGAATTTAAAAAAAAAAAACATTTGCACTCCAATCCTTTTCTGGCACTCCAATCCTTTTCTGGACCAGTAAGTACAAATATTTACCCTGCAATTTTATCTGTCGCTATGTTTCAAAACCGACTTAAAAATGGGATGAAGTATCGCGCAAGCCAGGACAATAAAATTCCCGATGAAATTATAAACACATCCTTCAATTTTAGTGATCGGACAACAAACCCTAAACCAACACCGTTAAAAAAAATCCCAATTCTCACGGCGACGATGAAGAGGATCGTGAGGATATCATTCACCGACGCGGAGGCCACCGATTCCTCCAGCAGCGAAGACGAACAGAGAGCCACCGAATCTCCGCCGCGCCCGCGACGCCGAGGGAAGAGGTTCGTCAACGAGATCGTCATCGACCCGTCCGATTCCTCCGGTAACGATCGCGAGACGCGGTTCAAGATCAGGATTCCGGCGAGGCTTATGAAGAAGAAGAAGAAGAACAGGAACTTCCGAGGGGTGAGGCAGAGACCGTGGGGGAAATGGGCGGCTGAGATCAGGTGCGGGAAAGCTCGCGACGGACGGCCCGTTCGCATCTGGCTTGGGACGTTCGAGACGGCGGAGGAAGCCGCTCTGGCTTATGATAAGGCGGCGGTGAAGCTGATCGGGCCTGACGCGGTGACTAATTTCGGTTGTTCGAAGGTGGTGGAGGAAGGTTCCGATGCTGGGACCTCCGCAGGGGCATGATCGTCTTTTTGTGAATTTGATCATCATTTTCCGTTTTTTTTTTAACTTTCAAAAGTTGTATTTGTGAATAAGTCATCATAACATATGTGCAGTTTTTTTTATTTATTTCTCGTTCCAGATTCTTGGTTTATGTGAACTGTACATTGTAATCTGGTTTTTTGTGTTTCTTCATTGTGCAGATTTGGAATCACTATTGCTTGAATTTCTCATGTTTTATGAATTTGATTTAAAAGTCTTTCCTTTTGGATCGAAATGGCTAAGTTTCATATCTACAACATTTAATTCTCGCTTTGTTCAGTCTCTTAGAGATCAGCGATCCTCTGTTTTACTGCCTCACCTCGTCCAGGCTTTTGGTCTTATTGTCACTCGAACCTTTGTATCGGGTGTGGCTGGACACAGCTTTACCATATCAGACAGAAGCTGCTAAACCGCATCATCATCACAATAGCCTCACAAGACCATCATAACAAACTGAACAGTGTATTTTTGTTTCAGGTCGTGTTTCAATCATCACCTCTCGCTTATTTTATACAAACCATATGTTAAAAAAAAAGAACCAACTTTATACTAGAACTGGGTGGTTCCACCACTACATGTCAGCTAAACTAGAAGATTTCAAAACCCTTTTCCTAACTGTTTTTTTTTTTTTTAAATAAAGGTGAATAGCTTTGGCGCGGAGTAACTTATTAGATTGACTCACGACTATATATCTACAACTTTTTTATTTTTTATTTTTTTGTCTCATGAAGATGTTTAACGATTTTGTTACTATATCCTAAACTATGCGTACGAAAATGGTTTTATATATGAAATTTTATAACGTTTCTTAATTAATAAATTGGTGTATTGAGATTCAAAATTCAAATTTTCTAATTAAAAAAAAATTAATAAACTTGTATCTCAAAGTTATGCAGAGAACTGGTGATTAAACGGTTTTAAGTTTTAACAGTGGTTTAAAGGTTTTGGATAAAAATCCAAACCGGATGGGGAAAACTGGATAACGATCAAACCGGATCGGTTAAGAAAACAATCGAGATAAACCCTTGTTTTTAGTAGCCTCCCGGAGATTGATCGATCGCCGACGCCGCCCACGGGTGTGGAGAGAGAGAGAGATGGCACTAGCCTTCGCGGAACATCAATGGCCTCTCCTTCTCCTTCTCTCCGATCTTCGAGGCTAAACCCTGAGTTCCTATGTTTTCCTCCTCTCCGTCTCCTCAATGATCCTATGCCTCCTTCTCTCTCTCCGAGCTTCCAGATCCTTCTTCTCCACTTCCACCGCCACCGTCTCCATCTCTAAGCCACGCTTCCTCTATCAATCCCCCTCCTATTACGCTCACCTCATCCTAACCTCCCACGGCTACACTCCCACTTCTTCAAGTGGGCGCAGAGTCAACGCCACGTCGGCAAACACTCGCTCCCACCCTTCGCCGCGATGCTCGAGATCTTAACCGATAAAGGTTTGATGAACAAAGCGTATTGGGTCGCCGAGAGGAGTGTCGATCTCGGTATGCACGGAATCGACGATGTTTTGATCATCGTCGACGGTAGGGGTTTGGATTCGATAAACGAGTTGCTCGCGAGGCTTTGAATCTGTTGCTGTGAGTTTACACTAGGAAAGCTACGGTGGAGGAGTGTGTGTTGAGCTTCGAGAAGATGGTTAGGAACGGGTTCTTGCCTAGTGTTCGGAACTGTAACGTAGTTCTGAGGGTTCTTAGGGATGAAGGGATGGTGGGGAAGTGCCGAGAGGTTTATAGGATGATGGTGGAGCATGGGATTTTGCCGAATGTTGTCACTGTGAACACAATGCTTGATGGTGGTTTGCAGCAAGTGTTGGAGATGGAGAGGGAAGTTGTGCCTAATGTTATCACTTTCAACACCTTGTTGGATTCTTGTTTCAAGTCTGGTGATTTGATGCGAGTGACGAAGGTTTTATCGGAGGTTTAACCCGTTGATTGAAGGGTATTGCAAACAAGGCTTGTTTAATGAAGCTTGGGAGGTTACTGAAGTAATGCTCGACGTGGGTGTATCTCCAACCACATCTACTTATAATATTTATATACGCGCGCTCTGCGAGTTTAAAAGAACGGATGATGCAAGAAGGGTGTTGCTTTGTATGGTAGCTCCTGATGTTGTGTCTTACAACACTCTGATGAATGGATACGTCAAGATTGGGAAGATTAGAGAGGCTTTTCTCTTGTTTGGTGAGTTGATAGTTAGGAACATCAGTCCCAGTGTTGTGACTTACAATACTCTGATGGATGGTCTTTGCGAGTCAGGGGATTTGGATACTGCTCTGCGGTTAAAAGATGAAATGTCCAGGCAAAAGATCGGTCCTGACGTGACTACTTACACGACTCCTGTAAAAGGATTTGTTAAGAATGGGAATCTACCCATGGCTACTGCAGTTTACGATGAGATGTTGTTGAGAGGGATTAAACCTGATAGATATGCGTACACTACGAGGATTGTGGGTGAACTGCAGCTTGGAGATTTGGACAAGGCGTTTCGTCTGCAGGAAGAGATGGTGGCAAAGGATCATAATAACGCTCGAGATC
This sequence comes from Brassica nigra, assembly GCA_016432835.1. Taxonomy (NCBI): domain Eukaryota; kingdom Viridiplantae; phylum Streptophyta; class Magnoliopsida; order Brassicales; family Brassicaceae; genus Brassica; species Brassica nigra. The sequence continues at coordinate 50,943,320 of CM028248.1, read as the reverse complement.
TGATCACCTATAACGTTTGTATAGATGGGCTCTGCAAGGTTGGGAACCTGGAGAAAGCGATCGAGTTTCAGCGTAAGATTTATAGAGATGGTCTTGTCCCTGATCATGTTACTTACACCACGGTTATACGTGGCTATTTGGAGAAGGGCCGGTTTAAGATGGCCAGAGTCTTGTATCAAGAAATGCTGAGGAAGAAGTTATCTCCCTCGGTGGTTACCTACTTCGTGTTGATCCATGGTCATGCGAGAGTGGGAAGGCTACAGCAAGCCTTTCAGTATTCCAACGAGATGGAGAAGAGAGGCGTTCGTCAAAATGTCATGACGTGCAACGCTCTTTTACATGGCATCTGCAAGGCTGGTGAGGTAGATGAAGCTTACAGTACAGATACTTTGGCAAGATGGAAAAAGATGGGATTCCACCTAACAAATACAGCTACACTATGCTTATAAACAAGAACTCGGACCTTGGGAAATGGGAAGAGGTTGTCAAGCTGTATAAAGAGATGCTAGATAGAGACATTGAGCCAGATGCTTACACACTGTGGGCCTTGTTCAAGCATTTGGACAAAGACCACGCATCGCGAGAGGCTGAGTTCCTTGGAAAGTTGTTACGCAGTTGACGAGGAAAGCAAAGGTACAAACTTCTAAAGTGCATATGGTCTATGCACAAAGATTTTTTTTCCTTGGAGCTGGCCGGTTTCGTTCCTGAGTGCTTATGGGCTATGCACAATGGCTCAGCTTGATTGGTATGTACAAACTTCTTCTCTTAAGCTCTCACAAGACTTCTGCGTTATCTGTGATATACTGTAAAGATAGCTACTTCTTCAGGGGAAAACACAGCTATGAGCTATGGCCGGAATCGATCCCTTGTTGTTGAAGCTCGTTACTTTACATAGAACTCATTCCTACCTGCAAGTATGGCACTATTATATACACGCCAGAGGCAAGAAGAATAGGAATAAAGATTAGACACAAAATGGGTGTTTGCTAGGAAGTTCACACCGAATGAAAGAAGGTTCCTTTGTAATTGTTTAATTCTTTTGAAAACAATTTTGTAGGAAAGAGAGAAAGTGTGAAACACATGTAACTTCAGTGTAGGGCATTTTTGGGAAGAAAGCTAAAGTGGACAAGCTTGGCTTCTCTCTAGACTTTGAAGCATGTTTTAGGTCCAACCTTGTTCCATTTCTAACTGTAAAATAAAGTTTGAAATAAAAAATATTCTAACCATGTTTTGTTTTCTATTTTATAATGAAATAAAAAATGAGTTTACTTCATCAATGGAATAGTATTTTAAATTTTTTGTTTATTACTCCATTTTATAGTCAGGTTAAAACTTAATAAAATTATAAAATTAATCTATTTTAAAAAAGAAGGAATAATACATCAGAGTTATTCTTGCTCTCTGTCAAGTTTCTATCATTTTGTACAAATGCTATTTTTATCTATTTGGAGCAGGACAAAAGAATTGAAAGATATATGAGTATGCAAACGTAAATTATTCCACTAACAACATTATATAGGTTTATTAGTATTTTTGGAATTTAAGTCTATGCTTATGACAAAGAATTTAAGTCTATGATTTTTCATTTTTCCTTCTTTAAATACCTGATGACTTTTAAATTCGGATTTTTACAGTTGCATCATTCTTACATTTACATATTTTGTTTGTTCAATCAATCAAAAAATCATGTATGACCTCTGCTAAGATTTCCTTATGTTTTTTTTGTCATCTATGCAATGTTATTAAAAAAGCTACGCGTACATTGAAGAACAGAGACATAATTAACCACAAGGAAAATCAAAGATTAATAACGATCTACACAAGATAATCGTGTTGGTGAAGATCCATGATAATGCCAAAACGCTTTGATTTGAATCTTTCCAGAGACCATCATAACACTTTTCTGCATAACTTGAACAAAGAAAATGAGCTTTAGACATGCATGGCGATAACTCGAAATACAAGTATAGCATTCTTCATTAAAAGATGAGTCTCATGAATAGTTGATGAATTCAAGTTATTCCCATAAAGAACAATCTATGAAGAACTCTACGACCATTGGACAAACTAAATCCATGGCTAAGTAATAGCTTCACAAACCAACAACTAAGAGAGAATTAACTCCAAGCACAAGCTCTATCCACAACTTTTTTTTTTTTTTGGGAACACTCTCTATCCACAACTAAAACATAGATTTATAACAGGAAAGAAAGAAGTAAAACCCAAACAAATGAAGACAAGTCTAAACAAAAAAGACATTTTAAATCATGAGTAGAAAAAACACATAAAAAACTCATAGATCAAACAAAAACCAATTTTCTTTATACTGATATTTTTTGAAAAGTAATTCAAAACATCATTTTCTTTCTTAAATTCATGGTTATCCTCATTTTTTATATACATAGACTTCAAATGTTTATAGACTACACCGCCGTTAATAATAACAAAATTTAATACATATAATTATATATTTATATGTTTTTGTTATTAGCAGTGCCGGTTTAGAGGTAGTGTCAACTGTGCAAATGCACATGGTCCACTTTTTACTATCAAATTTTCTTTACTAATTAGGGTCTTAAATTTTAAAAAATTTGTAGAATGTATTACAAATTTAAATATTATACATAAATTCTTCCAACATATTTATTTTTGGCTCAAGGACTAATATTTAAATTAGCCGGCCCTGGTTATTAGAATCTAATCGTTTATTCTGCTTTTTCTCTTTAGACGCTCCATCTTTATCTACCGTGTCACCAAAAATTTATTCTTTCCAATCCATTTTTTTCATTATTCCGTTTTTCTCCCTAGACGCTCCGTCTTTATCCACCGTATCACCGAAATCTTATTACTTCCAATAATTCCATTTTTCTTAGATTACCTTCTAAATCTATTTATCATCTTCAAAAATCTCTTTGAGTTTTTACCATTATATATGTTCTTTACCTTCACATAATTTTTTTGTTCTAATACAATTGTGAAACCCTAACCCCCCAAACAAACCAACATCTCCCCTTTTCAAAAAAACGTTAAGCCCTAGAAATGACCTCCTCTGACATGAATTCCAATTTAAACCGCATTAGATCCATGGTTCTCGGCTCTTCATCCAAACAATCCGAGCAGCAACCGCTAGCCTCCCCAGAAACCCTCAATGCGAGATTGAAACTCCGGAGAACCCCCAACGAAGAGCACGAGCCGGAGCACTATGATGATCTGCAGCTTCACTTTAACCCTTCTCTGTTCAGGTCACTCGAGCGTTTCTTGCCCGAGAACCTTCTTGGTTCCACACGCATCGAAAAGGCTCGTGTCATGAGTGACCTTCTCCTCCGTTACTCACCTGAAAGCGAACGAATACGGGTAAAAAGTTTCGACCTTTACTTATATATAAAAAGAAAAAATAAAAGTTTCGACCTTTTGCTCGCTCTGTTTCTTGTTTCTTGAAATTGAGGTTGAATTTGTAAAACCCATTTCGTTTTGTGTTGGGAACAGGTTCAGAAGCATAGAGAGTACAGGCAGAACATCTTGTCTTCTTACCAGGTAAACTGAGTCTTTTGTCTTGTCTTAATTGTGTTATTGTCTCATTTAATCCTCTGTTTTTTTTTCTTCAGCGTCTACATGAAGACCTCTATACTCTTGACCCTGCTAGCTTCTTCGTCCCTTCATTTCTTGACGCCGTTAGCAACAGATCGGAGGAGAGTTTCAAAAGCGTGATGGTTCGTGCAGCTCCTGGGATCTACACTTTTGATATGCTTAAGCCACAGTTTTGCCAAATGTTAATAGCAGAGGTTTATCAAATTCGACTTCTTTTATGTGTGTGTTGTGTTTTGGTCTTCTCTGTCTGATTCTAAAACTAATATATATATTGCCTCAGGTTGAAAATATGGAGAAATGGTTCCATTATTCGAAAACGTCAATGATGAGACCAACCACGATAAACAAATTCGGTGTCGTTCTCGATGATTTTGGCCTTGACGGCATGCTCCAGAGGTTGCTTGAGGACTTCATAAGTCCTATATCTCAAGGTTGCAGATTTTTTTTGGGGAACTGTTTGCAAAACTTTTAATTTGATGTATGTATGTGCTTCATGGGGTTTTGGTTTTGTTTCTTCTGTCAGTTTTGTTCCCGGAAGTGTGTGGAACCGGTTTAGATTCTCACCATGGCTATGCTATTGAGTATGGAAAGTATAGGGATACTGATCTTGGTAAGTACTAGTGGGAGGCGTCTGGTTTGATTTTTGGAGTGGTGAGAGAATATCTAAAACTTTTTGATTTTCTTGATTTCTTAGGGTTCCATGTGGATGATTCAGAGGTTACTTTGAATGTCTGCTTGGGCAATCAGTTTTCTGGTGGGGAGCTGTACTTTCGAGGTGTGAGATGTGATAACCATGTGAATTCTGAGATCAAGGTACTAGTGAAAACCCATCAATCAAGCAGTTGTTGTTGTGCCGTTTAGTAGCTATCACTAGTAAAGATTGATGCTTAGTTAATTTTTTTTTTTTTCTGTAGGAGAATTATGACTACTCGCAGGTACCTGGTCAAGCCGTTCTTCACCATGGACGTCACCGCCATGGTGCTAGAGCTATAACTGCTGGACGCCTTGTGAACTTGATTATGTGGTGTAGAAGGTAAAAGCCTTTCTCATGAACCATTTCAGAAAGTGGTAAAGTTTGTAAATGGGAAAATTTTCACTATCTCCCTTTGTCTTTCTCTCTCATGTATAGCTCAACTTTTCGAGAGGCAAAGAGATACCAAAAAGATTTCGCGAGCTGGTGCGGAGGATGCAAACTTGATAAACACAATAGGCAGCAAGCGGCAATTAAGGCTACTGTAGAGGTATATATGTATATATCAATGCTGCGAGCAATTGTTTTCCTTTTTCTCATGTGGTTGTTGTTTTTGCAGGTGCTGAACAGGAGAGGTGCAGAAAAGGGGCATGTTGAGCTCGGTTCAAGTTCAACTGCACACTAAGATAAACTGCGATATGTCAGGAGAATCTATCTTCTTTGTATTAATTTCAGTGGCTATGTATGTAGAGGCAGTTAAAAGTACCCTTGTCGAAGGGTATAATAGTATTTTGTTTCAATTTTCTTGGAGAGATGCAAAAAGTCGATAGAGAGGAAGATTAGCTAAGAGATTCTCAGCGTTGTGTAATAACTGTAAGAACTTAGAAGTAAAATTCATTTTACTGTCTCTCTCTTTTTTAAAAAAAAAAAATTAATAAAACTAATTTAAATTATTTAGAAATATTTATTATTACGTGATTTCAGTTTTTCATCATCAAAATATTTTTTTTATAAAATTTTAGATTTTCTTAAAGATCTAGTGAATGAAAAGATTTACAAATGAAAAAAAGTCTTTTCTGAAAAGATTTCTTTGTAAATTTGAGGGTTATAATCGCAAAACTTAATACATGCTTTTTGTTTGGTCAAATGTGTTGTTAAAATTTCATTATTCTTTTGGTTTATTTTTACAATTGATTAAATTGGGGTATATTTTTGTATTTAAAATCAAATTTTGAATCATTCTTGGTAAATTTTCTAAATAAAAATATGCATTATTATTATTATTATGGTAATATAATCAATGATGTAAACTTTTTTTGCTTATTCCAGTGCTGGTCGGATTTATGTAGCGTCTAAAGCGCACAAAAAATTATGCCCTTAAATATAACTAAAATTTTAACTTCATTTTAACTACTCTATTAAATCCTAATTTGTTAACAAAAATAAAACAAAATACAAAGAGATAAAATAATATTACTGGTGAAAATAATATGATAAACTTTGAATAACTAAAATATTTAATCCAGGTTGGTACTAATCTTATTTTTATAAAAACTTTTATAAGTAAAAAAAATAAATTGTATAAGATAGCAACATATGATAAAATTACATTAACATCAACATCATTTTTCTTTTGTTAAAAAATGTAAAAGTTGGCAACTGATAATTTAAATTGTTAGTTATAATAAATGTTTTTACAAAACTATTTTATCAAAAAATAGAGTAGAAAACAATACTTTAATCATTAATAAATTATTTTTGAGGAAAAAACAAACAGAGAACAAAATAAGAAAAAGAGCGTTACTTTAAAATATAACTAAGATTTACTTAATTAAATGATTTATTTAATAATATATGTGTAGAATAGACTAAATTTGTTAGAAAATGTAAGGAATAAAAGAAAAGTACTAAAACAGTGCATCAAACTCATCACCTATAGGACTTGACGAGAAAGAAACAAACCATTAGACTTATGTAATAAATTAACAGATTTGACACCCTTAATTTATTGAGAAAACTGCCAAAACAGAACATAATACGAAATGTTCTACATATGTGAAAAATTATAATAATTATCGTTTTATGTTATACGGTATGATTGTTTTATGTAAAGAATAAACATAATTATTGTACAAAATCTATGAATTATAATTATGCATCATAAATGAAAACCAAAATCTATATAGTTTAAAACATGATCCACAAAATACAAAATTTCTAACCGAGATGTTTGTTGTGTTCGGTCACATTATAACCAAAATAAATTGTTTTTAATATTAAAGTTGTAATTGTGTAAAATATATTGTATATTATAATTTTAAAATTTTCACTTAGAAACAATTGTGTCCAACTTCGTGATTCTGTTTTAATAAAATTCATTTACTCTCACAAAATCTCAATTTCATTTCAACAATGGACTGTGGAGTAGATAGACTATTTTTATCAAACAGCTAAGTACATAGACTTTTTTCTTTATAATCGATTTAATATACATAAAGAGGTTCCAGCTGGAGCTTCCGCCCGAAGTTAGAGTAGAATTGACTATGCTTTAAATGTATTTAATTGTCCATGTGTATCCGAATGCAAGGCCTCGTGAGATTAATCTTTGAGCTTAGAGAGCTTTTCGGATTTCCACGGTCATAATATATATATATATATATATTATATGAGACTCATATTTTATTAAATATTTTGGCGTATATATATATAGCATCTAATACCAAGCTGGAAAGATAACTTGGCTGAAATGACAATAAAAAAAAAATCAAGTTTCATAAACATTAATTAGTTTTTCAGGGAAAACATAGAGAAAAAAATCACCTTAAATGGGAGCATCTTTTTTCCATGCACCCACTAGTTTCATAGGTTTTTTTCCATTTTTCTCGTCATTTTTAACAATCCATGAGCGCAACCCATTATTACATGGAGGTTTAGGAGCTGATAATTCTACTTTCAGATGATAGAAATAAGTTCCTTTAATCAACACACAACTCCAAATTTTTGGAACGTCTCCAGCGGTTTCATATACGTATTTTCATTCAATTTTAAAACACCTGGTTTAGAAATTTTACCGCTTATAACATGATCACATTTATATTCCAGAAGCTGACCAGGACGGAGTTTGTTTTGAAATTCTAGCATGCGGAAGTTGCAATCTTTTCACAGGCAGTAATGTTTCGCTCAATCCAATAAACATTGCAGTAACTGACACAAAAAGTATGAGACTCTTCATTTTTTTAATTTTATTTTGAAAAAAAAATATTTTTTAAATTAGTATGAATTTGAAAACATCGAAGGGTAGTATTCAGACAGAACAAGTTAATGGCATATGTGTATTTCGCTAAATGATAAAATATTTTAATGGTTTTATCTCAACTACTTCTATGGCCAGAAGTGATTTCAACGCCGAAAAGCAAGTTTGTCCAATAAAATCAAACCACATAAATTATAGAATATTCAATATTTAATTATCAATTAGTTATATCCGATATTGCTTTCGTTTCACTTTATTCATCGTTTCAGTTTTTTTTCGCACAAATTAAGAAAACCACTAAATTTATTGTTTTACCCTTAACTAATACATTGTTTTATTTGATTATGTTAATTAATGAACTAAAAGTGTAAAAATAAAACTGAAAAAATTAGTAAATAAATACATTGGAAACATAAAATGACATTTAAATTGATTTTTTTAAACTCTAGAACGACAACTAATTTGAAACAGAAAGAGTAGTTTTTTTTTAGTTCAACCTAAAATAGATAGTTAAAAGATAAAATAACCAATCATTATTGAAAATTATTACAACATGGCTATCTATCTTATTAAAAATGACTAAAGTATAAAACTAACTTTCTATTAACTTGCTATTTAGTTTTAATCTATGATCTATCTAGCCCAGTGCCGGTCCGGACTTATATGGCGTCTAAAGCATAGAAAAAAAACAATTGTGCCCTCAAATATAACTAAAATTTTAACTGCATTTTAAGTATGTAATCAAATAGTGCAATATAATATTAAATCATATTTTGTTAACAAGAATGAAGCAAAATAAAAAGAGATAAAATCATATTTAGAATATGATAATTATTGATTTATTTATTTTTGCAGTTTTATCGGTTACAATAAAGGAAAATATGACAATATTTTGTAAAAGACACATGATACAATGAAAATGTAGAGTTTTTAGCAATATATTTAATTACATCTTTTTGGTGGTCATACAATGCAATTTCTCTTATCTTTTTACCTGATTATTTTCCTTTCATTTTTGAAATTTCAACAATTTATCTCATTCTTGCCACAAAAAATATATTTAGTAATATTACTGCATAAAATTGTGTTATATATATTAGTAAAATGTTTTATTTTACATTTATTAAGAACGTTTATCGACTAAAATAACTAAAAAATTATTAAGACAAAAAATTAATCGAAAAATGTTCTTACAAAAATAAAATATAATTTATATAATACATTACTAACTTTTATTATATATATATTTTCAGGAAAAGTGAAATACAATATATATGTATAACATAATTTATATAATACATTACTAACTTTTATTGTATATATATTTTCAGAAAAGTGAAATACAAGATATATATATATATATATATATATATATATATATATATATATATATATATATATCACGGTCAATAATTTTATGAATCCGCCACTGGATTGATCCAATATTCCGGTGAACTTTGACAGGAACTGTGTAATGTAAAGATTTTAGAAATTTCATTATGTACCATGTTTTTTTTTCAGTTTAAGACAAGAATTTTTAGTCAACCACGTGCTCGTAAATCAACACACATATATACTCCATCCATTTCTGAATAAGTGTCACTTTGACATTTTTCACACAAATTAAGAAAGTGGTAGAAATATATGTAAGTTGTTATTAATTACACCTCTTTGACTAATAGTATCTCAGATAAATAAAATTATTTATAAAATCAATACAGTTTGCAATTAATTTTCAGCTGGAAATAAATATAATTTGCATTGGAATTACAAAGTGACAATTTTTGTGTAACAAGAAAAAATGGTTAGAATGACACTTATTATGAAACAGAGAAAGTATATATATAGTAAATAAGAATATTAAGAACAAAAATTGCTGAAAGTATTTTGACATATGCACCAAAAACAAATTGCTGAAAGTATAATTAATCACAATTATATATTTCAAACTAATTATTCACGTATTTGTGAATTGATTTTTTTGAACTTTCATGCTAAAAGTTATGTCAGCTTAATCTAACATATCCTTTATTAATAGTATAATTAAAAATTTAATAGAAATTTTGTATTAACAATTTTAAATTTATTTATTAGATTATACAATGATATTAGTTAGATAAAATAATGGTTATAAAGGGTTGTGTAGGAATCTAACTTCCTAATTAGAATACAAACATATTGTAATAACATAATTAAAAATGAAAAATTTAATAACTAAAAGTTAGGCAATAGTTCAACCAGTGGTTTGAGTGATAATCGGGTTCTGAGTTTTAGCGGGTTTTCGTGAGTTTTACTGGATCATTAAATAATAATTTTTTTCCTAAAATCTAAACCAGATTACATACTAAATCACCGGATTTAATGGTTCAACCGCGGATCCAGATTGGATTTCAGAACATTGGGTACAAGTTTATAGTTATAGAACATCACAAAATTCATTACATTTATCAAAACCTTTTACTAATATTCATTACATGAGACACATATTTTATTACATGAGATTTTAGTTGTGTATGTGCGTGCACAAACTTTATTATTTTGTCTTTAACTGCCTATTTTTAGCATGTAACTAATTGATAATTATGTAATAACCCCTAATTTGTATTGTTTTATATTATTGGTCAACCTTAGTTTTCGAAAATTGAATTCTCTTCTGGCCACATAAATAGTTGGTTTTATGTTTACAAATTTAACGTTTATGAAGTTTGATTTTTTTTTTTTGTCTTTTCAGCCAAGTTATCTCATTCCAGCTTGTAATAAAATATGTGTCTCATGTAGTATGTGACAAAATTCATTACATAATTCCAGTTTAAAACCATTAAATATAAGTTTGTGCACGCACATACACAACTAAAATCAAGAATTGTTAATGCAAACCACAGATTCAAGTAGGACACATGCGAATAAATTCATTTCTGGTTAATGCCGTTATTTTAAAAAAATCATCATCGTCGGAACATAAACTCTAAAATAAAATGGACCAAATATTAAGTTAAAGACTCAAAACCATAAGTTTTAATAAATAGAAAGTTGCTAAAAAGACTAAAGAAAGACTCAATAGTATAAAACTAGGAAAATAAAAAAGAGGTGGAGATTTCAGTCGATGGTAGAGAAACCGAGATCATGATCAGGTGCATCGGCAGATAGCCTGAGAACATCTAATGCCTCAGAAACTTTAAACTTGAGTGCCTCTGGTGACTCCATCAGGTGCAATATCTCGGCTTGATCCATCTCCAACAACATTCCTGTCACTTTAGCCACGTGAAGTGGTTCCTGCCTTTCCACAAGTGGGTATAGTCGCTCTCCGAGCATCTGTAGAGTCCAACCAAGTCACAATATACATGTTACATTAACTTGCCAATCTTAATCAAATCTCTTTAACATGTTCATTAAAAGATGTTATAAAGCTGTGGATTTGTTTATAAATTATAAACTAAATGTAAAAGCAAAATAAAACAACCGAAACTTAGCTAGTCTCATATGAGGTTAGCTGAGATGTAGAGGAAAGAAGGGGCAAACCCGTGTGCGATCAGCTGGACTAGCAGAAGCTAAGAGAGAAGTGAGCTTAGAGATTGGAAGTAGAGGAGCTTTCTGGTGATTGTGAGGAGCAACAAGACCGATTGAAGAAGCATCAATTGGCAAAGGCATGACTGGAGGCAACATTCCTTGTGAAACACTCAATTCCATTCCGTTCCTCCCGTTACCCGCACCATTCATATATCTCATTCCCGGGCTCGGGTCATGGTGCATAAGCTGCCAATATCCAACACAAATTCAATCTCATGATTAGCTTAAGAACTATAAACAAAACTATGTTAGTTTAACATACTTGCTGCTGTTGTTGGATGTGATGTGGTATGTTAGTAGCACCGCGCCCGAATCCCATTCTAGGACCGGCCTGAGGTTGTCTCTGAAGAGGATAAGGCATGATGAAGTTGCCCGGGCCAGAACCTGGACGCATCCCGGGCATGAACTGAGGTTGGAATCCATATCCCATGGGCTGGGATGGGACCATGCTAGGTCGCCCATTCTGGCCTACGTACATGTGCTGAGGTGGACCATGCATTGGTCCACCTCGCGAGTGATTAAACCCTGTCATTGACTCTGGTGCTCTAATCTGTGAAAACAGCGCCTGATAAAAATAGCAAGATGTAATCAGTCACACAACACAGCTTTAACAAACCAAATTTTCTTAAAATAAATGTGAATAAAGAGAGTTTGATTCAGAAACCTGTAAATGTGCTTGTCTATCTTCTTTGCGCTGCGCAAGAGCTATGTAAAGTGGTTTTCTTCCTATCATCTTCCCGTTCATTTCATTCAGCTGCATTAATGTTATAAATATTAGTTCATATCTCAGATGTCAAAAGAGAAGAGTAAAAAAAAGCTTTAGGCAACTCACGGCTCTTGAAGCTTCTTCAGGATTGGAATAAGCAACAAAACCAAACCCTCTGCTTATTCCTTGTGGATTAACCATAACCTTTCACATATTATTAGAGGACTTGTGTTCAAACACAAACGTAACATCAATAAAAGAAAGAAAGATATTTGCATGCATTTTTGTGCTATTACCTTGGAAGAGGTTACATTTCCAAACTCAGAGAACATCTCCTTGAGTTTCTCATCATCAACGCTATCATCAAGATTCTTCAAATACAGATTTGCTCCTTGAGATTTCTCAAATCGGTTCATCCTCTCTTGCTCAAACTTCCTTCTCAGCTCTTGCTCTCTCTCAGACTTCTTCTGAGCCCTCCCAACGAACAACACATCATCCCCTAAGCTAATCCCATTCATCTTCTCAACTGCTTGCGCCGCTGCTTCGGCACACTCAAAGTTCACAAACCCGAAACACCTCGAGTTTCCACTCTGGTCCCTCATCACAACCGCGCTCGAAATCGATCCAAATTTACCAAACGTCTTCCTTAGCTCGTCCTCACCAATCTCCTTGGGGAGATTCTTCACGTACACGTTAGTGAAACGCGGTGTAGGGGCGTTTTCGTCCCGAGAACGTTCTTGGCGTCTGATGAAGTGTCCCACGTAGACTTGCTTGTCGTTCATTAGCATTCCGTTTAGCTTGTCAATTGCTGCTTGAGCAGATTCCTCCTTCTCGAACTGGACGAACCCGTATCCCTTGGACTGTCCGGTCACGTCAGTTGCAACTTTGCATGAGAGAATGGTTCCGAAACTCGAAAAGGTCTCGAACAAGGCCTTGTTGTCAATAGAGGCGTCGAGGCTTTTGATAAAAATGTTTCCTTTGCCGCTCTTTCGCGTGCTAGGGTCACGGTTTGAGAGCATGATCCTGATTGGCCTGTCGAAGAGGGGAGTGTAGTTCAAGGCCTCCATTGCGCGGATAGCTAGGAAAATAAATCACGTTTATTAATTAACCAATCATTGTAAATAGCTTAGAAAATATATAAGATCGTTATTGTAAAAGTAAAAGACTAGCTTGCATCTCCTATGATAAATATAAAGGCAAAAACACACTAATTAATCACGTTTTTGTCAAGCATATATCATTATAGAAAAGTTTTTTTTTCCTATTAAAGAATAATCATTATAGAAAAGTTGCATGAAGGACATACATGAATGCAGGATTAGTCCTGTATTCAAACGATACATATCAATGATGCATCAGTGTTACAATATACTGACTATAATTAAATAGCAGGTCTAACAAAACGCGATATTGAAACATAGCGATTTGCATGAAAAGTAGATTATGAAGTTTTCGAAAGATAATATTCTCAAAAAAAAAAAAGAGTTTTCGCAAGATAATCACTAAAAGGTGAAAAAATGATCGTAATACTAGTGCTGTGGGAATGTACCATTCATCAACTTAGTATAGTTCTCTTTATTGTAACGCAAATCATGAGAGTGTGTTTTATTACATGAAACCCTAACTCGAGCATCAAGCGATAGAGTAACGTGTATCTTACCATCATTAGGGTTACTGAAATTGATGTAGGCATATCCCAAAGATCGACGGTTCTGATCGCGACAGACTCGGACCGAGACAACACTAGCGATATGTTTGAACAGATCGAACAGATGTGCCTCCGCCACTCTCGGGTCTAAATCTCCCACGTAGAGCGATGAATTCGGATGTGTTTGATCAGCCGCAACCACTGGAGACTGAACTGGTACGGAAACCGGAACCTGAACCGAAGTTTGAGCCGCCGTCGGACTCGGAACTTGATCAATCATTGTCGACGGTGCAACCCCCGTCGCAACCGCGGCCGCCATGCTCGTGCGTTTACCTTTTTAGAGAATCACCGATCCTTAAAAGAATAATGGAAGGATTAGATTCTTTAGGGGCTTTAAGTGAAAGAGATTGTGTTTTGTATATTTTCTTCAAAGTTTATAGTTTCCTTATTTTTAAGGGAAATTGTTTATATTCTTATTTCGATTTTTTTTTCCTTTTTAGTTTCCTCCAATGATCGAGAGGATTGGTGAGGGGAAAATCGAATCGATGAGAAGAGTATGTCTAGGGTATTTATAGATGAGAAAATGACTTGTTTTATTTATTTTTAATATGAAAAGACTTACAATTTTCTTTCTTCTCTTGTATTTTAACTTGTTTGTGTGTTTTTATAGTCTCAAAATTCAGGATGATGATGTCTCTTTCACAGTGGTAGTTGCTTTTTTTTTACGCCATGAAAAGAATCAGGATGAAATAATATGTCTCAGTAAGTCTGGAACTAGAAAAAAAAAAGAAGTCTGGAACTAGATGATTCATATAGTTCTATAACACACAAAAAACTGAACTTAGGTGTAACAAACCAACTCTTTTTATAAAAGTTGTGTTACAAAAAAAGGTGTAATGAACCAACTCTTTTTATAAACCATTAGACCATATTATATTCATATTTGTTATAATTTAAGATTTTAGAAATAATGCAAATGATCTAACATATTGATAACACTTTTTAATGAGAACATAACCGAATCTGAGAATGCTATTTAAAAATATATCAACATATATAATATCAAAATATTTATGAACAATAAACAAATATCAATAGGATAGTATACATATTTTTTAGAAGTTAAATTACTATATATATAATGGTTTATAAGGAAGTCTCATGATTTATTGTTATAGAGTTTTACACAAAATCTTAATTTTTTTGTTAAAACTTAATCATGGTTACGTATCAAATAAAAATTTTATACACTCCTTGATCACGAAGGTGATCATTTTTATTTATAATTTTTTGTGGAATTCCCTCATGTATACATACTAATAATTACTAACAAATGTATTGATAACATCTGGCTAGCTTGTATAGTACAGAACAAACACCCATCTGTCTTTAAGGAGTAGAGTTTGCAGATCTGGGAACTATTGATTTGGTCATGGCTAAGATATTTATCTACACTACCACAAATAGAACACTAAATTATTTTTAGATCATTTTGACTAGATCATGGATTACTGCAACTATAGTATGATAGTTCTTCAAAAGTTTAACTAGACATGTCTAATATGATTCTTTTTATATATACTGCTAGGTGAACACCTGTCTCTCTTAATTAAACTGATTTAGAGTTTGACTGGTTCAACGCAGCGGTTGCAGTTGTGGGTGCGGGAATTTGCGAATTCAGTTGATTGGGTTTCAAGTGTTATTAATCGTTTTGTATGACTGGCACAACGCTTGAAAATTGTTGTGTTTACGAGATATTTATGACTGGTTGATTATAAAATACTGTAACAGTTTAATAATAAATTATCAATATTAAGATATTATAACAATATAGAAATATCAAAAGATACTATTGTGATAAAATCAAATAATCAATATAATATAATTAATAATAATATTATGTTTATTTTTATTTAGATGGAAGTATAATTTCAATAAAATTTGTTTTGAAGGTTTATATTAAAACTTTTAAAAGAATATTTTTTCGTTTATATATGTAAATATCCTTCTGTATGTATATATATTAATATTTCAAAATTATAGTGAATATTCTTAGTTTTAAATTTTTTATAAATAAATTATGATAATGTTTTGAATTTAAATTAAAATATAAATTTCTATATTTTTATTTATAATATTTCCATTTTAATTTTAATTTGAAATTTTAAAATATTTTTAGTAATTATTTTTATATTTATTTATCCATAAATGCTTGTGGGAACTACCTTTTGATTTTAAGAAATTCAAAGTGATGTGAAGAGATTTATAGCGTTTGTTGTGATTGTTACAAAATGCCAACAATTGCTATCAATCGTAAAACTGAGTTAGCGGGTGGTAGCAAAAACCAGTCAGCCTCTTAAAATTTTTGAAATTTAAGATGTCATTTTTATCTAACAGATTCACAGATTCATCATTTTTTTCAAATATCACACATGTAATTTGATTTAAGATAAATTTTGACAAATTTAGATTGGATTAAAATACGAGCACCCATCTATGTTTAGAAGTATAGCTATCTTTAGGAGTGAACAACTATTGATTTGGTCTCTAGTCATGACTAAATATATTTGTATACAGCAGTACCATAAATAGATAAGGTAATCTATTTTTGTTCTCTTGACCAAATAACAACATAGAAAACTATATTTAGTTCCGCAAAGTTGGGTTTAACGAGTTTATGATCCATGTATATTGCTAGGAAAGTCTATTAATCTCTTTTCAATTGTGTGGTTTTTATATCAGTAAAAAAAAAAATATGACGATATGGTGATGAATATGTAAATAACATAGAATGAACAAAAAATCTTAAAATCTTACAGAAATATTATTTGTGATTTAATTTAAATTTTGAATAATGTAATAAAATTAATCCATTTGCATTTATTATGGTTGATAGAATTGAAATATATGTTAAAGTTAAACTGTATCATTTTAATAAAATTTGTGAGTTGATTTTAAATCAAACAACCAAACAATAATTGGTAACCGGTTTTCTTGATTTAAAATGTTGGAATTGTTTACGGTAACCCATAACGCCTTGGTCGTCTCCATTCCAGTCCTTTTTATTCAATTAGCTTTAGTTTCTAATGTGTTTCTAGCAATCACTAACTATTAAAGCATGAACAGTTCATTCCTAATTGTTATCTCATACTTCTCATTTTAATGTTTTCATTACCTCAAAACACCAACCTTTTGCTTTTAACAAAATTGAAAGGCTAGCTCAAAGCCCAAAAGATCCAGAGAAAAGAGCTCAATCCATATCTGGTTTTTCAGGTCATGCCCCCAACAAGTCGTTACTACATCAATCAACATGAATCATCATCATGCCCAAAAGGGCAGTTTTTTTTTTGCATTTAACAGGTTAACGGTATATAGCTTGTCATATAAAAAGAAATTATATACAGAAGAAATATCCAAATATTACATGCAACGTACAAACTTATAATGGATAAATAAATGTTTTTTTTTTGTGTGTAAAAATGAAATCACAAATTAAGCTTCACATACGCAAAACCTCAGAATGAATGTGCTCATACATATCTCCAGCCGGACCAGTCCTGCCATGACCCATGATAGTTCACTAACTTAACCCTGGTAAAAAAAAACAAAAAAAAACTTAGCCTCGTATTATTCTCTGCTTCCTCCGCTACTGTTTAGCACGGTAGAATCGAACCAACTAAAACTGAATGGATGTTATTTAATTTCAAGAAATCGCACTATATGGATATAGTTTGGTATATAAAACGAATAAATCAATTAATTTAAAAAATTATTTTTACATATATATAAGTTTTATAAAACAAAACATCTCGAGAATATGTGTAGTTTTGTCAATGAGTCACCACATACAAGAAATAAACGAAATAGTAACCAAGAAAGAGCCAACTTTGCTTTTCCACAATTGAATTTTATTCTGGTCATAGAAGTAATTGGTTTGTGATTAAATTTAGAAAAATCCATTAAATTATTTTATAATTAGGCGGAAAACACGTTTGCATGCAATTTGTTCTTTTTAAATACAACACCTTTGATGCTTTCAGATTCATACTAATTCAAAAATATCTTTTTGTTCAAAAGAAAAAAAAATGAAAAATCTCCTACTTTTTGTGTCAGTTATAGCTGTGTATATTGGATTAAATGAAGCGCTACCGATAAGGCTAAAAGAAGATTGCAACAATCGCATGATAGAATTTCAAAACAAACTCGGTACTGGTCAGATTCTGGAATATAGTTTTCATACTATAGTACTAGGGGCAAATGGGAAACACAGATTTTTAAAATTTAATGAGAAATGCGTATATGACTACATTGGTGAGAGATAATTCATCCATCTCAACCTACAACTTTTACCACATCTTTGCAATCCTACAAAATTGCATAAATTTTTAATTAGATCAGCCTCTAACCCTCTCCCTCAATATGGACAGAATATATATGCAGAGGATACATTCGTTATACCCATTTACACAAATTATCGAAGTTGTCGCCAGTACAATATAAGATCTTTTTTTACAAAATAAGAATTGAGTTTTACAATGTGATGCAACACACACACACACACAAAACATAAACTTACAAAAGTCTACTCGTTCCTTTACTTCTTTTCATCAAATAAACCTAAAAATCTGCTATTATGCTGTCACTTGCTAGGCCCAACCTTAGCTTGTAATGGCACACTACGCTGAAGTCCAAAGGCAATACACCATACGTTGCAAAATACTTACATTATATCTTCTAGATAATGGCTAACATGAACTATTCTTACGTTCCGCTTGTTCAATATTATACAAACACTAATGAAATTCTAAAATATGTTGCAAGTTTTTTTTTTGTTACTGAATATATCTTGCAAGTTATACAACCAAAAAGTAATGGAAATAGATACATGTTTAAAAACAAGTAGTATAGTTCTTCCCTTCTATCTTTCCCCTCTTTGTTCTGGCGTCAAACCCCCCTTGCCACATTTAGGACAGCTCTTCATTCCGAATCCTTGGCAATCAAAACATCTACACATTTGCACTTTCTAAATCATTAACTCTTTGAACTAGAAAAATTTTGTTTCAGTTTTTACTTACTTCCACCTCTCAAAAATATTTCCATTCTTCTTATTTCTACCTGTTCCCTGGAGGTAACAAAAGATTAAAAAAAACAATATGTATGATAAATGCTACAAAAGAAGAAGTGTATGCATAACCAAAGACCAAGAAACCTTGCAACCGGGACACTCAATTGCTCCTTTGGCTCCACAAGTGTCACAGCTTTTGAATATCTGTTTATTTTCATCACAAACTCTCACAAATTTGAAGAAATAATAAAAACTATTCATTGACAATACTAATAATACATCATATTTGCACATAGATGTGCTTTTGCATATTATTGAATTGTGAAGTCCTACCGAACCAAGGGAGAAATTTCCGGATTTTGCTGCAGAAACTTTGACGGAATCGCGTCGTCCCAGCACAATCTGTCTTTTGGTATGCGAGATAGAAATTAGTGGAGCAGCAAAAGCCAGAGTCTTGGATTCTGAAGATAACTCACAACCACAGAGTGGAAATGTCAACATTTTTGTAACTCAAGCTGTAAGAAGAAGATTAACATACACATGTATATATCTATATGCACATCCTGTGATTACTGAATAAGTGAATATGGATAAGTGGGAGAAAACAAAAGATTTGCTTGGCTGTGGTTTGTTAAATATGGTAACGGATAATGTGGGGGAATATGTTTGATGAGGTCCCAAAACGTTAAAATTTCATTTAACAAATAGAAAATAAATTGTTTCATATTGCATCTCCATCAATGCCTTTGTTTCGTTTTTTTTTTTCTCTTGGGGTAAAATAACAAATGCCTCATTTGTCAAAAATAAAATAAAATATAAATGCCTTTGTTCTTTACAGCAACAGTATGCTTTACCAAAAATAAATTTCTAAAAATTAAATAAATTTCTCTTTATAATTAATGCATTAAAATAGTGGGGATAAAACTAAATTTTTATTTAAAAATTTGCATTGAAGATACAAAACAATACTCTTTATTATAAAATAAAAATAAAATTTTAAAACGTCACTACAAAACGAAACTTTTTATGAAATAAAAATAAAATCTTAAAATGTCCCTCTTTGCAGAAACGGAGAGAGTAGTATAAAATATATATTTTAATCCCTTTCTTATTAATAGAAGCGTTTTGGAATAACCTTTAATTGGTATTATATTCACAATTTTGCCATTATTGGCGATGTGATACATACATTTTCAGCATCCATTTGTAATAGACCAACATTTACTAGAGAAATTACATAATATGCCACTGGTGACTATATTAATATACGACGTTCATATATACAAATAACACACCCAACATCGTATGAAAATACACAACGAATGAAAGGAAACTTAGCAGAGTAAAAAAAACTATGTAGCTCATCTCACTTTATCTTTTGGTTTTCTTTAGATTACTCCAATAAACTTACGTATTCCCGTTGTTCTACTCTTCTGATTGAATATGAACAGACTGGACACAGATTAGTTTCATCGTATGTTTCTGTGTCCATGTGAAAATTCTTTGTTTTTGTGCCATAAACAGATTAGTTTCATCATATATTTCAGTTTGCAAGTGATCTTACAAAAGTCCATTAAAACATTCTTATAAAGCGGAAGACACATGATATCTTCATTGATATCATTTCTCATGAAGATTGTCTATCAAAAACATTATTATATTTCAACTTTTTACAGGAATGTTCATTGTATGTATATTATACAAATTTTTTAATAATACGTTCGTATATGTATCTGTGTCCATGGAAAAATTCTTTGTTTTCTACTTAACCTGTGTACATATTTCCACAACTATTACGGGCATTAGCATTTAATTTTATTAAAAGCTATTAAAAGAGGATCCAATCTTGCGAGAAATTGGATATATGAGCGTTTATAAATTGTGGAATGATATCAAATAAGGAAGGACTTTTAATGTTAAAGTTTGTTATCACGTTTAATTAAAATTTGCCTTATTTTTGGTCGAATATTTGGTAAGCTGTATAAGTGAGAATCAAGTTAAAAGTTTAATGTGCTACCGTTGTCAAATTTAATGGCTTAATTGGGAACAAAGTATTCTCTTCAGATCTTACTGTCATTAATCTTCTTATTTATTCTATATTATTATTTCTATTAATTTAAGGCTTCTTAGGACTACTATTTAAACAAATCTCATCACCAGTCTTTTTAACATATTCTCGATACACAATAAAGCGTTAGCTAATACATCTACTTCGTCATGAAAACAATATTCCATGGCCGGTGGAGAGACACTCGAGATGGTTTTAGTGGATACACAAGTATGTTTATTTATAATAATGCTTTTTCCTCACTTGGTTTGATTTTTAATCTGTTTTTAATATTAGTACACTTTTTGTATGTTAGGGGTGACAAGATTCATGGAACCGTTAAGAAGGACTTGGTGGGTTAGTTTGATCCATTTCTGAAGCAGGGTGGGTCAAAGATGATGATTAATTTCAGCTTGACACATGAATGTGAGTCTTATTCAAATGACATAAGATTAGATTTTTCTTACGTACTCTTGATCACAGGTTTGTGTGTTTGTGTTGAAATTTTGGCCTATTGAATAGGGTTCAGGTATGTTAGGAACAGAAGTTTTTGACATTATTTGTTTATATATTCATGATCATTATAATAATAATTATTTATACTGCATATGTAGGTAGCTTGAACCATGTGACTACTATTGATGAGTTCTCAAGAATTTTATTTGAGCCAGAAATTCCAGAAATACAAGCATTCAGTTCCAAGTAATAACATTCAAATCTTTATGTTTTTATCGTTTATCGTTTCAGTTATTCTTATTGCTGTTGTTGAATTTTTTGAAATCAATTTCTGAATTTATGTTTTTATGTTTTTATATTAATGTGGCAACTTACTTTATGGAATTTTTATTTTGGGTTCAAAAAAGTTTGCTTTCATTGTTATGATTTTTATGTAAGATAAACTAAATTTATATGTTAGAATTGGACTCCATAAAAATAGTACACAACTGGATAATGAATCTGACACTAACCTTGCAGCCGGTAGCCATACTTGCCCTTATAAAGATATTGTTTGATTGTAACATATGTATGAGACTCCGTTTTTTAGAAATGGTGCTTGCCACAGTTGTATAAGCTTCGATGTTTGACATTTATTTTGTAGAAGCTTTTACTATGGAGATACGAACAATATCTGGATTGCTCTCTCTGTGTCTCATGTTTTGTTTAAACGAAGGTAAGGAGATTGATAGAGTATATATGGATTGTAAATGTCTCCTTCCCTGGAATATGAGGAAAAAAATTAAAGCTAACTGGTAAACAATTGATAATAAAGAGAACACCGACATTTGAACTTAGCATATAAAACCTAAAGAAAGTGTTAAAAGGAATATAAAGAAAGGTCGTGAACTTATCTTTTTTACAAAATATGGATGATCTTTATACTGAAAAACAGGTTGCTAGAGACATTGATTGAATTCATATCGTCTTTGTTTTGTCTTGAGGAGTGCTTTTGGAGAATTCATAATTTAACCTGGTGTCTAAGACAATCGATTTTGATTTGGAGAGTATGAATTGGTTAATCGATTTGTTGTCGAATGTCTAAACACAAATTATATTTAGGAATGTCCAAACACAAAGTTCAACATTTTACAAGATATGATTTATACAAATTTCCATATACAAAATCATCATTTTTATCTTATGTATATCTCAATAATTGTTGTATAAAACTAATTTACAACTTAAATAATACAAACTTACTATTAAAAGGCTCAAGACCCCCATGTAAAATTTAGATAATGATGTAAAATATAAATACAAATTATTTATTTTTTATATTCTCACCCTGCGCAAGGCGCAGGTCTTTACCTAGTTGTGTCTTAAAAGTTAAAACTATGACATAAAATGGTTTAGTAATAGCATCCAAATATTAATTAACAGTCCGATATTAGTTGAAAATAAAGCATGACCAATAAAAAACTCTCTAGACTAAAAGTACTAAAAGACGTAAATGCCCCCCTATACCCGAGCGTGTTCTACACTTTCTACGAACGCAAATCATCATCGCCGGCGTCTGAGAAACTAATCCCGCCATGGCGAAATCGGAAAACTCAACGACTTCTACATTTTCTTCTTTCGCGAAGCTTCAACCGTCCAACGATTCCGAGGCCGATCCCGACTCGTACGC
Organism: Brassica nigra; assembly: GCA_016432835.1. Lineage (NCBI taxonomy): Eukaryota > Viridiplantae > Streptophyta > Magnoliopsida > Brassicales > Brassicaceae > Brassica > Brassica nigra. Next base: position 50,920,630 of record CM028248.1, on the reverse strand, counting down.
TCTCGAAAAGTTCAAGCTCTACGAGACCAGAGCGGTAAGTCTTACCGATTGAAACATCTCGAAACCCTAGATTCTGGAATTGTTACGTGTTTGGAACGATAGGAATCTTTATAGATTGATTTGCTCGATGTGTGTTCTATGTTGAGCACAGAGGTTTTATCTAGTTGGGAGCGATCGGAACAAACGATTCTTCAGAGTGCTGAAGATCGATCGCTCGGAGCCATCGGAGCTCAACATAAGCGAAGATCCGGTAGTGTATTCGCCTCAGGAGATCAAGAGTCTGCTTCAGCGTATCTCCGAAGGCAATCGCGCCACTGGAGGGTTGGCTTTTGTGGCCAAAGTCTATGGAATCGCTGGTTCGTTTTGGGAAGCCAACGTTTTCGATTTTTGTTTTCTACATGGCTAAACGTTTTTTTTTTCTTCTGCCTTTGTAGGTTGTGCTAAGTTTATGGAGTCTTACTACTTAGTTTTGGTGACAAAACGGCGACAGATTGGTTGCATATGTGGGCATGCGATGTACGCTATTGATGAAAGTCAAATGATCACTGTCCCACATGCAACTATCCAGTCTGATGCTGCGAATTCGAAAACTGAACTAAGGTAAAGGTCTGTTTTCTTAGAGGTTTTTGTTTTGCCCTTTGAAGTTGGTACTATTAGTTAGCTTTGTATTTCCTTTGTTTTGCAGGTACAAGAAGCTTCTGTCAAGTGTAGATCTGACCAAAGATTTCTTCTACAGCTACACGTATCCTATAATGCGAAGTCTGCAAAAGAACGTTTTATCATCTGGTGAGGAAGGGGTGCCCTATGATAACATATTCGTGTGGAATGCGTATCTGACGCAGCCTATTCGATCAAGGTGTAACAACACGATTTGGACTCTAGCATTAGTTCATGGGCATTTTAAGCAGGTATGTGTAGGCTTCTTGTGTCTTCACATATATAAAGTCTCCATTCTTACTACTTATGGTTCTACCCTTTCATTCAGATAAGGCTATCGATATATGGAAGAGACTTCAGTGTTACTCTAGTCTCCAGACGTTCTCGACATTTTGCAGGCACACGGTAAGACTTCATTCTAATCAGGCCTGAATTCATAGTCCGTATTGGTTTCCTATTACACTTTCTGAGTTATATCTAGTATCTTTGGAGATTTTTTAGTGTGAACTTTTCTAGACTAGTTTGGATGCTTGTCTCTCTTGTTATCTGTTATTAATATAGTGGCTTTTCATTCTGTAATTTTTTTTTCTCAGTTACTTGAAAAGGGGAGTAAATGATCGTGGAAGGGTTGCGAATGATGTTGAAACAGAACAACTTGTTTTTGATGAAGAAGCTGGATCTTGCAAAGGGAAAATGACCTCAGTGGTGCAGATGCGAGGATCAATTCCACTCTTTTGGTCGCAAGAGGCTTCGAGATTTAGTCCTAAGCCTGATATTTTCTGTGAGAAACTAACGCAACATGCGCCTGTTATCTCTATTAGACCATTTTAACGTCCTTGTGGTTATTGATCTACTTACTTTTTCCTGTTGGTTTAAATTGCCTCAGTACAGAGGTATGATCCTACGTACGAGTCAACCAAAATGCATTTTGAAGACCTGGTGAACCGATATGGGAATCCTATCATTGTGCTTAACTTAATTAAGGTTAGTTTTTAACTTAATGCTTTTTTATTATGCCCTTTGTACTTGCTCACACATTTCCATGGAGTTATTCAGTCAGTTGAGAAAAGACCTCGGGAAATGGTGCTAAGGCGTGAGTTTGCGAAAGCAGTGGGTTACCTAAACTCAATTTTTCCTGAAGAAAATCGTTTCAAATTTATCCATTGGGATTTCCACAAATTTGCAAAGAGGTAAAATGTTGTGGATTTGTTTTCGTGCATTTTTAACTTGAACTCACATTGCTTTCTATTTTTGATGTTAAAGCAAGTCGGCGAATGTATTGGCTGTTTTGGGTGCTGTAGCAAGCGAAGCCCTTGATTTGACTGGATTTTACTTCAGTGGCAAGCCTAAAATTGTTAAGAAGAAATCTAGCCAGCTTAGTCATGCTAGCACTGGAAGGTAACTTTTTGGGGTTATGTGATCCACCATTGGCTTATTTTGTAAGCTGATGTATATAATTCTAAACAATGGAGCCATTAGTTACCTTTCTGATTTTAATGGAGATTTTTTTTTTTTTTGCAGGGAACAATCTTTGCGTGATCTAAGAGCTTACTCTTTGGAACTTTCAAGGGGTGAGAGTTCAAATGATATACTTAGTGCTCTTGCTAACCGAGAGAAAGAGATGAAGCTAAGCCAACAAAAAAGAGACGATGGAACTGATTCCTCAGCTCCTCGTTACCAAAGTGGGGTTCTTCGTACCAACTGTATTGACTGCCTGGATCGAACAAACGTAGCACAGTACGCATATGGTTTGGCTGCTTTAGGCCGGCAGCTGCACGCAATAGGTTTGAGTGATACATCTAAGATCGATCCCGACAGTAGCATAGCTGCTGCACTTATGGATATGTACCAGGGCATGGGCGATGCCCTTGCACAACAATATGGCGGCTCAGCTGCGCATAATACTGTAATTCCACCACTTATCACCTTTGACAAGTTATTTGTCGTTTTAACGAAGCAAAGTTTGCAATGCTTATTTATTAACATCGTTGAATGTACTATAGGTTTTCCCAGAAAGGCAGGGGAAATGGAAGGCCACGACACAGTCTAGAGAGTTTCTCAAGTCTATCAAACGATACTACAGCAATACCTACACTGATGGCGAAAAGCAAGACGCCATAAACTTGTAATATACTTCTCTGCAAAATTTACTTCAGTTTCTTGCTAACTTCTTGATATAGCTATAGATGAAGGCTTTAGAATAAGTTTCTGTGTTCTTGCCTCATTGATGATATAGATAGAGTAATAGAACCCTTACATCCTTGGCATTACCACTATTACCATAGAATAAGTTCCTCTGAGGAATTGTTAGCTAAGAACTCTTCATTTCCGTTTCTATTATTGAGTCTCAACTCCTAGTAACTATCGACTTTTATTGCAAGCAGATTCTTGGGCTACTTTCAACCACAGGAAGGGAAACCTGCGCTCTGGGAGCTGGATTCTGATTATTATCTCCATGTGTCAGGGATTGGAGATGATATTTTCCCAGAAAGGGGGTAAGGCCTATTTTTAGTGAACCTACTGCCTGTCAGATTATGTGTTTATGAACCAGATCGGAAAATATCAAAGATGTTAAATTACATTTCCCAAGATAAGATGATAGATACCCTCTGGGTTGCGTATGATTTCTAAATCTGATGTATTGCAGGCTCCAGTCCATTGCAAAACCCATGAGTGGTATTGGAGTCAATCTTGCACCGGTGCCGGCTTTCAGAGAAGACTTCTCACGGAAGAAGCTGACGTCATTTGACAAACTGATCGAGCAGACATGTAGTTCAATAAAGAACGTGAGGCTTTGTAGCGAGACAGACCAGAGACCAGGTGGCAACACTGGAAGCACTGGTGTTGCTCCTGATGCAGCGTAATGACCCTCTTATCTGAAAATTTTCAATCATCTTACACTCTGACTAGGTCTCTGACTATAATTTTTTGGAATCCCTTGAATCGTGTTTCTTTACGTTTAGGAGGACTTTTATCCGTATTAGAAAGTAGAAAGATGGTTTCTAGTTTAGAAAAAAAAACCAGAGATTTTAGTTCAAATCAAAACCATAACTTTCCCGAATATTAGCGTATCTTTCTTTGCTTTCTTATCTACTACAGTGAGATTCAGCTCAAGACACCCAATTGGCTGTTTGGTTCAAGAAAGCCCGAAGAGAGTGGCTCTGCCACAAAACCTGATGCAGATGATAGTGAGAAAGGAGTGACCTCGAGTGAGAGAGTAAACGATTTCTGCAACTTGGACTGGCTTTCTCAGTCAAACGATCATCAGGAAGATATCTTTCAAAGGTACTGATTTGTTTTTTCCTTCCCTAAGCTTCCTTCATAATGATTTAGTAATATTTTTTTGATAAACTCTTCGCTGAATCATTGACCAAACGATGGTTCCAACCACGATTTGGCATTTCAATATCAAGATATCTCTAGTTGCATCATATCACTTGCTGCAATTGTTTCATTGTATAGGTACCTATCGATCACATCAACCAATGAAGCTAACGGTTGGTATGGTGGGACTCTCCTTGGTGACCAAGATGAAAACAGCGAAATTTACAGACATTATGCCCAGTTCTGTCAGGTTTAGATTCTTTATCTTACTAATATGCAACCACAGATTGATATAGATATCTTTTAGTACAACTCAAAATGTTCCACTTCTTTATGATCCGAATTGAAACAGTGTCCAGCTATGGAACCGTTTGAAAACGACCATGAGTTAGAACTGAACTCTGCGGAAGTTCTTCGAATGAACACAGTCGATGTAATGGACAATGGAGAAGAAGAAACGGAGATGGAAAACGCTTTAAAGGAATACGCTCAGATCGGTAGCGACCTCGGGATCATTCCAACGCAATGCAAATACTTCGCCGGAGATCCTTGTTGGCTAGCCAGATGGCTCGTTGGAGATGATAAGGTCCCGAAGGTCATTTAATCACAAAAACCAATAATGTTTCTTCCAAGAACATATCTCACACCAGACACACTTCTCTTTTGGTTTTATGCTTGTGAATGTGTTTGATTGTACATTTTTGTGTAGTTATAATGAACACAAATATTGTTGGTTTATATTGTTGGTTTGCAACCCTATTTCATTTTCCATTTCAAAATGAATTTAAAGTTAAATTTTCTAAAATTTCATTTTAGTTTCCACTCTTTAATGGAGTAAAAATAAAATTACTTTACAAATAGAGCAATATTTTTTCTTTCATATAACTCTATTTTTAATTTCAAAATTGAATAAATTCTGATTTTATCAAGAAACTACTTCATTTCGAAATAAAAATAAATCTGTACATTAGATATGCTCTAAAAACCATTGGGTTGTTTGTATCGAACATGTCCACCGAGTTATTTTAAATCAAATGGAAAAAAGTTATAGTGATCGTGCTAACATGCATGTGGTGATACATCATTCATCTAAAATAAAAAAAAACATAAACATGTTAGACAATCAATAAAATCAAGTTAACAATACATGAATTTTTATCCTTCTAATTTTATATTACAACAATTCATCAAAAATATACTCCCTCCGTTTCAACATAGATGATATTTTAGAAGGTGTATTTTGATTTAGTTTACGTGAAATTTTGATGTTTTAAGTTTAATTTTAACTTTATTGGAAACTGTTCAATCAATTAAATTTTATATCTTTTTATAATTAGTTAGCTGATTATAAAATTATATCATTAATATACCTTTTTAGAAATGTCTAATTTTTTTTTATCAAAAAACATGTGGAACTAGCGCTGTTCAATACGGTAAAATCGAACCGTACTGAACCGAACCGAACCGAAATAGACAATATGGTTTGGTTTTGGTATATACCATATAAACCGAATGGATGTGATTTTATAAAAACCGTAGGATTTGGATATGGATTGGTTTATAACCGATTAAACCGAATAAACCGAACAAAACCGATCAAAAGTAGAAACATGTAAATATGTATTTATTTTATAACGACACATGAAATTATGTTTGTTATATACATTAATTTTTGTTAATAATAATTACCATATTTTTATAGTAATAAAAAAACTCTAATTTGTAAAACACTTGAACTATAATTAAATAACAATACATCGCGATTGTGGCTTCTTATTTTCTTAGTCTTCCTTTTTTAGATTTTTTGCTTTATTTTAGCATTGACTAAATTGAAGTAAAGTTTATAAATTTGATGGATAATAATTAGTGAAAATTCTTCACAATTTTTTTCTTATCAATAAACGAACAAATTTTCGTGTTCAACCGAAGAAGCATTTGATGAACAATAAATATGGAAGAGTGGAAAAACTTTTCTTTCGTGCTTCTGTTTTGTTTCTTATTTTTACTTTTAAATTATTGAGCTTTGATTCTAATTCTAAATTTGATTATTTTATATGATGGTAGAAGCGTTTTTTAATTTTTTGTTCATTTATTTGAATTTAATAAATGACTGCGTTGATAACATGACTCTAAAATTCATATAATATGATCTCAAACTAAATAGTTAGGTTTTTGGTATAAAACTGAACAAAACCGAAAACCGACAGTATATAAACCGAACCGAACCGAAGTAAATATGGATTTAGAATGGTAGTTATATTTTAGTAATCGAAATACCGAAAAACCGAAAAAACCGAACCGAAACCGAACCGATATCCGGATTGAACACCCCTATGTGTAACCTATACAAAAGTTTATCAAGTGAAATAATCTCATATGAATCTTTATTATTTTAATATTATTTTCCGTAAAAGTTTATTTTTGAGAGATTTAATACGGATGACCCACCTTCAAAAATCCGTTAATGTGAAAAGAGATGTGCATGACTGGATATCATAAATTTCCACCCATGTTTTCTTTTTCGAACATTCAAATTTCCACCATGTTCCATGACTTTTCTTATCAATCACTACTGTTTCAACACTTCGTCCCACAAATCTTTATTATCTCACAAAAGTCTTGAGACTTTGAGGGTGTGGGTTTAGAACGTGAGATGTTCACGTCAACATGTTCACTAATAACATTTTACTATATCAATCTAACAAAAAAAATCAAACTAAAGTCATTAGAAAAGTCATCAAGAAACAAATCTACAATAAAAACATATAAACATGATCATGGAATATGAATCAGCTTGCAGTATGCCAGTATTCATGGCTATCTTTTTTTTGTTCTCCACATGACTATCACATTAAAAATCGAAAATCCTTACAAGATACATTGATAAAGTGTGGAATATTGTCTGTTATATTATATCTTATACAACTTTACACAACACATTTTAGCCAAAAACACAACTCATGAAAGACAAAGTAACAGTCAAAATCCAACTCTGTGTTTGTCGCAATAACACAGCCGATAAGGTTGTATCTTTGAAAAACAAAATACAATCAAATAAGCATTTCAAACAAGAAAATTCAAATATGAAAATTAATCTGCCATCGAGACAACTTGGCTGATCTGACACCAAAAAATCCAAAAGGAAAACTAGTAGAAGCACACAGATGAAGCTCAAAATCTAACCAATTCGACATAGATACTTTTTTTTGTCTGGACGTGGATTTTGATATGCACGTGGAAAATATATAACCTTGTAACCAAAAAGAACAAAAAATGACAGCTAAGCAGAGGATAAGAACATGCAGCCATCGTTCGAAGATTAAGCAACTTGGAAAGAATTTTGGGGAAACAATAAGTAAATGAGCAATAATTCTCACATTACAATCAAAATAAATTTCAGATGATAAATTAAATTAAATCCTTAATTAAGAAATACTCTGAAAGTTTAAGAACACTAATTGTAATATTAGTAATGAATTTAGAAAAACAACAATTAGTAAAAGTAGTTATACTAAATTTACAAAAGAAGTCGTGCGCCAATAAATCACCATCATAGTTGAGTTGACTTTCGATTGAATAAAATGCGACAAGAAAATATCTGCTGATTAAAAGCAAAAAAAAAAAATATACAGCTAAAAGTACATGGCTAGTGTAACACTCTTCGATAAAAAAAAAAATGTATGTAAAATAAATTAAATAGTAATTGGGTGTCACTTTAGAATGGTATGAACGTACACGTTCCTGTATCATATTCCCTATCTAATAAATTGACGGAGAAAATATCATAAATTAATCACATCGTGTTCATTAGTGATGAACAAGATTTATCTTTAAAGGTCAAGTAACCCTCCACGTTTTCTCAAAAGTTTCAAATCTCCTAAATCTCACAATCGGGCAAGAACAATGAAGAAACCTGAAGAAGAAGCTTCACTTCTTGAAGATTACGTCAGCGATTCCGTAGACCACCGTGGAAGCCCCGCCGCAAAATCATCCACCGGCGGATGGAGATCCGCCTGGTTCATCATAGGTGAAGAATCTAACTCCGGTTTTGTCTCTGTTTTCTTCGCAAGGTAGCTCATAAATACAGTACTAATTGAATCTTGCTTTTCAGGTGTTGAAGTTGCAGAGAGGTTCGCTTACTTTGGAATAGCTTGCAACTTGATAACTTACCTAACCGGACCTCTCGGACAATCGACGGCGACCGCCGCCGTGAATGTGAACACGTGGTCGGGAACCGCCTCCATGCTTCCTATTTTAGGAGCTTTGGTAGCAGACGCTTATCTTGGTCGTTACCGTACAATTCTTGCATCGTCGCTCATCTACATACTGGTTAGTACAAAAAAAAACATTAAGAAAAATTGTAAACCGGGTTTGCTTTCGGTACGAATTAAACCGGAATTGAAATTTTATTACAGGGACTTGGACTATTGACATTATCAGCTTCATTGATCCTAACGGGAGAGTCAGAGCAGCGCATCACTGTTTCTGCTAAGCCCTCTTTCTCGGTAAACATACTTTTCTTCTGCTCTCTTTATCTCGTCGCGATCGGACAGGGAGGACACAAGCCGTGTGTTCAAGCGTTTGGTGCGGACCAGTTTGACTCGGGAGATCCAAAGGAAGTACTCTCGAGAGGATCGTTTTTCAACTGGTGGTTCTTGAGTTTATCTGCTGGGATAAGTTTATCGATCATAGTGGTTGCGTACGTTCAAGATAACGTTAGCTGGGCGTTTGGGTTTGGGATCCCTTGCTTGTTCATGGTTATGGCTCTTGTTATGTTCTTGCTCGGGAGAAAATCTTACAGATACCCTAAGGGAAACCGCGAGGAGAGCAGTAACGCTTTTGCAAGAATCGGTAGAGTTTTCTTTGTGGCGTTTAAGAACCGGAAACTGAGTTTAACAGAATCCGGTTTAGTACAAGGTCTTTTAGAGGATGGTACGTCCGAGAAACATAGCGGTCGGCTCGAGTAAGTTGCATACTCACTCTATTTTAGAAAGTTAAATGTTCTTCTCTACAAAAACTTTATTTAAAAAAAAAACAAATTTCATGTTTTCTAAGCATTTTATTAGTTAATAATGATATTAAAAAATTTCTAAAAAATAATTTTGCTTATTAAATACTATTAATATAAAAATTAATTATGCTTTTAATATATGTAAAACATACAAAAACATACATTTTTTAGAAACAGGGGGAAAATTTTTAATTATTTTGAATTTTTGTTTAGCATTTGTTTGATTTAATTTGAGTGTGAGTTTCTTTATATTGTGTGAAAAGTTTCCTAGCTAAAGCGATGATGGCAAGGGAAGACGGTGCAGAGCCATGTAGTGGTAGGGATGTGGAAGACGCGAAGGCTTTGGTGAGGCTTATTCCGATATGGATCACATCGGTGGTGAGCACGATTCCGTATGCTCAGTTCATGACATTCTTCACTAAGCAAGGTGTTACGGTGGACAGAAGAATCTTACCGGGTCTGGAAATCCCTGCGGCTTCTTTGTTATCATTCATCGGTGTATCTATTCTCATCTCTGTCCCGTTCTACGAGCATGTGTTTCTACCGTTAGCTAGATTTATTACCAAAAAGCCTTTTGGGATCACAATGCTCCAGAGAATAGGAGTTGGAATGGTGCTGTCTAGCTTCAATATGGTGCTCGCTGCGTTGGTGGAAACTAAACGGCTGAATATCGCTAGGGAACACGGGCTCGTGGACAAGCCGGACGTGACGGTTCCAATGTCCATATGGTGGTTTGCTCCTCAGTATTTGCTGCTCGGGATGATCGATGTGTTTTCTTTGGTGGGAACACAAGAGTTTTTCTACGACCAAGTCCCGACGGAACTAAGGAGCATTGGTCTTTCGCTTTCTTTAAGTGCAATGGGTCTTTCGAGCTTCTTAAGCGGTTTGCTCATTACTGTGATTGATTGGGCTACCGGAAGAAACGGTGGACAAAACTGGTTCAACACTAACCTGAACCGAGCCCATGTTGATTACTTTTACTTGTTGCTGGCTGCTTTCACGGCCATTGCTTTCGTTGCGTTCTTGTTCATCTCCAGGTTGTATGTGTATCGTCGGGTAGATCAAGTCTAAGAATTCACAAAACAAGTTTTTTTTGACATTCATATCATAGTTGTGGTTCTAACTTGTAAGTTATAACGTCCTTATAATTTGATTTGTTGTTTATATTTGCGGTTCTAACTTGTAAGTTATAATACTTTGATTTGTCTTTTGTGTTTTTGTTTGTGTTAATTACACATTTGGTTTGTGTTCTTTTTTTGTTAATATAAAATTTACATTTCTCAACAAAAAGTGAAAAAGCAATGTTTTGAAAATCAGACCAACGGTCAGTGACTTATTTTTCTAATCTGTTTTGGGTTGTATTAAAAACTGGATTTGAGTTAAACCGGTAAATCCGATGGGTTGTATTAAAAACTGGATTTGAGTTAAACCGGTAAATCCGATCAAAAAGCCGGTTAAATTCGATAAAACTGATGATCTGGTTAAATATGAAAATTCGGTTTTCTCAAATTTAAGTTAAAAATTGAAAAAATGCAAATGTAAAACTATTTCATTAGAATCATATTTTTAAAATTATCTTTCTAGATAAATTAGTTTTCATTATATTTTATACTTTTTAAGTTTTCATTTTATTTTTGTATTAGTTGTAATTAGATTCTAATAGTGATATAAAATTTTACAAAAATAATTTTATAATTTGTACATATATATTTATTAATTTAAAATTAGACTAAAATTTATAAATCAATCAAAACGGTTAGATTGGTCTGACCATTGATCCAACTACAATATCACGTCAATGTCCGATCCGGTTTTCAAAACACTACTAAAAAATCTCAGCCTTTAAAGATATTGTGTATAATGCCAACAAGTCTTTTCCTCCTTGAAAGAACAGCTGGAAGAGCCAAAAGGAATATTTGATTTCTAGACTGCAGAGAACCAATCAAAATGATAAACATATTTGAAAATTTAATCATTACTCCACTTAGGCGTTACAAAAAAAAAAGAAAAAAAAATCATTACTCCACTTGGAGAAAGTTTGGTCAAACTTTGGTTCTTGTCAGAAAGAACACGTATCTGCCAAACTCGCGTGTGGTAGCTATCTCAAGGGTTGAAGATATGGGGTCCAAGGCAGTGAACTCGTTAAGTCTCCGGATCCGATTCCTCTTGTGAACAATTGAGCTGTGCTATGCATGACTGCGTGACCACTAATAAGTCTCTCTAACTTCGATTTAATGTTTTTTAGTAACATGTGGATACCTAGCTTGTATAAAGAAGGGTTTTTTCTTCCGGATTAGTAATGTGTATTTGATAGCGAAGATTAATATACTAAACTCCAAAAGAAGTGACCGATGATAAACAAAAAGGTACTCCCTCTGTTCCACAATACTCCCTCTGTTTCAAAATAATACATATTTTAAGATTTTCACACTTATTAAGAAAACACATTAAAACTTAATTATTAATACATAGTTTTTTGTAATTTTATATTTCCTATATTTTTAAACCAATAAGATTTCAAGAAATGTAGTTAATATTTTTGAAACACACAATTTTTCATTATTAATTAGTAAAAAGTGCATTGAAAATACAAAAAATACATCTTTTCGAAACAAAAAAAATTTCTACAACATGGATCTTTCTGAAACGGAAGGAGTATAAGATATTTTGTTTGAATGCACAAGTATTAAGAAATTTACTTTTTTGAAAAACAATATCATTAAATGATATAAATTAAATATAGATCAACCAATCATAAATAATATAGTGAATTGCTATTGGTTAACCAATTTTCAATAAATTTAAAGTATCTTAAAAGTATCAAAACATCTTATATTTTGAAACATCAAAATTTTCTCGAAACATTATACTGTGGAACCGAGGGAATACATCTTCATCTTTCATAAATGAATTACATATATGTTCAACCAGAGTGGGGCCAACGCGTCGGCCCATTAAAGGAGTAGTTGATCAGTCTAAGGCATGCAGTAGACTACTGCCAGTAGTACACGTTCAGCTACATAAAACTTCTAAGAAAATAAAGACGTTATCTTTTTCTTTTCTTTTTAAAATACCTTCATCAAGTTTGTGTGTGGAGCAAGAGAATCTGGTTCTCTTAATCAACACCAAAATGTTCTTTTTTTATGGGTAGCTCTGCGTCAACGCCGGCAGTAAATACAACCAACCTGTGTGCTCTGCAATAAAGCAAATGAAACCTGCCACCATCTCTTTTTCAGATGTCACTACTCTAAATAGATTTGGAAGGCTTTTGCAAGGAGCTTTCACTAGGGCATAGAATAAAATAATCAAGATTGTCTCCAACCCAAGTCTGTGACCCACAAAGACTTTTCTCATTCGATATACTTTCCAAGCAACGGTCCATGCATTATGGAGAGAGCGAATGCTCGTAGACATGGTGAACAACCACAAGCTGCAAGTTGCATCATCAAATTTGTGGACAAAACAGTTAGACTCAAGCTGCTAACCGTGCGGGGGAAAGGACACAGTATCTTGAAGAGGGACTGATTACATGGGTTAGGCCTAGACAAGAGTCAACGCCATGAAGGAACCAATTTTTTCGGCCTGCCCCTCGGTGTGGTCAGTACTTGATACTGTCGGGCAGCCAAGCTTACACTTGTTCATTCTTTGATTTTTAAACACAAAAACAGATACAGTTGATGTACAAAGGTTTTGATTGAATAAATTTTACATTCATTCAAAAAAAATATTCGTTTTTATGCCTTCTTTTCGAACAAGATACCACAACAACATGAGCTCTGTCAAGCTGAAGGAGGAAAGGAGAGAAGAACTAGAAAAATTACAGACTTGATACATCATCGGAAACTTGTTTTGTGTGAAGAAAGATAGTAGAGATGGGTAATGTCCAACAATCATGCATTTATCTATTCAAAAAAAAAAAAATCCATAACAAACGGTCGCAAATACCGATCAATCAGCGGTATGCACAATTTGAATGTCATTTTTTTTTACTTTTAAGGTTCCTAGCAAAAGCTTTGCTATGAGGAGAAGGATGTGCAGAGCCATGTAGTAGAAAGGACGTGCTTGGAAGGCACAATGGCTTTGTTAAGGCTTATCCCAATATGGATCACAACGGTCCGTGAGCACGATTCCTTATGCTCAATACTCTACTTTCTTCACGAAGCAAGGCGTTACAGTAGTTAGAAAAATCTTGCCGGGTTTGGAGATCCCTCCGGCTTCCTTTATCGATTCTCATCTCAGTTCCGACTTATGAGCGTGTTTTCCTCCCGTTAGCTAGATATATTACCAAAAAGCCTTTCGGGATCACGATGCTCCAGAGAATAGCTAGGAGCTGTAATGGTGCTCTCTAGCTTCATTATGGTGGTTGCTGCGTTGGTAGAAATGAAACGGCTCAAGACGGCTAAGGAGTATGGACTTGTAGATATATAGACCAGACGCAACCGTACCAATGTCGATATAGAGGTTCGTTCCTCAGTTTTTGTTGCTAGGGATGATTGATGTGTTCTCGTTAGCGGGTACACAAGAGTTCTTCTACGACCAAGTTCCAAAAAGAGCGTTGGTCTTGCACTTTCTTTGAGTGCAATGGGTCTTTCGAGCTTCTTGAGTGGTTTTCTTATAACTGTTATCAGTTGGGGCTACTGGAAAAGGTGGTGGATATAGCTGGTTCAATACTAACTTGAACCGAGCACATGTTGATTACTTCTACTGGTTGCTCGCTGCTGCACCGCCATTAAATTCTTTGCGTTTTTGTTCTTCTCAAGGTTGTATGTCTATCGCGCGCAATTCTCAGACCAAGAAAAGTCAAGTTACATTGACTTTCGATATCATATTCGTTGTTCATAACGTATTTAGAATCATTTCAACTTTGTTTCTTTATTCTCCACATATACGTGATTTTAATTATTAAGCTTACTGAAATTTTTGATAGTTAGCTTGGAACACGTACACGCTGGCGGGATCATGAAAAGACAAACAATACCAAACATGAAAAACTATACAATATGCGCACACATACAAAAATACAATATGCACACGTGCATCATAAATAACGTGCATTACAAGCTATATGAGTAATGATTCTAATGAACCGCACATTTCTTCGTCTAACTTTAAAATAAAAAAAAACAAATAGAGAAATAAAACACTGCATTTTCAAAATTGTAAGACAGAATGTAAGAACAGGACGCACCATCTGCTATGAGAGCACTTCTATTGATAATTTATCGCCTAAAATTTCCCAAACAATAATATTGTATCAAGTGTGAAATGGAAAGTGGAAAGACAAAGACATACGACCTTGAGAAGTGGCTTAAAACCAAAATAAAGACATACACTTCTTTCGAACTTAAATCATTATTTTAGAATGTATTTCATGTATTTTTACCCACTAACAATTTTGGCTTAAAAGTGGAAAGAGTTGTCCATGATCTAGTGTTAGTTGGAGATAAACGTATACGAAATTCGATTTTATTAGATTAAATTCTCACCAGAAATCCAACGTATTTATTATTATTTTGTATAATAAAAATTATCTTCAGTAAATTTATCTAGTATAAAGGATTATTATGTTCTGCCATTTGGAACATAAAAATAATTTAATAACATTAGTAAATTGCATATAAAGTGCTTTTGTCAATGTAATTGCCGATATGAGGAGTTGTAACGCTGAGGTGCGTGGTGTGGTGTAGGCGGTAGGCCTACATGCATCAGTCCGCTTATTAAATTTTAAAACTAATCCTAATACATCTCGTGACAGCTCCACACTCTTGGTATTTCCCTGTTATTATCAAAATGTAAATTAGTACTACTAGTTTGATTTCCACAGAGAATAAAATATCAACTTACAATTTAAGATTACAACGCATTCAATATGTGTCCAAATTTATATTATGAGAATACAAAATCATTACCACTTTCTTTTCGTGCGAGGCAGTCTGTAGATGTTTATATGTGTGTCATCCTCTCATTTCATGATTTTTTAAGTTTTAAATACCAAACGAATATTAGGTTTGTACCGTAGAAAAATGAATATTAACTAGTAGAAAGGATTAACGAATATATATTACATTCCCGTTAGTCGTGGCCATGTAATTCTTGTGTAGTTGGAACTTTTTGATTAAGGATTTCACTGTCATGATTTAAATCAGAGCAACATAGACATACCATATTTTTGGAAGTGTTACAACTTGTGATAAACGATATGGTACTTACCGTACTTCACAATAGAGACATGAACAGTTTGAATAACCGGACAAAACGTTTGTTTGTCTTTCAGATTGGCCACGCGTGAATAATTGGATCTATTTTACTATAAGAAACTTGCATTGATACTCAAGTTCAATTTAAACTCAAGCAAAGTTCAATGTATTAGAAATAACTCTTAACTAATTCAACTTAATTTTTCTTTTATAGGTTCTAATTTCTAACATTCATCAACGTGAAAGAGTAAAATGGTATATTATATTTTCTGTTATGTGATCGCGGTATGTTGACAGAAACTTATCTTAATCGACAAATGGCAACATAGCTCGACTGTTTTCTCGTTTTCTACTCTCTGTTTATCTCGCAATCTTATACTATAAATTAAAATGGTTCGTTTAGCACTATAGCTAGTTCTAGACTACGCTTATAATTCAAATTTTAGGAACTATATTATACCAGATGATTATTTTAGCGAGCCATTTTGATTTATAGTCTTATGTTTTAAGCAAAAATGACAAAATAATGAAGCAAGAAAATTCTAGTTAGATTATACAGCTTACAAGAAGACCAACATTCTAGTTTGAACGATTCAACCTTTCTTTCTTTAATCCAAACGTATCAACACATATCTAACTCTCAGCCTCTCAGGTGATGGTAAAATGGTGTCATGATTTGACAAACTACTTTAACTATTGAATGAAACCCTGATTAGCCATTTTGTTTTTATTTTAATAAGAACCAGATTAGCTTTTCTAACATATTTTCAAATGTTTCACTTTTTTTCTCAAACAATAACAAACATATAATTCATTCTTTGTTTTTTTAATTTAGAAGTTTTATTTATACTACATGAAACATTAACACCATCATTGGGTTTTCAACAAATTCTCACAACTCATACAATAACTGGTTAAAGAGTTTCTTAGAAACTTCACAAACTCAGTGTTAAAATTTCTCAAATGAAAAACCTCAACGAATTTTCTTTAGTGGTTAAATATTCACTAATCAATATTAAGATAAACTGTGTCCACTCAGAGATTCAGCTCCCCAGTACGGATGCCGTAACTCTCGCCGTCTTATTATATATTTTATATATATGCAGCCTATCAAGGTAAGTCGGCCGTTTAGGTCCTGAAAAATAAAGAAAATAAAATCAAAGAACCACTCAAGAATATTCAGAGAGTTAGAAAAGAATAATAAATTTTTAAAAACATCTGACAGTAAGTAGCAAGATTTATCATGCCATATACTAAGAGTATTTAAAACAAAAGTTGCTAATTTAGTTATCTTTTTGAGTAGCCAACGACGGCCGTTCAGATCAAAAGCAAGAAACATGGGACCTAGTAAGAAAAAAAAAAACTATCTAAAAATTAGCTATAGAGCAGCTCCGACCAGTCTGTGTTCTCTTTTGATCTCAAAGAGTATCCATCTCTTTCATCTTCTCTCACTTCCACTCCACTCCTATAAAAGCCTCTTCTCTCTTCTCTCTCAACTATCCATCTCTCTCTCTCTTTCTTTCTCTGATCATGGCTCAAGAAGAGATACAGAAACCTGCTGCTTCGGCCACCACTACTCCTGTCCCGGCAAAGGAGGACAATCCTGTGGTACCGGTTAAGGAGAAAAAGGTGGCAGCGCCTGCTCAGGAATCCACGGAGGTGAGAGTGATGTATGAGAAGGAGGTGCCGGTTCCGACACCGGAACCAACTAGGGAGAAGGTGGAAGAGGTCATGACGGGGAAAGTGATCGTGCAAACAGAGTCGTTTAAGGAGCAAGGCTACTTGGCTTCAGAATTGTTGGAAGCTGAGAAGAATGCGTTGGCAGAGTTTAAGGAGATGGTGAGGGAGGCTTTGAGCAAGCGTGCATTCACCGCTCCGTCGCCATCTCCGGCCAAGGAAGTAAAGATCGAGGAGAAGAAAACAGAGGAAAAGAAGGAAGTCAAAACAGAGGAAGTGAAAACAGAGGAAAGATCTATTGTGGCTGAAACCAAACCGGAAGAGAAACCCGCCGCTTCTGCTCCGGTTGAGATTAATCCTGTTGCTCCTGTGGATGCAGAGACCAATAAAGAAGCTAAATCCGTCGCTCCTACTCCGGTAGAGACAGAACCGGCTGCTCCGATTGTCACAGAGACAAAGAAGGAAGATAATTCCACCGCTCCTGCTCCGGTAGAGACTGAACCGGCTGCACAGGTCGTCACAGAGACCAAGAAAGAAGATAAACCAGCTCCGGTAGAGACTAAACCGGCTGCACCGGTCACTACCGAAACCAAGAAGGAAGAGAAATCAGCTCCGGTAGAGACTAAACCGGCTGCATCGGTCACTACCGAAACCAAGAAGGAAGAGAAATCAGCTCCGGTAGAGACTAAACCGGCTGCACCGGTCACTACTGAAACCAAGAAGGAAGATAAACCAGCTCCGGTAGAGACCAAACCGGCTGCACCAGTCACCACAGAAACCAACAAGGAAGGAGAGAACGCAAGCACATCTGCCCCTGTAGAGACCAAACAAGCTGCTCAAGTCACCACCGAGACAAAGAAGGGAGAAGAGCAAGAAGCTGTAGTAACAATCGAGAAGGCTTTCGCATCAGCTCAAGAAGAAGGAACCAAAACCGTCGAAGCAATCCAAGAATCCATCGTCTCCATCACCCTTCCAAAGACAGCTGCACCCATAACAGAGCCGGAACAAGTCTCAATCTGGGGAATCCCACTTCTCGAGGACGAGAGATCCGACGTCATCCTCCTCAAGTTCCTCCGAGCTCGCGCCTTCAAGGTCAAAGAAGCCTTCACCATGCTGAAAAACACAGTCCAATGGCGCAAAGAAAACAACATGGACGACGTGGCAGAAGATCTCCAAGGGAGCGAGTTCGAGAAGATGGTCTTCGCTCACGGAGTTGACAAACAAGGACACGTTGTGATCTACAGCTCGTACGGTGAGTTCGGGAACAAGGAGATATTCTCAGACAGAGAGAAACTGAGCAAGTTTCTCAAATGGAGGATCCAGTTCCAAGAGAAGTGTGTGAGGTCTCTTGACTTTAGCCCCGAGGCTAAGTCTTCTTTCGTGTTCGTCAGTGACTTCAGGAACGCTCCGGGGCTCGGTAAGAGAGCGTTGTGGCAGTTTATCAGACGGGCTGTTAAGCAGTTTGAAGACAATTATCCTGAGTTCGTCGCTAAAGAGGTAAAGAAACCATCGTTGTCATTACGATTTACAAATAAAACTTTGATATTAACACGATCTTTGAGGTATGTTTCAGCTGTTTATTAATGTCCCATGGTGGTACATTCCTTACTACAAAACATTCGGGAGCATCGTTACATCGGCGAAAACGAGGAGCAAAATGGTCCTTGCTGGTCCATCCAAATCCGCTGAAACCATTTTCAAGTAAATTATGTTTCCACTGAAATTTGTAGAATTTAATGTTTCTTTTCATACTCAAAAGCTTATATGATTTTTTTTTTTATGAAATAGATACGTAGCTCCTGAAGTAGTCCTGGTTAAGTACGGTGGACTCAGCAAAGAAAGTCCATTCACCGTTAAAGATGAAGTTACCGGAGCCGTCGTTAAATCCTTAGCTAAACATACCATTGAACTGCCTGCTTCCGAGGTGCATAAACTATCTCAGTTTTATTTTTCTTTTGCATTTTCTTTATAAGTTTAAATTTACATTTTGAAAGTAAAATAGAAGATATGTAAGTGTTTAGTTAGAATAATTCTTGCAAGATAATTATAATGATTAATTGTTTGTATTGTGTTGCTACTACTAGGGTTGCACGCTCTCGTGGGAGCTTAGGGTTTTCGGCGCTTCTGACGTGAGCTATGGAGTTCAGTTTGAGCCAACCAACAAGGCAAGCTACACCGTGATCGTGTCAAAGAACCGGAAAATCGGTTTAACTGATGAACCTGTCATAACCGATTCTTTCAAGGTGGGTGAAGCAGGAAAGATCGTAATCACTATTGATAACCAGACGTTTAAGAAGAAGAAGGTGATCTACAGGTTTAAAACCCAAGCATGAGATTACGTGCCTGATGGTTATTTTGTTACGGGGAGAAAATCTTCATTGATTTGATTGTGTGTTTATTATTTATCTATGTACTTTTTGAAACCTCAAAATTAAGGGGATTGGGATTTTCGTCAAAAAAAAAAAATTAAGGGGATTGTCTTTATCGATGGTTTTGATTTTGCTTGGTGATGGGATTCTTTTTTTTGTAAATTATTCATATATATACAAATGTTTGAGTGCGGAGATGTGATTTTTTTTTTGTCAAGGAGTGTTGAGATGTGATTACCCTTACAAAATTTATGCTAAACTTGACATTATATTTTTTGTTTTGAAGTTCAAAAATCGATTTTGAATCAGGTAATTACGTTAATCAAGTGTTACACACTTATGACTTGGATTATTCCATATCTAATTCACTCAAAGCGAAGTCAACTTTTCTAAGTCAATTGAGTTCTTCAATTTACACAACATTGTATTTTTATATCATGATGATGAGACTCTTTGATCTTGACATTTTCATACGCCGGCTCTGCTTCAGTGACTATATATATATATATAAAACGATCTGCTTTTTTGCAATGTCTTTCCTTCACCGCTCTGGTCCTCAATATAGTTTGCTCCTCTCAGATAAATCAGTAGATATAGCAACAATATTCCCACAAGATTTTGGAGGTAAAGGTGGCCTATCATCTTAAAAAGAAAACTTTGTTGTTATTGAGTCACGGCGGATTTTAGTTGATGGTAGAATGTTTTGGCATGAGCCAATGCATGCATGAAACTATATATATGATATGATATTATCTTATAATTTTCAAATGAAAAAAATCGATATAAACCGAGTGATCTTTATTGGTTCAACGTACAGTTAAAGGATATACTTGGAATAGTAGTCGATGATCTTTTTGTTTGGACAGTAGTCGATGGTTAAACGTACAGTTAAAGGATATACTAAGATAACAATTTTTTTGGATCTCTTCTCTCCTTAGCCACATCTATCTTTTGTCATGTTTTAGTCGATTTTGTTTATTAGTTTATCGTCGAGTATCTCTCCGGTTTAACAAACTTAGCCCATTAAACCATTAATTTAATATAAGCATTCGGTGTTAAACAAAGATAACAATCTTTTTAAATTTTAATATTGGATGTGTGTATACGGCCAACCCTAATCTTTGGATTTTCTTGAAACAAAATTCATGTGACGTTAATATGAATTTTATTGGTAATCGATAGGTATTATTTACGCGGGGAAGCAGATTCGACTGCTGCATTAGTCTCACTTAACCATAACATGCCCAAGATAATAACAAGGAAACAATACTGAATTACATTCTCACATCATAACATAATTTATGTTACTTTTTAAGTTCTTAACCACACCACCTAATTTATGCCACCTAGAAATTGAAAGCCGATCCAATAAATTAACAAATAGTATTCATTTAAAGTGCCCCTAAAGTTATACAAAGGATTTTGTAATGATTACACATGTATACAATTTTGTTAGAGAATATAAGAAATTAAATCTGGTGCATAGGGAGGGGACATGCATGGACCAATACAACAACGAAATACACACGAGCATTATCTTGAGAGAAAAGGCCACATTTTTTTCATTTTATGGCTTTATGTTAAGTTTTTAGCAAATTCTACTATTGAGAACAGAGAAAAGTATGCAGAATAAAAGCTAATCTATAGAACTTAAGCAAACAATATTACTATAAACTAAAAGAGATTAAGATGCTCCTAAACTAGAAACGTTTACTAATCTTAAGACAGAGACAAAAGCTCAGTTTCGCCAAGCTGAACTAACAAGACTCAGAAAAACTAAAAAGAAAAAAAAAACTCAGAGACCACTTCTGTCTTCCAATCACACAAAAGTGTGCAGTATTTATTATTTTCAATCTAAAATTCAGTTCCACCTTGTATTTGTTTTTTTTCTTTGAACACCAACCTTGTATTTGTTGTTGTTCAACAATTCCACCTTTGTTGTTGGTCTCTTATTTGAAATTCACTAACATCAAAAGTCAAAAATATTAAAATCAATTCAGTTGCACACCAAAATAAAAATGTTAAATCTTTGCGGCCCAATACTGAATAAAAGAATCGGCCCATTTGATGGCCCATGATTCTTCGCCTGGCACACAAAACAAAACCTTCACATAGAAAAAAAGTGAAGAAGGAAAACTTTCTGAGAAATCAAAATCAAATCGGAAAATACGATAGAATCGAGTCGCGAAAATGGAGAAGAAGAAGAGTGACGATGTCAACGCTAAATGGGACGCGTGTCTTGATCTCACGGCTCGTCGCGTAGCCTACTCTTCCCTCGGCGGCGCGCTCGCCGGTCTTCTCTTCTTCAGTTCGGTTTATTTATTTTTTTTTCCACTTTCCGATTCAGTTATGATCAATCTATGATTTTAATCAAATCTCTATTGTGTTTGGCATAGGGAGTCCTGTGACAAGATGGGCGTCGATTGCGTTTGGTGCTGGGCTCGGTATCGGATCTGCATACACTGATTGTTCTCGTGTCTTTGATGCTTCATCCTCTTCAGCTTCCGCCGCTTTGGTAGCTCCCAAGAGTACAGAAACCTCTTCGTCTTCTGTATCTCAGGTGAATCTAAAGTTTCTCTTCGCCTTTGCGTTCTGCTTTAGTTGTAGGAATCTCAGTACATAGTTTATTGGATCATGTATTTCAAGAGTATTGGAAATTAATAATAATCGAAACAATAGTCTTTGAGTTTCAACAGTGCCATAACGGCTTTGGGTAAAGGGTGTACCAAATGGTCTAAGAGCCCTTATAAGTTCTCACTCCCCTCTGAGTCTGCATTTATAGTAGTTACCTTACTTCACCTTTGTCATATTTTCCAGGTTTTGATTAGAGGTGTGAAAAGTTTTAATCTTTTTTTTTTCAATTTGTAGTAAATGTGGTATCAAGAATAGGTGATCATTCCAGTCATGTTTATAACATACGACGAAGTCCTTTACAAAGTTGTTTAGTGTTTTTTTTTTTGTAATTTTTTTGATTGATTCCAGGTAGATGAAGAGTAAGAGAACGAGGAATCTTGAGGATGAACCCAAACCTTTGCTTTTCAGTGGTTTTTTACACATTTACTGATGTCACAAAAGATGTGTTATCGAATCGACCAACTGATTCTGACTTATTTTTGGAAGAAAAAGAAAAAAAATCATACGTTCTTAAAGAAACTCGAATCAATAAAACCTCCGGATTGATTTGTTTGACTCTACCAGGCTCCTTATCCACTTAATAAGAATTATTGATATGTTAATAGCTTGATAGCCATCTTTAGCTCTAACAATTTGTGTATATACTCGTGGAGTTGATTTCGTCTTTCAGTATTCATCGTGTGTAACACTTTGTTTCCGTTCATGTTCGATATGTGTGGTCATAAATTCACAAGTGTAGCATATACTTAAAGGAACAATGTACTTTCTTCAGAGTCCCCTATAATCTATTACCCAATCATCTCGGCCTGTTCACACGACCATTAGAAGAGTTTTAACCCTCAGATTGGATCTCACCAGTTCTAACTTAACTGCCATGCAAATGTTCCTCGGGCCGTTGTCCAATTAGTTTGATGGTTCTTTCTGAGGAAACATCGAGAGGTTGGGATGATATACTTTTGTACACAAATGCTTCTAGATCTAATAATGTTTGAAACTAATAAAAATAAAAAAACACTCATTTCGAGCATCAAACATGACTCATGTTCTTACTCCAAGCCATGTACATAACCCAACTTCGAATTTATCATCTCCCATTTGTTGGATAGAGAGAAGTGTTGCAAACGTTTCTGTCTACCACTCGAATCATATGTTCCGGTTGGGAGGGAGAAAAAGATCTGTATTGGTAAATATAGTTTTCGTAATACGCGACTGATGTCATTGTGGATTACTTATCCTGATTGTATAACTATAAGAAAAAAAAATCAATAGGGTATGTGACAAGAAAAAATCAATTAGGTCAAACACTTGAGAAACCGAAAATGATAGGGAGTGCAGAATGGCAAGTTAAAAATGGTGAATAATGAGAAGTAACGTAAATGGTTGGAAGCGAATCTTGAAGTCACCGAGTCACTCCAACAGCATACTTACAACATTTCACAGAATTTCAGGTACCAACATCCCCCGGTTTTCTCGGGAAACTCAATTACACTGTTAATTTTTAAAAATGATTATATTCTCCATCGTATTGGAAAATAGGTTGGATGTTATATAATCTCGTGTTCAAGATATAATCTAACCTATATTAAAAGGAGAATATCCTCAAAGAAGAGAGTGTCCACGTCATTTAAAATAATTAGCCAATAGGAAACAACATTTTTACCACGTAATTTTTTCCTTTGGTCGAGTGAAGCTCGAAACTGGCCCAAGTCGAGCCCAGTCTAGCCTAACCCTAATTTTGTCTGAAGCGTAAAGAGTTCATCTTCCGTCTCTTCCACTTATTCTTCAATCTGATTGCTCTGTAACTCCGTTACTGCTTAGTCCTCTCTTCTTTATTGTTTCCTTCTACCTCCCTCTCTTCTCCCTATCTATCAATTGATACCATTTATTTGTGGAGAATTACTTCAAACCAACACCGGCGCTTCCACTTCGTCTTCATCGTCTCGGTAGCTCTCTTCCATGAAGATGATGGTATTGTGTTGTAACTTGGACATTCGAGTTGTAGACATGACAAAAGTTTGCGGTAGTTCCACGAATCTCCTTTATAGATTTTGACCAATGTTCGACTTTGTTTTGATTCCTCTGTTGTTGTCATTGATTTAAGAGTTTTGGGTTGAGAACGAAGAGCTTCCTCATCTGTCGCGGAGAGACTTGGAGACGTTGGTTATGTCAGTTACAAGTTTGGCCGTGCACAATCTTAGTGATGGTAAGAATTTCTTTCAGTTTGTGTTAAGCTCCTAGGCTTCATGTTCTTGCTTGCTTCATTCTTTAATCGAAAGATGGACCAATGTGTGTTTCTTCTCTTCATGTGATTGGTATTTAGGTTTGCTTACGGCTCTTCCTAAGGATTACTTTAAAGTTGTGAACTCGAGAGGTGTGCTTTTCAACGATTGGGACCGAGTCGCATGGATACTAAACAGATCATCCTTACTCTCGGTATGATATGCCCATCAATAAGTTTTGATAGTCGATACTCATTTGATCCTCCTCATGATTTCACACTGTCTAGTAAGATTGTAGCAGCTATAATATTTCGGTCTTAAATCTTTGTTGTACCAATCCTTCACTATCTTTATTGATGATTTTCATCTTTGAACAAGATTTTTTTTTTTAGACAGGTTTATAAGATTCTTCAGTATGTTTCAATCTTATCCGAAAGAAGTCTATCTCAGTCTAATGCGGAATGCCTATTCTACTTTATGGTAGTTACCAAATCTGTTTTTCTTTTGCATTTTCATGTATTACATTTAAAGAACAAAATATTTAATTCATAGACAAATTCAAACTCGAATATCATGTGTGCGTCAGGCAAGAAGTTTGTGCAGGATTCAAGAAGTTTTATTGGAAGAGGACATGAGAGAATCGTCGAAGACATTTAAAACAGGATTTCCAAATTCACCTTCAGTCCTATAGGTACGTGGGCTTGTGTGAGGAAAGCTTATCGGTTACTCCTCGATTCATCCATTGAAGAACACATGCTTCCTTGCTTTTCCTTCGTGAAGGTTTTGTTTTGGTATCATACACTTTAACTTACAAAATTGCTTCCTTTATTATCTTTTAGCGGGCTCAAGAAGGTATGTATGATGATGTAAAAATTTAGAATGATGTAACTTGCATTCCAAGTTCTTGCCTCAGCTCCTTGCTTGAAAATGCTCCTTTTCCTGCAGATACTAAACGCAAAGCTCGATAGTTACAGTGAAAGCATATTAGAAGTAAATGAGCGTCAGGTGTTTGGAAGCTGAACAAAAACAGGCTGTGCAAAAGTTGAGTGCCATGCAAGGTAACTGTTAGTTGTTCAAACTTAGTTAAAGAGCTTAACATAATGTTTTATTTGACCGTATCATATTCTTGGTGCCTCCGTCTCAGATTCTCTGGAACCCCGCGGTGTGGCGTTCCCAGAGTGTCTATCAACCAATGAATCAATGACGAAACACATAGAAGAGAAGCATCATAACAATGCAGCATCGTTTTGTTCTTTATACAGAAATTCTCGGCTCAAAGACTCCTTACAAAGCAAGGAGTGTTTGGCATTGTAGTGCTTCTTGGTTCAGTTGCCTCAACCTCCCTTAGCAGGTAACATCAATCTCTATAATTGATCATATTGTCTAAGTTTAGGACAAAAACTTCAGTATCTTATGTTACTTGGTATGAGTATGGCAGGGTATTGTCTGAGTATTTGGGAGAAGACACAGTGCTAGCTTTGGTATGCAAATCGCCAAGACTTAGTCCAGGCAGTGATCTCAAGCTTCAAGCCGAAGCAGCTAGGCTCGCAAGATCAATTACCAATCGGTTTCGTGTTCTATGCCTTGGTGCAACTAGGTAACGTACCTTATAAGTTTTATTTTGCTAAACCCTAATGTTGTTTCTTGATGATCTTTTCTTCCAAACATATAGTCCCTGGATTGGTGGAGTTGTGGAGAATGATCCCAGAGGAAACTAGCCATGGATTATCCAAAGCTACCGGTGGAGATCCCATACCGGGTTTCCAAGGCTATGAAGTGAACATGATCAACCTGGCTGAGGAGGAGCTAATTATCAAAACATACGAGGGTCATGGGCTTAGGGAAACGCTGTTCTATGGTCTATTTGGGAAGTTGCAGGTTTATGAGACCCAAGCACAGGCTGAAGAGGCTCTTGAACACATCAATGGTGATGGTGCAGTATCGTTAGATGGATTTATAGCAAAGGAAAAGAGTTTATATATCCAGGGTGCAGGTACTTGACCATGTCGTTTCTTTTCCAAGTTAGCGTTTTTGTTTGTGACTTGATGTCTTGATTCTTTGCTGTGTCAGCAAACCGGTGATTCATTTCCCGATAACAGTAAGGGAGCACGAAGAAGGGAAGTGGAGAAACTTAGAAGAAGCAAGAGGCAGAGTGAGAAGGGTTGAAAATGAGATAGTGGAGGAGAGGTGTTCGTTGCTTAAGTTGGAGAAAAAGATGAACAAGGCTAATGAAAAATATGAGAGTGCAACAAAGCTTTCTCAAGAAAGCTAATCCAGAAGAATGTCAATCAACTTTAAACTTTAGTCCTTATAAGATTTTCAAACACTGGTTGACCAGTTGGTAGTTATGGTTTGTTAATCGGTTTGGCTATCTGTTTGTTTTGGGCTATATTCTCCTTGTTCTGGGTTTATTATGGTATAATCTAGGCCTTCTACTTTTAGTTTGATTTTTTCTCTTATTAAAATTCATCCAAATTATACGTTTAAACCAGACACAAAATTGAAATTATATCTAAGATTTCAAACTAAAAATAAACTTAGCTGAATTTAGTTGAGATAAATGGAAATTACATAAATTTAAGAAAATTAATCAAAAACCACAAGTTTCAGTTCAGTTTGATAATGAATTTACAAACTCAACCAAACTAAGCATTTTATAATTTAGCAAATTGACCAAATCCAGGTTATTAAATTATAAAATGTTTCGGTTAAATTATTTATCAAATTGACCAAATCCAGGCTATTAGATAATAAAATGTTTCGGTTGAATTGCTAGATACGTTGTGGTTATTCAATTGTAAAAATTTAAATATTCTCAAATATATTTATTAAAACAATTACTTTTATATAGATGATTAGTTAGTATTTAATGTACATTTTTTGGATTCAGTTCTCAGGTAAATATCAAGGTGGGAATATTTAATCTATCAGTTACTAAATACAAAAATATATATTGTTTTTTCTTTGATAAGAAAAATAATTGTTAGTTAGGGGTAATTACCAATTTATCAGACAACTTAATCTTTATAAAAATTATTATTTTGAATCCAACAAATCTTTCCAAATTAATATGTATATATATTCATATCATTTGTAGTTAACATCTATGTAGACAACACCTACCTTCCGGGATAATAATCTTATCATATTGTCCAAACAAAGTAAATTAAAAATAATCAATTAATCACGTAAACTAAAGCATATATAGTTTGCAAAATACTCATAACACAATAAACTAATCGCCATAGCCATAATGCAAAAGCTACAACTAAGCTTATAGTTGGTCTGCTTCAAAATAGGTACCTGCAAAACACAATATTTATATTTCTAATATATGTTCCATTTTATATAAAACTCCATTATTGATCAACGATTGTAAAGCATTCACTAGGAGACAACCAAATATCTATATTTAGGAAGCGGCAAAGCAAAAATAACCCCGAAATATAAAGTTGTCATGGTCATAATTTTCCTTTAACAAACACAAGAAAATCATCAATGATTTAAAAGATAGAATAAGGGTCAAGTTTAATGCATGAGTTCGAGCAAAAAAACACCTACATAGCTCAGAGGGATATCTTCAAGAAAACCCAAATAAAATCAACATTTCATCATTTCCAAATTGTTTATGTATTATGAACTTAGTTTTGATATTTTGGAGAACATACAAAATTTAATCTTATTAAGTTTAAAAAGGGCCAAAATAAAGCTACAAACTTTTTTTTAAACACACAACATTTAAACAAGCAAAATCAGCGCATATCATTCTTCATCTTATACTATACGCTAAAAATGTAAAATTGTAAGAAAATTAATGCTCAATTATCCGCGCGTAGCGCGGAAGACGACCTAGTTAATTGGAAAATTATATAAGAATCGCGTTTAAACAAGCCATCAGAAATATATGCGTCTCTTATATTAGACCGGCACGAATGTCATTTTATCCTAATTATTGAATTAGTTGCTTTTTTTGCTATTAATATGAATGCAGCTTTGTTTTGTCACTCTCAAATTCCATCTTCATATTTTTGTCTTTTTGCGCATTATCTTTACTTTTCTTTTGCATTGACGCTCATCAAAAAGAATAATTTATTTAATATACAATCTTTCTTATATGGTATACTATTACCACCATTTTATTTAAAATATAAGAATGTTACTAATGAAAATAGAAACAATTCTAAAAAATACCACCAATGATTTTTTGTAAGGACTAAAAGACATTAAAAGACATTAAGAACCTTTTATGGAAATTGTAGTTTTTTATTTTCTAAAAATGACATTTTGTAATTAATTATACTCTCAAAAATATTAATTAGTTATGATATATATATATATACATTTATTGATATAGATATAGAAACACTCGACCATCAAAACATCTCCAAAAGCAATTTCCTTTATAAAGTTGATAAAAAATTTCAAATTTGAAGTTTGAGAGTGTTCATCTCTAAAAGAACAACTTCAAATTAAAATTTAAAAGTTTCACATTTTACATTATAGTCTTTTATTGATAAAAGTTAACAAAATCATAAAACTTTTATTTAGAAATAAAATATATAGTAAAAATATTATACACACTATTAATTAGTAAGGTAATACATTTCAATAGCATATTACATGCATTTCAAATAGTAACTGAGTCTTTTTATTTTTGTTTGTAGACTCCAAGTTAAAAGTTGTTGAAATCTTGTCCTTTAGTTGATGTAATAATTTTGTTTTTCATATAATTTTATCTTTTGTATTTTTTACTTTATAATTTGTATTAGTTGTGTATTGTAATATTATTTTGTATAATATTTTATTGTTATTAATATATTTGTATTTTGCATACGATAAAAAATTATAAGGACTAAAATGATAACTATAAAAGTTAACAAAATTATTTTAAAAATAGATAATTGAAAAGATTTAAAAGTAAGAAACTTCAAATATAAAGTTTTGTACAGTAGAACCTCAAATATAGAGTTTTATTATAAACTTCAAATTTTGAATTTTTGAAGTTGTTTTTAAAATATGCAAAACTTCACATCTGAAGTTTTGAAGTTTATTTTGAAAATGCTCTCTATCGTGAGAAGACACAAGCGCATATTTTCACTCTAGGTTCATTGACCAGGCTTTCTCCAAATCAGAAACCATTACTTTCTTTTTATTTAATTTTTTCAACCAAGAAAGCAAATGTGTAGGGTTCTTTTCTTTCTGAAACACAAACAGAAAAAAATTCAAATGAAGTTACAGTTTAACAACAACAATAACAAAGAGAAAAAGGAACTCAATACTCGATAGATATGTTCCATGTGGTCGTGGGGAACGCAAGTTGGGGCTGGCGATCTATATTTATTGCAATGTATTTTAATTGTTGATCTTAGCTAAAGAGTTGGGAATTTAAGTATTTATCCACGGATTTCGTTGTGTTTGACCCATTCAAAAATTGAACATATGGATGCGGGTTGAGTTAGTTTCAAGCGGACGAGTGGAATGCTGAATTTGAATGTAGGTATTCGCCAACCCACAAAAGAAAAAAGTGTATAAAATATTAAAAATATAATAATTATATAATTACAATTATTATTATTTTTATGAAAAACTAAATAATATAACTAAAATAATTATTTTATTAAAGTTTATATTATCTGTGGGTAATGCTATTACCCGTGAATCTGGGTGGAACGGGTATGAATACACTACTTCTTCTTTGCAGGTTACGCATATCAAAATTTTAAACAAAATATGATTCATTCAATCTATAGGTTAGTGAGTCAAGCGGGGCGGTTTGATCCACGCACCCAGCTCTAATGTTAGCAAAATTAATCAATGATATAAAAATCTGATGAGTTGATCCGGACAGGTACACAATATTATCTCATGTATGAATTTAGGGCAGCGATATTTACGGTGCACCACATGCTATATGATGCTAGTCGAGTTTTTTCTATTTTTAAACTAATGCCCGTTTACCACTTCAGGAATTTTTAAGAACATATATTAATGTTGTATTTATTAGGATGATTAATTTGTAAACAATATTTTTAATTTATCACCTTTAAATAAATAAAATATAATATGCGGGTTTTTCATCATTATAAGTTATTAACCGGAAATGAATTCCAGAATTCAAGTCGGAGTGAGTATTGTACAAGCTTTTATTGTTATTGATATATAACATTTCAAGTTTTGTATTAGTAATTTTGTAATAGATCAAATAGTTTAGAGTTACTGAGAGCAATAGCTGCAGTTGGAAAGCCGAACAAACACAACAATTTTGAACTAAAACGTTGAAAACGTGTTCATATATTTTCATATTTAATCGAATATATAATCTTGGCAAAATAATTGTTTTGGTCCCTCATAGATTTGTTTCCTGTATACAGTATTTGTTTTCATTGTGAACAGTTTTCTTGAACTCGTTTTTAAAGTGAAGCGTCTTTGAGTTTAAAACACTCAATTGTTTGTGACCCAGAACCAGTGATCAAATCTTTAAGCATTTCTAAACAAAGCATGGACCAAATAATTAATAGAGAAGAAATATGAGTCTACTGACAACAACAGTCATAAAAAAATATGAGATCTTTCATTTTTTGAGAAAGGACTTTAAAATTTTGCGATCTTTAAGCTTAGGACGAAAGAGTTGCCGCAATATATAACGATTTAACCACAATGTGGTGGCCTAGTGGTAGGCGGACTCCGGTTAACTAAATGACCCGGGTTCGAAGGCACCCCACTACGGTTTATCACATTGTGACCACCGTCTGAAAATGGCGTGCACGCGGATTTAGTGGATTGGTCGGTTAGCCGGATCTCACGGTTATTAAAAAATATATATATATATATATATATATATATAACGATCTTCTTTTTTTATAAAAAATATTTAACATGTACTAAATTTTCATTATCGAAAAGATCACAACTACAGATTTTATGTTCTACTAACAACATATTAGAGCTTTAAAATAAATAGACAAAACAAAATAGATATGGGGTGAGAGAAATGTGTTAAAAAAAAAAAAGAAATATCGGATGAGAACTAAAGAAAAGTGGGCGTCTGAAAATATACGACAACCAAAAATCTGCAACGTGTCGCCCGGTAGTAAAACCACTGCATTCTCCGTTTCCGCAGCTTATGGTTTTCCGTGTATAAAGAAAAAATTACACCTTGGGATATTGTTTTATATACTAATCGAGTTCAGGTTGTAAGGGAATCTAATAATCTGCCGTGTTTATTAGTACTACTAACATACAACCAATTCATAAGAATCATAGTTGGAGTTTAAAAACTAAAATGTTTTAATTCGTTATATGTATATTTTGTCAAAGCTCTATCGAAGACGATATAGCTGTCTTCGGCAAAATATAATTGTTGTCAACTGTCAAGTTAATTGTTATCATATCACCCCCAAAAAAATATCACCAAACAATTTAAGAAAAATGAGTGTCACGCTCCTTTCACTCAACATAAATGTTGCAATAAAGAATTATCACGCAAATTAAAATGTCTGATTATACACTTTAGCCTTGAGATTCTATTTCACTTTACTTTCTTTTTTAAAAAATGTTTGAATTAGATATTTTCATATCAAGGGTTACATCAAAATTTTAAACAACATTTTATATAGAACGATACTTTGTTTTCTGAAACGTAAGATAGTGCCATAAAAATGATTGAATTAAGTAATATTACTAGTTTAGTAGCTAGATTATAATTCTTGACATCAATGAAGAAACCTATACTATTTAAATTATTACGTAGACAAGAAAATACTGCTAAACCAAAGATCGCGGAAATACATTGAACAATCAAGAAAAGCCAGTATTATCTAAGAAATAAGCTGTCACCTATCATAAATTAAAACTCAAGAGGGGGATAAACTATATAGCAGCAACGATAGTCTAGTCAAATGATAAAAGAAAGAATAATGGGTTAATAGAATATTGGATTAGATATAAATTTGAGCACGTTAGAATCGATACAGTAAAAAAACAATTAACATAGGTGGTATAGAACAAAATATATAGCACGTTAGAATCGATACAGTAAGAAAACAATTAACATAGGTGGTTGTATAGAACAAAATATATAATGGCATATGCATATCTATGTGGAAAAAAATATACGTGTTGTGGTTCTATAGATTGGTGCTAAAGATATTTACGTTTAAGTTACCATAAACCAAATAAGATTATGGGTAAAATATGCGTTTAATTCCCCAAACTTTTACGATGATTACACATCGTCGGATTTCAGATCGATTAAAAACTGAGTGGTCAAACAATTTATTAGCTGAATTCAAAATGCTATTTCGCAGACATGTTTCTGTGTCATGTAATCTAGAGTGGAAGGTATGAGAACATGAGTGGTCATACAGGAAGTCACTGTAAATCTGAAGACAAAATGTTAAGATTATATATAATTTTGAGGACGTTATAATTAGACAAAATGTCCAGTTTAAATACTCAGCCTATGGATCAACGGTCTTATAAGTATTTCTTAGAATTCCCGATGTGGGATATATATCCCTAATAAGAATGTTTATGTTTGAAGGGTAACGTTGTTTTCGATGTACAAATTGTAGTATATATTCATTTAAGAGAATATATATATATATATATATGAATATCAGTAATAATAATATTTATTATAATTTTAATGAAATTTATTAAGAAAATTAAAATATATTAAAGTCATATAAATTAAATCAAACTAAGAAAATGTGTTTGAACATATACTTATTATGACATAAAGTGTCTATATATTTGTGTATAACTTATATAACGAATTTGCACTAAAATGTGAATTACTATTTTTGCTAAAATAATTGATTGGTAATTTTTATGCATAGTTTTACTACAAAATAAAAAATATTTATAACAATAATAATATATATAACAAATTTAATACAAGTATTGAATAAAATAAATATATATTAATTGAAATTTAACTAAATATATTTAAATCTGTGAATTATATATAACAAAAGGCTTATTTTTTATGTAAATAACATTATAATCACCAAATAGAATTAATGATTAAAATTATAGAAAAATTGTTTAAATAATGTTATATACATAAAATTATATAAAACCAAACCGAGTCAAACCAAACCGAGTCAAACCAAAAAATTGTATATATACTTCCATTAACTTGTTTCTTTGTGATTCTATAAAGTTTTATTTAATTATGCTGAGAATTCAATATATAAATGTAATGTATGCTTATAATTACTCGTAGGGGTAGGCACTTCGGTTATTTTATCGGATTTGGGTTCGGTTCAGTTTGGTTAATTAGGTTCTATAATTTTTTCAACCAGAGTAAACCATAATTAGTTTGGTTTGGATTGATTTCGGTTTGGTTTATATTCGGTTCGATTTATTTTCGGCTTAGTTTATGTTTCAGTTCGGTTCAATCGGATTTCCTTAGTTTAGTTCTTTTAAGAGAAATCATGTTTTAAAATATAAACACATGGTCATGAAATCATCGTGTTGGTGACTATGAAAAATAAATTATGTAGACTAAATCCAATATAAAACCGAAACAAAGACTTTTAAAAATCACAAAACATTTATAAAAACACAATCAAATCAAAGTTAACTAAAGTAAATAAAAATTAAAAAATATTGTTAATAATGCCTTTTAAAAATAAACTATAATATAAATTATATCTAATATAAAACTGAAACAAAAACCTTAACAAACCACAAAAAGTTTATACAAACACAATCAAACCAAATCAAAGTTAACTAAAGTAAATATAAAATTAAAAAAACTCTCACTAATAAAGTTAACAATGACTTTAGTCTTAAGATTTTAGTTTATTGTATATTGCTAGTATGTTTAATTCAAATATAACAAAAACACATTGGTTTATCTGTTGGGTTTTACTCTGTTTGATTCGGATCTGTTTCGGTTTGGTTGGTTTGGTTGGAAAAATCTTAAATCAAACTATTTGATAATAGACTTTGGTTTGGTTTGGATCGGTTTCGGTTCGGTTGGTTCGGTTTGACTCGGTTCGGTTCGGTTCGGTTAGTTTTTTTTTACTCACCCCTGATAATTAGTCAGATTGATTTGATAATATATATAAAAAACAAAGTTTAAGATGAAAAAGCAAAAAATGTAACAATGATAAGGGAAATGATTTGGAGGATGACATAAGAAAACAAGCCCATTGGAAAATTGGAAGCTGTGTTCTTGGGAAAGTACCTGAGAGACAATAAAAGGGAAGCTTGTGAAGTCACATGGACTCTTCTGGACGTATGCTCATGGCTTCTCCTCTTATTTTTCTTACCTTTTTCCTAAATTGAACTTCACTTAAAACGTCTACAACAAAAACAGTACTTTTAGATGATCAATAGAAAATAAATATCATTCGTCCACAATGGTAAAACGATGAAAAAACTGATTAAAATATACGTGATTTATTCTAAAACAGAGGATGATCGAAACATATTTTTAGATGATAGTTAATCAGTAAGACATTTAGATAATTAATTGTTTTTCTTAAACTAAAAGATAATTAGTTGTTTTGATGATATATGTATAACATTATGTACAGAGTTTCAAAGGAGACAAGATTACTGGAGCTTATATGTATTATATATGCATGCAATAAGATTCTTTGTATCATCGTGAAGTTTTGTCCTCAAGTTTTATGTTCACATGTGATTTTTTGTTTGGAGACAAATTGGTTCAGATTTTAAGATCCCAAGTGTCCGACCAATTTGACTACAATACGCAGCCCTAGTCACATCTATTTATTTCTCCAACTTTTTTATTCATATAATTTTGATTATAGTACCTATTATTTGTTTTCAGAGTGATTAAGATAGATAGTTTTAATAACTCTCAGTTTTTGGACTTTTAGGAGGTTGGAGCCTCGTTTCTTGTGGGGAATTCTTAAATTCATTTTGCTTGCTGTTGACTTGGTTTGGGTTCTTGTAGTATGTTATTGCTGTTCGTTTCGATTCTTTACCTCCTTATGCTAAGGCTTAGTTTCGGAGAAATTTGCTTCCGCCGGTTTTGTTTCTGCGAGTATTCGTTACTTAGGCGGCTGTCATTCTCTAACTGTTTCGATCAAAGTATTATAAAGGGGAAAAGATAAGATTAATAGAAAGATGCCACTTAATTTAAAACAGATAATTTCTTTTATTGTTTTTTTAATAGATAAATTTTTGTTTCTGATAACAAAGGTTTTAATACACAACCTGTGCTATCAATTTCTTACATGTCAAGTGGACATCTTGATTTTAAACAAATGTGTATATTATTAAGAAACAAATTTGCTAAACCTGGCATTATGCGACATCCACCGGCCAACATAAATATACTTTTGGTTGTTTATTTTGATTATCTGATAGTAGAATATTTTATAAGCATGAAATATATCATCCTTTATATATCAATCGAGAAACCATGTAATTTGTGAGCGATGATATATGTCATTTCTAGAAAGAATCTTAGAATCATTAGAGAAAAAAATTGGTCCATTTAAATATATTTTATACATTTCTGTAAATTAATCATAAAATTAATTGGTAATCTAAATTTTTTTATTCTTTCCGTAAATCAAAGCTATAGATTTACCTAATATAATTAAGATATATATGACAATTAATGATTTTGAATAATAAAGATTCAAAAATAATTTATATATCTTTTATCATTTTTGTTTAATATTATATTATTAAAAACTAAACAATCACATTAACTATATAATAAGAATTTATATTTTTCGTATATGGTATAGTTTGAACTTTTAAAAAAGACAATAAAATACTAAAATTGTTAAAAGATGCACATTGAAAATTTTGTAATTAATGATTTAAAACTTTTGTTATAACAAAATAACATGTTCATAAACCATATGAGTACGAAATCTCATTTAATAGATATTCAGACTAAATATATATATATATATATATATTTAATAATATTTAAATTAAACTATATACCTTGTAAAAATACATAAATTTAATTTTGAAATTGTATCATACTTGAGTTGATGAAAATTAAATATTTTTACAATTTTATTTTGATCAAATCATAAAAATATATTTACATATCTTTCTTATTATTAAAACAAATCGAATTTTATTTATTTAATAAATATTTTATAAAATATATTAATTAGTTTTTAAAGTTAAATCGAACATGATTATAATAAGTACGCGACCGAAAGCCTGCAAGCAGAATCTCAATTTGGTCTTGTGGACCGGTCTACTATCACACGTGCGAACTTGTATGATGTATGTAAGCATGTATCTATATCCCTCTATATATGTATATAATCAGTGACTAATCCCTCAATTTCTAAAGAATAAACGTTTGTTTTTAAATTTACATTTTCAACATTTTCTTTCATAATGGCAAAACGTAAACTTTAAAGAGTTTTATTTATTGAATTGACTAATCAAAAATTATTAAAATTATTATTCATAGATAACGAGTATTTATTAACAAATTTTAAACTAATGTTTTTAAATATGCATAAACAAACAAACGTTATCCTTTAGAAATAGAGGAAATAACTACCATTGATTCAACCTGATTAAATGAGTTAGTTCACGAAGTTGGACAGAGAACATAAAGTTTTTCTTGTCGAATTTTAGACCGAATATTCGGTACAAACTACAAAGAGTGAATGCGAAAAAACAAAAAAAAAAATTGTTTGATGAGCTAACTACAAATCTAAACACTCGTCACAAAGCTTCTCTCCATCGACCGAACCGCAAGAGCCAAGATAAACAAAACACAACTTTGTTTGGTCTCCATAGTCCCTCTTTCACTCTATTATTTTCCTCCATGCCGGTGACTATTCTGTAGAGTTTGATATTTTCTAAAATCAATTTAAAAGGAATCTTTATATAATTAACTAGTACAGGCTTAGTTTCCTTTAGTGGGTCTTAACCCTTTTGCCTTTATTTCCTCCTCAAGATAAAAATAAGAGAGCAACAAACACTTTCTGTCTAATTGTGTATCCTCTCATTCTCTTTCCCTCTCTTGATTCTCAATCAGTTTTTCTCATATTTCTTATTTTATCTTTTCAACATTCTCTAGCTAAAAATGCCTTTAGAGTCTGTTGTATTCCCGCAAGATCCACTCGGTTACCTCTCCACTTGCAAAGATTTCATGTTCCACGATCTGTACTATCAAGAAGAGGTAGTAGTAACTCAAGACACGAAGAACAACATTAATAAGTTAGGGCAAGAACAGAGCCTTGTGGAAAACGGTATGGAGGAAGATCGTCAATGGCGAGACTATCATCAG
This sequence comes from Brassica nigra, assembly GCA_016432835.1. Taxonomy (NCBI): domain Eukaryota; kingdom Viridiplantae; phylum Streptophyta; class Magnoliopsida; order Brassicales; family Brassicaceae; genus Brassica; species Brassica nigra. Next base: position 50,883,281 of record CM028248.1, on the reverse strand, counting down.
TACCCTTTACTTCCTTCGTTGGAAGAAGAACTTGCTCTTCCCACCATTGATATGGAGAGTCCTCCTATGAAGCAGAGGAGGAAGAGGAGGAGAACTAGAAGCAACAAGAACGTCGAAGAGATCGAGAACCAGAGAATGACTCACATCGCTGTCGAGAGAAATCGCCGTAAACAGATGAACGAGTACCTAGCCGTGCTTCGTTCTCTAATGCCTTCCACCTATGCTCAAAGGGTAATTGAGTCTTTAATTACCCACACACGTACATAAATATCATTTGGTCACTATTCTTCATAGGTTTTTCAAATTTGTCTTTGTTTTACCTCCTTGGCATAGTACTTAGTTTTTGCGTCTTTTGAGGTTTCTTCAGACCAAAAAGACAAAACTCATTTTTATGGTCAAGTATGAGAGAATGAATTTTGTAACAGTTAACAAAAAAGTTAAAAACTCATTTTCTAGGCAAGGGGGATGCGTTTGTATACCTACATATGTGTATATCCTTTTTTCAGTATGTTTTTGACCAAAAAGTGACTTTTGTAAGGTAGTTTTTTGCAGTATATTATTCTACTCTTTTATTAAAAAATATGTATTATAAAAAGTAGACAAGAGTATGATTGAGAATATTGTGATTTTTTTTTTTGGTTAATGATGTTATAATTCTTAACAAAAACAACGATCCTAAACTTGTATGCAACTATAGCGTGATGCAACGAGAATGTAACTATCTAACATTCAAAGCTTTTTTCAATCTTTGATGAACCACACACCTATATATCTGATTTCTTCTGAATGGATTCTTGTGGTAAAGGGAGATCAAGCATCGATAGTAGGAGGAGCCATCAATTATGTGAAGGAATTGGAGCACATCTTACAATCTATGGAGCCTAAAAGGACCACGACCATAACTCATGAAGCTAACACTAGCACTAGCTCGTTAGTGGATCCCTTCTCAGATTTCTTCTCTTTCCCTCAATACTCGACAAAGCCATCATCAACAACGGAAGGCTCATCTTCACCGGCGGAGATAGAAGTGACGGTGGCGGAAGGCCACGCGAACATCAAGATAATGGCGAAGAAGAAGCCAAAGCAGCTTCTTAAGCTTGTAGCTTCGATACAGAGCCTAAGACTCACTCTTCTTCATCTCAATGTCACCACTTTCGACAACTCGATTCTCTACTCCATCAGCGTCAAGGTACGTATATACATTTCCCATTTTTTATTTTAATATATCTATTTTAAAATAAATAATCGTAATGGTGCATGTCTGTAAGAAAATGTAACAATCAGGGGACCAGCCTAGAAAAGAAACATGAATATGTTTCTATATGCACGAGCTGTATACTAGTGTTTGTAGTGTGGATACTGGTCACAGAATTGTAGATGCAATGTGTACGGAGAACAAAGTGAGGCCACCAGTTGTTTCAGGAGACTTTCATATCTCGTTTCTTAACAAAATAGAAATTTATTATAAAATTTACATTTTTTGTCAGCTTTAACCTTTTCCAAGAATCGTTAAATATACCTCTATCTTATTAAAAAATGGGTTGCTCAGGTTGAAGAAGGGAGCCAACTGAGTACCGTGGACGACATTGCAGCAGCTTTGAATCAAATCATACGAAGGATTCAAGAAGAGTCGTAATGATTTAGCTTAAAATATTTAGTTTCCAATGTTTCTTTTTCCTTAAATATATTTAGATGTTGCATTTTTTTCTCATGTAATCAATCAGTTGTCTTTGGCATCTACTCTATGTCATATCTATTTGTAAAAAAGGGTTGAAGTTATTTATAAATGGTTTATACGTCGACAGATTAGTTATATTGGCCGCTAATGGTCATACTATACACCTTCCTAATGTTCTTTATGTGACATGTTAACGTTGATTACAAGTAATAATTAATTATGGATCGATCTAGGTTTGCACCTTTAAAACTTTTATTGGAACTTTGAAAGTGTGTGAGTACAACTCTGAATCCTTTAATCAAATTTTTATAACACTCCTGTGATAGTGATTCATACTTTTTAGATTTGAATGCGAAACATTTATTTATTTTTATTTTTTGTAGACGAATACATTTATTTATCTAATAACCCAAAATAATAAATTCAGCAAAGGATTTATTTTATATAGGGTAATCTTTATTAAAAATCATTTAGCTGACCATAACAAACATGCATAAACTATTTACCTCGAGATATGAAAATGAATAGACAACTCTAAAAACGAACCCGCAATATAAATAAAACCTTCTTATAATTATTTTGCGAGTGATGTATTTCAGCTAAGTTAAACAAAGCGCCAAATCTAACTAAATATGGGGATCCATGGAAAGGAGATGATGATCATTGGCATTATTATGAACACCCTTCGAAGAGCATGAAGCCTAATATTCACTTTTAGGGTTAAAGACAAAAAAGTAGAACTACGTTTTATTAGAAAAAGTAAAAATTAAAGCCTATAGATATGAATCAAACTTCGTATGTGCGGAGTTTCATTATATATATAAAACACTTCAGAAATATACTGTTCTCTTCAGCAGCTTTTTGTGTGTTTGAGCTTAGATTCAGTATCTTGCAGCTTTCTCTTTATCTTTTTGTTTGATTATTGTATCTATAAATGTATTCATCCACTATTGTTTGAAACTTCTTCAATGGGGTACGAAAAACAAACATAAAATGGGTACTACCCAAAAAAGGGTTCATGATATTATGGACTAGTTTCTATTTTCTATATATATATGATATCGAATTATTCTCTTTTTTTTTTTTGTAACATGATATCGAATTATTCAAAGAACTAAACTAATGTTAAAATCTGGCTGATACATTAGAGCATCCACGTCGACATATAGAGCTGCGGGAGAGATTTACGGTTAGCCAGTCTAGGTTCTCGTTTCTCCATGTTAATAAGGTACTACTACAAAGTTTTTAGCTTTTGATTGATTATTATTAAGTAACTAATGGGTTCCAATAAAGACTTACCCTTTTTGATGTAATAAGGGAAATATGGCAACAAAATAAGAGTTTTAAGCCTTTTTATGAACACTCAACTAGAATGGCTGCACCTGACTACATTGTTTCCACCAAAAGCGGATGTTTATATTCCATCATATACCTGTTATATATTACTTTCTTACAACATGATTCCACTATCTTTCACCATTCATAACATGCATTTTTTTTGTTCAACCTGGTTTTCTTTTATATAGACTACCTTGTCCTGAACCTTCTGTTATCTCCATATAACAAAGGAAGTATTGCCCAAACGTCTCCTTAGCTTGGAAGACTAATTATGTTATGAACCATTACAGAATGTATCTGGTACTAAAAAATGAAGCTCGCCGTGGAAAAGCATATGATCAGGAAGAACAACATATCAGAACTGGCTGATCCTCAAAAACTTGAGTTGATCATAAATTTTTTTTAAAAATAATTGAGATAATAAAAAAAAATTGTTGAATTCTCACGTTTTATTAAAACTCTGCAGACAGCAAAAGAGGACGATTGGGATGGGATGGGATTCTTCATCAAGCGGGAGTTTGTCTTAAAGAGGACCAGGGAAAGTTCCATTCTCTCTTTGCTCGTTCCACCTATCAACCTATACAACACACACAGAAGAAGATAGTTTTCATTGTATAATCTCAAGATAGTGAAGCATTGTCTTCAGAGGTCGTCAAGGAGTGAAGGAATCTAAGTATAATAATACCCATTCGCTGGGGCAAAGAGATCGATAAAACTTTGCAAACTTATCGCATTCTGGAGCATCGTCACCCTTAGCACCTACACATCTGGAGATTTGAAAATCAATCACAAGATTAGAGATAAAGAGGGACATCAGTTTAGGAAAATCACAGAAGAACAGAGATGATTCCACCTGTGATACTCGATGTAACGTGTGAAACAATGCCTTGTTTGGTTTGTGGTTGGAAAACGGAAATCAGCAGGAGCTGTCTCAAGCTGCACAGACACAAAAAAAAAAAAAACACAACATGAGCCAACTCAATCAATCAAATAACAAGGAAACAAGTGCATCAAAGTTAGTCTCTTTTTGTCTGGTTTGATGATATTACCGTGATCTCATCAGGAGTCTCCTCCTCAGCAACTTCTTCACTAGTGTTTTCGTCACCACCTTCTTCAGCCGCAGCAGAAGACTCAGACTTGTCTTGTGGTGCCACGACCTCTTTAATTTGCTTCACTTCATTCTCCAAATGATATTGCTTCCCATATAAAAATCAATTGTTATACCAAACAATATACTTTAACGAGACCAATGTACTAATGATCCAATCTTGTTCAAAAATCAAATCTTTTAAGATAAAAAAATCAATCCTTTTGATGTAATGAATAGATAAAGGAATCTAATTTCCGCTCGTTCTCCAACGATAAATCAACAACGAGAGAGAAACACAAATGAAGAATCAGCTGATTCTTCGGATGAAAAACTGAAAAATGTCGTTGAAGAATAATACCTCGGAGAGAGACGGAGTTTGAGCAGACACAGCTTCCGCCATCGGACCAGAGAGCGACGAGGATCGGAGGTGAGACAGCGAATCTTCAGGTGGTGATAAACACAACACTCGACTCGCGAGCTAATTGTAAAATTTATGTTCTGTTCTCATCAGGACCGAGCTTTCTGGTCTGGTTATTTCCTACTTACAGATTGAAACGACAGTGTTTTGATTTAACATAAAATGGGCCTCTATTTTCTGAGTCTTCTTTAGGCCCATTATATCGTCCATGCTCGGTGACTTCTTACCTTTTTTTTTTGGAAACCTTTTTTGATCCTTAAACCTTTAAAGAAGATGCGAATTGTGTTTCTCTCCACCAAATATTTAAAGCAATACAAGCAGCAAATTCTCAACAAAGGAAATTACATTTGATAAATTTTGAATAAAGTTTTTTGTTCCCAACAACAGTCAACTCAAATTATGATTACTTATCCATCCATAGGACACAACGGATAGTCTCTCCCTTCACCAATAAGTCGAAAGCCTTGTTAATTTCCTCAAAGCTTAACTCGTGTGTAATAAAACCGTCCATATTAAGTTCCTGCAATTTAAGAAATTATAATAATATATAAAATCATTGTAAGCATAATCTGGTTTGAAAAATACTTTAACTTCTTGTATTGTAATTAGATTCATTTTTATTACCTTTTTCAAATAACTATCCACGAGAATTGGAATATCAAGTTTAGGTTTCAGACCACCAAATAAAGTTCCGCATATAGTTCTGCCTCTGAGAAGATCATGGCTACCCAAGCTTATTGGCAACATTTGTTTTTCCATCCCCAAAATTACCGTTTTACCCGATCCCTGAAAATATTTGGTTTAGCCATGGACTGATGGTAAAAACCGTCGAACCGGTAAAAACGTACCGTGCGTGTGCTATTGAAAGCCTCCTCCATCAAGGAAGTTAAACCAATGCATTCAAAACTATAGTCAACTCCTCCTTCCGTCATTTCTTTAATAACCTTTTCCCATAATTACAAAACAAAACGTAAAATTAATTTATAAAAAAAAACATTATAGAAAAGGTGTATATCAACAAACTTGGCTAATCTTTTTCTCTTCAAATAAAGCAGGGTTGACGAAGTCCGTGATACCAAATCGTTTACCTACTCAACAACAATGAGTGTACATGTGTTTTATTTATATGATAAAATATAACATCAAGCCATGACGTGTAAATATATAGACCAACCAAACCTATTTCAAATTTGTCCGGATTGAGATCAACACCAATGATCTTTGCAGCGCCACGTAGTCTGGCCCCTTCTGCAACCTTTTACCAAACACAGAAGTACAGAACACTATGATTCGCAAATAAACTACTAATCGTTCATGTTGTAGCTTATATTTTTATATAGGCAAAAGTTGTACCGCAAGTCCAACAGCCCCAACGCCAAAGATAGCGACGGTGGAACCTTCCTCCACGTTAGCCACCTTCCATGCAGCTCCAACTCCTGTCTCCACGTGACGCACCATCAATCAATTATCTAAATTCTAATTTAATTTATATTTATCCAACCCTTAACTTACTACTTCCGTTAACGCTTTAACCTCGGATAAAATTATAATATCACAATCAAAATCTAACACGAATATGAAATGAAGATGGTAGTTTTTACCTGTGGAGACGCAGCAGCTGAGCAAGGCCGCTTTATCAACGGGGATCTCAGGGGAGATTTTGACGAGATGTGCGATGTCAACGACGGTGTATTCAGAAAAACTCGAGACGAAGAAAAAATGGTAAATATCTTCTCCCGATGAATCTTTAAACCTGGAATCCATTCCATATCGCCTCGTGTTTGATAAAAAATCGTCGCAAAACCTCGAGCACCAGTTGCTCTTTGGGGATTTGCAGTCTCTACATTCCTCACAGTGAGGGTGAAACACTGGTAAAACAACATCTCCTTGTTTGAATCCATCCACAAACTCTCCAATGCTCTCCACAACACTAGGTTAAAATCCCAATTAAAAAAAAAAAATCAAGTAGTTTAGCTGTACTAAAATGCAAATTCTTGATGAAGAGTGGTATTAATTCATTTTGTTAAGTATATGAAGAATTAATCACACCCGACTGCTTCGTGTCCTAGAATCCTAGGAAACCTTGCAAGAGGTCCCTGGAAAAAAAAAGAGTCAACAGGTAATGAAATATAGTCTGCGTTTACTTTCCTATGCAAACATATGAATCATATAGAGTAAACTTACCCTGTCTAGTTTCCAGAAAGACACATCAGTGTGACAAAGAGAAGTGCATAAGATCTTAATTCGAACTTCGTAAGCTTGAGGTGGATCAACTTGGATCTCCTCTATGACCAATGCTTCTCCTGCTTTTCTACATAATGCCGCTTTGCATCTAATCGGTTTTCCTTCGTGGATAGAGATTGAAGATGTCTTGTCCATGGTGAATGATGGATTATGAGTGATGATGAACAATGGAGTACTGGAATGATAGATTAATATAGAGAGAGGCTCAGTTGTCCATGTAAAACGATTCCCTTAGTTTTGTTGATTTCTAATAAAGTATAGTGTATAATAATTGAGCTCGTCTCTATTCTTTTTGACAAAATATGAAAAGGTTGTCCACATTAGACGGAAACCTGACGGTCTAACTTTATTTTATCTTGTTGTCTGTATTTTTAAAACGAATCGTAAGAAAATGAAAACACAGACAGACTAATTCAGTGGATAAAATATATTGAGCTGGTGGAGGGTCGAATAAGAAAGTAAAATGGAGCAAATATTTTATGAGTATTGATTATTTTCCAGCGTCAACCAACGGTAATTATTAACTAATATTGTATATATTGTTGGACATCGAATTCTTCTAGATAAAGCGTTGTTTTAGACTTCCTTGTTAAAAAAATTAACACTGGCTATGCCAACAATCACATGGTTCTATCCTTTTGGGGAAGGTATTCAAGATCTTTATGGATGAGTTGGATGGTTTGATATCCTGGACTAACGTTTCCTTAATTAACATGTATAGACACTAAAAAAATATATGAGTATTACATAATCCCTCCGTTTCATTTTTTTTATCAACCCTCCATTTTATTTTAATTGTCGTTCTACACTTATGCACACATATTAAGAAAACATATAATTTTATATATTTCCAAGATAAAAATACAATTACCTATACACCTAACAATAATTCAACTAATAGAAAAATAGACTGAAAAATCTTATTAATAAATTTTGCATTGAAATTCTAAAACGACGCTTATTTTGAAACGAAATTTTTTCTCTAAAACGATAATTAATCTGAAACAGAGGAAGTAATATATGGAATTTACAGATTAATTCTAACTTCCATGCATAATTATAACACGTGTTCAGTTCTTAGTCGTCTGAATTTAAAAATTTACATGAAGTAAAACAAAAAGAAGGAAAAATAACGTGGTTGCTAAGCCTAAAAGCAACATAGACCGTTAAATACTCCCTCCGTTTTAATTTAATTGTCGTTGTAGAAAAAAAAATTGTTTCAAAATAAGTGTCGTTTGAGAGTTTCAATGCAAAACTTACTAATAAGATTCTCTATTTTATTTATCTATTGGTTGAAATATGGTTAGGTGTATAGATAATTGTGTTTTTATTTTGGAAATATACAAAATCATATATTTTCTTAATCTGTATACATAAATCTAAAATGACAATTAAAATGAAACTGAATGAGTAATAAAACTTGTAAATAATATTCTTGTAAGAACTGATTACTAAAACACGGAGGGGGTAATTGTTTAGTCAAAACCTATATTGCCTTTACAATCCAAATGTTTTGAAAATATTTTATTTTGGTCAAAAGTGTTTTAGTAATCTAATTAATAATTTGAACATCAGATTTAAAACGAGTTTATAAGATTTTAGTATATATTTAATTACTAGTACAACGTAATATGACTATTAATTTATTAAATGAAAAAAATTGCGAGTTAAATTATTAATTTAAATTCAATTAAAAGATAAAAACTAGAGAAACATAATTTGTTTGCTAAACCTATATCACATATACTCTTAACCAAGAGTCTTTTTGGAAATATAACTAATGAGTTGAACATTAAGTTTAGAATTAAAACTCACCAGATGTAGTACACATTTAATGTTCCAAATACTTTGACCGTGAAATAATACTGTTTCTAAATATTTTTAGCTTTTGCGCAGGTTTGGTTCTTACTTTGAGTTCAAAAGATTACCTAAAGTGAAAGTAATAAACACAAACCCATAATTTGTTTGCCAAACTTAAACAGCATATAAGAAAAACAAGTGTGTTTTGGGAATCTAATTAATTGCACCATTTGTTACCATGAAAACATTTGCTATATATGCCTGGTAATTTCATGAGATTAAACACAAGAAAAAATAGAATAAAAAAATACAAAGAGAGAGAAAGATTTTCAATGGGGAAAACAAAGAACCGATTAGAGCCAGGCTCGTGAACTCTGGGCAGGTATCCAAAGGGCTGGATTCAATCGTTACGGCTCTGAAAACTGTTTCTTTGGTTCCCCAATCTTCATCTTTCTTCTTTCATGATTTGAAACTTTACACGATTTGGTTCATGGAAATCAATCCAAAGCAACCAAAGAAAAAAAAGGAGAAAAAGAGTGTCAACTTCAACATGGAAAGAAACAAAGAGAGTGACATCTCTTTTGATTAGACATAGTATTGACGAAGAAGATTCATCATTTCTGCTCTTCTGTTGGCTTTGTTGCTTCCTTTATCTCATCTGCAGATTCATCCTGATCCACACCAAAATACAAAACATGCCATCATTATACTATATAATATAATTCTATAAGAGAGACAGAGAGAGAGGATAAGCAAACCTGCATATCGGATGTCCAGAGAGTGAGGTTGTCACGTAGAAGCTGCATGATCAAAGTACTATCCTTGTACGACTCTTCACCAAGTGTATCTAACTCAGCAATGGCAGCATCAAAAGCCTGAATCACACCCACATACACACACATACAACAACAACACTTACTCTTCTTGCCACCAAAGTGTTAAAAAAAAAAACGTAAATACAGAACAACAAAAGCAAAGGTACATAAAGATACACTGCCATTAAGGGAGCAAGAGATGCTCTTCAAACGTAAAATCTAATCCCATCAACCTAATAAGACGGTGATAACTGATGAAAGATTAGATTTACCGTTTTGGCGAGGTTGCAAGCACGGTCAGGAGAATTGAGGATCTCGTAATAGAACACAGAGAAGTTCAATGCTAAACCAAGACGGATCGGGTGAGTTGGAGCAAGCCCCTTCGCGTTGTCCTGCAGAATCAAAAACCATACGCAGAATAAACTTCTACACGATGCAGAATCTAAGTCTAATCCAGAATCAGAAACTAATCTAGGTCTAATCCAAAAACCTAGAAAACAATCTAAAACCAAATCAAGAATCAGATATGTTCAAGCACAAGATCCACCAGATCTGGCCACAAACCTGAGCAGATTCGTAAGCGGATAAGGTGTTATCAGCGGCATCATCTCTCTCTTTACCAGTCTTGAACTCAGCCAAGTACCTATAGTAATCACCTTTCATCTTGAGGTAGAAAACCTTGGAATCCTCGGAAGCGGCGGAAGGGATGAGCGCAGAATCGAGCAGCTTCAGGATCCCGTCGCAGATTCCCGCTAGCTCCGACTCGATCTTAGCCTTGTAGTCGCGGATCGTCTTGACGCGGTCGTCGTTGCCGCGGCTCTCTTCCTTCTGCTCGATCGAGGAGATGATCCGCCAGGAAGCGCGGCGAGCGCCGATCACGTTCTTGTACGCGACGGAGAGGAGGTTGCGCTCCTCGACGGTGAGTTCGGTGCCGTCTGTGGCGGCGGAGAGTTTCTCCATGAACTCGACCATCTCTTCGTACCGCTCGGCTTGCTCGGAGAGCTTCGCCATGTACACAAACTCATCACGCGACGAAACGGCCATTGTAACTACTTCAAACAACGAGATATATCTCAGATCGGAGAGTTTCTTGATCGATTCAGTTTATCTGTCTCTGTAGGTTAAAAGAGAGAGGAGGCGAAAAGAGTGGGGAGCGACAAACTGCGTTTTGATGATGTAAAGCGAGAAGAAAAAGGATGGAATCTGGGCCGTTGGATTTCTACGTTCATAACCGGGAGGGACGTGCATTTTATTCGGGGAGAGTTGAGTGCATTTTATACTACAAAAATCCTTTTGAAAGTCATAGACTCATAGGGCTGGTGGTTTGATAGAATCAACAAAAGAGCAAGCTTATCGTAGAGAGAAGAACGCTCCCAGGTACATTACTCGAGCTTAGTCTTTAACCTCCGGGTTTTAGCGGGTAGCTTAGTTTGTTTTTCCCCTTTTGATGTAGATCTCTGCCATCTCACCAACTTTTCAAAAACTCTTTCTACTTCGGAACTTTATCCAAAGGATCTTAAAACTCAGCTGGATTCTAACCGTTGAGTTTTCTTGTTTCAACCGGAGAAAAAAACCTTTCCGACCTCTCTTCATTACCGGAATGTTGCGAAATCTGTCCAGTTTCACTGCTAGTGCTCCCTCTAAGGAGCCTTTCATGACTCCCCACTGCTAGGAACCCAAGAGCACGTAGAGTCGACGGTTACTCCTCTACCCCGAACCTTTCTTCTCGTCAGCTGTAGTCTCTATTGCCAGGCCATCTACCTTCTGAAACCTCTCTGACGAACATTCTCAGCTTCCCTCTTCTCCTTCGGTATGCTTCGCTTATAACTCCCATCCTGACGAACATGTCTCCTAGAAGACTCTCAGCGACCGACAGTGGCGAAGACACGTTAAGTACTATGGGTGCAAGTGCACCCTCTATATTTAGAAATTTAAATTTTTTACTTAGGACATATAAGGAATGAGTGATTATTTGGTTAAAGTGCACCCCTAATTTCCTAATAACCTAGGTTCGATTTTCTTATATTACTTATTTTGCACCCAGTAGAAATAAAACCTAGCTTTGCCCCTGGCGGCCGAGAAAGGCAAAGGTGTGGCTATCACTAAACCAGATGCATCTCGTAGAAGAATTCAAGCCACTAGTTTCGACAACTCTGCACTCATCCAGAGGAATCTACAATCTCTCATTGGAAGGGTAACCAACCTGATTGAACAACCTATTCCCATTCTCCTAGAGGAACATCCAAGGAACTGGACTCTCAAAGGCCGAGCCACTGGCTCTGATCTAGGTCATAACTGCTTCCAGTTCAGATTTGAGAGAGAAGAGGATATTCAAATCGTTCTTAACAACAGACCCTACCAGTTTAACGGCTGTTTGGTTATCCTCCAACGTTGGGAACCCATTTTCTCAACATCCTTCCCATCCAAAATCCCTTTCTGGATCTGCCTCAAGAGTCTCCCACTTCACTTTTGGCATGAGAAAGTCATATACGATATCGGCCAGGATTTGGGCACTCTGGAGACCTACGATATCTCTGACACAACTGCTCGTATTAAGTGCGTCTTGATGGTCTTAAACCTATCATAAGAGACACTATCCTAGAGTTTAATACTGGCGAAGAAGTGCTCGTCATTTTTGAATATAAAGGCATGTCAACACTTTGCTCTATCTGCTCCTGCCTAACACACTCATCAAGGAACTACCCTACAATTGTAAAGACCTCCCGTGAGAATGATCCTTCACCTGGAAGACGATATGATAACAGATCTTCAGTGCACCGCTCCTAGTCAACCCGACGGGATCAACGCTTTCAGCCATACTCTTCAGACAGAAGAAGAGACACTGTAGAGAACGACAATCCTTTCAACATGAAGGTTGATCGACATGGCAGACCATTTGGAGAGCGCGTCTCTGTTTCTCAGAACCAAGCAAGACCTCTACGCAATAAAATTACCCCAGCTCCAGTTGTCACTGAGAAGTCTCTGCAGTATGAAAAGTCGCCTTATCGAACCACTACGGAGTCCCAACAGCGAGGGGTTAGGCGAGACTCGCGCCATACTGATGGCAATAGGGATCCCCCACCTGCTTCTACTATGTCCAAATGATCTGGAGGGAGAAAAGGGACCTTGTACACACTTCTCAGAAAATCTCTCCAGCGAGGGACTACCACACTCCTAACCCTATACAGCAGGAACAACACTCTACGCTTCTTAAGAGAAATTTCGCAGCCTCTGACTTCCCGCCTCACCCCAGAATCCCCACAACGGAGGAAGTGATGCAAGAATTAGTTGATGTCTCCATCCAGTATACTAATTGTGATGACCCAAGAGAGCGAAACGAGACGCCAACGGACTCCTTCATACCAATGCAGAGGGTATCACGAGGAAACTGATGCACGGATTATTGCTTATGCGACGAAAGCAGCTGCTATTTATACATCCCTCTAAGCCGATCAGCTTGCTCCGCAAGTAGCTCCACCGGCACCAATTCTACTCCCAGGCCCTGATGCGACGATGGAACCCCCCAAAAAAAGAAGGGGAGACCTCCTACAGTGACAAAACAATCACCAAAACCAAGGCCTCTGCCTGGAATCTCCTCCCATAAGCATAACCTCTCAGCAGTACACTATTCGCCAGCTGGAATTTTGAAGTTAACTAGCAGATGACCTCAGCAGAAGAGTACGACTTCAGAAGCATCCTATAGCAATGGAAGACCAATGATAAACCTCATACCGGCCAGTGTGAATTCCCATGTGGATTTTCACACCCAAGGGCCTCCTCTTCTTTAGCTGTTCTGAGCTGGAACTGTTTTGTGTTAGGGAACCCCAGAAGAATCCAGCGTTTAAAAGATCTCCACAAGCTACACTCACCAGACATCTTGTTCTTGATGGAGACCAAAAACCCTGACAGCTTTGTTCTAGAGGAGCTAAGAGACCTCTGCTACGACTCTCGCTTCCTTGTATCACCCCACGGACATGGAGGCGGAGGCTTAGCACTCTTCTGGAACAGCTGCATCGACATCAAAATTATCAGCTCATGCCATAACTACATTGATACAATCACAGAGGTAAAGGGTCATTCTTTCAATGGTACTTACACTTATGGAGCTCCTGAAGTAAGAGAAAGGCAGGAAGTTTGGGACAAGCTGTCTGCCATTACCATTTCACGACCAGGCCCCTGGTTCCTAATTGGGGATTTTAATGAGATCATCGAAAACTCAAAAAAAAAATGAGTGGCCCAGAAAGATCAGAGAACAGCTTTGTACCTTTTCGGAGCTTTCACTCCCAATGTGATCTCTTTGATTTGCAACACACGGGAAACTTCCTATCTTAGAGAGGACAACACAAAAAACACCTAGTCCATTACCGACTAGATAGGTCAATCACAAATAGTGACTGGTCTGATTTATTCCCACATAGTAGAAGTCATTACCTGAGGTTGGAAAGCTCAGACCATATGCCCCTGCTGACCATCTTCGACCCTACAAAAAGAAAACAGCCAGACTCATTCGTTATGACAGAAGACTCCACACGAATAAAGAAGTTAAAGAGCTGGTGGAACTAACATGGAACGCTCACCGCAATGCTCAAGTAGCAACAAAAATCTCACACTGTAGGAAAGCCACTGCGGATTGGAGCAGATCACAATTCCTTAATAGCAACAAAACGATAGAGAAGTTAAAAGCAGCCCTCGACATTGCCCTCTTTGCTCCCATTGCGGATGATAACAATATCTCCTCCCTGAACCTTGCTCTCCTCCAAGCCTACCGAGCCGAAGAAGAATATTGGAAACAGAGGAGCAAACAGTTGTGGCTCACACTTGGTGATAAAAATACGGCCTACTTCCATGCTGCAACAAAAGGAAGGAGAGAGTGAATAGACTATCAGTTCTTGAGGATAGCAATGGATTAGCCTTCTATGAAGAGGACCAGATTGTGAGCACTATATCTTGCTACTTTAGTGCAAGGATTGCACACAAACGGTGGATCAAGCCTTAACCCGCAAAGTCTCTAATGAAATGAACGAGCAGCTTATCCAAATACCAACAGCTGCGGAGATTAAGACTGCTATGTTCTCCATACACCCGGACAAAGCCCCCGGTCCAGACGGATTCTCCGCAAGCTTCTTCCAGTCAAACTGGAACACAGTGGAACCTGCAATCACCAAAGAGGTGCAATTGTTCTTCTCGTCAGGAAGCCTGCCTAGGACGATCAACTCAACACATATCAGGCTTATTCCTAAAATAAAGAGTCCTAAACTAGTTTCAGATTTCAGACCAATTGCTCTTTGCAACATGTATTAATCATCTTCTTCATGTAAAGTCCCCATTATATTAATAATCTTCTTCATGTAAAGTCCCATTCATACTAATCAGAGAAAACAATTATTAAAAAAAACTATTTTTTTTAATTTTTGCCACTAAAAGAGCTTTTAAAGAAGAAAATTACTAAAAGATATTTTATCAAGGAGGTAAAAGACATTTCTACTTTTTTATTTTTTTTTCTATATAGATATAAAAATATAAAGAAATAATAAATAATAATGAAAATAATTTTATTTTTTATAATTTTTTCAAGGAGGTAAAAGACCTTTTTACTTTCTTTTGTTTGAATTTTTCAGTATTTTTTATTTTTCTTTTGAAAAATGCTTTTGAAATTATTTTAATTTAAAAAAAATTAAACTCCACTTCCAAAACTCCACGCTTTAATATTAGACCCTGAGTAGGGCTGAGAATTATTATCCGAGATTCGATCCGAGATCCGAGATCCGATCTGGATCCGATCTGGATCCTCTCCGAAAATCGGGTATCTGGGGTGCCGGATCCGGATCCGGATAGTAAATTAACGGATCCGTCGAATCTGGATCCTGATATCTGGATTTTAGGTCCGATATCCGGATGCGGATCTGTTTTTTAATATATTAAATATAGAGTTTTATTAATAATTATAGTTTATTTATTAATATTTATACAAAAACTAATCTTATAATATTACATTTTAATTTTCATAATATTATATTCATAAATTTTATAAAATATTTAATTTATGTAATATTTTTAGATTTTTTTGTATTTTAAAAAATATTTTTATTATTTTTTAATTATTTTGACGGATCCGAATACTCGCGGGTATCATGATATCTAGACGGATATCCGAATCTCGGATATCCGGAAGGTATGGATCCGAATCCGGATACTGAAATCACGGATCCGGATACCCCGAATATCCCAGATATCCGGATCCGTCCCAGGTCTAACCCTGAATATTGATTAGTTAACCCTATAAGTATAAATGAAAATTTATTCTTTAATGAAATTATTTTTTTGGTTATTTTCTTTTTTGGGCACTCTTGACGAAAAAACTAAAATGGTCTATCGTGTGAAATTTCTCAGTTATTTAAAGTTGACATATTTATATACACTAAATTTAGAATAAAAGGAATATAATGTCCTTTTGGTCTATACAAGCACATATATATCAATGATTTACGAGTATAGAACATGTTAAAATATATACTTCTTGTTTCGGAGTTTTGATCTCTCTTACTACGAAACGCTTATCATACTTTCGTCTGCGTTTGTTTTCCATGTTGAATTGTTGACCGGAACTTTTCTTTTTCTTTTGTTTTTTCTTCTTCCTAGAGTTTTAGCTATTATTAATACCATCAGTTTAGAAAACGATTGATGAAAACGATTTGTTCTTTTAACTAGGCCGCTACTAGACTAATCACAAGATGTTATTGTCATGATTCACATAGAATATTATTAACCAAACGATGTAGTAATTGAAACAATACAAACCCATATACATCTTGTGATCACATATAATATTATTTTATTGTAGTCATGAATCAACCTTAAACCGTACTACCATACTAGACATGAGATTCTCGTCTTCTAGTGATCACCATTTTTTATTTTATATGTGAGCTCGAGCCACCTTTCTTATCTCTTTTAACGGGCGGGAGTTGGAGTCGATGGCAGCAACCGTCGAGGAGATCGTCCTCGACGTGAACAACATACACAACAAATAAGCTTACATATGAACCGAATGAGTTGGCTTATGAGTATTAAAATAGGAAACACGATCCAAAAGACAATATAAATTAGTCGTATCTCAGCGATGAAATGATCCTCGAGTTGATGAACCAAAGTTACTGCACAATAGAATGCTCCCGCTATACAAATAACTGCCACTGCCATGAACGTTACCACAATCGCCATTATCAGTCGGTTCCTGTAAATATTTGTAATGAAAATTGAGGGTTTTTTATCTTCTTATCACCAAAAAGTTCTCACAACGAAAATAAATAACTATGATCTATGAAAGTCCAACCAAATGACATGGTTGAGTTAGTTTTCACCAATCAGACGAGTTTTGATGAGTAAGTCTACGTCAACCATTGGACCGACATAGTTCTTATAGCTTAGTTTCAATTTACAAATATACAGAAATTTATTTCACTCCATATTGGGTAATCTATCTTATTAAAACACAAACATTATTTTGAACACAACTTTTAATTATTGTAATATTACATAAACATCGCTGATAATTAATAAAAAAATAAAGAATTCATTTAAGGTAATTAGGTAAAATATCATTATACTATTAATCATGTTTTCAAACAATATAATAATTAAAGTTTTGTCCAGACAATATAACCTTAGACTTCATTTTTTTTTTAATTTTCATTAAGCTTTATACATATTATTTAACGAAATTAAAAAGTTGATTAAAACACTCAAATAATTTGTAAAACTAACTATTTACAGGTATATGTACTCAAATATTTTCATTTAATATGAAGTAAATCAATTAACAGATTTCTATTTGTATTTTCATATATATAAAATGCATTCATTTTAAAAAAATTATATATATATATATATATAATTAAAGATGTATATGAATAATATTTTAAAATCAACAATTTGACCTTAAATGAATTTTGTAATAAAAGTTTTATATATCAGATTTTCTTTATTAATCTTAATCTAAATGATTTAATAAGTAAAAATTTATTTAAAATAAAATAACTTATTAAACTAACCTTTTTAATGTTTAATTACTCAAAAGTTTACATTTAATGAAGTAAATTAATTAGATTAGTATATCTGTATTTTCATATATACGAAACACATTCATTTAAACAAAAAAAAGTTTCATATTAAATTAAACTATGTATATAAATAATATGTTAAATCAATAATAATGCATTAAATTATAATACACGTTTTATATATCAGATTTGTTTTTAAAAAATACCTATATTCATAGCAATTCATTGAATTGTAGAGTGGTTAAAAATAAAATAAATTTAAATAATATTTTATGTATAATCTTTATATTCAATATAAATACAAAGAAATAACATTGTATAATATTATCATGTACACCAAAACATTTTTTTCTTTCTATTAAACTAGATTTTGTTAAACTAGATTTGTTAAATCACAAAACACATTTGCATAATTTTTTAAAACTAACTAGATTATGACCCTCCTTTCAAAGGGCTTATATATATATATATATATATATATTAAAAATTTAATTTTATATTTGTTTTTTGTTATTATACTTGTAATTACTATTAATTTAATATAATTTTTGTAACTATATTAAATATGTCAAGTTGCATAACTACACATTTGTGTCATATGTATTTCAGAAATTATTTTTAAACTTTATTCCTAAATTTTGCAACATATTATATTTCCGCAGTAGTTACCTAACATAATTAGTCAAGAATATTGGTACCCAAAAAATCTAACTCAGAATCGACTTGAAAATCAAAATCCCATATTCTATTAGATATGGCCCATATACTCGAACATTTCTTAAAGTGTTATATCCGAAAACCAATGTCAAACCAACTCACACCGAAAACCGAACAAAACTTTTGAACAATATTTGACAAAATTAATTTTTAATATCTGATAGGTTAATTATAAAATCCAAGACATGAAACCAAAGAACTAACTATAGCTAGAAGAATTGGTTGTATAATATTATGGAAAGAAAAATACCTTGGGTCCCACATATTGATAAAAGATCGATATGTGAGTGGTAAATGTATTCGTAGAAGAATTAGTAAGAGAACTATATTTGAGTTGGTTAATATGATTATTTAGTATGTTATACGTTATTGGTCGACCAGCATTTATTTTCTCACATAGATACATATTTGTAACAGTAGAGGTGAGTTTCGAAAGTTTTGGAGTTAAAATAAAGGTTAGAAAAAATGAATATTAATGATAAGTAGTACGTACAGCAGTTTTTATAATAATATAATGGTTAGTGTTTAAATAAAATTAGATACAATTATAGAAAGAGTATAATAAGTAGTTCCTTAAACAAATAAATAAATAGCTGGACATAACATATATCAATAGATCATGATCCTATTTTAATAGAATAGATATATAATCCAAACTTATTGTATAAAGTTGCACATTAATTTATTAATACCTCAGTTGTGAACCCATGATGATGAGGAGAATTAGGCCCATAGAGGCAGAAAAAGATACCATACTAAATATAACCATTCCGAGATAAACAACACGCTTTGAACCATAGTGGTTCTCCAGTATCGAAGTTCCGGCTTTCGGCAAACAACCACCAACTCGATTTTCAGAACATTCGTCACTTTGCCAAACGCCACCTGGAGGATTAACCATAACTTGAAAACTCATACCAGCTATGACCGTCGCCACAATCATCAGATTGCCTCTTGTTTTCTCTAACCAATCACCTTGATGGTGTAGGTATTTTGAGAACCATCTAGATGATTCTTCGTGTTGATTTTCTCCACTGTTAATCTCCATGATTTTAAGCTATGGATATCACAATGTTGATGTCTTTTCTTAACTATATATATATATATATATCACTGGTCTTTTCGGATGTGTTCTGCAAAGACCCCGAAGATCAGTCCCGTCTCTGTCAGAGGAGATGCCAACCATCTCTCCTTTCTACGAACACCATACAATCAACCTTAAACCTTATCATACTGAACATCGGAGACTTTTCTTTTAGTTCACCATTTTACGTTGAGTTTATAAAATAAGAAAATAAGAATTGTCCTTTTGGGAAAGGAGATGGATTTGTCTTGTTTGATCAAGTGGACGATAGAGATATAAGTATAATAAAACCACAATATTTAGATTATACAAATCATAAAACCACAACATTTACAACTGAAAACAACTGTTAAATAAAAAGAATTATGAAATGGATGTTAATCTAAATGGTCAAAAATAGTTCTTTTTGTGTTTCTCTTTCTTTCTTGTTGTTGGCTGATTTTTAAAGACAACTAGACCTTGACCCGCGCGACCGCGCGGGTATGAATTTTCTGTTTAATTATTTTATTTATACTAAATGATTTTTAACATTTGATAGTATTACATTCACTAAGTTTTGAATTGTTTTTTTGCGTGTTAAACCATATATTGTATGACGAATATTCAATACAATCTAAACAAATTCAACATACACATATAATTAGAAAATTGTACGATATATAAAAACAATGTTCATAAATTTACAATAGGAAGAAAACAGAACTATGACTTAGTATTCCATAGAAAAATTATAAATTAGTTATACATATTTAACAAAAATACAAAGATTTTAAAATGTTATGAAGATGTTAACATATAAAAACGGTCATATAATTAAAAATGTACATAACTTCATAATTTTATTAATAATAAGTTACAGATGGGTTTGTTTTTGTGTCAAATTTATACTATTAATTGGGAAATGATTTTTCGCTTTCGAACTCTCACGTTAAATGTTAGAGAGCTTAATATCATTTATACCCGTAATGAATAAAATATATATATATTAACCAAAAAATAAAATAAAAAAATAATTTTTGAATTAGATAAGTGATTAAAATTAATAATACTAAGAATTATCCAAAACCTACAAATTATATTTTAAAACAAAAAGATAATTCATATATATACTGTGTTGTTATCCGAAATTTTTTTAACAAAAAGTTCAAAATAAAATTAAGAAAACAGAAAACACATAACTAAATATTAATCAAGTAAAATTCTTAATTTTATATAATTAAAAGAGAATATTGATTGATTTCTAAGATTTATTTATTAATAGTGGATATAGTGTAAACATAAATAATAATTTATCACTATAATATTTTAGTAATTATAAAATGTCTATGCATCTTGTGGCTAAACACCTAGTTAATTAATAAATATCCATAACATTTATATAGCAAATCAATTGTTTCCTAAAAATAATGTAGTTAGCAAGAATATAGGAAATTGCCTCATTGTTAACTATTTACTTAATCTTATATTTAATATTGAGTATTTTGCAAGTTCGGTTAAATAGATTTTACTGGAAAGAAAATACAGATAATTTATTATTTAGCTAAATATAGATAGTTAGGGAAAATCATGTCACTATATTAATGTTAATTAATATTTGATATCGTAAAGATATTTTGTTTGAGTTCTAATTAATTAATTTGGTTTGTTGTGAAAGCTTAAGAAAAATCGATTTGATTTGTTTTTTTTTTTTGAGAAAGGTTAGCAACAGTCGATTTGTGTAGTTGGTTGGAAGCGTAAACATAAATAAATATATATGTAGATTGGTAATATTTTACATGGATTAATGATTTACACTGATTTTATACAGATACATCTTAATGTTATATATGGGAAGAAGTTGTAAACTATACAGATAATATTAAGGTAAAAAAAATTCATACTGATATTTTTGGACTTATTGAGACCTAGCTCTATGAGAGGTGAATGAATATTGGTTTAATAGAAAATGGAAATTCAATTTTATTTCAAAATTATTTTAATAGAGAATGGAAGTTAATTTTTTCTCAGGACAACAAATAATTTCGAAATTATTGTTCTAGATTTTTTTATGATAACAAATATATAATTTCCTTGTGCAAAAAAAAAGAAATAATTTCAGAATTGATTTAATGCAGGAAAGAAGTTAAATTTTATTTTAGGAAAACACATTAACTAAACTGAAAAAGACATGCATTAAAATAGGAAGCTTAATTAATAGTTTCAGTGGCATGCTATTGTAAATAACACTAAAAACTAAGGGGCATTTTCTAAGTGTACTTCTATTTTAATAATATAGATGATTACTAATTCTAGTCATTAGTCATTGATTGATGTTAATTAATGGCTAGAAAGCATTCATTTGTTTTCTCCTCTGTTCCTCCTACGATAATTTTCTTCATGTTTCCCCTTCATCATTTTTATTCAACTTATAAACACTGTCATTACAAGAAAACAAGGCGATTCCCGATGAAATTTCCGCCAGAAAAATATCGGTTGGGAATTTTCGAGAAAATTTCTATGAAACCTAAAAAATTTATTGCCTCAGAAACCTGGCAGGACTTCCTTTGGGAATACGTCAGAAATTTCCAACAGATTCCCGACGAAAACAAAAACAATTTAGGAGCTAACAGTCTCAGTAAAATTACTAGGTAATATGATAAATGTAAGAACAAGTTTGGACATAGTAAACACTCAATGAATTTTTAGAATAACATCACTTAAAGGTAACTCAACTGAATCATAAACATCTAGTTAACATTATATATACTTATAGAAATGATTAAGAGAGTTTACAAATGTGTATAATGTAATTGGATAATCTCGATAATTTTTTTTCATGATCTTAAATCACAATCCGTCGGGAATCCGTTAGGATAATATTAATATATTTTTAATTTTTTGACAAATTCCCGGGGGTTCATTGATTCGAGTCGACCAATGAAATACATACACATTCCCAAACGGATAGGTTATTCCATCGAGAATCCGTTAGAAATTCAAAAAAACTCGGAAAATTTAACCACATAAATTATTGTTCATCACAGAAATAAAAATTTCTAATTCCGGCAGATATTTTACGTCTGGAATTGTTAATACATTTTTGTGAAACACTTCTTCTTCCTCATTCTACTATCTTTCTCTAAATAACAAACTCTCCTAGATCTCTTACCACACTCCCTAAATCGCCTCCATCTCTCAAAATCATCTCTAAATCATGTAAGTCTCCATTTTAAATGAAATTGTTAGATTAAAAACTTGTTAGGTTGTTCATTTTAGTGATTTGAAAGTTAGTTTTGTGGATATTGAGTTTAGATTTGGGATTCAAAGGTAGTTTTAAGATTTTGTTGTATCTGTTAGGTTTGGTTAATTTTAGGAATAATATTTTGTGTTTATTAAATTTATAAGATGTCTTGTATATATTGATTTTACATTTTATACTAATTATATCAATTTAAAACGTATTTATAAACCATCTTTAAATTTTCCACTTGAAAAATGTTTTTAAAATGTTTTCAATATTAAAATAACGTTTTTTAATTCTATAAAATATCATCATAAGAAGTGAAATAGCTGTTTTCAATAACTTTTATTAACTTTCAAAAAAAATTTAGGAATTTTTTACAAAATTTTTCAATACATTTACATCTTTTTAAATATTTAAAACAATATTAAACACGTTTTTTATTTAAAAATATTTTTGAAGTGTTTTATACAAATCTTTGTTAGTTTTACAAAACCTTTTTAACTTTTAAATATATTTTTATATTTTATGTACCTTATTATTATTGCAGATATTTTTATTAAAATTTTTTTTCATGTTTTCTATTTTACAATATTAACTAGATTTTGACCCTTTTTTTGAAAGTATTTTTTTTTTTGTAATCATATATGTTTATAATATTAATTTAATTTAATTTTTGGTAACTATATTAAATATGACAAGTTGCATAACTATATACTTGTGCATGCCATACGCATTTCAGAAATTGTTTTTACAGTTATTCCTATAGTTTGCAACATATTATATTTTCTTACCAGTTACCTAACATAATTACTCAAGAATATTCGTACCCAAAAAATCCTACTCGAAATTGACAAAATCAAAGTCTCATACTCTATTAGACTTGACCTATATACTCGATCTATTCTTAAAGTGATATATCCGAAAAACAAAAATCAAATCCCATCCACACCAAAAACTGAATAAATTTTTTGAAAAATGTTTTGAAAAAGGGTTAATATAGTATCACTAACTTTAAGCATGATAAATATTTTTTTTATTGAATAACCATATTATATGCTTTGAAAGCACAGAATTATCTTTGTTGATAATTGTATTTAATAGACATTATAAATATAAACATTTATATGATTTTTGATTTAAGAAATTCTCTCTCTTTTAGGTTTTAAAATCAGATGTTTTATGACAAATATATAACTTTTAAGATAAATTAGCAAGGAGAAAGGCGAAAAATGATCATTTGTGTGATTACGGCGGCCATTGTAATGTTGCAGAAAACCCTAAAATGTCGAAAAAGATGAAAATTTACAAAAATGCCATTCATTAATGGGAAAAAAACAAAATAAAGCGTAGGGGCCTCGAACACGAGTAACTGTAGCTAGTGACTAAATTTTTTCACCACCAAACAGCACTAACATTCAGTTTTCTGCTCCGAAATTAATACATATAGCTCAATGTACCCGGAAATTTTTATTAACTATTTGCAAAGACCCCGAAGATCAGTCCCGCCTCTGTCAGAGGAGATGCAACCATCTCTCCTTTCTTCGAACACCATACAATCAACCTTAAACCTTATCATACTGAACATCGGAGACTTTTCTTTTAGTGATCACCATTTTACGTTGAGTTTATAAAACAAGAAAATAAGAATTATCCTTTTGGGAAGGGAGATGGATTTGGCTTGTTTGATCAAGTGGACGATAGAGATATAAGTATAATAAAACCACAATATTTAGATTATACAAATTATAAAACCACGATTTTTACAACTAAAAACAACTGTTAATTAAAAAGAATTATCAAATGGATGTTAATCTAAATGGTCAAAAATAGTTCTTTTTGTGTTTCTCTTTCTTTCTTGTTGTTGGCTGATTTTTAAAGACAATGATTACTAATTCTAGTCATTAGTCATTTATTGATGTTAATTGATGGCTAGAAAACATTCATATATATTTATATTTGTTAATTTAGGATGTGTTAGTATTATTTATTATTTTTTAGATAACGAGTTTAGTTTACACTTTTTGTTATATATATATTTAAACTTTTTAGCAGTATGAATTTTTTAATTTTTTTAATTTTTTTAATTATTTCTATTTAATTTTAATAACTTTTTAGAAAAAAGTTGTAAGTGTTTGAAAATTTCTAACATATTCTGGACGGAATTATATTTGACAAATTTCTAATGGATAAATCCGGCAAAATTCTGATGGAATATTTCTGACAGAGTCAGCAAATTCCCAATGGATTTTTTGTTGTTGGAAATCCATCGGAATTTCCTGACGACTTTCCGACAAAAACATTTTCCCGATGATACAGTGTATATTCTCCTAAGAATCTCCTTCTCAAGTATTTTTTCCCCAACTCTTCATCATCTCTTTTTATGAGTGAGTTCTCATCTTTGACGCGACATATCCATCACGATTTCAGATATCATCCTCTAAGAGCGACTTCAAATCTCTTCCTCTGCGACTCAGGACCTCATCTCTTCCCCTGCCTCAGTATAATCTGTGACTCCATCAACTTTAGATGGCTCCTCTGCAAGCAGCTCCCTATCTCCTTCTCTGCAGTTCAAGACCTCCATGTGACTCTAGATTTCTTTTCCTCCTTTACAACTTGCCGACATGGCTCTGTACTCGCCGGAGGTGGTCCACAACTTGACGGTCACTGGAGAACTTCTTAATTATCTTTAGGTTATTAAATTAGGTTTTTTATTAATTAGAGAAATTTTCTAGGATAGTACTGAGTAGAGTACCTTCAATTGGAGATTCTATCCATTAGAAGGCTAAACATACCTATATACATCTACATGTGTATGTATATATTAATGCTTAACTACAAAGATCTTTGTGCTTACAAATTTGGTTTGGATGTTTGTTTTGCATTGGTTCTGATCGTTACTAAGAATTAATCTCGATAATGTCTCCGTGGTTCGTCCAGTGACGTACCTCCAACCTCCAATATATTCCCCAATGAAATAAACATCCCGGATGTCTTCAATATTCTCTTACAATTAAGATAAATACTAGCAATTAATATTTTTTGTTTTCTTTTGCTTTAATTTTATTTTTAGCTTGAGATATTTATGGTCGTGGATTTATTGATGCATTGTCGTGATCTAAAATTGCTCTAATGTCTTAGTAGTTGTTTCGATACCTTTGTTTGTGATCTAAATTGCTCTAGTGTCTTAGTAGTTGTCGTGATCTAGAGCGTGGATCAGAACCAAGTTGGTGAATAAGACGTCGATTACTTTGTTGTTTTCTATTCATCCGTGTTTGTTTTTATGTAAACTAAAAAATCTTCTTTTCTTTCTTTTTCAATTTTACTATTATCATGGCATCAGCCTACTGAGGGTGGTAGCCTTACGCAGATGTGCCAAAACCCAGGAGGTCTATCCCGTCTTTGTCAGATGAGATGCCAACCATCTCTTCTTAGTTCTTTCTACTAACACCATATAATCGACCTTAAACCTTATCATACTGAACATGGGAGTTCTTTTTGTGATTACCATTTTTCGTTGAGTTTATCAAATAAGAAAATGAGAGTTGTCCAACTTTTGGGAAGGGAGATGGATAACAACAAGAGGGAAGAAGCGTCTTCGTTTAGTTCATCTGTTTTGTTTAGAGCCGTGCTTTCTTTTTCTTTTTATTTTAAATGTCGAAAACAATATTCCTATATAGAATTTGAGTTTATACAAAAAAAAAAGTTCAACTGTAATCAAAATACAACGTTTGCCACTAATTATCATAAGATTATTTTTCTTAAAGATAATGTCAAAATTTAAGATAAGAAAACAATTTATTTTCTGGTTCATATTAAAAGTGCAGTAACAGTATTTGGTATAAATAAATTATATTGCCTCAGGCCCCTCATAGCTTTTGCACGGAGCTGGTTTTGTTGATAAAGTGATTGGTAATGGTATCCCTAACCTCATTCTATTTCTTACTCTAAAATAGAGTTTAGAATAAAAATATTCTAATAGTACTTTATTTTTCATTCTATAATAGAGTTAAAAATATGTTTACTCCAAACATAGAATAAAATTCAACACTATTATAGAATTATTCTATTTTAGAGTAAAAAAATAGAGTAAACCATTGCAAATGGTCTAAATTTCGTTAATAGTAATGTTTCAACTGAAATTTGTAACTTCTCTGCTAGCCTTTTAGATTCACCAAGAGACAAAACAACACAACTTAGATCAAGGGAAATTCTCTCAAACAATTATTTTAAAGTTTTTCTCACTAAAAAACCTAAAATTGACCAAAATATATTTCATTAAAAAGGAAAAAAACTTTTATGTTCTTTGATTTATAGATATATAAATATAAATAATAAAATATAAAACATAATTTTTAATAGTTCTGAATTATATGTTTTCAAATTCGATTTTTATAGTTTATCGTAAATTTTCTCATGTATTTTTTCGATTAATTTTGAAACTCTTTAAAAATATAATTATTTTGAAATTTTTAATATTTATTTATTTATCATTTTAAGTTCTAAGTCTAGATTAAATAACTTTAGGGCATCTCCAATGATACTACAGTAGAATCTCTAAAAATACTCGATAAATTAATAATTTCTATAAATTAATAAATTTCGCCGGTCTCAACTTGGACCGATTCAAAATTTGACACAAATCGTTAAAATAATAAGATAATAATTTTTTAGAAAATTTTATCTAAATATATGGTCTCATTAAAATTTTAAATTAATAACTTATATGTATACATATTTTATATAAGTAAGAACCAATTATTATATTATTTATTTTATATTCACAATGAAATTATCTTTATATTTTCTTAACACATAATATATTTTTGATCAGATTTAGTAATATTATATATAAAACCACATTTAAGTTCTATGCAATATATACTATATATATACCAAATAATATAATAAAATTAATATAAATGTCAAATTTCAAAAAATAACAATTAATGTCTATACAAAAAAATCAAATATTTTTCTTATCTTAGAACAAAAATATCTTCTAATTAAGGAAACTTTTGTAAATTAATATCTCTATAGATTCCAAAGTCCCAATATTATTAATTTATAGAGGTTCTACTGTATATAGTTTCATATATATATATATATATATATATATATATATTTCTCTCCAAAATAAAGTAACTCTATTATATATTTGAATTTGCTTCAATTGTTTACTCTATAATAAAATGAAATATAGACGCATGTTATCTTTTTACTCTATTTTTAAATTGGTAAAAACAATATTCTTCTATATTCCACTTTGTTATAGAATAATTCTATTATAGAATAAACCATTTGAACAAATCAAACTCAATAGAATTACACTATTTTAGAATGAAATATAGAAAAAATTATGAAGTATCATTGGAAATGGTTTTAGGGATATATACCATAGTTGTTGTTAGATAGATTCTCATTTGCAGCAAAAGTAGTGAAGCTATTTTTCACAACCGAATTTGTTACTCCATTTTCTCAAAAAGGCTGATCTCCCCTGCGATTTTGAGTTTTTTTTTTTTGGTTTAATTTAATATTAGTTATTCCGAATATATAGAAGGATCCAAACTAATACCCAAGAGGAAATAATTATAGCTAGAGATGTCAGCCCAACCCGTGGCCGCGGATCCGTCCATTTAGGCCCATCACGGAGCGGGTCTGGACAAGTAAACAGATGTCCATGAATTAGCGGGTTTCACGGGTTGAACCCAAACGGTTTGCGGGTTGGTTGGGTGTAACCTGTCACGGGTTAGCGGGTTGCCCGTAAATGAAAGTATCGCTTCTTCATCTTCTCTCATCCAGTACATCAAATTGATTCCAATTAGCGATGGTCTTTCATGAATTTCCTATTTGCGCTACTGCATGCATTGGCGAGAGCAAGAGCTACCAAAAGGACAGTGATTGCAAGCTTTTCAATGGAGATTTTTGCTGTTTCATCCCTTTGTATGAGACAAATTGTCTCTGTTTCTTCGATCCCATATATAGAAGGTTTGTTTTGTTGCTTCTATCTTTATTATCTGATCCAAGTCTCCTGTTTGATGATGATCGCTTGGAAAGAGATTCTGGACTTGTTTTATGTGTACCAAAAGAATTGAATAATGATTTTTTGCTGAACGATGCGATGGAGATTCCGTTAATGAACGTTCTTTCTATTTTCTTTTTTTTTTCCGACTGCAAATCGTTTCATGGTTTGAGCAAGGTAAGGTAATGCGTTTCAGAAGTGTAATGTCAAAGAAGGATGGTACTACGATGGATGACAAACAGACGCTCCAGTTTCAGAACTTGAATGATGAAAAGAGAAACATACGTCTCTGAGGTATGAATTTACACTAATGTAATATTTCATATACTATCTTTTCTTGTTTCCCCCTTAGTAAAATTACATTTTCTGCTGATTCAAGCAGCCCAGGCACGGGTACGGGGCCTGGAAACAGAGACGGGAGCGGGGACAGAAAACGGCAAAACCAAAAAACTTAGATACGGGTACGGCTTAGTTACTGCAATAATATATATATATACATATATAATTAAGATTTTTTAAAAGAAAAGTCTACTAGTCTAGTGTTTTTGACGAACAACAACGAATGCTCATAACTAACCTTAGAATGTAGTTAAGATTAGTTTAGCCATTTTTGGAAGAAGAAACAGAGGTTATCAATTCCAGGGCTCATAGGTTTTCATGCTTATAATTTCAGACAAATCATATCACGGTCATTAATGAAACACATCTTTATTAGCTTGGAAAACGTTTATCAGTTCAAACTCATCATATTATTGGAA
This sequence comes from Brassica nigra, assembly GCA_016432835.1. Taxonomy (NCBI): domain Eukaryota; kingdom Viridiplantae; phylum Streptophyta; class Magnoliopsida; order Brassicales; family Brassicaceae; genus Brassica; species Brassica nigra. The sequence continues at coordinate 50,854,037 of CM028248.1, read as the reverse complement.
TTCGTTTTGATTAGCTTCTGTTGAAGGTAACAAACGATGTAGACTTCATAGATCTGAAACAAGGAGACGTTAGTTATACATGGGAAACGTTTCTGAAACGTCCCCATAAACTAATGATACCGTCCCCACAAAGCTTAGCTGTCCCCATCATCACCGAAACGTTTTGGAAACGTTTCCTGGCCGTCCCCAACCCGTCCCCGTCTCGGGAGCGTTTCTGGTACGCGAGACGTCAGTGAAGTGACGTACCCGTGCAACCTAGGCTGATTGCTGCACAGGTGACAAGAGTTGGAAGACGAGTTGAAGTTTCAATCTATGACCTCGTGGTTGGTGTTGTCATTCCCCTCAACATTGGCAATCAGGTGAGTGATTTATTCCTTCTTTTAAATTATTTTTTCGTCCATATTACCATATGTCTAACTGAAAGTATTATCTTCTTAGTAAAAATTTGAATTCAAGACTTTCTAGTCTTGAAACTTGAAAGTTTATGAGGTCATTTGCCTCTGACCTTTGCTTAAACTTATTCTCACGTCAATGATGATTCTTAGTTATTGGCTTGTATAGATGATTTTGTTGATCATCTTATAATAAGTTTGCTTTGACTTGGTTCTTAGTAAGAATTTTGTCTGCTTGTGAAGTTTTTGTTGTGTGGAATCTGGATTGATAACAAAAGATATACGATGTCAAGACATATATGAGCAGATATCAAAGCAGAGATCCATACATTTTGAGTTGTGCTTTTGAAAGAGTTCTTTTGTCTCGATCCTATCAGTAAATGTTTTGTTGTTTGTGTTGAATGTATTTTGAGACAACGTTCATGTTCTGAGACTACCTGTGATTTGAATGTATTTTGAGAACCATATTCTGTTTTAATGTATGTAGTCCGCGGATCAGCCCGCAAATAAATCAAATTAGATGGGACGGGCTTGGACAAGATTTTTGTGGCCGCAACCTGCCATGGGCCAATCCGCGCGGTCTGGTGAGTTGATTAACCCGCAGTGGGACCATCCAGATGGACGCAAATCATTGTACAGTATCAATAGATGAGATAGATGTGTTGTAATCTTTGATTAGACTGAGATTCTCCAAGAAACTAAGCCGTCTTGGTATGTTAATAATTTCAAGTTCTTGCTGTAATCAACGCAATACAATCACAAGGTAGAATCATACATCATACTTGACTTTTAAAAGCCTACGAAACTGCCGTGTCAAAATTAAGAATTTTTTATATAAAATATAAATTATAAAGTAATACTTATTTATAAAAATAAACTTCCATGCTATATTGCGTGGGTTCTTTACCTAGTTAATTTAAGAAAATCATGTATTGAAGGTTCGACTATACAACAGAAACCCTAAATTTTAATAGAGAGCACATCTCAATTCTTTAAAATAAGGAAAAGAAACAAAACCAAATTCATGGGATACAATTCTATTTGGAGATTAGTCTGGGTATTTCTATGGGTCTGGAACTCTCAGGTTAATCAAAATATATATAAAAAAAACAAATCAGTTGTAAGCGTTTCCAATATATTTTGGAGTTCTTCTTGCCATTCACTCCTTGTTCTTATAAATATTAATGGAAAAAGGGTGAACAAGTTAAGAAATAAAAATGTATTATATGCAATTCTTGAGTTCGAAAGAATGTGTTTAAGTAAATTAAGAATGTGTTTATATTGAAAACGTTTATCAGTTCTGACGTTTTCCGTCCAACTAATATCTAAAAAAAAAAAAAAACCTCTTTTGGGTCAGAATCTAAAGTAAGAAATACATGCTGCTCAGACGGAGCATGTGTGTTGTAAGCATGTCAGGGGATCAAACGATCGACTACTTCTTCCTCAAGTTATCAACTTTATAATATTCAGTCTTTCTTTATACCTCTGTAATACTGTTTATGCATAATGCATATTTTACAGGAAACTACACCTCAAACCAGGGCGAAGGCCAGAAGATTTTTGGTATGGATGCATTATTATTAAAAGAAACATAGGAGGGAAGCGAACATGAGTAAGTGTGGGTGCACAACTTGTCTTTTACCATTTTACCTAACAAATTCTAACGATTTTAAGTTTAAAATTTTAAACCTTATTATTTTTATGGGTGCACATGCACCCTCTACTCATAACCTGCCTTCACCCCTGCCTCAAACTCTAAAAACATCACACACTGACACACATGTATATATCAAATATCCAGATATAAGACATAGGTTGTGTTTGTTAAATCAGTTTTAAAGATGAAGACTTTACAAAAGTTCCAAAATTCTTAGAAAAACATACATATAAATATTTGATTTAAAGTCTTTGTCTTCTAAAACACTTAAACGTCATTTTTTATCATTTTAGGAAGTAATGGACAGTTTAATTCTAAAACCTACAAAACCTGTTTTTTGTTTAACGCCACTAAAATTTATAGATAGTAAAAGCCTAAAGTCAAAAGTCCATGCACCAAGAAGGGTCATAGTTAGGTTACTTCGGTCAACTAGAAGTATAACAAACGTTTCCGCCCTTGTTTAGTTGGTTAGAATCAAGGACTTATTGGCCAAATAGCCATATTTGAGTATCAAATTAAGAAATTAACAATGATTTGACATAATTCACTCAATAACATTTACTCCTCAACTCGTCCGGTTATGCCCTTTATTTCAACAAGTTGCCGGTGAAGAAGGAGAAACAAATGGTGTCAACAAATTGAGGTGAGTTATTGATAACTTACAAAGATGAAAAAAACAAGTCACTTTAAAATTTATCGCATAGATGTTACTATGCTAAATCCTTCCAATATATCTTATATTCTATTTAATAACCCCAGTCACTTTATTCCATGTACATGTTAACTGTGCTAGGTACATGATCTATTCCATTTATAAAACTACTATGTCTGATACAAACAAATAGAATATCTTCATATGAAGCATAATCATAAACCTTAAACCCAACCCCCACATCTAAATACTAAACCTAAACTTGAATCCCTAAACCCAAATCCAAATGTTAAATCTAATTAAAGTTGCAATATGATTTCTAAAAAAAACAAAAAAAAAACAATATATAAATTTTCAACTACTATTCTATACTATCTAAAATGGAATAGAGACTACTTACATGTATAGAAACGTTAGGTTAAATGGGTAGATAATGAATTATGATTTTTTTCATGGTCATACGACCCAACTTCCCTTCAACTTATTGGCCAAATAGCCATATTTGAGTATCAAATTAAGAAACTAACAATAATTTTGACATAATTCACTCAATAACATTTACTCCTCAACTCGTCCGGTTATGCCCTTTATTGCAACAAGTTACCGGTGAAGAAGGAGAAACAAATGGCGTCAACAAATTGAGGTGAGTTATTGGTAACTTACAAAGATGAAAAAAAACACGTCATTTTAAAATTTATTGCATAGATGTTACTATGCTAAATCCTTCCAGTATATCTTATATTCTATTTAATAACCCAAGTCACTTTATTCCATGTACATGTTAAATGTGCTAGGTACATGATCTATTCCATTTATAAAACTACTATGTCTGATACAAACAAATAGAATATCTTCATATGAAACATAACCATAAACCTTAAACCCAACCCCCACATCTAAATACTAAATCTAAACTTGAATCCCTAAACCCAAATCCAAATGTTAAATCTAATTAAAGTTGAAATATAATTTCTAAAAAAAACAAAAAAACAATATATAAATTTCCAACTACTATTCTATACTATCTAAAATGGAATAGAGACTACTTACATGAACTAATACATTTGTGTAGCAAATTTCAACCCTTACCCACCTCCAAACCTTAACCCAACAAGCTATTATACGAGGTGTCTAATCCATATTCCATACTATGTTATTTGCTATTATTTGCATAATACATCAAGCATTGACATACATGACATAGAAAGCTAATTGGGGGGATTGGTAAGTGAAAACATGACAGTGAACACTAAACCAAATTGGGAGAATATAAACCCTCATCCATTGCAACCCACATCTTTCAGAAATTAAACTCTTGTGAGTTGTAAACGCTTGAATGGGGAAATGATAATTCATTATATGTTACTGGTTGCTATTTGTATAGTACAACCATCATTAATTTACATAAAATAGATAGCCAATAGAGGATTAGTAATAAAACACCTGACAATAAATACTAAACCCAAAGTTAGAAAAATATAAACCCTCATCCATTGCAAGTCAATTTTTTCATAAATTAAGCCCTCCTTCTTGAATTACGGAGTCATGTAATTACATTCATCCTCAGACATATGGAATAGACCTTGGGAAATATAGACAATATAATAGAAATACGGGTGGTGGAGAAGGTATGGTCCCCCATCTGCAATACTTGACCAAACTGTGACGAAGCCAACATCGCCAAGTCCTTATGAGCAGCTCGATCCAACGGAGATTAAAATAGTTGTTAATCTGTTTCAAATAGAATGGTTTGACAAGATAGTTTATTATATTCCATTTCATATAGAATAGTCCTTAGAAATCTTATGCTATGTCCACACGAAGACAAACCTATGTTTTTGCGGATGCTATTCCATACAACAAGCTATATTACTATATTATGTACTATGTGTGTCTCCGATAAAAATCACAATTCAAATTTAACAGAGACGAAGAACACCAGATGAACATAATCGAAAGAAAACTCCTAGGAACTTACCATAGTTGAAGAGATTTGAAAAGAATCGTCGATGTGAAGTGGAAAAAGCATGTGGGGGTTACTACACGACGCTGCGACTTCAACGCCGTCCGGTTGCTGACAATTTCAGATGCGGAGAAGAATATGCCCTTGCAAATAATGGAGAAGAACTCAAATAAACGCTTTGAATACGGTGGAAGTGAAGTTGTGGAGAAAATCTGTGCTGGAGCTAATCACATTCTACGATGTTGTCAATGGAAGTAAAAAGGAAGATGTGAATGCAGTTAGGCCACGATTTATTTTTTACAAATAATAGTTGTGTTTTTCTTCTTGAGGTTTCCCTGGTTGCTTGAAGGGACAAAACATGATTATTATGTAAAACTAACACCGTGTATAGAAACGTTAGGTTAAATGGGTAGATAATGAATTGTGATTTTTTTCATGGTCATAAGACCCAATTTTCCTAGAATCAAAACCCAATTTTTTTTCTGTCCAACACTTGAACGTCAACAAAACTGTTCACAACTGTTAGAAACGTCCATGATTTTATTTAAATCCAAGATGGAAATAATACTAATTAACAACAAATATTAAAACAAAACCTTGTGCGCTCTATTGACCCAGCATTTGAATCAAAGATAGACAGGACAGTGCTGAGTTCACACACACAGACACACACATATATATATAGATATTACAGCACATGTTTGTTTAACTTAGACGAGAAAAGCCTGTTGGGACTTGATACGTCTCTTTCTAAGGCGTTCGGCGATGATGAAGGAGAGCTCGAGCGACTGTGAAGCGTTGAGGCGCGGGTCACAATGTGTGTGGTATCTCGAGCTCAAGTCATCGAACGTAACTGTGCGTGAACCACCGATGCACTCGGTCACGTTCTGACCGGTCATCTCTAAGTGAACACCTCCCGGGTGGCTCCCTTCTTGCTCATGCACGTCGAAGAATGCTTTCACTTCAGCCTATATATTTCATTTTAACAGAAAAAATAATATTAGACTATTTTGTGATATCAAAATCATATAGTTTTATAAAGAAAACTTCAAAGTCTACTAAAAATAGACGTAGCAGATGGATTCAGGACACGTGCTTTTGATAATATTTTCAGTATGTTTAAGGACCACCAAACTATAGAAAAAGAAGTTGTCGTCAACTTTGGCCCAACCAAAGTTGATTAATGTCACCTTTCGCTATCTCACCTACTACAACAAACATATACTAATATTTTCTAACCAATAGAGGGAGTTTTATTTAAGACGTACCAAGATGGAGTCAAATGGACGGGTCTTGAGACCACAAGGAGCCTTAATGGTGTTTCCGTGCATTGGATCACTAACCCAAGTTACAATCTGTCCAGCACGTCGCACAGCTCTGATCAAATGAGGAAGCTTCACCCTCATATTCTCTGCTCCCATTCTTGTGATAATCGTGATCCTTCCAGGCTTATTATCAGCATTCAAGATCTCAATCAGCTTCACTAGCTCCTTCGGGTCCATCTTATCACTCACCTATACAAAGATTCCAATCAGTTTCACCAACGCAACTACTAAAACTCGATAATGTAATTAATGAGATCGACGAGTTGGGGAAAAACAAACCTTGATTCCAAGAGGATTAGCAACACCCCTTAAGAACTCGACGTGAGCTCCATCAAGCTGTCTGGTTCGCTCACCGACCCAAATCATATGAGCAGAACAATCATAGTAGAGACCAGAGGTTGAGTCCAGCCTTGTTAGTGATTGTTCATAAGGCAAGAGCAAACACTCATGAGAAGTCCAGAACTCGGTTGTTTGCATGATGGGATGATCAAGCGTGAGTCCAGCCGCATGCATGAAACCAAGCGCTTCATCAACACGGTGAGCTAGTTCCCGGTACCTGCCAAACCAATACAACCATTTTTAACACACATAAAAATACAATCAATAACTTAGGGCATTCACATTGGCATGTCTAAGGTTCTCTTAGTTATATTTAAAATAAATAATTATAAAGTCCTGGTTATCTCTCAACTAATGACTCATCTTTTTATAAAAAAAAAAATTAACAAAAGAAAAATAATTAAAATAGTATTATTTGTTGTTGTTTTTGTTTACCTATCTCCTTGCTCACTACTTTCTGTGAAATCAAGATTCCACTGAGTAACTCTCTGCATAGCAGCATAACCACCAGTAGCAAAAGCTCTCAAAAGATTCAAAGTAGCTGCAGATTGACAATAAGCTCTAATCATCCTCTGTGGATCAGGAATCCTAGACTTCGAATCAAACGCATCGCCGTTGATGTTATCACCTCTATAACTCGGCAACTTGACACCGTTCCTCTCTTCAAACGAATCAGACCTCGGCTTCGCAAACTGACCCGCCATTCTTCCAACCTTAACGACGGGGACTTGGCCACCGAACATCAAAACAGCACCCATCTGGAGAAGTATCCTAAACGTATCACGAATATTGTTAGCGTTGAACTCTTTGAAGCTCTCTGCACAGTCTCCTCCTTGTAGCAAAAACGCTTCACCCATTGCTGCTTGACCTAAACGCTCCTCGAGAAGTCTAGCTTCTCCGGCGAAAACGATCGGAGGGAAAGATTCGATCGTGTCGAGCACAGCTTCAAGCTCAGCTAAGTCAGGATACTCTGGCTGCTGCAAAGCCTTCTTCGTCTTCCAGCTCTCCGGTGCCCATTTCGATTCACCCACATTAACTCCAACAGACTTCGACGTCGTTACCGCCGAGGAAGCTGGTGGTTTTGGGTCGGTTTGCACGGCGGAGATACGGAGGGTTGTGGTTCTTGGTACGGCGGAGGAGAAGCTTGCTTGACGGTGGTTGTATATCGACGTTTTGATTGATGATAGGTTCATGGTTCCACTCATGAGCGCCATCTTTCCTTGAATATTTGTTTTTATTTTAATAAAGAAAATGTATTTTTTTTTTGTTGGTGTTGAGATTCCGACAAGTTTGTTAACAACACGAAACCTGAGAAGTGTTTGAAGGAGAACTTAAGGGTTTTATAACCCAGTAGTTGTGTTTGGTGAAGCTTTTTTGTCTTCGCGGTAGGTAAGGATGAATTCGTCAATTCCTTACATACGACAATCGGTTTACGTGCCGTGTTATTAACCGGAAACTTATTTTCGGCTCGGGTTTACTTTGAATAATGGATTCATCGCATGTGTTTGACGGTTGTGTTCGGTGAGAAAATGGTAATGTAGCATATACTTTTATTTAAGATGGTCAAGATTTATTTTCCTATTCTAAAAGAAAAATGGTCTCATATTATGTTCTATAATAAAGCTGTGTGTATTTATTTGTACACATGTTGACCTGAAAATTGAAACAGTAAGTCAAGCAATATATTAGAATATAGATTGATTGATAAAAAAATAATGATCAGAGATCAAACGAAGGCTGAGTAAAGCTAATCTCTCGTTTCACCTAACATCCGTCGTGGAGAACAGAACCCCACCATTCTATTTCGCCTACTCCCACTTCTGCTGAAATTTTTATTTATTGTTTTTATCTACTAATATCTTTTTTGACTAATAATTTTGATTTATTGTTATTTGTAATTGTTTATCGTTTCGAACTTGCTCGATTTAGAGTTTAGACATCTAAATGTTTTATAATACAGACATACAGTATTGATCTATAAGAGCTGTTATTTCACCCAGTTCGTGTTCTAATGCATTTATGTGTAATGTGTTATTAACGACTACTTATTTATAGACAATAAATTGAAAACTTTCTATTTATAAAAAACATACGCGCCTGCCTCCTCAGACCTCATAAGATCAAGGACCACAAAAATGGAGATGCCCACGATTTTTTTTTTCTTTTTGACACTGTCCTTGATTTTTTATACGTAGTAACATATCTCTATCTCTATAATATTATTTCAAAATATTAATTTTTACGACGGTTACTTACAGAGGTACCATTAATGAATAAATGTATTAAATCTAATTTCCATTATTAAAATATTAAATAAATATTTAATTTTTAATTTATTTTATATTTTCCAAATAACATATATAATAAAAGGAAATATTCATATAATAAAACGAAAACTGTATTTACAAAAGGAAAGGAAACATATGTCACGAAAATATATTTTATATAAAATATGATTTTCATAAAAGAGAATTTCACCAAAAAGTAGTTACTTTGTTAAAATAAGCATCTCTTAAAAAGATAACATTAAAAGCATAATATATATTTAAAATTAATATAATCATTTATTTATATCAATTTGTTTCTTAGATTATTACAAAAATAATTTAAGCATATACTAAAATATCATTGATGAACCAAAAATATCTTATAATTGCTACTATTAAGATGTTTATTAATTTTACATAATTAATTTTTATTATAATTTTAATTTGTCACATTAAGCAAACTACATAAATAGAAAATCTACAAAATTTAATCAAACATATTATACTACTAAAAGTTATTTAAGGCTTCATATTTTTAATATATTTATACAACATAATATACCTCTAACAAAAATGCATAAACCAATACAAATTTTGTTGGTTAAGATTATTTATAATTATTTTTAGTTTGTATTTTATACATCTAAACTCTAAAGTATAAATTTACTTAGACTTTTGTTAGAATTTTTTTTTGTAAAGGTTGATATTTGTCCATGAGTTTTCAATGTTGTTTATCAAAATTTGTACTTATCATCACTTCAATTTTTTTACTATTTTTAAAATCAACAAATATTAAATTGTACAAAATAATTTACACAAGTAAATATACATATTTAAGATGAAGAACTAAACTAATGTAATAAATAAAACAAATCAAATTTAGTTTAACAAGAATCAAAAGTAATTATGCTTTGATTTGAAAAAAATATGTGTAACTCGATATAATACACAAAATGACTAATTTAAACAATCTAAATTATTATTATCATAGTCAAAAGTCTAAATTCCAAAAAAAAAATCATCAAAATTTAATCTATTTCAATACAAAAAATACTATTGTTAAACGACCTAGAGAAGTTAAGGCAATTTAATATACCTAAATAATAGTAATCAAACCAACTAGATATATATATATATATATATCCAAACTACATGTTTGATTAATTCATATAATATTATTTAAAATAAATCATATATATAAAATAAAAATAATTAAACTGAAAATAGAATATTAATAATTTATATAATCATTTATTTATAAATATTTATATCCGTGCATGAGTACGGAAAAATCACCTAGTATATTGTGTTATGCATGCTTGAAAATAGATGAAAACTATATGTGGTTTTAGCAAAAAAAAACACTAAAATTTTAATATAAAATAATATAAAAATTCAGTGAACCTAGAATTGCCGTATTTGAAAACAAGGCCGAATTGGTAAACATTCCCCTATTGGACCATTAGAAAACTTACAAAAAGGCCCATGTTAAGAGCTGGTGGGCGTACATTGAGCTCACTATTTCATGCTTTCTCTTCTAATTCGATTGACATGGACTGAGTTCTCGAAATTGAACGTTTATTAGGGTCAGTCGGCTTCAGTTTATTAGACACACTATGCCTTCTCGATCTTCTAGCAATATATCATATTAAATATTTTTCCTCCATAACTAGTTTAACAGTGGACGCTCGAGTCAAAAAAAAGGGAAACTTGGATTTAAAAAAAAACATGCATCAACTTGGTTAGAGACTGTTTCCAAGCTTTGTTTCGGTCACATAATATATTTAGGCTAACCTTAATGTTGACAAAAAAAAAAGAGAGAGAGAATACCATCCATATAATCAGGCGTAAGCTATCTTTGTATGTGAAGCTATCCGTAATAAAAGCTCTTAATGAAAATGAAGGCAAAGTGGTCCATTGGGTTAACAAGATATCCCCACAAAGGGCAAGAGTATAAATGAAAATTAAAGACAAGTGGTACTCTTTCGTTCTTAACCATCAACTTTGTAATTGCTTTGTTTGACACAAACACAAGATTTTCTCCTTATTAATCAACGCATGGACTAGTTTTACGTCTCAAAAGATGCTTATCGTCTTTCATATAAGACGAAAGACAGAAACCTATAAATTAAAGCATATTAATAAATCATTCGGCAGTCGGCACAACAAAAAAGAAGATCCATACTCTTGAAAACTTTCCCTAAACAAAAGAGAGAAAAGGGATATAGGTATGCGTGGCTGTGTGCCTTGGTGGACATAATTGCCACATTATGATTACAGGTATCGTATTAAATGAAAATCCCAAAGTTAGTTGCACCTATGCAGACTCTGAACACGATTCAACTTTCGATTTTTTCTCTTCTTGTTCTTCAAGCAATATAATGCTTGGTCAGTAGCATAAATACGACGATCTGGATGCAACAACATTCCGATCTCCTATTACTATCAGCATAATGATTGATTGATTTTTGGTCTGTGCCAAAATAGTTGTATATAGGAATTTTTAGAAATTAAGCATGACTTATAAGAGAATTTTTAGAAATAGTTGTATTGATTGAGTTATTCTAGTCATTACATGTATGATTTGTTGGGTAATTTCTCTATAATATTTCATAGAAACTTCAGAAGCTGTACGTATATTGCCACTGAAAACTATATTTTGAGATTGCGTGATATATATATATATATATATAGTATGTTCTTGCTAGGTGATTATTTCAGTGTTATACTTACTTACACCTTATAAAATTGTCTGTTAACATTTTTAAGAAATGAGAAAAATATAATTATACTTCAAAAATATTAATTTGTATGTGTGTGAGACACACACAGAGAAATGTAAAACATTTTATAAAATACAGTAATCCACTGAAAAGAAAATTGAAGAAAATAACTTGAAAAACTGGATAGTTTGTAACAATTTGAGTTTTAGCTCATCCACGTTATAATTATCGTTCCTAAACGCAAATCGGCCGCCAGATTAACACCTAGTGCATGCCTTACCGATTGTTTGGTGACTAATTAGGACCGAGATTTGTTATAGTACTTTTACTTAAATATGTTTTTATATTCAATTTTAACCAAAAACCATTACAGATCAGATCAGATGGTTCTGGACCTAATTTTATTCCTCGAAGTTGGGAGTTAGATAACCATTACTTTCACGAGTTATTTCCTTAGGGTCACTACTCTGAATTTTATTTTACTTACAGACTGTACAATCAATTTTGTGGCAGCATATCAATTTCATAAATATCGCGAGATCGCAAGTGACGACGTAGATTTCCACGTGGAAGAATCTAATGGTCTCACCTTCTCATGGCAGAGTCCTATAAAGCCTAACAAAATCGTTCGCATATCACTCACATTCAGATCCATCATCTTTCCTTGGCACACTGCGAAAAGAAATGGCATCTCATGCAGTTTCTAACGAACAAAAACCACACGTAGTTTGCGTACCTTTCCCTGCGCAAGGCCACATCAACCCGATGCTGAAAGTGGCTAAACTCCTTCATGCCAAAGGCTTCCACGTCACCTTCGTAAACAACGTTTACAACCACAACCGTCTCCTCCGGTCACGTGGACACAACGAGCTCGACGGTGTTCCTTCGTTCCGGTTCGAGTCTATCCCTGACGGTCTAGGGGAGACCGATGGGGATAAGATGCAGGATGTCCCTTCCCTTTGCGACTCCACCATGAAGAACTGCCTAGCTCCGTTCAAGGAACTTCTTCAGCGGATCAACGCTCGAGATGATGTTCCTCCCGTGAGCTGTATTGTTTCGGACGGTCTGATGAGTTTCACTCTTGACGCTGCGGAGGAGCTCGGTGTCCCGAATGTTATTTTCTGGACCACAAGTGCTTGTGGCTTCTTGGCTTATCTATACTTCGACCGTCTCGTCGAAAAGGGTTTATGTCCAATAAAAGGTACGTAATGATATAACCAGTGTAATGGTACCAAATATTTAAGAGCACCGTCATTTTATTAGTAACAAACTTTTGCATATTAATACACTGCTTTCATATTTATTGATAAATATCCACTAATTAATAAAAATGGTGGTGAATTTTTCCAGATGAGAGTTGCTTAGACACAGAAATAGATTGGATCCCAACGATGAAAAACCTAAGACTAAAGGACATCCCAAGCTTCATCCGTGCGACTAATCGTGACGACATAATGCTCAATTTTTTTCTCCGTGAGGTTGACCGAGCTAAACGTGCTTCTGCTATCATTGTCAACACATTCGATGATCTCGAGCATGACACCATCCAAGCTATACAATCTATTACACCTCCTGTGTACTCTATTGGACCGCTCCATCTGCTAGTTAACCGGGATATCAATAAAGATAGCGAGATCGGACGCATGGGGTCTAACCTTTGGAGAGAAGATACAACGTGTGTGGACTGGCTCGATACTAAGCCTCGAAACAGCGTTGTTTACGTTAACTTCGGTAGCATAACCGTTATGAGCGCGAAACATCTCGTGGAGTTCGCTTGGGGATTAGCTGCAACAGGGAAAGATTTCTTGTGGGTGATCAGACCGGACTTAGTTGGTGGTGAACTGGCTGTCGTTCCGACAGAGTTTTTAACGGAGACAGCGGACAGGAGGATGATAGTGAGATGGTGCCCTCAGGAGAAAGTTCTGTCTCATCCGGCGATAGGAGGGTTCTTAACGCATAGTGGATGGAACTCGACTTTGGAGAGTCTTTGCTGTGGAGTTCCGATGGTGTGTTGGCCGTTCTTTGCGGAGCAACAAACGAACTGTAAGTTCTGTCGCGACGAGTGGGAAGTGGGGATGGAGATCGGTGGAGATGTGAGGAGGGAGGAGGTTCACGCGGTGGTTAGAGAGCTGATGGATGGAGAGAAAGGAAAGAAAATGAGGGAGAAGGCGGAAAAGTGGGGGCGCTTGGCGGAGGGAGCGACAGAGCCTAAGCGTGGTTCGTCAGAGTTAAATTTCCAGATGGTTGTTGACAAGGTTCTCTTAGGACGTGGCAAGAGCGAGTCACCGAGCTAGCCTTTCATCTAAATCGAAGGAAGAAGATTTGGTTTAATTTCTTCTACAGTTTGCTTGTCAACTAAGCTTGACACTTGTGTAATACTTATTTTAAAATAATATGGCCTTTGGTCATTTGCTGTATTAGCTCTGGCAGGAACATCTCTAATAAAATTTTATTATTGTTTATAAATTTTATTTTTAGTAAAATTATTTTAATGGTACTTTTTAAACACTATTTTAATGGCACTTAAAAATTATTTTCAAACAGAAAACCCTGAAAGTTATGTAAAAAAGTAATATAATTTTCATTTACAAAATAATATATAAATTTAACATATGAATTTATGGTATGCAAAACTTTGCCATGTCTATTAATATAATTTTTTATATTGTTATAACTTAAAAAGAATTTATACATAAATATCTTACAAAATTGACTTAATAAGAAACTTAATTTTCACGTTAAATATATTGCGTGGCGCCCGCAACCTCGATTGTCAGTGAACAAAGACCACAAGAAATATTAGCCATTCAGTGGAAAAGTTCAGCATTGACGCCGTAACATAAAGAAGTTAAAAATTATTAATCTAATTAATATACGTCGATGTACAACAACAAAGGGGTGGTGGCGCAGTTGGCTAGCGCGTAGGTCTCATAGCTATTGAGTGATCCTGAGGTCGAGAGTTCGAGCCTCTCTCACCCCAATAGTTTTTTACTTTTCCAATAGTCCCAGATTCAATTCTCTTTATTTTTTGCAAGAAGCCAAGTTTTACATTACGTGGGGAGTAAACCTACCTCGACAGCATCTTCAAAGTTCAAAGTTTCAAACCACTGATTTAAAATTATAAGGAAAATTTTGTCATTTTTATGGTAAGAGAAACGGCCAAGCAGATGCAATCCACATGAGTAGATATGCCAAGAGCAAGTCGACATCTTTTGAAATTCATTATTCATTACAATAACCCAGCGATATGGGACTCTTTATAGTCCACAATAACTAGATCCTACGTCGCAGTTAGATTGATAATTTGGTATAACCAGTTTAATTACAAATTTGATTAAGAGAATAATTCAGCGAGGAAGTGCTTCCTCATTAGTACATAGCGAAGAAAAAGGAAGTTAAAAATCGTTCAAAATTTCTGCAAGATTTTGATAATGAGTTTCGTACTTAGGGGTTAAATTTAAAAAATCATTAGTTTAGGCTATTTATGTGTAAAACTGAAAACTATGAGGTTTCATTTATAATTTCAAAACCTTAGTTCTGTTGACTTTAAGCAAAAAAAATATCCAACGGCCCGTAATATTAGCAGCATCAGAGCATCCTAGCCTCCTAGGGTTACTACTAATCTCCAAACTCAAAACCGAACCATCCATTGTCAGAGAGAAGAAGAAGACAAAAGCAGCATCCATGGAGAACGAGAGGGAAAAACAAATATACTTGGCGAAGCTCTCCGAGCAAACAGATGGTATCCATTTTCTTCCCGACTGTTCACGACACACGGTTTCGATTCTCTAGATATCTCTCTCTAGATCTTTTGTTGCACCGATGGTACGATGAAACGTTCTTTATTAGTATGAAAACAGATCTCTTTGTTACTGTATTAAAAAACATGGAAAGCAAAAAACAGAGTTGCTTTTGCAGAGATGGTTGAGGCGATGAAGAAAGTCGCTCAGCTTGACGTGGAGCTCACGGTGGAGGAGAGGAATCTCGTCTCTGTTGGGTACAAGAATGTGATTGGCGCAAAGAGAGCTTCGTGGAGAATACTATCTTCCATCGAGCAGAAGGAAGAGTCCAAGGGGTAATGAGGAGAATGTCTAGAGGATCAAGAATCATCGCAAGAGTGTTGAAGCTGAGCTTGCTAAAGTTTGTAGTGATATCTTGTCTGTCACATCGATAAGCATCTCATATTCTCATCCCATCGTCTAACGCTGTGGAATCTACCGTCTTTTTCTACAAAATGTGAGTTATCCTTTTCTGTGAATTTAATATGTATAAGCTCTTACATAGCTTCTTATTATGCAGCTATCTGCAGCTCACGCTTAACTTTTTTTTTATATATTTATTTTCTTGTTATCTTAGATGAGACATCCAAAGGTGATGCGCCTCAAGAAGAGGTATAGCAAGGAGCCACTTTTGTCAAATTTTAGGCTTAATTCAAAATAGTATTCTTCCTTGGCGTTGGCAATGAGAAAGACACTCATGGAAATACTGAATCATTGCAGAAATGAATCCTTAATCTGTCTGTGAGAAGAGAAACGGCTCTTGATGCATCCTAAATCATACCTAAACCGAAGACAGCAAGCGTCGTCTGCTCGAAACACTGAAAATGTGTTATTCTTTTTAATCTTAATGATGTTTTCAGATCTTTCACTTAGGTCAGTTATGATATGTTTGGTATATTTTACTTAGTTCTGTCTTTCAAAGTTGTATCTCCTTGCAAGTTGCAAAGGTCACACGCTCGACTTTATTTTCTCCTCCACAATATGTTGCCGTGACAACAGATCTGCAAACCTAACCTTCTTCGAAGGATAATGACAGTTACCTACAACAAATCAAACCAATATTTAACAAAAAAATCCAAAAGTACTTCCACATATATAATATTCAAAATAGGCCTAATAATTTATGTCACGATGATTAAAAATAACAAATCAACCAATAATAATAAACACAATCCCCATCACCCACCAACTCCTCTTTTAAACACACAATTTACTTAACAACTAACGCACATTAAGCTATTATAGCAAGGAGCTGTCAGAAATCGAAACTTTAGACCGGGCCAAACCAGAACCAAAGTCATCAGAGTCAGAATCCAGCTTTTGTGTTCTTGATGAATGAATCTTTGATTGAAAATGCGGGTTTATTATATATATATCCAGAGCTATTTTGTCATCTGAAACGGACCACGACACAAGATATGTCGTCTTTACTCTCTCTTCGCAATGCTTCAGCTGTTAACTCCTTAGCCGCCTTCTGTGGATCTTTCACTCTTTTAGCTATCTCCATTGCTTCCTCATTTGTCATCACCTTCATTTCCACAATCACAAATTAGTCTCTCCATATATATTTTTAATTTAAAAAAAAATAAACAAACAGATGCGATTAGTTACCTTCCAAATGCCATCACTGGCCAGGAGAAGAACATCTGTCTGGCTATCTACAACAACATCTCTAATGTCAGGTTCTGAACTCAGATGCGTCTTAAGTCCCTTATCTCCAAAGGCACGAGACACCGCTAACTGACCATTCACCCGAGGAACATCACCTATTATTATTAATCACTACCTCATTAGATTACACTACTAACGGTTCTCAAAGCAGATTGACTACTTCTCTATTTTACCTGGTAGATTGGATACAAATCCACCTCTATCCTCAATACTCGACCTTTCGGCACGAGGCTCGTGATCCGTACTCATCTGCATTATCCTCCCTCCTTTCGAAAGAACCGCTCTTGAATCACCAACGTTAGCTACCCACAGCTTCCTCCCGTTGATCAATATAGCAGTGACGGCCGTAGACCCGCCACGTCCCAGGTCAGAACTATTCGAAAGAATGGCCTGGTCTGTCTTCTCGTAAGCTTTCGATATAGACCTTCGAGGATCCACCCAGAACTCTCCCTAAACAAACAAAAAAAATAAGCTTATGCATAAACACAGTCTCTTAAAAGCCCATTAGAAGATAATCTCTTTCTTTTTTTTTACCTCCTTGAGGATGTTGGAGAAGAGGTGCTTCTGCAAGTAAGCAGGGACGGTATCACCCATATGACCGTCGTAGATAGCGAAGAGACCTAGTTCATGGTCTTGGATGTTGATGAAGTTAGCGACGTGATAATCCTCCATGGGATGGTTAGCTTTTCCTTTGACTAGACTAAAACCATACTTGATCAACCCTTCGTCACTTCTTCCTTTACCAGATCGTGATGATGCTTGTTGTCCTCCCACAACCTTTGTTAAAAAAAAAAAAAACAGAACCAAGAAAGCTCAAACCTTTAAGTTACAAAACAACGTAACAGAGCCTCAATAGAACAAGCAAAGATCAAGTCATATAGCAAAGGAAGGTTCTTTATGTTTCTGGAAGATCCAAAGACAAACAAATTTACCTCGGAAGGGGAAGTGAAGCAACAAAATTTTCCCATTTGGATCGTTGCAGATTATTCTAATTTAACGGCAGAAAAATTGGAATCAAAAACTCGAGAAGAAGAAGAAGAGGGGAGAATCATCGTGAAAGGGGAAGAAGCAAATCGAAACCCTAATTGTATGTTCAATCGGAGGGTAATAAATCTACAAAAGAAAAGTCTTCTCTCCGACCAAGTCGTCTCCTGTGTTATGTCTTTTTCCCTACGCGAAACTTTTCTAATTTATAATGAAGACAAACATAATTTTGCACTGCGTGCTTCATAAATATTAATTTTTGCTTAACTCCCCCATATTATGGAATATATATATTGTCACCACAAATGTTTCATTCTTGGCGTCAATTGTTAACAAATATCAAAGCAATGCTTAAATTTGGACTTACATTGAAATTGTATTTATTTAGTTAATGAATTGGATTTTACCATATGGGTTGCCTTAGCTTTTAGACTGACTGAGGGTGTAGAGATTTACAATAGGAACTTTTAGAACAAACTAAGAGAAAGCAGATATTAGGGGACAAGCTTAAGATGATATATGTAAATGAAATTAGTGAAAAGGATACGGAGCAAGGAAAATTATAAAGCTGCCGTTTTAAAATTAGTCTCGCCTTAGTTGACTTACTCTTCCAATTCATTTACACATGTGTTTTCACTCTTAGGACATTCAAAACGTTCCAAGATCTTAAAATATGATTGTTGAGATTGGATAAATATGTCTCAAAAAATCGTTAATGATTCATTTCAGGAGTTACTACTAATTCTTTATATAGTACTCATCAAGAAAAAATTGTTAAATTTATATATAGTTAGTTATTGATCCATGATTCTGTACGCAGAGAATATTATCCAACAAAAATATCTAAAACTGAAAGACTGGATATAAGAAGACCAAAAAAAACCTAGACGCCCCACTACAGAAACAGCCCAGTACAGAAAATTAAAAAAGAAATCAGTTTTCAATGGTGACAATTTGGACTCCAAGCGACGGAGTAGAGTCCTCTTCAGGTTCAAGAAAGCAGTTTTAAGCACCTGTGAATCTGTGATCAAGGAGGGAATAGCCAGAGGCGAAGGAGACGTAACGAGAGTGAAGGGTTTTCAGAGCGAATTGCTTCAATTTCTCACTCCTGAGAGTGGCGGTCAAAGATGAACAAAGAGAGAATTAATTCCCTGAGGTAAAATGTCTGTTGATTCCTCTTGTACGGTTTGGGAAGGGCCTTGCAGTGATTGGAAATAAAGAGATAGTGTCCATCCAAAATGGTGGGGAGGGGTTTGAAGATTCAGTCTTCTGCAAGCATACTCTTCTCTCCAAAGGAGACCAAGACAAGGAGCAGGAGCGATCCCTTCTACAAGTTACAGAGGAGACATAAATGTGTTAGTGGGAGAGCGTGGCCTAAGGAGATCATAAACTTGTCTAATGGAGTATTTTTCAGGTACTTCACCTTTGTGAATCTTATCTCTTTACAATTCCAGTTTTAGGTTTGCTTGCTTCAAGTGTTTTAGATATATGCCTTGTCTGTTTGAGAGGTTGTAATACTCAAGTAACTCAGAAGATACCTGTGTTGACAAGAGATGACAGTGTACAAGTTAAACCTCAACAAACAACAACATACTACAAAATTCATTTACAGAGTAAGAATATAGTCTTACAAGTCCAAAATTGCAGTGTGTTGTTTGGTCTTTCTTGGTTGGTCACAGAGACAAGAAGGAGTTGCTGCTGTTATGTTTAAAGATGGTTGCTCTGAAACAGTAATAGCACATCAACTCAGGCTACAACAGATTAGCAAATATTTAAGATTGTGAGAGATTGAATATTATGTTGTCACAAGCTCATACTTACCAGCTCGAGTGCTAAGTTTCCCAAACTTCCAGACTTGCGTTGTTGTTGGTCTAGTCCTGCCATGCGGGGCTGCTCGGACCACTACTCGCCTCCTCCAACCTGCGCTGCTGCTCATGCCACGTTTTCCCAAGCTCTTCAAGAAACTCGTCTTTGGCCTCTTCAGCTTCAATGGGCTTCCACTGTTCTTCTGTCAACGAGGCAAGCACAGTGACAGCATAGCTCATCTCGGGTCTCTGCTCGGGTTTCTTGGAGCAGCAGTGAGTGGCTAGTTTAGCAACTTCATAAATACTAGCTCGGGTCTCTTCTGTGAGCTCGATGGTTTTATCAGTAACCTTGGTCAAGGAGGCTTGGTCAAGGCTCTTGAACCGAAGTGATATATGCGGAGCAGTTTCACCAGTTTCACATCTTGTCTTTTCTATAGCTTTCTCTCCGGTTATCAGTTCCATTAATATCACTCCGAAACTGAAAACATCAAATTTTCTCGAAACCCTTCCTGCCACTGTAGTAATAAAAGAGATAAAATCATTTGTCAGGTAAATATATTTTGTAATAAATCATTTTGTAATATAGTAAAAGACCATACTTGTATATTCCGGTGGAAGGTAACCAATTGTTCCAGCAGATGTTTGGGTTGTGAAAGAATCTTTGCCTTCAGCTGTTGACCGAACTAAACCAAAATCAGATACCCTGGCTCGCAAGTCATCTCCCAACAGAATATTCGAAGGCTTTAAATCACGGTGTATATAGCTTCGGTTTTGGCGAGATAAGGTGTGCAGATACTCGAGCCCTCTAGCAACATCCAGTGCAATCTTAACCCGCTTAGTCCAGTGTAGGGGTTCCAATCCCTCATCCCTCCAGTCATACAGGTGTTTGCTCAAGGGGCCTTGATTCATCAGCTGATAAACCAATAATCTCTCTCCTCCTTCGATACAATACCCTAGGAGATTCACAAGATTGCGATGCTGGACCTTACTAAGCACGCTGACTTCGCATTTGAACGCGTCTATACCAATCAAAGCGTCTTTTTTCCCCATTCTCTTGACTGCGATGTCAGTTCCATCAGACAGCCTGCCCCTGTAGACAACTGAAAACCCACCTCGACCGATGACATTACCATCGCTGAAATCGACTGTAGCTTCCCTGAGGATATGAAAGGGAATCATATCGTCCTCAGGAGAGACTACTATCTCTCTAACGATGCTGGATGGCTGAGCTTGTAGTTCAGTAGGCTCTGGTTCTGTCTGCAAATCAGAAGTTCTCTTTCTCATGACCAGATAGTAATACAGAACTCCAATTACTCCAGCGAGAAGAAAGCCTATCCCAATACCGATCCAAACGAAAGCCTGTCTGGAGATAGCATGATCTGTCTCAATCTTCGGGTTGCCTTGAGCAAATACAACCTCTTTCCTAAACTCTGGAACTTTGCCGTGCAGGTCATTATAGGAAACATCCAAAATGCTCAGATTCTTCAACTCGGTAAGAAGCTCCAGAGGAATGGTTCCAGTTAGTCGATTATGAGAAAGATCAATAGTAGTCAGAGTACTGAGCTCTGCGAATCTGGGAGATATAAAACCTGTCAGATTGGTGTTCGTAAAGTGTATGGTCGTGATGATACCATCTGTACAGTCGATCCCGTACCAGTTCTGACAGGGATCGTTTCCTTTCCAACGGGCTGCAAGGACATGCGGAAAACCAATATCTTCGGCTATTAAAAATAGAATTGTGATTCTAGGATCCTGAGAATCCAAACGTCGCCCCGGACTCACACGTGCCGACGTGACCAAAGACAAGAAACATATGACAAGGAAGACACTTCTTAACCTCGCTGGATCCAGTCTCGAACTCATATCTGAACCAAATATTCCGGACTCAACACTTGGTTACCTGAAAGCATAATAAAACAGATCATTCATGCATTAGTTAAGGAAGTATACCGGTTCAATAGATAATGCTACGTACATGAGTTTCTACATCTAAAGTGACTGCTACTATTGTTTTCTATGTATATATCTATTGAAAGGAAGTGGCCGTAAGGAATGGGCAGAGTAGGTCGTTCTGGTTTGATAACTGGTCTAAGCTTGGGCTGTCTATGGGATATCAATGGTTTCTGATGCATTGATAAGATAAAGACGACAGGAGGCATCTGCTCAGATTTCCTCAATTCAACTGATACAGCAATTGGCCTAAGCTCTCCATCAATCATATCAAGTTCTGCAGAAGCTGAGAGACATCTTACATCTAGTTTCCATTCGGAAATGTTCAACCCGAAAGTGCATTACGGTTATCAATATTCCCCCGGTGGAGAAACAATTTGTCCTCAAGTTGTTGAACATTAAACCAGTGTCGTGATCCTCAATCACTTGTGTCACTAACGCACTAATATAAAGAAAGAAGCCCAATTTCTGGTCTTACTCTGTTCACCAGTCATAGAAATAGAACTCCCATTTATCTCTTCCATTCCTGTTAAAAATAGATTCAGAGATGCAGTGACAAAAACCTCCGATGGTGTGGTTTTTGAGCCAAATAATATATGCTCGTGAACGGTTGGTTCTTCACAAGCTACCAGATCGTGGAGCTTTGCACTGGTAGGGATGTCCACTGTTTGGTTCAAGAGAGCATCACTCATCCCACTGTTCCTGTTCGCTTCCCCAACCATCCTTACTACTGAAACTCCCTTGAGAATTTTAACTGCAAAAAGAAACTTGTTGTGATTGTGGTCCCAGCTGCATAGTCAATTTAACAAAGACTCAAAGATATTTGTCTCACAACTTCTTCCCCCCTGGATCCCAATCGCCATCAGTAACAGAAGCCTGAAACTCATAGTGGTCTTGAGTTTGAACGAAGAAATCAGAATTGTCATCACTCCTTGGCCCTGTTGTGTTCTTTCTTGAGAAGCTCTAGTGATTTTCCTGCCTGGTAGTCTCGTCTTGACCTGGATGATCCCACACATATAGCTTACGAGAAGGATCCAATTCCTCAATAACAGTTCGACCAACGCTTAGGTTTTTGTCACATTACACCCCTGAAACTTCTTTCCAATTCCCAAACAACAAAGACAAGTATTGACTGACTACTAGCATCAACCAAACTCCACAAAGGTTCTGGAGGCTTCTTAGATAACCTGCCCGGCTTCCACACATTGTTAGAGTGAGAACCTACCCATCCCATGATCGTTTCTTTTCCTCACCATAACGAACGTGGTTCCATTATGTCTCCCACTAGCCTTCTTATTCTTACCATCTGATTCTTTGTCTCAGTGCGTGCCTTAACGGAAATGTTTAGACTAATCAACTCCTTCTTTCTGGTCTTGTGGTAAGACACCAATTTACTGAGAGAGCTTTTTCTGGAGCACAACACATCCTGTGTAAACAGCTTTTCTACCTTTGAACCGAACCTTATGGAAACCTCGTTCCCCCTTCTGTTGCTGAACATGAGAGAGTTCAACTTGGCTCTTAATTATACTTGCTCCTTCTCTCTGATTCAGACAACATTGATGATATTTCATCTTGCAGTCACTTAATGCCCAATGTCCCCGCGACTCCAATTTGGCCTAAGCTCTCCATCAATCATATAAGTTCTGGAGAAACTGAGAGACATATAGTTTCCATTCGGAAGTCTTCAACCCCGAAAGTGCTTACGGTTTATCACCTTTCTCTTTGCTTCTCATCAAGGGTTTAGGAGTTTTTTTTTTTCGTTTTCAAATACAATTTTACACTCAATTCAAAAAATTAAAAAATAAGAAAAAGGTCAAAACTTCAATTGTGTGCCCTCAAAAATTAAAATCCAAATAGAGAGAACTAACCACAATGTGAAGGGTTGATCGAGCTTTCTCTCCTTTGTTAGGGTGTGATCGAGCTTCTTTTTTTTTTTGAAAAAGGAGAGAACTAACCACAATGTGAAGGGTTGATCGAGCTTTCTCTACTTCGTTTGTTAGGGTTTGATCGAGCTTCTTTTTTTTTGAAAATCCAAATAGAGAGAACTAACCACAATGTGAAGGGTTGATCGAGCTTTCTCTACTTCGTTTGTTCGGGTGTGATCGAGCTTCTTTTTTTTTTTTTGAAAAAGGTGATCGAGCTTCTCTTGTTCGTTTCTTAGGGTGTGATGAACGGATGATGTTAGGGGAAGAAGACCTACAAAATAAAAACAAATTGAAATAAAGAAGAACTTTCCTCTTATGTTAGTTTCTTTTGCAAGTATCTTAAAAAAAGTAAAGCGATTTTTAATCCCTAATTAGTAACTCGTAATTCATTTGGCATCAAGATTTTAAAAGACTCTGTTTTGAAAAACTAGGGCGGAATTAATCTACCTGTGGTGGGCGAGGAGTTAGTTCACCACCACCGGAGGTATTGATTGAATCAGTTAAAGAAGTGGTAATCTACTTAAAAGAAACAGAGAGAGTTGCAGAGAGGTGACGGATTAGAAAAGGAACACGAGCGGGACTATATATTTTACTATTTTAAAATATTTAGGTCTCGAACCCGGGGCCGTAGGTTTTATCTAAAAATGGAAATTAACCGCCTGAGCAGTAATTTTTTTTAACTTTCCGACTAGATTTATTATAATTTATTTATTTAATACTACTAGTAATTAACTACTGCCTTACTCGTTGGTGATTTGGAGCTTAATTACAACCCTGAAAAAGAGGTTGTGTACAATATCAACCCTCTTCTTCCTTTGGTTTGTAAACTAAAACAAGTAACACTATTTATTATATGCTGTAACCTTTTTTTTTAACATTTTTTAATTTATAAATTACCATAGGCTTTTTTTAACTTCAAGAGAAATAACTTAACACGATTTCTATCTTGTTCCGCCCCAAACAACCTTATTTGTTTGTAGTATAGCATATAAAATTTGATGACAGGGTTCATAGAAGAAAAATAAGAAGAATTCATGCACATAATTTTTTATCTTTTAGTCAACAGTCAAAAATCAAAATGCTTATTTTGCTGGCTTTGGTAATTTCTTTTTGTTTGACCCAATCTTTTAATTTGTCATAAATGGTATTAGACGGAGAAAATGTACATTTAATTTTGCTTAACTTAAATATATGTATTACTTGCAGATAATATATTTTATACTTAATGCAATATTTTCATAAAATTGTTAAGACTTTTGTCCAATCTGATTTTAAAGCTTAAACATTTTTTCTTTTTCAAAAACCTACTAGAACTTGATCATCGCACGCATCTGAGTGGATTTTGATTTTTAATTTTTTTATGAATTGTTTAATGACATTTTTAAACACAAAATATTTGGATATGTCTAAGTTCTTATGAAAATACCAGGACCCAGAATAATCCGACTCGATCCTTCCGGGTATTTGTAATATCTGAATGAAATTTGATTTTAAAACCTCAAAGTCTGATATCAAGGAAAAAACGATTATACTAGAATTAGTACATGGATGCCCATATCTGAATGGAGTTTTATTAACCGGTTTGAATTTTTTGTTACGAACGAAGCAATTTCATTCAAAGTTATGAAAGTATTATGATTAACACGTAAAATAAATGATTTCAAGTATTTATAATAAATACAATTAACAGATACTTAGGAAAAGTGAAAAAGATGCAATAAAACACTTAAAAATAGTTAATTTTGATTTATACTTTGTAATAAATGCTGTCAAATTAATAAAAATACAATTAATGAAGTGGTTACAATTACGTATATAAAAAGATGAAAAATCTGTAGAAACAATTTAAAGATAGGCAAATATCTTCAATTTTAATAAAAAGAAGATAATGAGTAGGGGTGGGCGTTCGGATACCCAATCTTTTTTCGGTTCAGATCTATTCGGGTTTCGATTTTGGGTCAAAAATTTCAGCCTCATTCGGGTATTTCTAAATTTCGGTTCGGGTTCGGATAACCCATTTACATTATTTTGAAAATTTGAAAATTCATTATATACTTTAAATTTCTCAAAATCTATAAAAGTTAATATATTACATATAAATTTGAATAATATATGTCAAAATACCTAAACTTAACATATAAATTGGTTTGATTTGAATATCTGGATAGATAATCAATAGATATTTCAAGTATTTTTGGTGTTTTGATTATACTTTAGCTATTTTAAACATTACTATTTGACTATTTGTATATATTTTTTCAAGTATTTTGAACAACTTAAAAGTACCTTATATATTTTGGATGTATTTAATATACATTAAATCTAAAAATAAATAATATATTTAGCTATATAAATCTATTTCAGGTACATTCGGATACCTGAAATACTTCGGTTCGGATCAGGTTCGGTTTCGGTTTTATTGATACCAAAATTTTGAGCCCATTCGGATAATTAATTAATTTCGGTTTGGATTCGGTGCTACTTTTTCGGATCGGATTCGGTTTAGTTTTTCGAATTCGGATATTTTGTCCAGCCCTAGTAGCGAGGACAAATACACCAATCTAAACCTTTATATTTTCATGAAAACCGCTTAATGTTTTGTTTAATTTAGATTGGCTATTTGTTGCAGAGAATATATTCTATAATTAATGCAAGATTTTATGAGATATGTTAAGACATTTTCCAATCTGATTTTTAAAGTTTGTATATTTCTTTCCTTTTTAAAAGAAATCAATTACAATAGGGATGAATCTGTACCGATCTATATAAAAGGATATGACCATTATCGTTTGATCTAAGAAGCTTGAAGCAAAACCAAAAACTTATCTTCACCAAAAAATCGAGCTACAAAGACAATAATAATGTCAGCAAGAAAAATTCAAGTTGTTTATCTGCTCTTAAATATTTTTCTCCTTTTTTCTCAGTCTACAGGTAAGATTTTCTTCCTATATTATTCATAGCAGAGATGCCAGAGAATGCTACATAAAAAGTTAATCCATATTTTATTTATACTGTTTTCAATCAATTTTCCAGCAAACAGATGCGTGTACAGAGGTCCTTGTAAAATTAATGACGATTGCAAGAAGATATGCACTTTCCCTGGGGATGATCCATCTTATTTGAGTTGCCTGAATAACCCCCCAATTAATGGACAATGTTGTTGTAGACATTCAAACCAAGGAAATATAGTCTTGTCATAAAAGAATGCATATTCATAAATTTGTGGCATTGCTTATCATAAAACTTAACAAAAATACAATATGTATGGATCATGTTATGTATAACCGTAGAAGTATGATAAATAAAAAATAGCTATTATCATAATAATGCATGATTAATAGAATCTACAAAAACACTAAAATTTTATTGATGTGTCACAAATGTGTTCTACAACATTAGGACTGCAAATAAAATTATGAATTTAATAACAACACATTTTGGAAAAAAAAAACTAACTTTTGTTGTAGCCTCTTTTTTGTTGTTAAAGAAATATTTTAGATTAGAAAATCAAAATTTAAAATAGGTACTGGCAGATCCAGAACAAAAAAAAAAAATCATAAGACGAAATCAGTATTGAGCATTGTCTAGAATTACACATTGCCTTATAGAGATCAAGTAAGTAGGTATGTGTTTATTCATAGAACAAACTTGGGGAAGAAGAAAAAAAACCAGCATATTTTGAAGGTATAGCGCCTTCCACCAGAGATTAGAAGGCTAGAAGCTATTCTGATCTTCAATTCCTCAAAAAAATTTCTTGAGAAATTCTTTTACAATAAGGATTGTTACTTAGAAATTGTTAAGACTTTTGTCTAATCTGATTTTAAAGTTTAAAGTTTTTTTCTTTTCAAAAAATTTCTAGAACTTGATCAACGCGTTCGTGTGAGCTTTGATTTTTTTTATAAATTGTTTAATGACCTTTTTCAACACATAGGACAATTGGATATTTTTTGGTTAATTTGTAATATCTGAATGAAGTTTTATTTTAAGACCCAAAAATTTGATATAAAAAACAATTTGTTTTCGAATGGGTACTTAGATGACCATGTTTAACTGATTATGTAAACAAATTAAAAAAAAATACTTTGTTAACATGTTTAATATTTTTGTTATGGATGAAACAATTCATTCAAACATATGAAATTATTAGGGTTAAAACGTAAATAAATGATCTCGAATTATTATAATAAATACACTTAATAAAGTAGTTAGGAAGAGTTAAAAATGTAATAAAACACTTAAAGTTAAGTAAATTATGTTTTATACTTTGTAATAAATGTTGTCGATTAGATTAATAAATGAAGTGGTTAGAATTATATAAAAATAATAAAAATATGTAAGAAAACACTTAAAATAGGTAAATAGGTAAACACATAAAAATATAATTTAGACTGGATATTTATTTGCAGAGATTTTTTTTATAATTAATGCCAGATTTTTGAGATATGTTAAACCATTTTCCAATCTGATTTTTAAAGTATGCAGATTCTTTTCTTTGTAAAAGAAATTAAGTACAATACGGATAGAGTTGTACCGATCTAATCCTTTAAAAGGATGTGAGTATATGACCATGATCGTTTCATCTAAAAAGCTTGATCCAGAACCAAAAATTATATTCACCAAGAAATAGAGCTACAGAGACAATAATAATACCAGCACAAAGTTTCAAGTTGTTTCTCTACTCTACTCTTGGAGTGAAAAATGGTGTAACTCTAAAATGGAATTAGATTTTACTCCAATGTATTATTTCATATTTCACTCCAAAAGAAATATTCCCAAATGATTTTTTATATAGTTAATAATACTTTCAACTTATAAAAAAATTAAAAATTAACTTAACTATTTTATATTTACAAATGTTTCATAAAAATATATGTTTTCAAATCAAACATTTATTATTCAAAAATGCGATATAGAAGAAAACAAAGTTTTGTTTTGTAATTTGAATTTCGTACATGATCCAAATGTTTGTGCATATATCAAATTCAACAAGTACAAATGTTATCAAATTGAAATGTTGATACACAACATAAACAAACTCATCTATTATGCTATCAATTTACCAGATTATTAAATCATTTATTGTATACTATATCTATTTTATATTATTTATGGTTACTTTTGATTTTTATTAGTTTACGCATCGTTTCTGTAAAATAATTTAATATATTTTGTAGAAATGTTATATTTTCATGTTATAGTATCATTTTAAATATTAATTATGAAATAAAAACATTCAAAATTAAAAGAAAAATTTTATAGATAAAAAATTCAACTCTAAAATAGAGTAGTGGGTAGGATTACTTCATAAATGGAATAACCCTAACAATTATTCAATTTTGGAGTTGAATATAAAATGAGGTAGAAAAAGACTTTACTCCAAAACAAAGTTTAAACAAGAAAAAATAGAGTAGGATTAGAGATGTCCTTAGTTACTTTGCTCCTTTTTCACAATCCCCTGGTAATATTTACTTCCTACATTATTCATATATATCAAGCAGAAATTCTACGTAAAATGAGTTAATTCAGAATTATTTGTTCTGTTTTTCAATCAATTTTTCAGCAAACAGATATGTGTACAGAGATTCTTGTAAAACTAATGATGATTGCAAGACGATATGCACGTTCCCTGGGGATGATCCATATTTCTTGGATTGCCTGACTTCCCCACCAAAGTTGGCAATGATCTGACGATCACGGACGATCTGAGCTGAGGACGGCTTTCTGTACAAAGTCTTGAGCAAGGAAGAGACAGTTTCTAGAGATTTAGGCTATGAACTTCAGTGGAATATGCATTGGATTTTGTAACACCCAGCATCTCAATTTTATTCACAGGATTGCTAACATAAGAAAAGCTTACGAATGATATACAGCGGGACTAATGATCAAGAACAGAGATCATTTCTTCCAGCTTCAACCACGAAACAGAGGATCTTGAATTCCACCTACAAGCCAAGTTTCCTTGGCGATATCTGGAGAGGGTTTGTAAAGTTAGTGTCGTAAATCATCACCACCGTGTTTACAACATTTTTGTCATCCTCCATCAATGATCTCAAATCTTTCTTCTTTCTCACTGTCTCCTTCTCGACTTTTCCGCTCTGTTTTCTAGTGTTTTCACATCCTCTGTTTCTGTTATTTCTCTTCTAACTCTAACCATTTCTTAACCGGCGCAGGACTGCTATATTCATTAATGGTCCATAACTGTTTTGCACTTTTGGCCTGTTTAAGGACGGTAAGATTTATTGTTGATAACATGCTTCTTAGAAGAGTTGGGCCCGACTGGTTTAAACGCAGCGGTTGCGGTTACGGGTGCGAGAGTTTACGGATGCGGATGATTGCGGTTTCAAGCATTTTTAAGCGTTTTATATGACTGACATAACGTTTGAAAATTGTTGCGTTTGCGGGATATTTGTGATTGGTTGATTATAAAATATTGCAGCTGTTTAATAATAAAGTTTAAAGTTTTTATAAAACAAATTATGATAAAATTTGTGAATTTAAATTAATATATAAAATATGTTTATATTTTTATTTATAATATTTCTATTTTAAATTTTGAATTTTAAAACTTTTTAAAAATTTTGAAAATAATTTTATATTTATTTATCCATCTGCAATCGTCTGCAACCGCAACCGGTAGCTGAAACTAACTTTTGATTTGAAGTGGTTCGGAACGGTTTGAGACGATTTGTATGATTGTTTTGAAATGCTGTCAACCGCCAGCAACCGCAAAAGCTGCGTTTGCGGGTGGTAGCTTAATGTTATATTATTTTTTCTTTTTTTTTTAGTCAAGAGTTAAAAAAAATGCTTTTCTGTCCGCTTTTGGTAA
This sequence comes from Brassica nigra, assembly GCA_016432835.1. NCBI lineage: Eukaryota > Viridiplantae > Streptophyta > Magnoliopsida > Brassicales > Brassicaceae > Brassica > Brassica nigra. The sequence goes on along the minus strand of CM028248.1, from coordinate 50,823,779 downwards.
TTTCTTTTGTTAATTTTGGTTCGTCATAAATGGCATTCGATGGAGAAAAAATGTACTTTAATTTTTGTTTAACTTAATTATGGGTATTAGTTGCAGAATATATTCTATACTTAAATGCAATATTATTATGAAATTTTTTCAAGACTTTAGTCAAATCTGATTTTTAAAGTTTAAATATTTCTTTCCTTTTTCAATAGTTTATATATTTCTTTCCTTTTTCAATATATATAAACGTATTTGACCATATGACCATTTGATCTAAAGGCTAACAATGTCAGCACAAAAGTTTCAAGTTGTTTCTCTGCTCTTAGTCATTTTTCTTTTTTTTTTCCCAATCCACTGGTAATATTTTCTTTCTTATCAGCTACATAAAATGAATTAATTCATATTTCTTCATATTATCAGTTTATCAAATTTTCCAGCCAACAGATGTGAGTACAGACCTTTTTGTAAGACTAATGACGATTGCAAAAAGATATGCACGTTCCCTGGGGATGATCCAACTTTCTGGCAGTGCGTGAATAGCCTCGCACCACCTGAGACAATGAACAAATGTTGTTGTTTACGGAAAAATAGTCTTGTTCTAGAATGAGATACATATACACATATAATTGTGCCATCATCACCTATCATAAAATCTAATAAAAAATAAATTATGGATCATGCTATTGTTAAATTTTCTTGTAGAAGTGTGGTAAACAAAAAATATAGTGAAAAGAAACAAAATATCATATAATGCAAAGATTAATATAATATAATCATAACAGAAAACGACTCTCTGGACAATGTCTTGAGCAAAGAAGAAACTGTTTTTAGAGCTTTCGGCTTATGAGCTTCTCTTGTCATTGTCCAGTGGACTATGCAATGAATTTTTGTTAACACACAGAATCTCAAATTTATTCACAGGAATGCAATTATAAAAAAGCTTACGTATAAGTTACAACTCAGAAGAGACTAAAAAGATAAGGTGTTAGTTTTAACAAATGGACTAATAATCAAGAACAAAGATCATTTCTTCCAGCCTCGACTTCGAAACAGAGGATCTTAAATTCCACCTACAGCCCAAGTTTCCTTGGCGATATGTACAGAGAATTTGTAATAGTTTGTGTCGTAACTCATCACCACCGTGTTCACAACATCTCTCTCTTCCTCAATCAATGATCTCAGATCCTTCTTCTTTCCCACTGTCTCCTTATCGTCTTTAGTATTTTCACATTCTCTGTTCTTACCTTCCTCTGTTTCTACTATGTTCTCCTCTTCTAACTCTAACCATTTCTTAACCGGTGCAGATGCATTAGCAACAACGCGTTTGGCGGCGGAACCACATCCGGGTCCGAAACGCTTCATTTTTGTCGACACGCTCCTCATTGCTCTGCTTTTTGTGTAGAACCATCAACCAATTTGAAAAACGGTCTTTGAGCTTCCAACTTCTTCTTCTTGGTCGGAGATTGCATCCACCGGAGGAAAGGCACCGAAACACCGGAAATGAAAATCACGGACACATGTCAAGAACCCCATAACTTTTTTTCTTAATCCCCAAGAAATTACTCTTTGACTTGCTTCTATATAAATACAAATTATATAATTTTCAAATATACTAAAATTAAAATGTTTAAACAATACTTATCAAAAAATGTTAAAAATATATTAATTTTGTAAATTAATTTTTGTTTAAATAAGTATTTTTTCCTTTTAAGCGCCGAATCTAGTTCTATAATTAATACAAGATTTTATGAGATCTGTAAAGACATTTTTTTTAAGAATGTAAAGATATTCTTCGATCTGATTTTTAAAGTATGTATATCTTTCCTTTTTAAAGAAACCGATTACAATAGGGATGGATTTGTAACGATCTGATCCCTTATATAAAAGGATATGACCATGATCGTTTGATCTAAAAAGCTTGAAGCAAAACGAAAAATTATCTTCACCAAAAAATAGAGCTACGGAGACAATAATAATGTCAGCACAAAAGTTTCAAATTGTTTCTCTGCTCTTAGTTATTTTTCTCCTTTTTTCTCAATCCACTGGTAATATTTTCTTCATATATATAACGCAGAGAATGCTACATAAAATGAGTTAATTCTAATTATTTATTGAATCAATTTTCCAGCAAACAGATGTGTGTACAGAGGTCCTTGTAAAACTAATGACGATTGCAGGAAGATATGCACGTTCCCTGGGGATGATCCAACTTTCTGGAGTTGCCTAACTTCCGATCCAGATAATGGCCTATGTTGTTGTAGACATTCAAACCAAGGAAATGTAGTCTTGTTATAGAAGAATCCATATTCACAGATTTGTGTCATTACTTATCATAAGATTTAATAAAAAATAATATATGGATCATGTTATGTAGAACAGTAGAAGTATGGTAAACTAAAAAAATAGCTATAATCATATTAATATAAGATTAATAGAATTTACAAAAAAATACTAAAATTTTGATTGATCTATCACAAATGTGTTCCACAACACTGAGACTGAAAATACAATTCAGAATTTTATAACAAAACAGTTTGAAGAAACTAATTTTTGCTGTAGCCTTTAAAAAATGAAATATTGTAGATTATAGAATCAAATATCTAATATAGGTACTGGCAGATCCATAACAAAAAAAATCATAACACGAAACCAGTATTGATTTCTTGTCTCATTCTGAAGTCTGCAGACAATGCAGGTTCGTTGTGAGCTTCCTCCAAATTAGCTCAGAATAGGAGCAGGTAAAGAACAAGTGATTTCTTGTCTCATTCTGAAGTTTGCAGAGAATGCAGGTTGCATCAGCCTGTTGAGTAACAGTTATAGTTTAACAAATTTAATTTAATCATCATTCGTACGTATGGGCAATAGTTGAGCTAAATTCTACCCTAACACGGATTGATTTTAAATTTATAATAGATGCTCCGTTGTATTATATTTGTTTCAGAGAACAAAGTTTTTTGGCAATCATGTATGGACAACATCTTAACGCATGTTTATATACTTCTACGGCTTTGAAATTATCGTAATGTACGTGATTAGACTATTATGTCAATGGCTAATCAACAAGTCAGTTTGGTCATCAAATTAGGATAATTAGAAATTTTTTTTTGATACATGAGTATTCTTTTCCGAAGTTTTGATCAATAATATGTATTTTTAAAATAATTTTTTAAAAACTGCTATTTTTGGAAAGCTATCGTTTTTATAGAGAAATATTGTAGATTTAGTATTCTAATTTAGAAATTAAGATAACAAGATTTTTGGTTGATATATGAATATTCTTTCACAAGTTTTGATCAATAGGTAATATTTTTTTAAATAATTTTTTTAAAAACTGCTATTTATGAAAAGTTGTCGTTTTTATAGAGTAATATTGTAGATTTTGTATTCTGATATAGAAATTAGGATAACACGATTTTTTTTTGATATATGAGTATTCTTTCAGAATTTTTGATCAATAGGCTGTATTTTTAAAATATTCTTTTTTTAAACTGTGATTTTTTGGAAAGTTATCATATTATAGAGAAATATTGTAGATTTGAGATTATGATTTAGAAATTAGGATAACTAGACTTTTTGTTGATATATGAGTATTTTTTAAGAAGTTTTGATTAATAAGTTGTATTTTTAAAATATTTTTATTTAAACTGCTATTTTTAGAAAGTTATCATTTTTCTATGGAAATATTGTAGATTTAGTATTTTGATTTAGAAATTAGAATAAGTAGACTTTTTGTTAAAACGTGAGTATTCTTTCATAAGTTTTGATTAATAGGTTGTATTTTTAAATATTTTTTAAAAAATCTACTATTTTCCAAAGTTTTCATTTTATAGAAAAATATTGTAGATTTGGGATTCTGATTTAGAAATTAGGGAACTAAACCTTTTGTTGATACATGAGTATTATTTCAGAAGTTTTGATCAATAGGTTGTATTTTTTAATAAAATTTTTAAAAACTGCTATTTTTGAAAAGTTATCATTTATATAGAGAAATATTGTAGATTTAGTATTCTTATTTAGAAATTAGGATAACTATACTTTTTGTTAATACATGAGTATTCATTTAGAAGTTTTTATCACTAGGTTGTATTTTTAAAAGCTGCTATTTTTGGAAAGTTATCATTTTTATAAAGAAATGTTGTAGATTTGAGATTCTTATTTAGAAATTAGGATAACTAGAAAAAAATTAGGATAACTAGACATTTTGTTGATGAGAATCTTTCAGAAGTTTTGATCAATAGGTTGTATTTTTTAAATAATCTGTTTTAAAAACTGCTATTTTTGGAAATTATCATTTTTATGGAGAAATATTGTAGATTTGGGATTCTGATTTAAAAAGTAGAATAGTTAAACTTTCTCCTATATATGAGTATTTTTTCAGAAATTTTGATCAATAAGTTGTATTTTTACTATTCTCTTTAAACTGCAATTTTTGGAAATTTATCAATTTTATAGAAAAATATTGTAGATTTGGTATTCTAATTTACAAATTAGAATAACCAAACTTTTTGTTAATACGCGAGTATTGTTTCAGAAGTTTTGATCAATAGGTTGTATTTTTTAAATATTTTTTTTTGAAAACTGCTATTTTTGAAAATTTATCATTTTATAGAGAAATATTGTAAATTTGAGATTCTGATTTAGAAGTTAAGATAACTAGATTTTTTGTTGATATATGAGTATTCTTTCAGAAGTTTTGATCAATATGTTGTATTTTTTAATATTTTTTAAAAAACTGCTATTTTGGGATTGTTATCATTTTTATAGAGAAATATTGTAGATTTTGGATTTTGATTCAAAAATTAGAATAACTAGAATTTTTGATGATATATGAGTATTTTTTTAGAAGTTTTGATCAATAGGTTATTTTTAAATAATATTTTTAAAATTGCTAATTTTGAAAAGCTATCATTTTTATAGAGACATATTGTAGATTTGAGATTCTAATTTAGAAATTAGGAAAACTAGACTTTTTGTTGATATATGAGTATTTTGTTTTAGAAGTTTTGATCAATATGAGGTATTTTTAAATGGTTTTTAAAAACTGCTATTTTTGGAAAGTTATCATTTTATAGAGAAATATTGTAGATTTGGAATTCACATTTAGAAATTAGAATAACTAGACTTTTTGTTAATACGTGAGTATTCATTTAGAAGTTTTGACCAATAGGTTGTATTTTTAAAATAATTTTTTTAAAAGCTGCTATTTCAGAAAGTTATCAACTTTATAGAGAAATATTGTAGATTTGAGATTCTGATTTAGAAATTAGAATAACTAGACTTTTTGTTGATATATGAGTATTCTTTCAGGAATTCTGATCAATAGATTGTATTTAGAAAAATGTTAAAAAACTATTATTTTGGAAAGTTATCATTTTATAGAGAAATATTGTAGATTTGGGATTCTGATACAGGAATTAGCATAACAAGATTTTTTTTTTTTGATATATGAGTATTCTTTTCACAAGTTTTGATCAATAGGTTGTATTTTTAAAATATTTTTTTAAAAAACTGCTATTTTTGGAAAGTTAATATTTTTATAGAGAAATATTGTAGATTTGGTATTCTGATTTAGAAATTAGGATAACTAGACTTTTTGTTAATACATGAGTATTCTTTTAGAAGTTTTGATCAATAGATTGTATTTCTAAACTAATTTTTAAAAAACTATACTTTTTAGAAAATTATCATTTTTATAGAAAAATATTGTAGATTTGAGATTCTGGTTTATCAGTTAGGAAACTAGACTTTTTGATATATGAGTATTCTTTCAGAAGTTTTGATCAATAGTTTGTATTTTTATAATTTTTATAAAAAACTACGATTTTCGAAAAGTTATTATTTGTATAGAGAAACATTGAAGATTTGGGATTCTAATTTGTAAATTAGGATAACTAGAATTTTGTTGATATATGAGTATTCTTTCCAATTTTTTTATCATTAAGTTCTATTTTTTTAATATTTAAAAAAGTACTATTTTTGGAAAGTTTTCGCATTTATAGAGAAATATTGTAAATTTGGAATTCTTATTTAGAAATTAGGAAACTAGACTTTTGATTTTTGAAAAGTTATTATTTTATAGAGAAATATTGTAGATTTAGTATTTTGATTTAGAAATTAGAATAACTAGATTTTTTGCTGATATATGAGTATTGTTTCAGAAGTTTTGATCAACAGGTTGTATTTTTCAATAATTTTTTTAAAAACTGCTATTTCAGAAAATTATCATTTTTATGAAGAAATATTGTAGATTTGGAATTCTGATTTAAAATCAGGATAGCTAAACTTTTGTCTATATATGAGTATTTTTCAGAAGTTTTGAATAATAGGTTATAGTTTTTAAATATTTTTTTAGAAAACTGCTATTTTTGGAAAGTTATCGCTTTTATAGATAAATATTGTAGATTTTGTATTCTGATATAGAAATTAGGATTACAAATTTTTTGTTGATATATGAGTATTCTTTCGGAAGTTTTGAAAGTCTAACCATTTCTTAACCGGTGCATATCTGCACCATATCAGCAACAATGCGTGGCGGCGGAACCGCAGTTTCAGCGTCCAAAAACGCTTTTTCCTAGTCTACCCACTATTCACTGCTCTGCTTTTCGTGTGGAACGGAACCATCAACCATTTTGAAAGTACGGTCCCTGAGTTTCCATCTTCTTCTTCTTGGTCGGAGATTGCATGATTGCATCTATGGGAGAAAGCTTGTACTCCACAATGCTAACGGAGATAATAGAGTTTATATAAAGTAGTCATCATCCTTATCAGAGTAGATATATACGTAGCACTGCAAAGCCGTAAAGTAGTCATCATCCTTATCAGAGTAGATATACACGTAGCCGTACACTATAAAGTACTCATCATCCTTAATAGAGTTTAATTTTTTCCGCGGCTTAATTAATTTTTTCCACAGCTTAACTATTTTTTCAGCGATTCCGCGATTAAGCAATGGTTACCAATCGAAGCCTATATTTATTTAATCAAGATCCCACATGTTTAAGATCTTGCCACTAGATCATGGTCTCCAACTTTTATTGTGTCTAGCAAACTAACTCATACAATAATGAAGAATTACATCGCAGATCTACATTCATCAATTCTACACTAATTAACAAAAATGAAGAACTACTAGTGGACCAGTAATATGGTTAACTCCATGTTAATTTCATCTTCTCGCGTTAAGTTTCCTCTGGTTGAGAACATGATTAATTCCATGTATAGCTAGCCTATTAGGTGGATCGCGCTGGTTAGGTTTGTATAAGAGAAGCTTATTAGGTCTGGATTAGAAACAGATTCTCTGATGTAAAATTATAATCAATTTTCCATTTTTTATTTTAACAATAAATTATTTTTTAAAAAAGAAGAAGCATAAAACCACATGGTACATGTTTGATATCTCATTTAGGATAAAAACATTCGAAACTGTTTGAAAATTAGAAACGTAACTAAAATCAACTAGCCATACTTATATTGGTCCAAGTCGTTTTGAACTGGATGAAGTATCTCAACATGTCGATCGAGGTGATGCTATTGTCGCTCATTTCAAACTAATTCCACTTTAGAACTGATAAAAGAAACTCAAATAATTGCGACTTTCTTAATAACTTTTACATTCTATAAATACGCAGATGTAGTTGAACGAATATTCTTAGTTAATATTCGTAGTTAATAGTGATTGAATAGTATTCGATTTCTCATTAGTTATATGAACCGACTGCACAGAGGTTTATATACTATAAGTTTAAGTGTGCGTGTTGTGAATCTTAACTGTACAGGTGTGATCATCTAAGGATGTATATATAGAGTTTGTTAGTGGCAGTTAGATGTATGAACCGAATGCACAGATGTTTATATGTTGACTTATATTAGCATATACCATTCGAACATTTTCAGCACAGTTCGTCATGCCATATTATTGTAATATTGTGTATCTTTTTGGTCATGAGCGTAGGATCAAAATCCGCATATGATTCCACATATTGACCAAAATGGTATATGCTAATATAAGTCAAGAACGTTGAAGCCAACTTTGTACATTATAATGTTTAAACATGCGCACACTGCACACGTGCAAGAAAGAAAAAACATCTCTTACAAGCCCCCTCCCTCCCTCCCACAAGGCCCGTTATTACGAGGCTCCATCAAAACGAATTCATATCTAAGGTGTTCTTATTACGCTTCAACAAAGCCACGACAGCTTCGCCGTACATACAACTCCCGGCGAAAGCCCCCGTCGCCAGCTCATCATCTCCGACGTCGGAATATTCCTCGCTCGGCCTTACGATCACGAGCGTTGCGGATTCTAAGCAAATACCGCTCTTTAGCTTAAGCGACGGCGCGTGTCTCATGCTCATCCTCACGCTCGGGACCACACTCCTCTGTTTTTTCTCCACGCGCTCCTCGACTATTCGATCACGCGCCGCCTCCGTCTTTCTAAGCTCTTTCAGCCCCTCGGATTTCATCACCAACGTCCCTTCTCCACCCCTTTCATTTATCACTAAGCTCTCCATCTCCTTGTGCTCCTTCACGACTTGGCTCATCAGGTGGTGACGAGTCGACGCGGCCATCAACGCGTTTATCGTCCACTCCACGCGCGTTTTCAGACCAGTCACGAACTCAGCGTCTGACTCACCGTCGGAGGAAGAAGACACGGTGGAGGCGGAGCGAAACGCGACGACGACGCACGTTTTGAGAGTTTTACCAAACTCTGCTTTCCACTTAACGGCGGCGCCTTTCTCGAGGTTTACACCGCCGCCGGGAAGCTCCACGTCCAGATTCTTGATCCGGTCGAACCGGGAGAGGATCTTGGAAGGGATAACCGGAGAAATGTTCGTGGTTGGGGTTGGTTTAGCCGGTTTAGAAAACAGAGAGAACAAACCGTGAAAGGGTTTGCATAAAGATTTTAAAAAGTTGCTGACGGGAGAATCGGGTCGTGACTCGGTAGTAACGACATGGTCGAGACGGAGGAGGAGTGACTCAGACTGAGGGACGAGCGAGTTGAATCGTTTTGAGAGGGAGCTGCATCGAAGTAAGCTTTTGACGTCACCGACTTTGTTCAAGATATCGACGACTATAGGATCTGGAAGTCCATCAAAAACGTCCATCTTCGCTTAGAAGCAGAACGTTAGTTTGTGTTTCAAGTCTCTTTATGTATGTTCTCTTACACTGTATCTATTGAGTCTGGAGACTGTGAATAAGAGTTTAAATAGGAAAGAACACGACGGCCAAACACATAGGAAAGATTATTGTGGGACCTACTTGCCGACTTTTAATGCTATTTTTATTGGTATATATAGTTAATAACAAAAATACAATATTTTTTTTAAAGCATTAGTTGGTTTGATTTTGTCAAAAGGATTGCATCGGACGGTCTATAAAGAGTTCATTGATGGACGCTCCAGGCTGCTTAAACATTTGTTTACCATAATCTTGATCCATACCCGAAAAATTGAAGTAGATTTGTAATAATAGAATCTTCTCTAATGGATTCATTGACAACTATCCTTCAAATTCAATTATTTAGTGCTTGTAATTTTTTTTTTTGAAGTTAGTTATGGCAAGCTATCCAATTGGTTTAGTTTCATGTTAATAATATCCTAACATAAGTCCACTATATTCCATGATTAACACAAACCAAAAACAATACAAAAAAGCTTCCAAAGTTTTCTAAACATATTTCTATGTACGATGATGCAAAAATTGAACTTTTTGGCATTCGGAAGGGTCACACTCTGTAATAAAAAATCTTTCCACATAAATAATAGAATATCAAGATGACGTTTTAGTTTTCTAATGAGGAGAATTATTAGCATTAAAATGTGAATCTAAAATAGTATGTCTACTATTGTCTTATTACGAATGGAAAAGTTCATGATCAGTGATGATTGATCATTAACATGTCCAAAAAAAACTCAGATCATTACATCACTTTTAAAGTTTCATTGTTTTTAAATTAAAAAAAAATAATCAGACGGTGGTGGTCTAATGACGTATACTGTGATAAAAGCACAATATTATTAACACTATTTGTTTTGTTTTTAAATGTAATCTAGAAACGAATTATTCGAATTAAGAGATTCTTTCTATCGGGAGTAATATTCCAAGCGGAATATTAAAAGAAAGGGTTTGTTGAATTCATGTTTTATAATTGATTTATACTCTAAGCAATGGAATATGCTTTGATAGAAAATGACTACATTAATTCTGTTGATACTATTTTAATTTTTGATTCCCTTCCTACCAGGAAACTATATTACAAGAAAACATTTTTTTGTAGTTCCTTTAGTACAAATTATATTAACAAATGATAACAACCCTAACATTTTAAAATGCAATATTAGTAATCTATAGAAGGTGGATGGTATTGAATTATACATTTTTATTTCGAGTACAACCCAGGCTTGACAACGACTAAACTAATAGATTAAGAAGATTTTGATCATGACAATAGCTTATTGAATACAAATCTATAGGGATTCAATGAATTGCACAGCTAATATCAATTTGTAAAGTTTTAACCGGGAAAAGTCATTAACAGAAGATGAAGTAACAAATTTAGCTTTGTAAAATGATGACATTCAGCACTATTAAATTGCAAAAAAGATAAATTTAAAATCAAAACACTATTAAAAGGGGAATAAGAGATATGGGGAGGATGTCCACGTCGACAAATTAATTCAGACCAATCATAAATCTCACTTCTGCCACGTCACATCGTTCTTTGTCGACGTTGAATAGAAAGCAGTCAAATGTTTTGGGCTTATCAAATATGGTTGTGGCCCATTCGAAACTCACCTTACTCTTTCTTCGTCTCCAACTCTTCTTCTTCTCTGTCACCGACGTCTCCAGTCTCCCAAAATCTCCGTTACTTTGCAATAATCACTACCCTTAAATCATTGATTCCTGCTCTTTACATTTTCATTCATACGAGATGTACCCTTCCACCTTCCTATTTTTTTAACAAGTCGGCTGCTTTGCTTGATCTCTCTCTCAGAGATCTCCGAAACTAAGTTTTGTTTTTTTGGCTTCGAATCTGATTTTGATTTTTCTTTTCATAACCTAGGCGGCGTCTGAACCGGCTGGATCCTGAATCGGAATCTGGAGAGCCAGAGCTTGGATCCTCTGATCCGCAAGCTATGATGTGCCTATGATGGAGATCTCTCTTGAAGCCGAAAAAATCCCTGAAGCCGATGTCTTGGCAACACCAACAATAGCAGGTTTGGGGTCTGTCTCACGATTTTGTCTGATCAATTATTATTTATAATGTTTTGTGGATTTAGGTGAAGTGGTGATGGATGGTGAGAAGTCGAAGGCGGGGAAGAAGCGGTGAAGCTAATTCCTCAGTATTCTCAGGTGGGTCAAGTTTCATCACTGATTGTTTTTTTTTTATTGATTTGATCTAATAGTCTGTGAATTGCGCCTTTAGGTTTTAGCAGTGTACAGTTCGTGTAATATTTTTAGTATAGGTTTTGTTTTCAGTTCATGAGAACGAGTTTAGTTGTCTGCATGTCCGGTTCCTTCAGATTGTGTGCTCGCAAGTTGCACATTGAGAGTTTAGCAGTGTGCAAGTTCGTGTAATATTTTTTGTGAAGGTTTGATCTTTTAGTTCATAACCAACGAGTTTACTTGGTTTCGTGTTTGGTTCTTTTATATTATTCCGACAGAACTATGTTGTTATGTCTGAGACTTTTCTACTTTTTGACTATGATACTTCTATTTCTAACAGTCCCAATGCTTGATTCTATGTAATTTCAGAACCCACACCGTATCATGAGGGGCCCTGTATTCACTGTTGGACGCAGAGGGTGTGATTTATCTATCAAAGCCCAATCTATGCCCAACACCCTGTGTGAAATCAAGCAGTCTGATGTAAGGACATCCAATTTTCCTCTTTTGATCTCAGACTCTTTAAGGACAAAAGCCCTTTTCTTACATATTTATTGTGCAGCACGAAGGTCCATCGGTTGCAACTCTGGAGAGATAGGTATGTCTCAACACCTTCTCTTTTCTGTTAAACAAAACTATATATGATAAGAATTGTCCAAAACTATTATGCTCACAGATCCATTAGACGGAGGGGCCTTCATTGATCTCTCTCTCACACTCTTATAATTGGATCAGACAGACACAATGGTCTGTGTAAGGGACGCTTCGGAGATGGGGAAGGAGGTTGCCTAAACTGCAAAGAAGACGATAAGCCTTTCCGGAAACCCATTGCAGCACGGTGAGCTCTTGAACACATCATCCTCTGAATTTGTGGTAAGGCTTCATCCTTTGGGCATCATCCTCATAACATCGGAAATGATTCGTCGGCCATGAAGTTCACGAGAGGGTTTTCTCGATGTAAGAGAGTTACTTTACATGAGGAGTAGAGCTTGGTTTCATTAATCTCAAGTTCGATTTCTCTGAAGCAGGAGGAGAAGTGGTGGAGAGCGACTACGTTTTGAAGCACGGATGAGGAGGGTCTAGCCGGTTAACGACGAAGGATAGAGAGATAAATAAGAGAAGAAGAAGCTTCATAATGATGGAAATGGATTTTCGGACATCATCATCGATGAGACTCATGAATCATGATGATATATAATAAAGGAAAGAGATTATCTGATGTGCTGTGTGATCTAAAAAGGGAGGATTTGAAAAACAAAACTAAAATTCTTTAGAAGCTTTGTGGTTTCAGAAAGCTCGAGGAGGCGACACGACTGATCTGATGCAAAAGGTTAGCTTTACTCTCTTGAAAATCATTCTTACAATCGCTGATAGCAGCTAAGTAAACTTATTCTCTGAAAAATGGCTAACTTCTCTGTTCTTATTTCTGATTTGAAGTCTGATCGAGGCCACGGTTGAGGTTAGGTTGCTCCGCCAGGAATGTCAAACGAACGGAGTATGAGCCGCCGCAAATATAAAGTGCAGTTCAGACTACGGCCAATGAAGATTCATATATTACGCTGGCCACAATGAATCCACCGTGGAAGTGAGATTCCTTAGATTCTTGGAGGCTCTTCCTCTCTCCTTGATATCTCAAATCTGTACAAGCTATATGATTGTCCATTGTAATCAGTTTCTCTTTAAAGTCTGTCTTCGAAACTTTGATCTTCAATTTTGATCTGATTTGAGCTTTCTGATCATTTGTAATTTTGATCGCAGCTTAATTCTGAGAAGAGCCCATTTCAAAGGACATATTCTTCTCAGGTAAGTTCATATCTTTTTCAGATGTTATCTATGTTGAAAGAAAGTATAGCCTACATTTAGTGGATAACTCTCCTCAATCATTGTTAACATGTATGAAGATAAAAAAAATTGTGGAGAGATGGCATGAAAGATACGTTTCTTAAAAGACCAATGTCAAAGAGTTCCTAGACAAAGAACTTGATATAAACTTGGATGATGTTCAGCTGAATCCATATGCCTAATTTTGTTTTTAGTTTCTGGAACAGCCATTGCTTCCCATTTCTTCAGCCCTATGATTGATTTATTTCTTCACCTTTTCAGGTCAAGCTTGGAGAATTAGAAGCTGGACTTCTAAAATCAATGCTAATAATGACAAGCTGCAGCGTTTTTTACAACGAACCTGTGGAGTACAAGCTCCTTCTTGACAAAGGTAATATGTTATCATTTTCCTCAGTCTTTGTAGATGCTTCAGCTTATTATCATACAGAGACTCATGAATTTGTTTGTAACTAATTTTACAGCTTTGTGGTTCTGTATAATATACTATTATAAATGATCTTGGGCCAACACAATTGATGAATGTACATAATTTTCCATAGTGCGAATTGTTCATTTAAACTGTTATTTTTTATCGCTGATATGTATCTCATGCATTCATGTGTCTGTTGTGTGTCTTTTTTAGGCTGGTGATTTTTCTTGCTTCAGTCAGAATTCCTACCGCTCAACAGAGTGAAATAGAATCACAAGAAGTGGTGAAAATGCCTTCAAGGATCTTTTCCTGCAGGAACTACTGAAATATGCTATTGTTTTACTTCTTCAAGTTGTGTTTTCTGCAAATAGTTTTACAAGTTGCCTTTTTTTAACACGATCAATCTGTTGATCCAACAAATCAAGTAAAGCTTGGATTCCTCACTGGGCTGGTGCCTTGCTATGGTGTTTGAGAGGACCCTACTTCCCAACTAGGGTAACATCTTTATCTAAGTCGACAGTCTATCATTGAGCAGTTCGTCGTCGCTGATCCCAACTTTGTAGAGAGCGTTAGCTTCTTATTTTCCACTCTTAGCTTCTCCTAGACATTAACAGTGCAGCCTTTTTCTATTGTAGGAGTTTGCATGCTTTCTAGAGATTGACTTAAGTTCTACTCTTGATATGTGATTGATATTGGGTTTTTTTCTTCTGTCCATCATCGAATTCCATGTATTTTAATCTGTAGAACTATTAGTTTTATCAAGAGTAACTGATGATACCCACATAAAGTTGTAGTTCGTTCTTCTGTATAATAACCAACAACAAACATATTATTTATGGATATCCTATCTCAGTCAAATGCAATCCTCTACAGCCTAATCTATTCATACAAGTGTTAATCATAAGACTCGCAATTCCATTCTTCCAACTTCCAAGCCCAATTTGACAAATTATTTTTGAGTTCAAAATTATAAAAATATAACAACACGAAGTTCACGTACACTCCAACCTATCCAATATTTACTGTCATAGAAAATTAAAAAAAAAAACTGAAAACTATACTATCATATACATATTAAAAATAAAGTCATATTTGTTTGTATGAATAGGAAAGATTAATATTAGGTTTTCGTAATGTCTACCCAACTCAAGATACTTTTTATTGTGGTAAATAAATATATTTCCACATTGTTTAAATAAATAATTATAAAAAAAAAATATAATCAGTGACTCACAAAATCGAAAATAATCTTTATTTTGTTTTTGTAATCTAATGATTGCAGTTTTATTAATAATCTTCTACTTACTATCATAATAAAAATAGAATAATATTTAAAACGATTATGTTTTCAGATTGTTTTTAAAAATGTGGAATATACTTATCTATATCTCTCTCTTCTCATTACTTCATATATCTCTCTAGAAAAAACAATTATAAGTTCGGACATTATTTTGCTGCCACCTCGACAACGAAAACATGACACATCAATGTAAATTTTAATATTTATAATAAATTCACACTTTTAACATTTAAACCGTATATATTAAAATTACATTAAATGCTTCAAAAATAGTATTTATACCTAACAATACATTATGGTCTTCTGTTATTTTTTAAAATTCGCGTAAATTTTTGTGGTAATAAAAAGGAAAATAGTTGCGGAATTCATTATTTTCAAATTTTTGTTGATATGGGTTTAAGGAAACATGAAAACAACATCAATTTATTTTTCTAAAATATAATAATACATCAATATATAATCTAACATGTTATTTATAAATACTAAATAGTAACAATTAATATTATATTTTTGTGCCACTAGCTTTTTTAAATAACTTGGTTTTCTTTTCGAATTGTTTGATTGCAAAATCTAAAAATAAATGTATTAAAATCTATTGAATAAAGAAAGCAAACATTGTGAACAAAGTAAAATAGTTTTATTCTTTTATGAATTTTTTATATAGTAACAAATATATAATTTTTATAAAAAGGAATACTAAAATTTATTGTAAAATTATAATTAAAATAAACTAATAATTTCATTTAAATTTTAAATACATTTTTATTATTTCATTCATTTTCTTACCCGCCCGTAGGGCGGGTCCCACTCTAGTGTTAGTTAAAATTAACAAAAGAGATGAACCGAATTCTTGTTAAATAACATGCGTTATTCGCCAAAGACAAAACTGAGTACTCCTCAGATTGCATTAAAAATAATTTTTATTGATTTTACAGGTATATTCATGGTAACAGGAATAGTGGATTCGCTCATATACTGACATACCATGGGCAAGGAACAATTAAGAAAGAAAAAAAATGGAGATTGGCAAGTTCAGCTAAGTTTGTTTTATGTATACATGATTCTTCACACTTTCTAGATCAGCCACTGGAAAATCTCGAACGGGTAGTACTATTAAGAAACATGTAAATATGCATATAAGCATATATTTTGTATATAGGTGTAAAGGAGTGAAAATACTTTACATTTAGCATCAGGTTATACATTAGGTTTGCTGAATCTGGCAACAATGCGATCCTTCATCAAGGTGGGCCGATTGGGCCTTTCATTTTTATATACAAGATGATAGGTAAGGGTTTAACGATAATCAGAGATGGGCTCATTGGGCCTTGTACATTTTGTGTGTTTATAATAGGATATAATAGGTTTAATGATTAAAAAAATCAGACCGCGGCGTCCTTGTAAGAGTGTACGGTCGGGATTCGTCTACAGCTCTCCTTTGTCCTAATTCAGAATTGAAATAAGAGGAAGAAGAAGAAGAATCCTGAGAAACGCGCACCCTTTCACGATTACGCCGCCTTGTCTACGCCCCGAAGCAATCGACACCTTCCTTTCGCCGTATCGGAAGTTCTGAGCCAGAGGAGCCTAAGTTCGATTCCTGAGCAAAACGGATCTCACCTACCCCAGTGACGCTGTCTCACTCCTCCGATTAAAAAAAGTTTTGCTCTTTTTCGATTCACGACTCTCTCTCGATCACCCCCGATGTCGAAAAGGTGCTTGCTTTGTCCTATTTCGACGTGTGTCTTCTCTTACGTTACCTATTGCAATTTGATATAAGAGTAATGATTTTGGAATGATTCTTCATCCATGGACTCAATCTCTGTGTATGCTTTGTAGAGAACTCTTGTTTTATTCTCAACTCCTTTTTGGTTTGTTTTGTGTATTAGAATCCTTTGTAAGTTCTTTGCTCACGGAGCTTGCTTAAAAGGAGACAACTGTGAGTTCTCACATGACTGGAAGGATCCTTCAAATAATGTAATCTCTTCTTCTCTGATATATATATGATGATGAACCAGTGCCGTTCGTTCATTCAATTCATTCACTTTGTTTGTATCCTCCTAGATATGCACCTTCTACCAGAGAGGCAACTGCTCTTATGGTAGCAGATGCAGGTACGAACATGTCAAACCTTCTCGCCCTCCTCATCCATCTCCTGCTTCCTCTTCCTCCTCCGGTGTTGTGCCTCGTGGCACCTACCTCTCTTCTGAAAGGGATCTAATCTCAGTCCCCTCATCATCACCAGCATGGACTTTGGATTCCTTAGAAGAGGAGGCCAACAACAGCAGCTTCGACACTGGTCCAGCCAAACCAGAAGACCAACCCATTTGCTCATACGCCGCAGCTGGCGACTGCCCGCGTGGCGATCAATGCCCTCACATCCACGGAGACCTCTGCCCAACCTGTGGCAAACGCTGCTTGCACCCTCTCAGACCCGAGGAGAGAGAGGAGCACAAGAAAGCGTGTGAGAAGAAGCACAAGCAGCTCGAAGCGTTGAAACTTAGCCAGGACGTGGAGTGTTGCGTCTGCTTGGAGCGTGTGCTCGCTAAGCCGACTCCAGCCGAACGCAAGTTCGGGCTGCTCACCGAGTGTGATCATGCTTTCTGCATAGGGTGCATCAGGAACTGGCGTAGCAGCTCTCCTTCCACTGGTATGGATGTCAACAGCACGCTTAGAGCTTGCCCCATATGCCGCAAGCTGTCATACTTTGTTGTCCCTAGTGTCATCTGGTTCTCAGATCCTGAAGAGAAAAAGGAGATCATGGACAACTACAGGGACAAGCTCAGGTAACATCATATCACATTACATGCTTTAATAAATGTTTCTTTGTTTATGTAAATGCAAATAACGTTTCTGTGTACCAGGTCCATTGATTGTAAGCACTTCAACTTCGGAGATGGGAATTGTCCGTTTGGGACGAGTTGTTTCTACAAGGTACTATCTCTACAAAGCTTATGTCATGATTGCTGTTAATTTTTCTGGTATTATGTGATTGCTATATTGAATCAGTTTTGGTTTCTTATTATCTTTGAAGAGTGACTCCATTCACAAACATTTTGTGGTATCTGTTTGAGTCATTATACCTCTTGAAACTCAGGATTATACATAATTGTTAATTTACATTTGCTTTTATGTTTGAGAGTAAACAAGGTGATAGATAGTTTTTTTTCTTTTCTGAATTGAGGGTGGGTTTGGAGTATTTTGTCAACCAAGTTAAGTCTTTTTAGGAAGTTTGATGTTATTGTGTTCCTTCCAGCACACTGTGAAGCCAGGGTCATATGCATGGAAATACCACAGGCCACCTCCAAGGCGTCCAAGGCCCTCCTCTGGATCTAACTTCTCAGACATGAGTACATTTTTTAATATGATGGAGAACATAATATCAGAAGGAGAGTATGGTCCTTTTGGATTTGAAGATTCGGATGATGATGATGATGATGATGATGATGACATGACTACAACTGATATGATGATGTTACTGATGAACTTGGATATGGACTCCGATGAGGATAGCTATTAACATATTTAAACTTACTATTAAAGTGAGAGTCTTAAGCGTCTCTTAGGTCATTTATGGTTATTGATATGGTAGATGGTACTAGCCTTTGTCGTTTATGTGGATTGTAGTATGACTATTTTTTTGCCATTGGAATGTAATATTTGATGATATATGGTGTGTTGATTTTTCATATTGATGTACCTCTAAAACTCTAAAGGTGGGTGCGTGATTTGCAGCATGCGTTTCATGATGGTCGTTTGGAGGAAGTGGTTCTGAGGCATCTGGATGCAGAAGATGGGCAGACTGTGATAGCTAAAGAAATAAGGTATTGTTTGTGCCCTTTCAAACCACTCAAGTTTTAGTCACTTTCAAACGTTAACTCTACTGTGTTATTCTGTCTTGTATAGGTTGTCTGACTTTCTTGAGAATATGCGCATATGAATGAAAGACTCTTTCGGCACAATAAAAAGATGTTTTGATGAACCTCTTTTTCTTTTTGTTGGACTTTTTGAGTTGAGTTGGAAGATAATATCTTATTGACACCATTGCTTTGTGACCTGCGATGAGACTGAATCATTTGTACTCATTTTTGTATTTATAACAAATATTACAACTTGGAGGACAAAGTAGATGTGAAGAACAGGAACTGAACCTCTTTAGATACAAGAAAAAAAAAAACTAAACTTGAAGCCTATAATAAATAAATAAATATATATGTATAAATCATCTGGTCTTCAATTATTTCAAGCCCCATACGTTTTAATGTAGGCCCTTCTTGTAAGCTTCAGATATATCCAACCAAAAAGTGAAAGGCTTAAGGATTTACAACAAAACAAAGGCCAGAGGGAGAGATGGACCTAGTCAACCATTCTATTTTTAGTTCCTCCTAAAATGCCTAAATATATGCTCCTTTTCCCTATATTAACACTCCTCTTTCAATATGTTCCTTTTTCTTTTTTTTTTTCTCTTTTGGAGATTATTTGATCAGAAGCACTACACCAAATTCCATTTGTATGAAGAGAAGCCTCTTCTTGCTTTGCCAACATGGGTCGGGTGAAACTGGAGATCAAAAGAATTGAGAACACAACGAACCGACAAGTTACCTTCTCAAAACGTAGAAATGGTTTGATTAAGAAAGCTTATGAATTGTCGATTCTCTGTGACATCGACATTGCTCTCATCATGTTCTCTCCTTCCGATCGTCTTAGCCTCTTTTCGGGCAAAACTAGGTATTAATGTCATTTAAACCTTTTGGTATATTAACATTTTCAATTGCTACGGTATGATATATGTATTTTCTTAACAACATATGTGACCATATGATCATAAATTCTTAATAAATCTCTTCAGGATCGAAGATGTTTTCACAAGGTTTATTAATCTTTCTAATCAAGAAAGAGAGAAGTAAGCTAACTCTAGCTTCCTTTCATCACTTTTAGTTTTAAGATATGTTCTTAAATTTTATCTTATGTTTTTTTTTTCAGTGCTCTATTCTTTCCCGACCAGGATAGACGCCCGTAAGTATCATTATTTTTGTTACAATACATAGTCATTTGGGTCTAACAATTAATAAGGAACACTAATTATTGCATTTTTTTTACCCTTTTTATACACGCAGGGACATCCAAAACAAAGAGGTTCACTGATACTATTGAATAAGTTTTTTTTTTGTCAATCTCGAAAAGTGAGAGATTTATATTTCTCTAATAATAATGATAATGTTATTACGTGACAGTATCTATTAAGGATTTTGCAGCAGCTCAAGACTGAAAATGACATCGCTCTTCAACTCACCAAGTTCGAAACTTTCTTCTTATTTAATCCATTTGATATTTTCTATTGGTTACCAACATACACATTCTTCTTTTCAAAATCTAACAATAGACTGTTTTTTCTTCCATATACCTATTTAAATAAAGTCCTGCAGCTATTAAATCCGATGTCGAGGTGATTAATCTAATAATCTTCATGTTCTTCATCGACTAACTAGAACATATTTTCGATTTATTTGTCTCTGATTAGTTCAACCTTTTAATTGGAAACGTAGGAACTTGAGCAAGAAGTGTGTAGATTACAACAACAACTCCAAATGGCAGAGGAAGAGCTAAGGTATTTTCATAAAACATGTTATTTGCGATAATTTTATAAAATGTTAATTGTATAATTTGATTCCTTTTGTATAACCTGAAATGAGCAGGAGATACGAACCGGATCCAGTAAGATTCACTAGCATGGAGGATTATGAAATTTGTGAGAAGCAACTTCTCGACACGTTAACACATGTTGTCCAACGACGAGAAAATCTCTTAAGCAGCCAGTTATCTTCATACGAAGCATCTACTATGCAACAAGGCATTGCAGGTCCTTTCGCAAACGGCGTCGTCGAAGGTTGGTTGCCTGAAAATGGGCACAATCAGTCCCATCTATTTGATGCAGCGGCTCATTCAAATCAACTCAGGTATTAATAGTTTTCTAAGATTTCGAAAGCATTTATTCTCTTTTGAATAAAAACATCAAACATTTTCATTTAGTACATATTCTTCATAAAATGATGCATTTTTCTTAAATTAATTAAAAATTGGCAGAGAATTATCATCGGCTATGTACGAACCATTGCTGCAAGGTAGTAGCTCAAGTTCGAACCAAAACAACATGAGTGAATGTCACGTGACCAATCACAACGGTGATATGTTTTCTGATTGGGCCCAAGCGTATTCATCTTCGGCCTTGTTCCCTTCTATGAACCAGGTCTTTTACTTCTTTAAATATGAAGTAATTGTTTTACACTAATTAATAAATAAATATTAGGACATTAATATTTTGGTCAATGGCAGCATGGAGGTGTGGGACCCAGTATAGAGGAGATGATGCCAGGTCAGCAAAGTGAAATCCCCGCAGTGACGACGACAGAGGCACCACAACAAGCGAAGCTTGAAGTGGTCGACGACTATGAAACAAGAGTTCCCCAGCTCAGTAGCCAATAATGTCGAAACGTGATTCCATGTTTTGTTTTTCTTTTTGAAAAAATATATATATTATTTATTTATTTTAAAACTATTTTTATGTATTATTTATTTTACATACACAATTTTTTATGCTTCAACCCTAAATATTTTTTCTTATTTTATATGAGACAATGATGAAAAAAAAAAAAATCGTCTCAGTCCGTTAGTTGTATACCATTTTTGTCAATAAAATACCAGTCCCCCCTCAATATTTCATATTTAAAAAATTATCCTAAAAGTTTGACACATCTTTGTTCTCCCTCAAAACATTTTTTTTGTAACTGATCCCTCAAAACATATTTCCTATGTTTATCCTATCATTTTATTTTATTCTTAACCAAACTTTTAGGGCGCGTACTAATTATCCACACAAAAATTAAAATACAAACTTATTTTATTTTAAAATACCTTTAAAATAAAAAATTGTTTCTAAAAACAGCATGACATAAACAATCGTAAATAAATAGTTTGTTTTAAATTCGTGTGGATCTTCTTTCAAATTACGATGACACGAAGTAGTTGCCAGATCTTGATTCTGAACTGTGGAGGAAGTACACATGTTTTAGATTCTTGACTGTGGAAGATGTGTTCCGTACATCCCATCTAAAACAAAGTCAAAGACAAATTTCATATTGTACACGTGTAAATCAAAGACACGTTTTCCAAATTACTTTCGGGATTCCGATGATTTTTTGTCCCACACGTGTTCCCCAAGATTTTGTCATTCTGACCACGTGCTTGTAGATCTTTTTTTTTTTTCTGAACATCAAACATATATATTAAACTGGGTTGAGGGGAGCAGAGTACAACACTGACTTAGCCAAAGCATCAGCCAAAGAGTTCAAGTTTCTGGAAACAAAAATAAAGACAATACAATCAAAAGAGAAGGATAGAAGCTCGATGTCCCGGGTGATTCCGTAGAGATCCGTCGGGTAGTTCTTCGAACTGAGTGAAGCAACAAGTGCTTGACAATCTGATTTAACACAGATTTTTGTGAAACCGGCGTCGAGTGCGCCGAGTGCCGAACGGATGGCCATTGCTTCTGCCATCAGTGGGGAAGAGGTATGACGAAAAAGCGCTGATCTCTGGGAGATGTGGTCGCCTTGTTGATTCATGAAGATCCAACCACAGCCCGCTCGTTTGGAGGAGGCCTGCCAGGCTTGTAGATCTTTTCATGTTTCTCTTTTTGAAGTCTTTATAGTTTGTATGTTGGTTGGGTGAAGGCTCCGGTATACTGTTTAAACTGGCAGTGCCCGGGTGAGTAATACATATGACTTTATCTAACTATGTTGAAGATTGCTTGTCAAGTTAATCTGCAATGATTCAATCTATAGTTGGCAAAAAATGATGCTACAAAGAATCGACAAAACTAATATAGGAATATTAAATCTTTGGTTAACTACTAGACACATGGATGAATGTCTCCAATAAAACATTGGTCTCTCTCTCAAAAATTTGTAAGTTTTTACGGAGGTAATGACTCCTAAATAATAAAAACGTTTTTATTAAATTTCATAAAAAAATATTTCAAGTTTTCAAAATCTCAAATCCGGTCACAACTAGACAGTAAGGTTCGAAATAACAATTATTTTATTTTGTTAATGATTTGGTAAGTAACAAAATTTGTTGTAAGAAAATTTTCATGTTTGAAGAGTCAATATGATGAAAAATGTAGTTCAAGACCAACACTTGATCGGGATCATATAACCAACTAAAATATATGCAATAGTTTATAATGTAGTGGTTTATAACAGTATTGTCTCCATATCACTCTCTTAATTCACATTCGGTAGTGCATATGTGCGATTGTAGAAATATAAATGCATGTACTGTAGAGTATTACTTGTAATACTAAGATCTGAAGTAATCTTCCGGAGTTGTGTGCATGGTATTTAATTTGTGATACTCTAGTTTCTTGACATATGTGAGTAAACAAAAAGAAGAAAATACACCTTTAAGGGAAGAAAGGGCCGGAGTAACAATGAATCAATGATGGGTCGATAAAGAGCCCACTAAACACTATAGAGTGGAAGCCTAGCTAATTTAAGGTAAAATTAGATTTGACCCGCGCTTAGAAAGCGCATATACTATTTTGTTGTTTTTCTATATAAAGATTAATAATTCTTCGTTTTAATTATATAAACTGTGACATGATCAAATTTCAATTATGCGGGTTTGTTATAGTATGTACAGTATGACGAAATTTACAATGCATGTTTTATGTTACTAAATAAATTAAACAATGGTTGTACCTGAAATTCGTAATTGGGCAATCATTTATATATAATGATTATAAATTCCATAAAATATTTCTAAACATATAAAGTGGTCCAATAATTTTTTTGATGAAGTTGTAAAATCATTTAGTTACAAAATGTCAATCTCTAATATTACTTTTAAAAAATTATTGCAGACTTTAATTTATTTTTATTATAAAAAACGTTTATGGGCTATGAAATAGATTATATAAAAACATAACGCATTTAGTTAGTTAACAGATTTGGGTCATAGTCCATTTAAATGTATAATACGTCCAAAAACCGAAAGATAATAATGTTATTAATAAATTTTTTTAGTTAGTCATATCATTAAGGACATTTTTGAAAAATTTTAACATTTCATTAAGGGTATAATATAGGAATGATTCCATTTTAATGGTATTGATTAAGGATTATATCTAGGAAAATTGCGTTGTATAACCTTCAAAAAAATTTATAATTTAATGCCTAACTAAAAACCCTACATCACTTGTAAGGATTATATCATGTAGGAGCCTAGCTAATTTAATGCAATTTCACTAGATATAATCCTTAACTTTCTAGGTAATAATTTGTCATGTCTTTAAATTTGATAGTTCTCTTGTCTATCATTTTGTGTGATTGATTGTAATATGAAATACTATATTGGTTTATGTGTAATGATTAAAACCAAATTTGGTTAGATAACAAATAAACGCTTATATTAGTGTACTTTACTATATTTCTATACTATATTGGTTTATGCGCAATGATCAAAACTAAGCATTTTGCAAAGTCAATTTGAGACGATAGTTCTATACTATCTGATACAATAGTTATATACTATCTGAGACAATAGTTCTATACTATTCCTTAAATATGTAATAATCTGTCATGTTTTTAAATTTGTTAATTCTTTTTTCTGTCATTTTGTGTGATTGATTGTAATATGAAATTCATTTTCTGACTGTTGGATAAATTTGATTATTTGGGACATTTATTATTACCATTTTCTAATTTATAAATCTAAGTCTATACTATAAATAATATTTATATAGTATAGTTTCATATTATATAATATTATGTATTATTTTTAGATTTTGATATTTGGATTTAGAGTTTATATTTGGGTTTAGGATTTACTAATTAGTGATTAGGGTTTAGTATTTAGAGTAATAGGAATGAGTTTAAGGTCAGCATTATATTTTGAGATTTGGGTTTAAGATTTATATTTAGGTTCAGAGTTTAGTATCTATAAGGTGGGAGTTGAGGTTGAGATTAGCATTAACTTATTCCATGTAATTATATACATTTCATATTTTCTCTGATATGTACTATGCTATTTATTTTGTTCCATTCTGTTTAGGTTTAAGATTTATATTTGGATTTAGAATTTAGTGATTAGGGTTTATGGTTTAGTATTTAGGGGTTGTACAAGTAAATGTGACTTCAAGTGTCTAATATTGAAAAACAACTTATAAATTGTATTTGGGTTTATAGGTTTCTGCTTAGGGTTTACATTTACTAAGTAGGGATTTGGGTATAGTAGTCAGCGATTTTGGGTGAATTTATTATGTATAGTTCCTATCGCATCTTGGGTGTTGTATTATGTCACTGAGATAGAATAGTACACTCGCAACATATGGTACTATCTCACTTTGGCATTTATTACAGTGAAAAACATATGCGGTTAAAAAGAAAACTATGTAGATGTTCTGCACAGTAACCTCAGAAAAGTGTCTACTTAATAAACTATCGATGTCATCTTTTTTTTTTGGTATCCGCAACTTGTATTTATGGAGAGTAATGACCGGATGACATATGACTTAAATATAAAAAATTAATTCTATCAAAATAAATGTCATACATACATTTTATTTCACTTATGATTTTGGTTATTTAGCAAATTCTCCCATATCTAAGGTTGTGATCGATAATCTTATAAGAGCTTGCAGCATAGTTCATCTCCCACAGTAAAAATAGTGATTGGTTTCAGGCCTGATTTTCAATAATATCACATGCTCTATTGAAAGTAAACTTGTAGAACATTATATTCATCGTGCGAAGTTAAATGGACCTCAAAGCTCGAGTGCAATGAAAATCTTGAAGCCGACATTATTATTTGTGTGTATGGATTGATAAACATTTTCCAAATCGCCAGTGATATTCCTAGTATTTATTCCAGTAACTACTACATTCTTTTCAATCCCTCTTTTTAAGCATTCGAAGTTGATTGCTTTCAGGCCATGATATGCCTTTTCTCTTGTTTCTTTTACAAACCTTTTAGAAGTTTTAGACATTTGGTCTATATTTTCTTCTGGTGTCTAGGGCCAGCCACTAATACCACATTCGAGACCTAAATCACTCTTTTCGAATAGAGTTGAACTAGTGACTTCGAAAACTCTTAGTTACCACTTGATCTTTTTGCTTGATTTCTTTATTAAATCTAGGGGAAAGCCCACAAGCCAAGCTCGATATATATTTTTGAGTATCATTTCAATTGATTATGTCACCTGTCTGTGTTCCAAAATGGCAAGTTTGATGACCATCAATTCTTTTGTTTTTATGTTCTCGATTTATTAGCTTCTGACTCATGATAAGCTGCTTTGGGAATCATCAAAGCAAAACTGATCATTCTATTCACAAATCTGAAGAAGCCTTCTAGTATTATCTAGCAAGAAAAATATATATCTTGGAGCTCATCTCATCCCATTTGACTTTATTCTCGAAAATCTTTAAAACGTTTCACTTGCAGATAACTTTGACCTCGGTACAGCTTGTGGCAAGCAACTCTGTGTGTCGATCCTGGTAAGTAAACAATACATTGTACACTTCACTTCAAATTTATTTGTTTCTTCACCGACTTCTACAGATCTAAAATTTATATACTTAGTAGCAAAAATGAAATATTACAATGGTACATAATGCTGATATTAGAACTTTCTCGTTTCAGGTGATCTTCCTCGTTATGATCAGTAAAAGTGATATACCTCTAATTTTCTTAAAACTTTTTCTTGAATTTTTGACCATATTTATTCGCGCCTTGGAGCTTACAAATTTGGTGTTGTGTAAAAGTCATACTATTCATTGCATATTCATAACTTCACATATTGAACTATTTAGTACGAACTCCAAGAGATTTCTAAATAACAAATCCAAAATTTATCCTTTTTGCCCTTTTTCAAAAAAAAAAAATTATCCTTTTTTTGACAGCATATCCAAAATTTAGCTTAAAACTAGTATCTGCAGTCGTGAATTTTTATAAATGCTATCAAATTTATTACCATAGCTAGGTATCATAAAATATAAATAACTAATTTTAAATAAGTGATAAGATAAAAAAAAAGTGATTAGATAACCCACTTTGCAATTTATTTATTTTATAAGTTTCATTATGGCTAACCCATTATCCGTTGGATGAGAAAATAGTGAATAATAAATTCCAAAATATTTTGTTACCATGGATGTGCTGCTGTAAGATAGTTAAAAGTTATCCATAACCCCACAAATTAGGAAAGGTTAAGGATTTACAGCAGGCGAGAAAGGAACGGCCCGACTTGGCTAAACATCCTAATCTTAATTAATTCCTCCGCGTACGCCTAATTTTAAGCATTTTTCTTTCCTTTTTATACATTCTAATTAATATTTATTGATTATCTTTCCTTAATCCCATAAGAATAAATATTCGTGTTAATCCATAGAGTATATCTTATCGATTCCGTTTCGATAAATTAAATTCTCTTCTGCTTCGTTGTGAGTGCGTGTATAAGAGAACAAAAGTTCGCGTAACGTTCATCCTTCAACTTCACCAGAAGAAAATTCATTTGCTTATCCATGTCTACAGGTAAATTAATTACTCGATTTAATTATTATATCTCCTTTGTCGCTCTTTTAATTTAAATATTCACATTCAATCTGTTTCGCGTTTGATAACGATTCTATTTGATTGATGATGTACGACGACTTGTCGATTCATATGATTACCTGATTAGGGTTTCTTTTGATATTATTCTCAATCCTTCGTTTATATTTATATAGACGTTAATTCCTAGGTGCGACATGAGAATGTTCGTGATTATTCTGGTTTTTTCCTTAATATTGGATTAAATGTGGCTTCGAAAGGTAGATACAGATTAAACAAATTCTTGGAAAATTTTCGTGGATGTCGGCTTCGTTTTTAAAAAAAGGTGCACGTAGCTTGTTCGATTTGACCAATGCGTTTATGATTTTTTGTATAATTCAAATAAAATCTTATCATTCAAGATTCAACCTTGTTTATTTCGTGCATCTTAATTGCTTTTCGCGTTCAAGAATAGACAGAATCTGGTAAAATGACAGAGAAAGTTTCATTAGAAAAAAAGAAAACAATATAGAAGATTAATGAGGTGAAAATGAAAAACGTGTAGCTATTTTGTTTCTATCATAACGTTCATAAAACTTTCGCAACAGATTTGGCTGTTTTTAGTCTCCCTTCCTCTTTATTTTTACCGTTGATTAGTATTTAAAACCAGTTCTTAATGCATAGACGTTTTGAAGATCATAGTTTCTTCTTAGTGATTATATACTTTTTAACTCATCCTAATTCCTACATTTTATTTCTAAGCCATTTTTATCATTTGTACTTGTTTCTTTGTGTAGTTGGAAAGACCTTAATTTCTGCATCATCTTTGTATCTAACTGATTATTGGTTAAATTTTTTTTATATAAAACTTGGAGTTGTAGGTTTTCAACTAGCTGTAAACATATGATTATATATTTCAAGTTTTCTATGCAAAGTAAATCTTATTTCGGAAAAAGACTTTTTGAATATTGTTGTTTAAAGAGAATTTGAGGATCTCAGTAAGTGAAATATAAATACAATGATTTATTGGATAAAAACAAAGGTGTAAGGGGGAAATATCGAATTTCTAAGAACTTGTAGAAGTTTTTATATATTAAGTCAGTAGTTCACACACACACATATATATATATATTATTATTTTTTGGTCATTATGACACTTTAGTAAAAAGTTTTATTTGGGTCTATTTTGGTCTAATATACATTTCCATATTTTTCCTTTTCACAGGAAAAAAGACACTAAATGTCACAGATTCTCAGTAATATCTCAGAGACCATCCCTTGCTTGACCTCATCACCTTCACTTAGCTGTCTCCCTATTTAAATTCTCTCCATGCAACTCTAACATCTCATTAAATAAAACTAAAATAAAATCAAAACCCACCAAAAATCATTTTTTTCTGGGTTTTGTATTTTATTTATTTAAAATCTAGAAATATGGAGAGAGCCTCTTCATCCTCCTCCGAGTCATCATCATCCCTGGCTTCTTCTTCTTCTGACCAAACCTCACCTTTTGTGACATCATCCATGCTTTCCCGCACGTCATCATCCTCTTCCTCCGCCTTCGGAGACTACATAGGAACAGAGAGCTGCTTCGACATCCTCTCCGCCGACGAAGTGCCCACCAAGCCTTCGAACCGCTATCGTTACGGAGGAAGGAGGAGAGAGGAAAGAGAAGCAAGAGCTGCGGCGGCGCGT
Organism: Brassica nigra; assembly: GCA_016432835.1. Classification (NCBI taxonomy): domain Eukaryota; kingdom Viridiplantae; phylum Streptophyta; class Magnoliopsida; order Brassicales; family Brassicaceae; genus Brassica; species Brassica nigra. The sequence goes on along the minus strand of CM028248.1, from coordinate 50,794,584 downwards.
GAGTTTCCTCCGCCGATACCGTTGCTTGCTCAGACGGGGAATCTCCTCCCGCACATGCCGTGGGTTCTGAAGCGTGTGGTGACTAGCGACGGGAGGCTTATTCTTAGAGAAGAGAAGGTTCGTCATCACGAGTATTTCCATGCGCATAGAGCCAATGGCCGTCTCACTCTCCACCTTGTTCCTCTAGACGATGATGTATTCGACCTGCCACAAGAGCCTTCTCATTACCAATCTGATGATGATCATCATGATTATGATCACGATGATGCTGAGCATGAATGTGATGATGAAGTTGATGATGAGCATCATCACGAGGTGGGTGAGGATGATATGGATGATCTGGCGGATAATGTTGATAAGAGTGTTATTATTACAGCCTCTAATGATGATGATGATGTTGATCATGGTGTTATCCATGACTATGATGATGATAAGTGCAATGTGCATGGTGGTAGTGAAGATGGATTTAGGAATGCTGTACTAACAGCGGTGGCAGCGGAGGAGACGGTGGTGGAGAGCGGAGGGATGGTGGGAGGAGGAGGATCGCCGAGGGGAAAGTGTATGAAGTCTTGTTTTGTTGGTATGACAGTTCGAGAGATCAGACCAGTCCTTAGTTGATTATTATTGTTAATTAGTTTTATTAGCTAAGAAATATTACTATTACATAGAGTTTAAAGAAACTACCGGCTTATAATGATATGAATATGAGAGTTTTTTTTTCTACAAAGTACTATTGTTTTCTTGTTTTGTAATTTCAAAAATGTAATTCATCTTCGTTGAGGGTTTCTCTGGCCCGGTGAAAACTATAGAGAAGCGATACACTTGTAAGAGAAAACATTTAAAAATCTAATCACAATCTCTTTTGGTGGATATTAAGGAAAATATTCAAAATATTGAATACATATTCCGAAAGATAGAAATGCAAAAGAAAAGAAGGGAAGGGAAACATAACAGCTAATATTCGATATACCATAGAGTGCACACAGCTAATACTGTTTTCATCTCTTGGAGGTAAGGATTCGATTCGTGACCACTAGATGAAAGAAAAAAATGAACAAAATAAAAAATAAAATTCCATTTGAAGAATTGAAAAAATTAAAAAAATGTGAATTTTTGTTTATTTTGTTCCTCATCAAAATTGCAGAGATAATTTTTTTTTTTGTAAATTCATTCTTCCACGAAAAATTAGAGGAAAATTATGGGATTCATCTATAATTAATTTTACTAAAAATTCAACCTAACTGGTATAAATTTTGAAGAACAAAAAATTTACCATAATTTTTTTTTCTTCAACATAGTCACCATGTATATAGGAAACTTATTTTATACAATACTGACTTATACGGTTATACCTTAAATCCAGCGATTTTCTTCTGTATATTATCACTATAAAAATACTGAATATCTTATACATAAATATACAAAATCCATGTAAAATAAAATAAGTCAAGGAGGAAATAAAAGTATATAAATATATTTTAATTTATCGAAAAAGATCGAGAAGCCAATAAGGGAGAATATACGGTACGGAGAAAAATGTAAAAGTACAGCTAAGATAGAAAGATGAGTTTCCCAATGAAGAAGAAGACTGATGTTTAAGACACTGACTGACTTCTGTTCTGCCTTTTCTCATCAGTTCCTCATCATTGGTCTTTTCCACCACCTGATATCTTGTCTTCTTCCACTTCCCCGGTTTACTCTCTTTAACCGGTCTTCTTCACTCCTCTAAAAATTACAAACTAATTCAATTTCCCGGGAAAATTAGGCAAAAGACTTCTCGGCATGGCCTCAAATTACAACTCACATGAGGAGCCATTAGCTCACATTATCGCACACTGAGCTTTGCAATCTAGTCTCTCACTCTCTTGATGCATGAAATTAGACTTGGTTAATTTTGTTATAATCTTAGAGCATCTCTAATCCTACTCCAAATTTTAGTGCAAATCAGAGTAATGACCAAACAACCATTTCCTACTCCATTTTGTAGTAGAATTTGGATTATGGTTGAAGATGCTCTTAGCATAGACCAAATTTAACCATTTAATAGAAAGACATTTTAAGCCTTTTTGAATTTTTTTTTTCTCAAGTCATCTATCGTATGAATCCTAATATTAAAAAAAACATTAGAAAATCTTATTATTTATTATATTATTCGATTCATTCGCTTGTTATGCACGCAGTCACATTTCCATTATATACCTGATTGATTATTTTCCTAGACACACAGTTAACCTGTATCATACAAACATCAAAAAAAAAAAAAACATACATCAATCGGGCCGTCTCATACTGATACAGTGATACCTATTCATTTCGAAGCAATCACGAAAGAAATCTGTAGACCTAATTAACTCACGAAATCTCATCACCGTTTGATTCTAATCGAGATCATTTCTCGCTGCAACACATACATCATATTAGCTTCATTGTTTCAAGACGTAAGGTACGCAATTAGTTTTTTCCATTTGATCATATTGGATTTTACGTAAAAAAAAGTAATCAAAAAAGTGAATTTTGTTAATAAATCTGTACGTTGGTGTTTCGATTCAGATGGAGATTGGTTTGGAACCAAAGGATGCAGTTGATTGGTCGTATAGAGGCGAAGGAGCTGTTAATTTGGTTCTCGCTTACACTGGATCCTCTCCCTCTTTCGTTAGTCTCTTCGTTGTTTTTCTTCATTTCAATATTTTGAATCTCTTCTTGATTTGATCATCTTTGATTAGAAAAAGTTTAAACATTTATATTATACATTGTTTGTGTTATGTATGAAGTTGGGAAAGATGATGAGAATACAGAAAATGCCAAATGATGGGAAAGAAGATAATGGAAACACAAGTGGAAATGGTCTCACGTCTCATGAAAAGGTTATATGGGGAGAGTGCAAGGAACTTGTTTCTTGCCAGAACAAGGAGATTGTGGAGTTTTTGTTTGTCAAACATGTCATGAGACCTTTGTTGGGTCATAAACATGTCAATCCTGGAGTATGTTTCCCTCTTTCATTTCCTTTCTCTTGGTGTTATTGCTCTGTCTCTCTGAGATCTTCTTTTTGCAAAAATTTTCTTTTTGTAGATGCGTCTTCTTGTAGCAAAGGAGTTTCTTGAGTCTGTTGAGAACATTGTGACATCTCAACGACCTTCTTGGCGAGCTGATGCAGCCAGTGTGGATACTAACCGCAATTCCGTTCTTCTCATGGATGATTTGACACTTTTCGCCCACGGTAAATTCATTTTTTGTTCATGTTTTTTTGGGTGATAGATATATGTCACGTTAGTGATCTCCTCCTATGCTTTCAGGTCGTGTTGAGGATAAACCATGCTTAAGTGTTGAAATAAAGGTGTTCTTGATCATTACATTACATGTGCTGTTCTTCTACTTTCGGCTTGTGATTGAATGCCTTTTTTCGGCTAATGTTTGCTTTGATTAAGTAGCCAAAATGTGGATTCCTACCATCTTCAAGTTTCATAGCAGAAGAAAACGTTATCAAGAAGAGTGTAACTCGTTTTGAGATGCACCAAGTTCTGAAGCTTCAAGATAATGAGGTACTTCTCCTACACCTCCCCTCTTAAATCTCTTTACAACCAACAAGGAGTTGGCTTGGTGGCTAAAACTCTTGAATAACACACATGTATATTTTTCTAAAGAAAGTTAATTTAACATGGTTTAAATCATGTCCTAGGAGAATGTACAGACCTATACGGTCCAAAACCTCCCAAGTCATTCAAAACAAAAACTCTTTACAACCCAACTTCTGAACCTAACACGTTAAAAGTTGTGTTGCAGATCTCAGAGATCAGTGAATATGATCCTTTGGACCTATTCTCTGGATCTAAAGATAGAATACACAAAGCAATAAGAGCTCTCTACGCCACTCCACAGAACAACTTCCGCGTGTTCTTGAACGGCTCTCTCGTATTTGGAGGCTTAGGTGGTGGCACATGCAAAACAACGTCAAAGGTTGAACAAGACTTTGAGCATCTACTCAAAGATATCATCAAGACCAAAGATGGTCCACGTGCAAATCATTTCATAGAGCTTGTTGCTGAAACTGTTTACACCTCTGGAGTTCTTGATCACCTCCTAGACGTTCAAAAGCTAGACAAGTATAACATCGAAGGAGCTATTCACGTGTACTATGACCTCATTAACCAGCCATGCAGAGTGTGCAAAGAGTTGGAGAAGAGTACAGCATCATTAACACGTCAGTTTAGCTCCATGCATTCGATTCCGATGGCTGAGAAAGTGAATGTTTTGAAGGAGTTCTTGATATCTGCTACTGCAAAAGATTGCAGTGTAATGATAAGCTTTAGATCAACAAATGATGTGATCTCAAGATCGTCTTCTCATAGTAATCTGCATCTTGAATCAGCAAAGCAAGAATTTGATTACAAGGTAAACTTTTTAGCTGCAGATACTTATGCGGAACAAATACGGTCTGGTTCTAATTATAACAAAAACGTATAACTATAAATATATATATATATATATATATATATATATATATATATATTTATACAGATTTTTGTTACATTTACTACGGAGCAGTACTGGTTTCTTTTGTTGAATTTCTTCTTATACACTTCTATGTTGGCAGGTACATTTCATTGATCTTGATATGAGACCATTGAAGAAAATGGAAGTCTATTATGAATTAGACAAGAAGATCATGAACACATACTTGGAGATGATGAAAAAGAAAGAAGCACTGGGAGAGAGGAGAGCTCATCAGCGTCAGTGCTTCTAAAACTATAAGCTGATGAGATACAAAAATTCATGATTGATAGAAGTAAGTCACATTCGGTTTTGCTTAGTCTTCATCAATTTTTGGAACCAGCAAAGATCTCTCTTTCACAACAATCTCTTCATTATAAACTTGTAGACACTTTAATTTCCCATATGACATTATGCAGCAACTATAAAAAGCCTTATTTTACAAATGTTTCAACACAAATATACATCTTCTTTATTCATTTTCTCTCAAGATAACAAACAAAAACATCAATGAGGAAGATGATGTTCTCATGGATTATCAATCACTCTACACGCCTAACTAAAACCATCTGAGGTTGACTCTGCTTCTTTGTATGCTTATGTTCTCTTTCTTTCGACTCCTAAACTTAGTTTAATTGTGTTCTCGTGGACGAGCTGCCCAAAGAGAACTTAGAGCACGAAGCCTGTGGAAGTACTCTCCCAAAGCAAGCAAGCCTCTAGCAGCTTGTCTTGTCGTCAAGATCTTACTCATCTGCTGCAGAGTCTGCTTTCTCAGATGATCCGCCTGATTCACAAAACCCTCCAATGACTGAAGATTCTCCATGGCTGAAGCAATCTGAGCTCCGTGACTCGAAGACTCACCAACCGCTATGTTCTCAACCAAACCTTGCTGAAGTTTATCTAAGCCTTGAGAGAGCGCCTCCTCTGCTTGCTGAGACGACTGCTGGAGGTTTCTCACCTCCAAGAGTTGCTGATCGGTTAAAGGCTCAATGTACGGCATCACAACCTGAAAACAAACAAACAAATAGAGTGAGTGTGTTCTCTCACGAGTGAAAGACAGTGACGTGGTAAAAGTTTTTTTTTATTTACATTTAACAGCTCGGATGGTCGGAAACCTCCAATCCACTGGAAGAAGCGTTCAGTTGAAGTTCTCCACATTCCGGAGATCAAGAAGAACACATCAGACTTCGCAGCATCAGCTTTCATGCGGAAGAGATTCGCGTAGTGGTTTAAACAAACGTCGACGAGCATTTTGAGCTCAACGTCGCTGATGTGCGCTTGGAGCGCTGTTCGAATCTCGCTGACTCTCTTGCTCTGTTCTTCTAGCCAGTGTTTGTATTCCATCTCGAATGCAGCGATCCCTGTGTTCATGGTCCCGGCTGGTCCAAGATAACTTGCGTCTGAGGGATTGCGTACGCATAATCCCTGTTGCCTGGCTCTCACAAGTTCCTGCTCGAGCTGTGATAGCTTTAACCTGCTTTCTTCTAGCTGCTGGACATGGGCCTAAAGACAGAGAGACATAAGATCTTCTTTAACTTCGTTACCACAAAGAAAGAATCAAACAAGGGAGAGAGGCCTTTTCTTACCTTCTTTCTCAAACGACTTTTGCGAGCAGCCTCTCTGTTCTGAGCCAATCTCCGTTTCGTCTGTGCAATACAGAATGAAACAACAACAACTCGTGTCTCTCACTTTATCATTCTCTAATATAGAAATGCCAAAACTCTGTCATCTTGTTTTTTTACCTTATCCTTGATTTGAACTTCGTCCTGATCATTGTTGCTAGAAGGTTCTGCTTCAACAGAGTTATCATACAATGAAGTATAGTTTCTCTGCGCGTTATTTTTTAACAGTTAAATTAAACAAAAATATGTAACCAGTCTTAGACATGAATCAGGGAAGAATATTTAACCTTATTGTTAACACCTGCATCTGTTCTAGCAGCATCCACCTCATGAACTGTGGAAGAAGTCTGATTGTTGTTGTTACTGGTTATGGTGTTGAAAGTGTTTTCCCAACCAGACAACTGTTGGAACGGTTCATACATCCCCATGTCTCTGAATGGTATAGCTTGTGTATTAGTAGAAGATGAAGAGCTCATCATCTGTCAAAAATTCAATAAAATTACAAAGCTCAAGGCACACGCAGAAGATTGAAGACGCTCTTTCACCAGTTTCTATTAAAGGATGGAACTTTAAAACGACAATCAGACCAAACACCTCAAAGATTGAGTCTTGTAATAAAACCAGCCAGATAAAGCAATACTCATAATTGCAAATTTGACCAAAACAAACGCAGAAAGAAAGTAACCAACCATTGATCATTCATCACGGAAGTCGAGAGATGAACAGTGAATCTCCAGCTGAAAACGCGTTCCCGTTTGAAGAGACGACGACGACACTTTGGTCAAAACTTAGAGGTGAAGAAGGCGTATACACTTCATTGAAATGAAGAAAAAAAAAAGCAAAGATATTTCTTTTTATTTTATTTTTTCCTTTCTTTGGTTTGATGAGTCCATGGAGCGTAGAATAATAATAATAAGCCAAGTTGAAGTTAAACGAACGAGGAACGACAAAAAAAAAAAAAGCACCGCCGTGAGAAAACACAAATCGAAAGACAGAAGAAAAGTCCAAGCCGTCTTTTTTCCCTCTTACCTTTAACATGCGCTTATATGTCTAAAATACGCCTTACATGACGTCACTCGCACCGGTGCTGAGCTGGTTTCTTATCGTCGGCCGACACGTCACTGCTCGTGGGAATATTCCCCAGCCGGCTCCACAGTTTCGTCAATTAATTTTGTTTTTTTTAATATATAGAATCTGAATCGCATAGACATTTGTTTTTTTTTTGTATTTCTCTTCAAATAATCGTTTCTGTTTCTTAAGAAAAGAATGTTCAACAATTGACATAATTTAAATAAATTTTAAAATAGATTTTGTAGAAAGTTTTTTTTAGTCTCACAGACTTTCATTTTTTCTACAAATTAGGTCGCATTTTGTGGACTACAACACAAAGTGTGCAAGATTTATGCTTTTATTAAACTGTTTATTCAACTCTAATGTCAGGGGTCACCAATGTTAATGGCTTAATGCAGTGTCATCTTTTAATGACCTACCCAACTCTTTAAGATAACATTTTTTAATTTAATCTTCTTTTTTTTGCCTAATTTACGATTCATTCTTTAACACCACTTGGCTAATAAAATCTGTGTTTCGACAGAGACAAGCATGCCTTTTTTTCCCAGTATACTTTTGTTTTGCTTTAATAAAGACTCATATATAGTTTTCAATCCTTATAATAAGATTTCTTTTCCTTATAATAAAATTAACTATTCATATTGGTCGATGACATGCTAAAAGGAAAAATAACGAAACCAAGTGAACAGGTTTCTTCTAGAATAACGTTTTCCTTAGCTTTGCTGTAACAATATGATTAGGTTTTCGGCATGAAAAACGATCCACTTATCTTTTAAAATCCGAATTAAATTCTCATATTTTATTACAATGTCGATGAACAACAACAAAAAAGTAAGAAAAAGAAATATAATAACCCAACAAAGTATGGAGCTGTTCAAGTGCAAAGCAAAAAGCCTAAAGAGTGAAGTTGGGCTTAGCTCATAAAGCCCATAAGATTGGCTGATATTCTCGTGTAGCAAGTGCACATGAGAAAAGCCAAGGCAAGATCAAGATGAGTGAAACCTCGTGCTTATATGCCGTCTCCTAGTCCTAGGCTCGTCGTCCCGTAGCTTCCACGATGATTGAAAATACAGTATTAGTTTCCATAACCATATAGTATTTGTTACGGCTACAGCCTACATATTAGCGCCAAATTTTAGTATTTTCTGAATAGTAGTTACTAGTTAGTGGACATGTTTCATTCCTTTTATATACATCATTAGCGTTGAAACTGAATTTCGACGTCATCGGATGACGATAAAGGTATTGTATAACGTAATAACAGTAGCGTTATAACATTTTCGTTAGCGTCACTAACATTTAAGAATCAATACATGTTTTTTTTTTTTTGTTTCTTCATAGAAACGAAAAACTATCACATGAACCATAGAAATTAAGGAAATCTCATCGCTTTACAAAATCTACCTAAAATTGCATAAAGAAAATCACAATACACATGATCAAACATAAAGCAGAAATAAAGTAAAACAGAAAAGATACATAAAGTTTTTTATTCCTTAGATTAGTTTTGGATGTGACCATCGACTTATTCTATAGTTATAAGATCACAAACTTTAGCCGAGTTTTTCTTGGTGCTCAGCTTTCCGAAGAACCACCGGCTATATCCTCCACCGTTGTCTTCGGTTCCACCACCGACGGTTGTGGCTGTGCTTGCCGTCAAAGTCTTCATGTTTTCTCTATGAAACTTCCTCGCCGTGTAAGCCTCCGCCATAGCCATCCCTCCTAGTCCGTCAAGCGACATGTTCAGTTAATCTAGAAAAATCACAGAAAATTTTCTATAGATCTTCTCTTGGAGAAAATATGTAAAAATATGAAAAAAGATGATAAAAAGTAAAATAATTTGGTGAAAGATGAGTGTTGTTTGGTATTTAGGGGGAGGGGTTGGGATGAATATATAGATAAATCTGTGGGTCCGTTTATGAAAATAATATTGCCTATGTTTCCCACTTGTTATGCGTACGTATATAGTGGCGAATCTACTACATCAGTGTTATTGTTGCGTTCATTTCTAGTAGTGCCTCCACCCTCCAGTGTCATTCCTCTATCCCGAGCAGATAGACAAATACAGTTTTACTTCTATTAGTTAAAGTAAAATATTGCAACGTCTTTGTTGATCGGTCAAAATCTGATTAATTAACCATTAAACCCATAGATTAATCGCAACTGGTTTGTTATGATGACCCGTTTCACAACTTTAGCGAGGATCATAATTCTGTGATCATCATACAGCTACTAAATCATGTTTATATATTGTCATACAGAACAGATGTTTATTTTAACGGCATGTTATTTATCACAATAAAGATTTGTCCGACAACATATACGATATTAATAGCACCAAACTTTAGCAAAAAAAAACATATACGATAATCTTTCATTAAAATAAAAGCATAAAACGTTGGTCATACAATAAACAAACGAAAAATACGGATTATATGCAAATCCACGATAGATTCGGATATGATTACCCCCACTGTACTACATATAATGCAAAATGTACTAGTTTATATAATAAAAATAAAAAGTAGCGTTATACGTTATTATTGTTATCTAGAGAGACTTAACTTCACAGAGACGAAGCACTAAGCATCGCACTAATCTTGTTTTAGATATATATAATATTACACCTGGCACAACTGTGTAAGTAATGAACATAGTCCGTCTCATGGCCACTGTTCGTGATCTATATAAAAAATGACCATATAATACACCGAGGAATACTGGACACTAGCGTTTTAGTTAGTTAGATAATTAGTGTTTATTTAGTTATTATACCCCTGTTTCAGATTAATAGTCGTTTTAAGTTAAAATTTTATTTTATTTTAAATGTCGTTTAATGTTTTCAATACATTTAATTGTTATTTTTCTAATTTTATCCCTAATCATTTAACTCATTAATTAGCACAATCAAATAAAACAATGTATTTCCTCTGTTTCCAATTATAAATAATTTTGTCTTAAATCACAAATATTTAGAAAAACATATTTATAACATTAGCATTTAATTAAAAAGAGATAAAGCTAATAACAAATCATACTTCCAACTTTGTCTTTAAATTTATATTTAAATATTATTTTATTATATTACTCTTTGCATTGGACTTTGAAAACAATTTACATTATGAAACAAACAAAAATCTTTAAAACTACTTATTTATAGAAGCAAAAGGAGTATAATTAATTAGAGGCAAAAGATGAAATTTATTTGATTTTTTCAATCTGTATGAAAAAAAAACTTAAAACGACATAGTAAAATGAAACGGGAAAGTATTAAGCATTTAATGAGCCGTATTTGATGCAACTACTAGAACTATAAATAAAACAGTAATAAGGTAATAGAAAATAGGAAAAAGAGTAAAAGAAGGTAATGGTGATAGAAACAATACAAAAATGTTGAAATTAATAAAAATAATAATTGATGACAAAAAAAACAAAAAAATTCAATACCATAATTATCATTGTCAAATTCCTTTTGCTTTTTTATTTTATTTATATTACCCACTGTCCATTGGCAATCTGAGTGTGAGTGGGTTGCTACCATAAACTATCAATAAACTTTAGCAGATATTTTGGACGAAAGTTACGTATATAGTAATTATATCGATCGCAATTACAGAGGAATTTATACTCAAGTACATTAGAAAATCAGGAGAGACTCACGATAATGCGTTTGTTCTTTTGATTCCTAGATTTGAAGAATATAGTGTTTTTGGTCACATAGACGTACTACGAACAATATAAAAGTAAAGCAATAAACATTTAGAAAGATTTATACTGGCAAATTGTTGTTTGTTTTTTACAGAAAACAAATCTAATGTTTTTTTTTGTCTGTCAAATTTATTAACACAAACTTGAAAAAGCAAGAAGGATGAAATATTTAGCACATAGACACAACATATATCTCCTGCACTAAAATCCACACATGGGAAACAAAGATAAAACGTACTTGAAGGAAAACTAATTGCAAATCACAACCTAATTAAAGGATAAAAAACCTTCGGCCAAACCCAAATTTAACTTAAATTGATGACCAACGTAACAAAGAAACCGAAAAAGATCCCACAAAAAAAACAACAAGGAACATGATTTTTTTTTTACTTATCCCTCACCTAAAAAAGGATTAATCCGGTAAAACTCTAACTTCAACTAATCTATCTGCGACTTTTTGCAAAGACCTTTAGAGTCGAGAACTCGAGCTTTAAAGCCAGAGGTATCACACCTCGAATGAATGGCTAGCTTCATCAAAAATCTATTGTTTTAAGATGGTGTTTTATCACGAGATGCTGCTATCTTAGATTTGCCAATACAAAAACTAAAAGTGAGACTATACCAAACAAGTCGTTTATGCAAGTTTTTATTTTTAGTGTTACCAAAATTTATAGTTTAGTTTCTTTTACTCTGATTTTTTTTTTTAATTTGCGAAAAACGTTTTTGTAAGATTAGTGACATCTGGATTTCAATCTATATTATTATAAACTTAACTAGCTTGGGTTATATTTCAAAATAAATAAATAAAAAATTTATAACTAGCTTGGGTCTAGGCCCAAAAGAACCTGGAGCCTGGTATAAACCTGGAACCTGGTATAACTCGTTTACGTGATTAATCGTACTGGTAATAGCTTGGTTACAACGATGTTTAGTGATTATCCTGCTTATGATATATATACCTTGTAATATATGTTTATTGGTCATCAGGGAGCTACTCAATCAAGTGGTGTAAGTGAGAACGGAAACGCGTTAGACAAGAGTGGATAAAGCTTAGCTTTGATCAATGATAATTTTAGGTCTGACTGTCTGAGACTTTCAAGTCTAGCTTGGATCACTTAAACAATGAGGTAATAATTTTGTATCACAATGTCTACTTATTGGTTAGTATAGCAAGAAAGATATTATGTTAGTGCCTAGCGTCACTGGATCTTTTTGTCTTCTTTACACATCTAGAACGGATAAAGAATGAGAATTTACTACAACTTCAAAATGATAATGATTCAGACACTAGATTTCCAGGTCTGGAACAGGAGCTGGTACAGTTGCGTCAGGTATGGAATCTTCCAGAGTTTCAGAGACATAAACGATCTAATAGAAGAAATGCTGGAGACCGAAGGCCGGTATGCATCTGTAGAAGCAGAGCTTAAGGAGATGCATGACCGTTACTCTCAGCTAAGCCTCAAGTTTGCAGAGGTTGAAGGAGATAGACAAAGCTAATGATGAGTCTTAAGAACGTTAGGGCATCTAATAAAGCAATGCTCTTAAACCGTTCATCATCAGCAACTCTTAGTGAGCACTAATGCACATATATATGTTGTTATGTATATATGTCCCAAGGATGTTGAATAAAGTCCAAGTACTAACAGTGGTCTCAAGTTACAGATAGGTTAATATATATATATATATTTTTTTTTTTGAAACATCAGATAGGTTAATATAAATGTTCTTTATTCAAGATATGGGGTTCTTAAAGTGATGTCTTCTTCTCTGTACTGTACAGAAACCCATATTCTTTAACTCAGAGAATGAAAAGTTCAGTTGAGAAAAAGAACATGGACAACAAGTTGTTTTCATTACCAGTGGACTCCTGTTTCTTTTGTCTTCTAAACTGTTAGTTTTGAGTGTATTGTATATACATATAACCTTCAAGAATCTTCAAATTTTGGGGAAGAACATATCGTAAGTCTTTCACTTGCAGCTAACAAGTTCAGCAGTACCAACGAAAAGTCGAGGGTCGATGATATTAAAAGATCCATAAGGTTGAATTTGTTCTGTTTTGAGCCACTAATGTGAGAATCCTCTTTTATCTTTCTTGTTGTGCATAATCTCTTTAGAAATACTTAAGATTAATAACAATCTTTCACGACAACTAATAATATTGTTTCAATGACGTGTGCTTGAGAACAAACATGAAACCAGTGTCTTGTTAAATCATAGAAAACAAACGCTCACGGTTTATATAAAAGGACAAAAATTAGTAGGAACAAAGATGACACTCTTGTGTGTTCAAGAGGAAACTTTGAAAGGGCCACATTTTGCATGAATGATGAACGTTAGAGTTAAGTCTTGGTCCTTGCTCTGATTTTAGGAACACTTGGAACAATATACTCAGTACCACATGAAATTATTCATATTCACATTTCACACCTTACACATTTTCCATCATCTACACAAAGGTATGTCTAGTATTTCACCTTTTACTTTTAGTTTCTGTTAATTTTTTTTACATCTTTTTATTTTCTGATGTGGGTAAGAAAAGTGTAAGGTAGAATAATGATAATGATGTCAAATAGCTGTGGAGAGTAGTCGAAGTAGAATTATAAGGGGCCGACCTTGATTTATATATAGAGATAGGTCCACCCAAACCATAGAACTAATGATGATAGTTTCAATTTAGTTTTATATTTAAGAGTAAAACTAAAGAGAAACTTTGACTACACATTTAAACATAAAATCACACCAAAAGTTCAATACAGTGTTACCTCTAAAACCCTTACCTATTAACCTAATGAACCAAGTACCTCCTCTATCCATAAACCATTACCTATTAACCTAGTAAACCAAGTACCACCTTTATCCATTAACCCTAAGAGCTAATGCAATTATTAACTGATAGAGATGTTTCTTTATCTTTCTCGGTTTGGTTAGAAACTCATTACCATTTACTAATCATAAAACGAGAATAGTTAATGGTACCACCAATATCCTTTTGTATTTTCAATTGGATCATATATTTCTCTGCTTAGATGTAAAAAGTATGAACAAAGAACATCCTTTCTAACAATGTTGCAATTACTTTGACATATCTGGCTTCTCTTGCTTTTGCCTACGTCTGATGATGTAGTGTGATATTGATTGAGTTGAGGTGAGTACAACAACAACTGCTACAAAAATAGAAGCAGAAATGCTTTTGGAAAAGTAATAACTTTTATTTTTTAAAATGTTACCAACCTTAAGCATCACACTTGTCTGTACCACTTGATGTCTTTATGAAATTACAGCTGTCCCTTCTTGAAATGACTTGTTCTGCCACTTCCTTATCGCTCTTCTAATAATCTCCCTTCTCTGTCTCTCCACAAAACGGTTGATCTTTTGTATTAATAATATCTAATCGATATAATCTGCATATAGATAGATATAAATACCTTAAGAAGAGTTCAGTAACTTCAGTTCATGTATTTTGTTGGTTACTACTTCTTACTCTTCTCCTTCACTTCTAAAATTTTCTTGGCTTAGTAGAAGTAACTGTATTGATCTATTACTTCCAAACCAAGTTTATAAACACTTGTCATTTCATGGATAAGACACTCAAATCATCCCTCCTAATCGCTTTTATGAGAATTTGGACCACATCAGGAACCAGTTGTTATGTGTACGAATGTATCATAACTGCAGAGATACATATCTGTCTCCATGAAGTATACAGAACTGCCATTTATCGTTTGATTAATATTTTTACATGTGTATATTCATTGATTAATATTTTTACATGTGTATATTTATTGAGAGAGATCTTTGGCTGCATCGAATCAGCTATGCATTGGGTTCTTTCATAAACTACAACCATCACTTAATCAAGTTAACGCTTTGTAACTTTTAATCTTCTATAGAAAATTGTCTTACCACGAACTATCCTTAGATATATGATTCATATTTGTTTTTACAAAATTTTATAGGGGAAAGATAATTAAAAGAGCATATCTCAAGATCTCAAGTGGGGGATGTTGACCCTCTTAAAAAGAATCGAATTATTCCATCTCTCGCTTTCCACCGTCCGAATATAAATCACTGAATCAAAATTAAACATTACTTATCAGTTGCTTACCACCTTAATTAATTAATAATCATAACTTCACCTCCTGGATAGACAGGTAATCATCACTAGTCATAGTCACTGCATTCGTTTACTAATAACATAATAATTAGAGAAATGCTAAGAAAACAAAAGTTGTTAAATTTCATATGTTATGTTTTTATGACGATTACTCGGATTTTCCAAGATATTTTCATCTTGACTTTTAATATATCTTGCACGATACCTCCTAATCAACTCTATTCGGCTTCTTATTTGAAACGTTTATGGTATTTGTTTTAGAAATATAATATAAAATATATTTTTTTGACTAAAATATAATATAAAATATTATTACATAAAAAATGTTGATGTTTTTCCTTTTAATTATTTTCACTATTTTATTTCATATACTAAGCACCAATAATTATGATAAACTTTACCAAATTCTATGCAGAATCAAACCCTACATAATATATTTATTGTTAACAAAACAAATACTTTTATAAAATTTAGAATTTTATAGAAGGTATATTAAGAAGCTCGAAATGATTAAATAAAAGTGAAAACACTTGTAGAACATTCCCAAAGAGAGAATCAATGAGTCGGTGAATAATATTTCAAATGTTTAGAGGGAGATGCTTATGGACCATCACACCACTTATAAGAAACCGAAACATTCTCTCATATTCTTTAACATTCGCACCCAAAAGAAAAAACATTCTCTCATAATCCCCACATCACATTGCGATAAATAAATTAAAGCATTCATAGCAAAACGATTCAAAATACATACCATATTTCTTGGTTTATTGGACTTTTATTTTTTCATACGTTAATTTGTGAATTTATATGCAAGTTCCAGTAAAATTTAACATAATATATAATAGTTGCCGTTTAGTTATAATAATCTCCTAGGAACTACTATAATAGAGTAGAAGACAAATTTGTTATACTGGTATTCTAAATATTTTATTAATATGCACATAAAAATTCAATAATTTTTGGTGAATGGAAAAAGAATATTTTAAGGATGAAAAAGAGTAAAGAATTAAGAAAATAAATTTTTTGTCAACACTAACAATTTTTTCCTCCGAAAGCCCTTTTCAGAAAAAAATATTTCCTAAGTTAAAAAAAAATTATAAATATACATATATTATTTTTACTTACACTAAAAACCTATTAATTGTTACTTATAAATATATTTTGCTGTGATTAACTATTTTCATAATTTTGAGTTTATAAAAATTTATAATTCTTATTAAATTATTGATTTATAATTATTATCTAATAAAAGTATATTAAATATAAAAATATATTTCTTGAAATATATTGTTTTAAAGATTTTTTTAAGGGATGAAGTACTAAACAATAAAAACTAATATCTAAAAAGGATAAATAAAATTGAGGTTTTTGAGTTGTCCGACGCGTCCGATAGATTTCATGGTCCCCTTCTTCCATTGCCACCACTCATTTCTCTCGCACCATCCATTTTATTATATACACTAATTATATATTTCATCATATAATCATATTTTATAGTATAACCTAATTACTAAGCATGTTCTGATGCGGATGGGCTCATCCAGTTTAGATCATCTCGATAAAGGTTTTTTTTTCCAAAATTTAGCATACCGGTTTATTAAATGCCAATTTGATTATTGGTTCTCTCGCAACTGCAAGTCTGCAATTAGACTTTTTTTTGGGTCAAAACCTGCAATTAGACTTTATGTTTGATTGCATGCATATAATACTACTGGTATAATCTGTTTGCCATAGTTTCATAACGCTTTAAATCGATATACACTTATATATTCCGAACTTTTTTCTGTGGCAAACAGTATGAAAACAAATGTTTTAACGCTTAACGAAGAAACAAAGAAAAAACTATTCTAAGAAAACTCTTGATCTAATATAAAATATTATCATATGATCTTCTCATGTTTTCAGTGCATATGCTAGGAAAATTATCAAAGCCCAGAAACAATATGCATAAAAGTTATGCTACTACTTCTGTACATTCAGTACCTGTAACAGAAATAAAGCAAAGTATGCTCTTAGAGCATCATCAAGGCAGCACCCATAATGGGGTGCTTAATTTAATATTTTTTTACTTTTTTTTGTTTTTTTCCGGATTTTTTTTTTAAAAAAAATTAATAATGAACCAATTGCGGATCGTCACGTGTTCGTGGGGTCTGCAAACAGTATAGAACGTTTAATTAGACACTCTTCTTCCTCTTTTTCTTATTTTTTCATTTGAAAAAAATGCTAAGCACCCAGGATAAACACTCCGGTTAATGATGCTCTTAGCTTACAAGATATATCAAAATTGAATTATTCTCCCGTTTGCGTTTATTATATACAATTTGCATATCAACTCATTTATTATATAACATACCTTTTGAGATATCCGCCGTTAAATGGGTCCGAAATGCCACTTATCTGAAGTTTATGATTTATTTTAAATAAACAAATTACTTCATTAAAATAGTCCCCAACAAATCTATCGTCGTACTACATAATCAATCTCGATCAAGTCACTAGTGCGGCATCTATATGTATAACTTCTACAATACAAACAAGGTGCTGACTATTTTAATATACTAAGGCTTAATCATTAATAGTTACAATGTTGTGCTGCTACAATACAATTTCATGTTGAAGAGTTGTTTTGGAAAAGGAAAAATCAACAAATGGTTGAGATAAGTTTGTCTAGACTGATGATGACTTGCAAACATCACAGAGACCTATGTCCTAAAAAGAATTTTGGGTATGTGCATGAAAATAAAAAGGATACATACAAAGAATCTCATCATTCCTGTTTATTCTTTCTTGGTAAATGATGCAAATCGTAGAAAAGCAGGCATAAACGAAAAAATAAAATGAAATTGGGTGAATAAACAATGATACAATCACTTTCTTATTTTTGTTTTCTTGGAGAAAAACCCATAAAATCAGCACCTCGAGGGAGGAAAAGGGGGAAGAAGCACCTATAAAAGTTAACACTAAAACCAAAAATATACATATAAATATATAAAACTAATTAAAACCCACTCTAAACCCTAAACATTCAGTGACTCCTTACTTTTATTAATCTTTTAGCAAAGGAAGGGACCAAATGTCCGTTATTAATTCTTTAGCATATTTTGTGTTGATCGTTGGAATCTCTCAATATTTAATCTTCATCATAAGATTGCAATTGTCAATGTAAAATACCTTTTGAAAAGACCTCTAGAATTTTACCACCAAAATGACATAGACAGTCTTTTATTTGGGTGATAAAGTCGAATTTGTTCGGGGGTGGCTTTGTTTATGATATGGAAGGTTTTACCAGGAAGGACCGTGTCTTTTCTCTTATGCATGCGAAGTTTAATATTCTGCTTTTGGCAATAAAACACTCCTTGCAATTAGAATTTTCGTCGATGTCATTTGAATCAAACAGCTTGCAATTGATAAAATTGAATAATGATGAAAAAGACTGATCTAGTTTAAGTTTGGCTTTGGAATAGATTGAATTTATTCATAAACGTTTCTCTTTAGTCTTTACTGTATTTTTCCTTTTATTATATTGCACGAAAACATAATATATTGACAGACTTGTTTATAAAAGGAATTCGAACACAAAACTCTATTTTTTCATAACTCGTTGGTTTTTATTATATTCAGAAACTATTCTATTTGATTCTATTTAATAAAATATGATTTTTTGTAAAAAAGTGATTTCTGTCGTTAAAAAAAAATTGGGGGTGATATCTTTCTTTTCTGAGTCACTTGGCTCAATTTATAAGCATTTCCGGTGTACAAACTTGACAAGAAATCAAACTTGTCGTCTATGTAATTGTAATATATTATCTCTTAATAGTATAATAAATTTAAAATAATGGAAAAGGTTTAACATAGAGAGTTCTGTTAACAAACATAAATACTAAATAGTTGAGATTATATTAGAAACTAGCATTGGCAAACTTTAAGTTATATAATCATCTAAATTCAATTACTAAGGTATTCAGGCTCATGATTGTAACTTTTCTGTGTTATTTTTCTTGTGATTGTATTCAACCATTAGAGATTTTATTCAAAGAAAGAATCATTTTTTCCAAAGACCTAAAAAAGAGATGACGGAGTAGCCATTACAAAGAGGAACAAACGTATTACAAATTTCAATTTATTTATCAAGTGTAAGAAACAATAGACCCACAAAATAAGATAGATTTCATAAAACAAATGCTGTCCAATATGTCTTATTTTCTTGTTTTCTTCAAAAACATTTCGTCTCCATTTCATTTTCAAATCTCAGCTTTTTTTTCTTATTCTTCTTGTACTAGAAAAATAAAAATCAGAGAAAATTACTAATCATCTTTCCTCCTCAGTAGGAAACACTCATCATTGTACCCAACAATCACTTTCAATCCTCAGAATCAAAAACCTCAACTTCATTCTTCTTCTTTTCACTCTTCTTCCATCTACACATTTATACATTTTACACTCATACGACACGTATACATACATACACCTTCCCCTCTCTATATAACCTTTTCCCTCTCCTCCAACTCGCTCTCTCTCTCTCTCTCTTTTCAATTTGATCATCGACTCAGCCCACCAAAGATCAGATCTTTGACAAAATGGATCCGTCCTCTGCAACCTCAGTGAACGGATACTACTCATTTCTAAACAGATCAATGGATGATCTCGAGAGGGTTTACCTCTCAAACAACTTCATGTCCGTACACTTCTTACAAAGAGCTCTCTGTCTTCTCCGCACCTCTCACTCACACCTCACCCTCCTCGTTCAGAAGCTTCAGCTCCCCGTCGGCGACAAATGGCTCGATGAGTATATGGACGAAAGCTCCAAGCTTTGGGAAGCTTGTCTCGTCATCAAAACCGCCGTTTCTTCCATCGAAAACTTCTCCTCCGCCGGAATTTCAATCGCTTCGACCCTCGACGGCCATTATCACCACCGTCGTCTCTCTCCTCAGCTTTCTCGTCAGGTGGGTCGTCGGAAAAATCGAACCTTTATTCAGTTTTGTGATCAAAATCGAAACTTTCAATGCTCTGTTTTGTTGGTTTAAGTGATCAAAATTTAAACTTTCAATGCTCTGTTTTGGGATTAAAAGTCGAAACTTTCAATGCTCTGTTTTTTTTTTGTTGGGTTTAGGTGATAAGGGCGATAACAGGGAGTAGGAGAGAAGCGATTGGGATAGAGGAAGAGAACAGAGCTTTAATGGAGAATCGAATTCAAAGGTTCCCTTTTTGGTCGGAACAGACGGCGGCGATGGAGTCGTCGACGAAGCTACAGAACGGGTTCAGTGGTTTCCGCGGCGTGCTCTACGCGACGAGGAACATGAGCTCGCTTCTACTTATGGTTTTGATGAACGGTCTCGTCTACTGTTTCCCCGGCGACGCAACGCTGTCTCAAACGCAATCGCAGAACCAAGTCGGCGGTTTTGTCGGAGCGATGGGGAGGTTGCAGCAGAGAGTGGCGGCTGAGGTGGGGAGGACGGGAGTGAGGAAGGGGATGCTGATGCACGAGTACAGGAGGAGCAAGGCGGCGTTGGAGGAGCTGAAGGCGGAGCTTGAGAGGAGATTCTGCGGCGGCGGCGGAGGAGGAGGGGAAAGCGAAGAGGAGGGAGAGGGGGAGTTGAAAGAGAGAGTGGAGAATCTGAAAGGGTGTTTTGGTAATTTGAGGAATGGGACAGAGGGTATAGTGGCGCAAATCGATGATTTGTTTGATGAAATTGTTGAAGGAAGGAAGAAGCTTTTGGATTTCTGCAGCCATAGATGAATATCATCAAAAGCTGACATTTTTCAGTTTCATAAATAAGAAAAAAGAAGAAAAAAAAATTAGAGTAGACTTAGGCTTAGCCGAATCATTTGGTAGGGAGTCGTTGCAACTCTCTTTTCTTTTTTGCTGCTATGAAAAGAAAAAATTTAAATTTTTTTGGCCAGTCTGCTCTATTTTATGGAGTATAATTCTAGAAATAGAATTTATTCTCTGAATCATATCTTAAAGTAAATGTCTGCTTTTCAGTTTTGGTTCCAGCCCGTTGCAGATGTTTGTTGTTCGTTAAAATTTGAAAACAATTTTTTAAAAACCTGATGTCTGCTCTAGAAATTTCAAAACATGGAGTTCAAATATGTATATGTTTTACAGATAATAATCTAATAATGATCTAATGTTCAATTCCTTAGACATTGTCTTCTATGAATTAAGGGGTAAATATTAGATTTAACAACAGATTTTCAATGTTATTTAATTTTATATTTTCAAAATTGCTGAATTTTGATTATATGAAACTTTGACTGAATAACACAAAAATAAAATAAAATCTTTTATTCATGATTTACAAAATACGCATACAAGCTAATAGTAATACCAAATTCTGTAGTCTTTAATGAATAATACCATATTGTGGTAGAATTACAACCATGTCTCTAAGTGAAACTCTAGTGTAATATTTTGATCATCCATCTTCAGTAACAAGACCATACATGATATATCAATGAATAGTACCGTAATGCGATTGAATTACAACAGTCATGTCTCAAAGTGAAACTTCAGTGAAATATTTGATCATCCACCTTCACTAATAGGACCATATATCATTGGACTATCCCAACTTAATTTTTAAAAATTGGTTTATAATGAGGGAGTCAAAGGGAGTGCTTGTTGTCTCTTTAAGATAGTCGGAGAAGAAAAGTAGTGAACACGGCCAATGATAAAAACTGGAAATCTGATTTGATTTGATTCACATAGGAGAAAGTAGAGAGGAAATAATAATTTGATCTGTGGTTTTATGGTGTTAATCACAAATAATGATGGGAAATGTATCCTCTGTAAAGCAGATTTGTCTTTGATTCTTTGGCACTCTCATCCAAGTTTATATGCTTTGGGCACGCCATTTGTTGGCTTTTATGTCAATAATAGTTATGATTATTACCAATTTCACACCCTAAATCCTCCCCCACCCAATGTTTCAAAGCACTCCATCTTTACCTCTTCAAGTTTCTAATACTTATTTTAATATTTACTTTACACACAATTCACTCATCTCTGCTTTCTCTTTTTCTACCCCAAAAAACATCTTTGACAAAATATTCATTTTTGTGTCTGTGAGTAAATCTCAACCCTCGAGAATCACCTGGTATATGTGTATCAATCAAGTACCAAAGTGCCAATTCCCATTACTGTTAGCTCTCTTACTCCTCGACTTTCCAAAATGAAAAGTTGAACCCACTAGAAATGTTTTGTTGAAATATCAAAAATGAGACATTTCACCTAAGTACATAGCTACAAAATGTTCAACTATCAATTTGTAAGAAGGAAAGAGAGACACCTTTCTTCTCCTCTTTCTTTAATTTGTGTATTTGCCTCTTTGGCCTTCTATAATTCATCTCATAAAACAAACTATAGGGCTCTGCTAAAATAAATCAATAATACAAGTAACAAAATATAGAAGTGAAAATAATAATATAAAATTATAGATAAGGAGAGAAGTCACAATCAAAACCAAATAAAACTACAGAGAATCTACTAAATGCTTTTAGAGACTCTCACCAGAGTTCCATGCTTTGCCTCCCAAGTAGGACACAGACTTTCTCAGCTGATTACCAAATAAACACTACCATTTACCAAATGCACAATGATAATAACTTAAGAAAATATTCATTATAAATAATCAAGTTTTGTATTATTCCTTTTGTCACAGTTTCCTTTTCTCTTTTTCAGAATGTAATGATTTGCCCCCAAGGTAAAAAGCAATGATTTAGGTCAGAAGCAAGTTTTTCCTCTCTGGTTACGTAAATTATTTGTGTTCCCCAACACATTCACAATCCTGAAATTACATTATTTTTTTCTCTAAAAAGAAAATAAACTGGATTACAGCTAATTCTCCAAAACTTGTTTTTTTTCTGTTCTATTATTATCACTTGAAAAGAACATAAAGGGATACGCTAATACCCAACACACCCCCAATGTCTATGTACACAAGCCTTTAAGAATTACAACCATAGCCAGACAGTGAAGTTTGTTTGTTTCCCCACAATGTTGATCTAAGTTTAGCAAACTTAGGGGATGTAAATAGTTGATAATATATAATAGGGAAATGGCTGCTTGGATTTGCATTACCAAGGCAAAAAAATAAGCTATCATATTCTTCAGGCTGACTCAAATCTCAAATGCAGGCATTGCAAACTGAGAAGCAAAAGCCTCCACTTGGTTCCGAAGCTCTGCAATGTCTTTACAGTGATACATGCTTTTGAGCGGCTCCTTCGGCAACTTCCCGTGCTCCCTTAGTGCAGCACTTGCTATCTGAGCAGCTCTATACAGAAACTCAGCCATTGTCTCAAAATCTGGTTCTAGACAACCTCTTGAGGTCATAGCCGGACTACCTGAGGCAGATATACATGAGCTCATGTCAAGAATCAGAGAGCAAGAACATGGCACGAGTATATTCTAATTCCAGAGTCCATAGTGTTGAAGTTACCTATTCTCACTCCTCCTGGGGAAATAACACCATTATCGCTGAAAATAGCAACTTTGTTTACCGTGATGTGACACATCTCGCATACTTTCTCATACACCTTGCCTGAAAATCACAAGTCCGAGGATTAGGCTATGTTTACTCGAGAGAGATGCGACATAAGAGATAGACTAAGAAAAACCAGATACAACTGCAATGATATTATCATGCATACACTAAGATCACATACATCAACTTACTTCTCATTAACTGCTAATAATAAAGAGGAACTAATCACATGCCTGTCAAGCCCAAAGGAGTCAGGTCCCAAAGAAGCAAATGATTATCAGTGCCACCTGTTACCAACTTGCACTTTTTGCTTATCAACGCAGACGCTAAAGCCCTAGCGTTTTTCTTGACCTGTCTCATGTACGACTTGTACTCTGGCGAAGCGGCCTGCTTGAGAGCAATGGCTAGAGCCGCTATATGGTTATTGTGAGGTCCTCCTTGCAGCGATGGGAAGACAGAAAAGTTTATTTTCTCTTCAAAATCGTATTGGATACTGCTCTCACAGTGATTAAGGTTTATGCTCTGCTTCTTAGCCTTCGAGCCTCTTCTGTAGAATATGATACCGCCCCTAGGTCCACGGAGAGACTTGTGCGTCGTTGAGGTAACAATATCGCAATACTCAAATGGATTTGGAGCTTCCTTGGCAGCCACAAGACCGCTGATTTGTGCCATGTCAAACATGAGAACAGCTCCACATTTGTCTGCGATGAACCTAAACCTAGGGAAGTCCCAGTCTCTAGGATATGAACTCCCTCCACAGATAAGTATCTTGGGACGGTAGTCAAGCGCCTTCTCCTCAAGCTTCTCGTAATCAATGTACCCTGTACGAGGGTCGACCTTATAGGGAAAGCTCTCGAAGAATATAGACGCGCCAGAGACTTTCTTCCCACCTGGCGTGTAGTATCCATGACTCATATGACCACCTGAAGGAGAATCCAACCCCATGATCCTTTCACCTGGTGACAAAAGACCGGCGAAAACAGCGAAATTCGCGGACGTGCACGAGTAAGGCTGCACGTTAACACCCCACTGGTCGTGGTGAAGTCCAAAAGCTTGGAGTGCACGTTCTCGGCAGAGAATCTCGATCTGATCGATGTACTGGTTCCCAGTGTAGTATCTCGCTCCAGGCATGCCTTCTGAGTATTTATTAGTCAGATGGCTTCCAAGAGCTTCCATCACAGCTCTGCACACGAAATTCTCGGAAGCTATGAGCTCGATTCCTCTGAACTGTCTCTGTTTCTCCTTCTCCATGAACTCGTGAATCTCGGGGTCTGCTTCCGAGAGTGGTTGGTTACCCCAAGCTTTTACAACGGCTCGTCTGGTTTCTGTCGCCGAATCAAATCGCTTGCAAGGGCGGCTTGGTGATGACGTGGAGCTGCTAGTGCTACCTCTACTCCGTTTTAGCTTCATGGGATGACCTAATAGGATGAACTCTTCCCTCTGATCGTCTCCATCATCGTCACCGTCTTCAAAGTTTTCGTCTTTATCGAATCTCTGCTCGAGGAGCTGAAGAGGAACAGGAGGCGTCGGATTGGGAGAATGACGGAAGCTGGAGTCGATCTGAAGCGTGATTGAGTCGTCGGCGATCGGGATTCTCGGGGGAGGTAGCGACGGCAAGGCGTGGGAGGAGCTACCGAAACCTAAGGAGAGATCCGATCGAGCACGGTCCATGATCAAGGTTGTTGCTTTTGGATCGAATTCGTTGAGCTGTGTGGAATCAACAGAGACAGCGATGACGATGGAAGCTGAAGCGGAGGCAAAGGAAGCTTCTTTAATAGTTATCAATCGGAGAAGATGAAGTTTCCATTCGAATTTTCGGAGAAAGCCCTGAAAGATCAAAAACCCAGAGAAAATCGAATTGTTGGGGAGGAAGAAGAGAATTGGAAGGGATACCGGTTGAATAGGTTGGAGACGGTGACGTGACTGATTCTAGACGCCGAGGGATAATGAGGGAAACCGGGATTAGCCGGTGACTTATTTCTGTAGCTAAACCAATCAAATCGCTATAGGCTTAATTTGTTTAGTTCTTATAATCAAAACTGTTAAGATTCACTTTTAGTTATGAATGTATTTATAATTTATATATTTCCCTTTTTTTTGTTGTTTATAAAATATTTTGTAGGTTTTGTAAGTTTGTAGAACTATACGGTATAAGTTTTGGTATTATTTTCTAAACATTGGAAGGCTCTCAAATACGTGATTTACACAAAACTAATTTTCTGTAATGACACCAACTTAGATCAACGTATCTTCAGCAACATCATCAATATCTTACACCAAAAAAAAACATCAAGTATCTCGACTAAATTGGTGATGAACGATCAGTCTGAAAAGAAGGTTTTGGTGGTGTGTTACTGGAATGGTTGGATCAAGCATGGTCCTGATAGTGTATACTTGAAGGATCAACTCCTATAATAATCAGTGTAAAGCAAAAGACTGAGTTTGCAAGATTGTTGCATGGCTTTATATAATTACTGGATCGTGGGAAGTTTCATAGGAAGAGTTTTCATGTCTGTGTGAAGTTCAAAATCAACCATTTGCAATACGTAGACAAAATTGTTTCTTGGCATATGCAAGTAAAACATTGGCATGTGATCTTAAATGTTTAGCGATAATTTATATAAACATAGACCTCTAAAATTATTTAGAAAATTTTTAATTAAAAACCTTACGAAACTGTTTCTAAAATCTCAACTGGCCATGTATGTAGATGACCATCACACCATGAACGTTTACCCTAATTTCGTTACGAAACTTAATACTAACGTTCATGACCATTGCGCTGAATATTGACTTGCGTTAGACGCAAACGTACGTACTGAATGTAACAACTTCAAAGTCAGGCGTAACTCTTATGGGATAATCATAATAACAAACAATTTTGATGGTAAATTTAAATGAATTAATCAACTTACAAAATAGCTATATTCGAAAATTAATATTCCATATAAAGACAAAATTATTTTAATAACAGTAGTGTATAATTCAACAAACCATTAAGGTATTGACTTAATTTACTTTCTTTATTGGTGGTCAAATTTTCATTTCTTTGAACATGCAGATGATTTATAACTTGAAGTAAATCACCTGACATATTAGATACTTTGAATTAAATAGTCAAACTTGCATTAAATAAGGACTGTTACTTAAATTTTCCTGCCTTTCGTCCGTTAAAATTATACCTCTTGCAGTTTTATTGTGGTTGTCCTCTCATTTCTTGTCCCATTCCCTCGTCTCTTCCCACCAATGAAGACCAAAGTCTCGAAGAGACTTTCACTGACATGGGTTTCGCTTCTCTGCATCTCCTGCTTTTTTCTCGGAGCAATGTTCACCTCCAGGTTTCTTGATTTCTGATTTTGAGTACTGTTTCAATAATTTTTACCGCTGTAAAATCATGTATTCTTGCTTTGAGATATTAGATTGTTAATCAGTTTTTTTCATTGTTTTTGTTGGCTGTATATTTTAGAGTTCGCGTGTCGGATTCCGGTAGCCAGCTCATTTTACAGCACCGGCGAGATCAGGAAGTTAACGTAGTTACCGAGGAATATGCTCATGAGAAAGTAATATTTCTACACTTTATCTCATTGTCTGGATCTGATCATGAATCTCTTCATTATAGGAATTGTTTAAAATTTATTTTTCCGTTTTTAAAAGCTTATATTCTTTAAATCTTTAAATTTCGCCAAATTGCAGAAAAAATCACAAGAAAAAGATGTAATTCAAGAAGTTCTTAAAACCCATAAAGCAATAGAGTGAGTGTAATAATAAAAACAAAATGATTTGTTTGTTGTTGTAAATCTTACACTTGCATGTTAAAGAATTGTGTATCTTGTGTGACCACAGATCATTGGATAAGTCAGTGTCTATGCTTCAGAAGCAGCTCTCTGTTAGACAAAGCTATCAACAAATTGTGGATGTCTCAACAACAAATACTTCAACAGAAGGAAACCAAAGGAAGAAAGTTTTCATGGTGATTGGTATCAACACTGCATTTAGCAGTAGACAACGTCGTGATTCTCTTAGAGAGACTTGGATGCCTCAGGGTTATATTTTGCGATGTTCCTCCTTCAAATCTCTGGTTCCTTTCATGCTTCATCGTCTCTAATCTCAGTCATTTTGTACATATATCTATCACAGGAGAAAAGCTTGAGAAACTGGAGAAAGAGAAGGGTATTGTCGTCAAGTTCATGATTGGACACAGGTTAGTAAATGGAATAGTATAATCTTTTTTATTAGATTGAGACTCTTACTTGAGTGTGTATGCATAATTTGTTGGCAGTGCGACACCAGATAGTATATTGGATAAGGAAATTGATTTAGAAGATACTCAATACAAAGATCTCTTTAGACTGGTAAGATAAAGATACATTATACAACTTGAATTTTTTTCCCTAGGATTAATTTACAATTTTCTTGGACTCTTTACTCTTGCAGAATCATGTGGAAGGATATTATAATCTGTCTGCGAAAACCAAAACCTTCTTTTCAAGTGCAGTTACAAAGTGGGATGCTGAGTTTTACGTTAAGATTGATGATGATGTTCATGTTAATCTTGGTAACAAACTCTGTTTCTACCATGTTTTTTTTCTTCTCTTCTTGAATTAAATTGTTGAATATCGTTCTTTGCCTTTGTTAGGTAGGCTTGCTTCCACATTAGCTCTTCACCGTCATAAGCCGAGGGTTTACATTGGATGCATGAAATCAGGACCAGTTCTTACTAAGAAGTAATAATCCCTCTGCGTTATTATCTCATTTTTGTTTAGTTTAGGGTATCTAGGCCAAATCCAACTAAATTTTCAAGGAGTATTGAGGCCTAAAACATTGTACCATCTTTTTTTTTTGAAATGTTATTTCTCCTCGATTGGGATCTTAAAGCATTTTTCAAAACGTGCAGGACGGCCAAGTATCGTGAGCCCGAGTTTTGGAAATTTGGAGAGGAAGGGAACAAATATTTTCGACATGCTACAGGACAGATCTATGCCATCTCAAAAGATCTTGCGACATACATATCTAACAACCAGTGAGTAAACAACTATGTGCTCTTCAATTCTCCATAAAACAAAAATATGTTTTATCAAGGGAAATGGTTATTATCCAAGCATATAGAACATGTGACGTTTTACTTTCCAGGCCAATTTTGCACAAGTATGCAAATGAAGATGTGACACTCGGGTCATGGTTCCTCGGTCTTGAGGTTGAGCATATAGATGATCATAATTTCTGCTGTGGTACTCCTCCAGGTAAAATTAAAGCTATATATTTTTATAGTATGCTTCAGAAGTTAGTAAAGCAAGATTTGAGCTTTTTTCTCATCTTGTTACTCTCTCTTTCCCAAAGTTTGTGAAATGAAGGCTGAGGTTGGAGAAGTATGTGTGGCGTCATTCGACTGGAAGTGCAGTGGGGTATGCAAATCAGTCGAAAGAATGTGGATGGTTCATGCAATGTGTGGAGAAGGTGACCAAGCTGTGTGGGATGCAAATTTGTAACTTTCTTAGATAAGAAAAAAGAGACAAGAGGAGATGAACATTTTAGTTGTAAAGAACCAAAAGCAATACAAATTTGCTTACTGTATAATAAGCTGAGCGAGACATTTTCATTCAGTATTTCTTTTTTTTTGTGGAAAATAAAAAGAAAGAGAAACAATGAGAGACTTTTATAGATGCATGCGTGGTAAATTGCTTATTATGAAGTTCTACCCAATATGAAAAACCCATTCTTAATTGAGATAGTTTAATAAAATGAAAATGTTAAAATTGTTAAAGATATATGACAGCATATGAGAGCTTGTCTCTTGACAAAAAAATTTAAAAGTCAGTAACTGAGAGATAACAAAAACAAATAAAAAAATAAAGGTAAATATCGACTAAGTAAACACAAATACTTAGATGCGATCGATCCACTTAAAACATAATTTGTGTAATCACTAATCTTATTTTGTTTTAAATCGAAGAGTAAAAAGCAAATCTTTCTGCTATTTTAATTTTTTTAAAGAATGCATGATTCGGGTAATATCATAGTTTTGGGTTAAAAGTGATTTGTTACATCTAGAATTGGAACAAGTCAAATTGTTTTTACTTTTTAGAGTGTTAAATAAATATAATATTGAAAGAAAGCCCAAATTAAAATTAATAAATTGTAGGCACTACTAAGAAATAAAAGGCTAACTTGCATGGAGGCTTCATCGTACGTCGGATTCCCGCTTCGGAATCAGAAGCTTGTGGAAGCTTTCGAAATCTCACTTTCAGTATGGTTCCAAAAATACCTCTTTGAAAACATGTTGGAAGTTTACGATTCCGTTTTGGAATCACGTTTCCGTTTTAAAAAAATACAATATCATAAATAAACAAAAATATAAAAAACATTGTTTTTGTTTTTATATAATAGTTAAATAGAGAATATAAATATAAAAATTAAAACTAATACTATAAATTATCTTTTTGCATTGAAGGCTTATTATATTAGAGATATATTGTATATATATTCAAATATATTGTGTTAATTATTTACGAAATATAAAAAAAATAATTTGTATAATATTATCTTATAAACTAAATTTTTGTATATTTTCACGGTTTTAACGTGGAATCATTTTAAATTATTATAAATGAATAAAAGATTTATTTTAATTTGAATCATATAATTTTTAGTCATATTTGTAACTTTTATATTTTAATATATATATATATATACGTTTCTGACAGACTTCCGTTTCCTAATTTTTAAAAATCTCGCATCTACGTTTCTGTACGATTCCATTTCTCAGATATCCTTCGTTTCCATGTAACATAGATAAAAGGAAAAAATAATGTATTAAAATTTATGAAATAAATAAATAGACAAATTTTCTATTAATCCTTTTCAAGTCCGATATCACATCATGCACAGTTTGTCATGTGATATAAAAATTTGGAGTAAAAACGATATGACTAGTATTAGAGCAATCAAATGGAATACTTTTTTTATGAGAATAATAAATAAATGTGTTTTTGAACAAAAACCAACAAATAAGTCTAAAAATAATAATTAAGAAACTTTGCTATACAAAACCTTATCAAACTCGAGTTACTGGAGAAGGTTGTGAGAACATCGAATCGAAATAGGAAAAGGAAAAAAAAAAAAAAAAAAAGGCAAAGCTGCAAATATGAAATAACACACAGAGGAAATTAGGAATGCTAGCTAGGAAAAGGAAACGTCACTAATTATTTTTCTTTTAATTTTTTTTTTATTAAGGATGTATATCGGCAAATCACAATTAGGTCTAAGCCTTAATACAATCTAGCGCCGCCTCTACATATATTTATTATATAAGACGACAGAGGAGAGGAACCCTAAACACACGCCATTTGAGCGATTCTCTTCTTTCTTTAATTTCTCTATGGTAGGAATGCAAGCGAAACCATCCTTTCGACATGAAATCGACCCTAAACCAGATGCTGGATTCTTTAAATTCTACGCAAGTGTCCTAGGGCTGGACACAGTTATCGGTCCTACACCAACTTTCTTTCGCATATGCGGAGTCAGTTATGCCAAGTGCTCCTACCGTTTTGACTTACCATCTCTGGTCAACTGGTTGTGTTCAGCAGGGCTCAATTACGTATATGTTGGCTTTGTTATCGATCACCTCAATAAAGCGTTATCGGAATTTGTTTCCTCTCCAGTAGTACGTGATAGGTCGTTGTATATGACCTGTAATGTCACTGAAGACGACTTATTAGATGAATCTCTATTTAATGCCTGGCTTCCGACTGAAGAATCCATCCATCAATCCTCATTCGATGAGGTCACCAACAATTTGCGCGACTTAAGTTTATCTATGGGACATGAGTTTGACGACTGGTACGTCGACATGAACAATTACTTTGTGGAGCCTTAGAATTTGTTTACTAGAGTGGTGTTTTCAACGAAGTTGGTTACATTTTATTCTATGTTTTTAGATATTTTTCTTTGTGATGTGCATGGCACATGCTTAATTTAACAGTTTAGCTATATAACAATTTGCATTCTCTTTTTTTTTATACATATAAATATATAATAGAATATATGTTGTTAGTATAATAAAACTTTCCCTTGTGGAGATTGTAGTGAATTGTAGAAGACTTCCTAAATATGTAACTAGGGCTGCAATCGGTTTTAAGTTTTAACATGAATAGGATGAATTCCGATAAATGGAAAACAAACAAATGAACGGTGGCATTTAAATAAAGAAATGAATGGAATTGTGAAAGTATTTAAGTAACAAACGGACATGTACCATCTGTTTATGTATGTGTTTTCCCAAAATCAATCAATCTTCAAAGCGGTTCGTTTCAGATAATTGAAGAACCAGTTAGGTGATTAACGACATTGATTGTGTTGATGATAATAGCAACTTTTGTTTTTCCATTAATAATTTTTCTGCTCTGTAAAAAATAGCTAAAAAGATCTGTTTCTTTTAATATTAAGAAGTGACTTGAAAAATCTTTGTTTTAAATATATGTTTTGGGAGGGGAGGGTTAAATTACATAGCTAGATTACATGTTTGAATAACCGAAGTCAAATCCTCTTGTACACAACAGACCATACGCAAACTTAAATAGATTAATGTACTATACAAAACATCAAAGCAGTGAACCAACATAGCATAAGTTTATTTTATTTTTTAACGTGATTAGGGCATAGCATAAGTTTATTATCTTTTATTTTAAAGCTTAAGTTTATTATCTTTTGGGGTGCAAACATGTCGATATATATAGTTAAATGATAGCAACTGCAAAATCAAAAACTTATGTATAGTAATATTTTAGTGGATGATAGAGGCCTAAATAAGCTTTTTTTTTTTGTAAGGAATACATTTGGTATATTGAAATACTGCTATTTTAATATTAAAATGATTTGAGGAATAGATATTCGGTAATCTACAAAACTTCCAAAAGAACTACTTTGGTTTAGATTAAAGGGAAAATGTTAATAAAACAGGTTTACGTTTTTATACATCAAATGTGCCCGCCCATCAGATAACTAATAGGATGTGTATATTATTATTATGATGATACCTATCATATGTGCGGACGCGACGCGCTAGTTAATCGGTTATTTTTATTTGGAATTTCACGTCCAGATTCAAGTCGTAAATAAAGTTAGAAATAACCGCCTGTTTCTCTCCCTCTCTCTCTCTCTCTGGCAGAACCCACACTCCTCCTCACACACAGAAGCTCGCGCTAAGAAAGTTGCAGAGAAGAAACCGACTCTAATCAGGTTAGTTTCGCCGGATTTTTAGGTTTCTTTTTTAGACTGTAAAAGTTGACCGAAGTTGAATCTCGCCGATCAATCTTGATCGTACTTCGCCGCAGAATCTTGATCTTAGGGATATAGTTTTGTTAAACATTGGAACATTAGATCGGGTTTTAGGTTGACCGGAGCGATTCTTCGTCCATAGTTTTGGTTTAATCGTATACGTATCTTCCGAGATTTTGATTTTGGCGCCTCTTTTGACGGGGAACTAGGTCTGAGAGGATTCTTTTGACGATGACAAGACAGCCATCGACATGGGAGATGGTAACAGGATCGCCGCTTCTGGGCTCTGCCTACTATGTACCGCAGGGACATGCCCAGTACTGTAATACTTCGGATATACTCTGTCGTTACATGACGACTTACCCCTGTAACGTAACAGAGACGACCTGTTTTGGAGACAGTACCACTGACGAACTATTCACAAGGGTTCGCCTCAGTCCTTGTCAAACACATCAAATCAATCTTACTGACTCCTCTCCTCCTCATGGTTTTTCCCGACTGTGCAAGCTTCTCGAGCCAGCAAACATGACAGAGATGTGTTTTCCAGCTGAGATGGTCAACATTCTCCCTCATTCAGACACACTTTGGGTGTCAGATGTTGGTGGGAAAGTGTGGCCAATGAAGCCTGTGTTCGATGTTGATACTGGAGGGTACACGGTAGGAGAGGAATGGGCTTCCTTTGTTCGAGCAAAAGCTCTAAGGGTAGGTGATACGGTTGTGTTGTTGAGGGTATTGGGATCGGCTATCACATTCTTTGCGACATCAAGAGCTCATTCTCAGAGCGTGGTGCGCCACAACATCAACTCCGATGCCGTTTCCAAGGTCATAGGCAGTCTAATGCAGTCCAAGTCTGTGGTGTTAACCTACTCCCCACTGGATCCAGATTCAGACTTCTTGGTCCCTCCAACGGCTTTTCGTAACAGTGTTGCTGTGAACTGGATGTGCGGTATGAGAGTGAAGAAGGTGCGAGAATATGATGGAGAAAACCATGAAGGGACAATCACGTCCACCACCTTCAGAAACACAAATTTGTCTGACGTGATGAGGAGTCTCTGGCGCTGTCACACAGTTGTTTGGGATGAGCCTAACGGGTTTGACAGGATACACTTCTCTCCTTGGGAACTTACTCCATCTCAGGAGCAGCAGCCACAACCACCACACACCCTTCAGCTCTTTCCCTGATATGACTGCCACTAATTTAGACAAACAGAAAAGAAGAGTTGAGTGCAGAAGTCGTGAAGCAGAGAAGAAGAGTAGTTACAGTTTACAAAGCTTTTACTTGATAATAATAATACAGAGACATATTGTGAATGGGCCTACAGTATATAAAGGACCCATATAACATTTTAGTACACAGTTTTCTTTTTAGGAATTGGACTTGTATTGTCTGGGAGATTCAACTGGGACTGAGTTTGTTTCATTTAAACCTGGGATTATAAACCGAACCGACATTTAAATAGTTCGGTTTGAATTAAGTTAAGACATAAAACCGATCGGCAATATATTTAATTGCATTCGGTTATCGGTTATTTTGGTTCGGTTCAATAAAACCGAACGGTTAACCGAACTTAAAAAAAAAAAGAGAGCATTTAGTCCCTAATTTTCATTATCCTTTTTATTCTCCATAGCCTCTCTCCTCCTTCACGCCGTCTCCTTCGCCGTATCTCTATATTCACATCATCTCTTTCCATCTCCTTCTTCATCTCATCTCATCTCCATCTTCGTTTTCCACTAGGATTTGTCTTCTTCTTTTTTGTTTGTTAGTTTAACAATCTAACCTGTATGGATGTAAGGTGCTTAACAAAATTTTGGATATTGATATCGATTTTGATCGGCGACAATCATACATCTGTGTTCTTATCATTCCCCTAACAGAATGTCACAAAAACAGAGAAGTTTATCATAAACAGAATCATTATGCAGATCAACGCCAAAACCAAAGTGTGATAATTCATTCAAGACATCCCGAGCCTTACATGATGTAGCTTATATACATCCAGCATGGAAGAAACCAAAAAAAAAAAAAGACTCTATTAACATGCCATGTTACCACCATATATATGAATTCTCCACTTAGAAGCAGAGTAATAAAATAAAGAGCAATTGTAAATCAGAGTGCTGACAACACCACCCCTAGTTAGCGTTTAAAACCTATTTAGCACCACACTGACATCTAAAGTAGTAGAGTTATACATACCTGGTTAGCAACAGCCTTGGACATCCTGGGGATTTCCTTCTTCAGGATAGACTTGTTTACAGACAGACACCTTAGGGGTCCAATAACAAAAATGTATATGCTTTAATGCTTAGCATATATATGTTAAATAAACGGATTACAATGAATAGATGAATAGACACCATATGCAATCACGTTATAACAAATAGAAAAAATATAAACAACCTATTAACACAATAACTTAGTATACAAACTATCATAAACTGAATTCTTATAACTATATTCTTTTCCAACATCTCAAATGAATCACAAAAGAGGAAAAATACGAATTCTTCTATTAATGCATGTTTCAGGTAATATCATAGTTTTGGGTTTAAAAGTGATTTGTTACATCTAGAATTGGAACAAGACAAATTGTTTTTACTTTCTAGAGTGTTAAATAAACATAATATTTTGAAAGAAAGCACACATTAAAATAAAAAAATATAAGCAGTGCTAGAAAATACAAGGAAAAAATGAAATTAAATGTCTTAAAATTAGGAAATAAATAGACAATTTTATGTTAATCTCTTTCAAGTCCGATATCAGATCATGCACATTTTGTCATATGATATACAAATTTTGAGTAAAAACCATATGACTGGTATTAGAGCAATCAAATGGAATAATTATTTGAGAATAATAAATAAATGTGTTTTTGAACAAAAACCAACAAAATAAGAAAAAGAAAATAATATAAATATGTAAATTGTGGAGGACACATATTATCTTCTAGAAACCATACAATATCATATAAATTATTAGAATAGTGGAGTTAGTCTAAAATATTAATTAAGAAACTTTGCTATACAAAACCTTATCAAACTGGAGTTATTGGAGAAGAGTTGTGAGATAGAAAAAAACATCGAATCGAATTAGGAAAAAGGAAAAAAGAAAAAGAAAGAAAGGCAAAGCTGCAAATATGAGTTATAGGGGTGTTCAATCCGGATATCGGTTCGGTTTCGGTTCGGTTTTTTCGGTTTTTCGGTTACTAAAATATAACTACCATTCTAAATCCATATTTACTTCGGTTCGGTTCGGTTTATATACTGTCGGTTTTCGGTTTTGTTCGGTTTTATACCAAAAACCTAACTATTTAGTTTAGATCATATTATATGAATTTTAGAGTCATGTTATCAACGTAGTCATTTATTAAATTTCAAATAAATGAACAAAAAAGTAAAAAACGCTTCTACCATCATATAAAATAATCAAATTTAGAATTAGAATCAAAGCTCAATAATTTGAAAGTAAAAATAAGAAACAAAACAGAAGTACGAAAGAAATGTTTTTCCAGTCTTCCATATTTATTGTTCATCAAATTCATGCTTCTTTGATTGAACACGAAAATTTGTTCGTTTATTGATAAGAAAAAAATTGTGAAGAATTTTCACTAATTATTATACATCAAATTTATAAATTTCACTTCAATTTAGTCAATGCTAAAATAAAGAAAAAAAACTAAAAAAGAAAGACTAAGAAAATAAGAAGCCACAATCGCGATGCATTGTTATTTAATTATAGTTCAAGTGTTTTACAAATTAGAGTTTTTTTATTACTATAAAAATATGGTAATTGTTATTAACAAAATTAAACTTATATAACAAACATATTTTCATGTGTCGTTATAAAATAGATACTTATTTACATGTTTCTACTTTTGATCGGTTTTGTTCGGTTTATTCGGTTTAATCGGTTATAAACCAAACCATATCCAAATCCTACGGTTTTTATAAAATCACATCCATTCGGTTTATATGGTATATACCAAAACCAAACCATATTGTTTATTTCGGTTCGGTTCGGTTCGGTTCGGTACGATCCGGTTTTACCGTATTGAACAGCCCTAGTTAACACACACAGAGGAAATTAGGAATGCTAGCTAGGAAAAGAAACGTCACTAATTATTTTTCCTTTAAATCTTTTTTTATTAAGGATGGATATTCGCAAATCACAATTAGGTCTAAGCCTTAATACAATCTAGCGCCGCCTCTACATATATTTACTATATAAGACGACAGAGGAGAGGAACCCTAAACACACGACATTAGAGCGATTCTCTTCTTTCTTTAATTTCTCTATGGTAGGAATGCAAGCGAAACCATCCTTTCGACATGAAATCGACCCTAAACCAGATGCTGGATTCTTTAAATTCTACGCCAGTGTCCTAGGGCTGGACACAGTTATCGGTCCTACACCAACTTTCTTTCGCATATGCGGAGTCAGTTATGTCAAGTGCTCCTACCGTTTTGACTTTCCATCTCTGGTCGAATGGTTGAGTTCAGCAGGGCTCAATTACGTATATGTTGGCTTTGTTATCGATCACCTCCATAAAGCGTTACCCGAATTTGTTTCCTCTCCATTAGTACGTGATAGGTCATTGTATATGACCTGTAATGTCACTAAAGACGACTTATTAGATGAATCTCTAATTAGGGCCTTGTTTCCGAATGAAGAGGCCTCATTCGGGAATACCTTTAGGACTGAAGAAGCCATCCATCAATCCTCTTTCGATGAGATCACCAACAATATGCGCGACTTAAGTTTATCGTGGGGACATGAGTTTGACGATTGGTACGTCGATATGAACAATTATTTTGCGGAGACTTATAATTTATCTACTAGCTAGAGTGGTGTTTTCAACGAAGTTGGTTACTTTTTTTTTTCTTTCTTTGTGATGTGCATAGCACATGCTTAATTAAACAGTTTAGCTATATAACAATTTGCTCTCTCTCTCTCTCTCTTTTTTTTTTATACATATAAATATATAATAGAATATATGTTGTTAGTTTTTTTTTTTTGTAACACTAATATATGTTGTTAGTATAATAAAACTTTCCATTGTGGAGATTGTACTGAACTGTAGAAGACTTCCTGAATACGTAACTAGGGCTGCAACTGGTTATACATGAATAGGATGAACTCAGAAAATGGAATACAAACAAATGGAATTATAAAAATATTTACGTAACATGAATGGTATTTTTTTTTGCTGGAATATAGTGGAATGAAAACAGATTTGGTTTAAATTAAATAAGTCTTTGATTAATATTAAATTCTTATTTTAATTTTCATTATTTTCATTTTTTGCATTTACATTCCATTGCTTTCCATAGTAATTAGTAGAATACATTTTATTTTTCATTCAATTCAAATGGTAACATTTATTGGAATCTTCATGGATAACTCTCCACATAATTTATTCCCAAAAAAATGTACGTCGAGTTGCGCCCTAGCAAAGTTTGAAACAAACTGACATGTACATCTTGTTTATGTGTGTGTTTTCCCAAAATCAATCAATCATCAAGGCGGTTCGTTTCAGATTATAATTAAAGAACCATTGATTGTGTTGATCTGATAGTAACAAATTTTTGTTTTTCCACTAATAATTTGTCTGCTCTGAAAAAATAACTAAAAAGTTCTCTTAATATTAAGAAGTGACTTGAAATATCTTGGTTTTAAATATATGTTTTGGGAGGTGTAAGATTTGGTCAAGTCCATCGGACTTGTTCATCGACCAGGGGTAGACCTAGGTGAGTCTTGGGTGAGGCAAGTGCCACATACAAAAAAAAATACTTTACATTAGTTTTACCGAAGATTGAGGAAATGCCCCATGCATATTAGGTTGAAAACTTTATTATCAAAATGTTGTGCCACATGTTGTCACATTTGCTAGATCCGCCCCTGTCATCGGCTAGACCGAGTTGCATAAGTTACGCGCGGATAACCTATGGGTCTAATCGACAAAATCCATTAGTTTAAGCATTGACAATACAAAGAAGGAGAGATCACGACAGAGATCTCTAAGCTAAGTTTCTGGGAGGCATGAACTTCAAGCATTCAGGAAGGCTTCTATGGTATCTCTTCGAGAAATAGAATAAGCTAGAAATGATATGTTTTTCAAAGCTTAACTCTTAGCCATGTACTCTTTTATAATCTCTTCATATTCTCTAGGGTTTGCATACACAGGACAGAGAGAGTTATGATCTTGTAAACCACATCGGATATGTTTTTCGATACTTCATAGTGGATGTTGTGGATCTTGGATCCACTCCATATATAGTGGTGCAGCCGTGAATTGGGTGAAAAGTTCTTGTGTCATGAACAAGGATTAAATCAATGGAAAAGATCAAGGGACCAGAGGATTGTAGTGAACGGTCCCATAAGCTACGAATCCCCCAACAAAATCTTGTTAGAGTCACGATTGACTCTACAAATGGTATCAGAAAGCTTAAAAATACTCAACAAACGGTATCAGAGCTAAGTATTCCGCAACAGGAGGGGTGGGTTAAATTACATAGCTTAGATTAGATGCATGAATATATAACCGAAGTCAGATCCTCTTGTACACAGACCTATATGTGGCATTATCGCAAACTGAAATAGATTTAATGTACTATACAAAACATCAAGAGAAACATCAACCAATGAACCAATATAGCATAAGTTTATTATCTTCTTTTTTTGAATGCTTAAGTTTATTATCTTTTGGGGGCAACATGTTGTTATGTATAGTTAAATAATATCAACTGCAAAACTAAAAATTTACAACATAGTGGTAGTTATATGATAATATTAGTGGATGATAGAGGCCTAAGTATTTTTTTTTTTTGTAAATAATAGGTATATTGAAAAACTGCTCTTTAGTATTAAAAATGATTTGAGAAATATATATTTGTTGATCAGTAATCTACAAAATTTTCAAAAAAAATTACTTTGGTTTAGATTGTGTGTATACTCATCAGATAAGTTAATAATCGTAGATTGTGTGTATACTCATCATATATGCGGACGCGACGCGACACTTAATGGATTACTAATCTAGATTACGAGGGAAGGAGATACGGTTGTGTTACTGAGGCTATCGGGATCGGATATCACATACTTTGCGACAGCAAAAGCTCATTTTGAGAGCCTCGCGCTGCGCCACAACATCAACTCTGATGCGCGCGGTTTCCAAGACAATAGGAAGTCTAATGCAGTTTAAGCCCGTGGTGGTAACCTACTCTCCCTTGGATCCAAATTCAGACTTCTTGGTCTCCACACCGGTCTTCGATAACAGCGTTGGTGTGAATTGGATGTCTGGTATGCGAGTTCGGAAGATGCGAGAAGATTATGGAGAAAACCATGTAGGGACAACCACCTTCAGCGACAGAAATTTGTATGACGTAGGAGTGTTGTTGAGGAGTCTCTGGCACTGTCACACAGTTGTTTGGGATGATCCTAATGGGTTTGACAGGATACACTTTTCACCTTGGGAAGTTACTCCATGTCAGGAGCAATCACAGCAACAGCCACCACGCACGCTTCACCTCTTTCCCCTCTAAAAATCCCACCGCTTGCAGATTTGGATTCCCGTAGCTATCCATTTGTCAATATTTTGCTTCTCTGCACCATCAACACTTAATACCTTCCTTTTTGTTGGTAAGGTCTCTCTATCTTTCTCTTCCACAATTTTCTGAGCTTTAGAAACTTAAAAGAACCCACATATGTTTGTTCTCTTTTGCGTGTAGTACATCAAAATGGATAAAAGGGTTTAGCTTTCGTTCACATATCCAAATGATGCCTGCAAAAGTCTGGAGAGAAATGAACATTTTTTTTTAAGAAGTGAAGAGTGGGATTACAACATTCTTTAAAAATTTGTTTCTTATGTCTGCAAACAGAATTGCAGCAATTTAGTTTCTTCATTTGCATGATGTGTCTTTTTGAAAATGTGAGATATCAAACAAAGTCCCACATTGGATATTAGACAAAGGAGAGTCTAATATATAAAGAGATGTCCAACTCTAATAGTATGAGGTCTTTTGGGAAGGAAACCAAAAGTAAATCCATGCGGGCCAGTCTCTAAGGCCCAAAGTGGACAATATCATACTAATGGAAGAATATAGAGTTGGACACGGGATTTCGCAATCCCAACAATTGGTATCAGAGCGCCAGGTTGGACGAAGATCTGCAAGAAGACCAAAATACCCTTCAAGTAAGAAAAAAGGGATCCTTTCAAGATGTAAGAGGAGGTCTATGGCAGAAACGTCAGAAGATAATGAAACCTGTGATGATGTTGTGGGAGAAACATTCTCAAAGGAACGAGAATGTGAGATACATTCTCAAAGGAAGAAAACACACGAGATGAGATGAGTGTGGTCCTTAGTTTGAGAGGGAGAATGTGAGATATCAAACAAAGTCCCACATTGGATATTAGACAAAGGAAAGTCTAATATATAAAGAGATGTCCAACTCTAATAGTATGAGGCATTTTGGGAAGGAAACCAAAAGTAAATCCATGCGGGCCAGTCTCTAAGACCCAAAGTGGACAATATCATACTAATGGAAGAATATAGAGTTGGACACGGGATTTCGCAATCCCAACAGAAAAGGTTTAACTCTTTATTGAAAAGGATAACGAAATGAGCATAGTGTTATGGTTCACCTTCAACAAAAACAACTTAGTGAACCTGTTCGTCAAACTCTTTTACTTCAAAGGAGATATCCCACAAAGGAGTCTTGCATGATGTAGCGACAGTCATCCAACATGGAAAAAAGGTCTCTATTATCATGCCATGGTACTCTCCATTCAGAAGTAGAGTAATAAAATAAAGACCAATTGTCAATCAGAGTACTGACAACAACACCACTAACTAGAGCTAAAAAACTATTTAGCACAACATTGACATCTAAAGTAGTAGAGATATACATACCTGGTTAGCAACAGCCTTGGACATCCTGGGGAATTCCTTCTTCAGGATAGACTTGTCGACAGAGACCTTAGGCTTGTTTTGCTTCTTGGTCTTGGTCCAATAAAAAATGCATAGGCTTTATAAAACAATACTGCTATTAACACAATGACTTAGTATACAAACAAACTCTAAGAAACTGATTATCATCTATATTTTTTTCTCCATGATAAACAGTAGCGCAAAAGTATTTCAGTCCCAAATTGAAAACAATGCGAACTCTTAAATAGCGTAAACGATAATAATCAGACCAATCTTTTATTTATTTAGCCAAAGATTTAAAACAAAAAAATTGGGTTTCTTTCCCGGGTACGTAGGCGCAGTTAGTAAGTAAAATTTAACCTGCTTTTGGGTATTTGTTCAACACAAAACCAAGTCTAGATATTCTTAGGTATGGGCCTTATGGTCATGAGATCAAAATTAAATTAAATTTTAGTAATAGCGTTACGAGATTATATTTGGTTTCTTTTAAGCTATAGGCAGGCTTTTAAAATCTGGACCGACGGTCAAACCAGATTAAATTGTGAACTGAAAACATATTTGGGTTGAGTAAATAACAAAATCCAAAGACAATTAATTAGGTACAAACTCATCAAATCGCCAAAAACAAACTCGTTAACCATTGGACATATAAAATCGGTTTTATAATCTACTATTATAAATAAGTTTGCTAATTTTTTAACATACTTAA
The DNA here is from genome assembly GCA_016432835.1 of Brassica nigra. NCBI lineage: Eukaryota > Viridiplantae > Streptophyta > Magnoliopsida > Brassicales > Brassicaceae > Brassica > Brassica nigra. The sequence continues at coordinate 50,752,185 of CM028248.1, read as the reverse complement.
TAATTTATTTAAAATCACTGGTACAAATGAAACTTTCATCTTCTATATATTTGTATTTCTATCAAAGATCTACTTATAGATAATATTATTTTCTTTTTGGTTTGTATTTAAATTTTATTTCATAATTAATTTTACTGAAAACTTTAATAACTAAACTTAAACTATATTCTTAACACTGGAAAATAAAAATAAACATTCAAATTTTATCCTAGTTTTTATTCTATATTTATATTCAGTCGAATCATGTTCAACCTAGTCGGACTTGTTGACACATGATAAAATAAATCGCTTTGATTACCAGTTATGGTTTTAAAAATATTGTTTACAGGTTAAATTGCGGTTTATTAATCTGTAAATATAAACTCATCAACCCAAAAATAGTGAAAATTATGTTTTCAGAATCCGTATTTAATGTGTGATATTGAAAAATTATTTTAACCGAGAGCATCCTTTCATATTTCAACCATACCTCCCCAACCCCAAACACACACACTCACACACACGCACCGATATATTGCAATTTGCAAGAATCAGATCAAAGAGCAATATGGCCAATTACATGTATATATAATTAGTGTCATGAGTCACGAGGTTTTCTCGAGCAAGTGAAAGACAACATCATTAGTATGATGCGTCTACAACTCTTGCTTATTTTATGAATCTTTTTTCTCTACAAATCATAATTCTTTCCCAAGTAGTTGTACCAAACAAGAGAATAAAACTACAAGAATAATGAGAAAGGGAAAGCTAAGGGAAGATGTCCCCTTCATGGTGGAACATTATGTTGGAGTGTTAAATAAAATAATGGGCACGTTTGGTGGGTTTTTTCCAACTTCAGACAAGCATAGTCCCAAAGTTGAGACCATTCCCTAATATGCCATTCTTCTTGTCTTCATTTGGGCCTTCAGTGTCAAAATCTTCCACCCCATGTGTCTGAATCCATGAAAATTACACTCTTGTTTTTTTTTTCTAGTTAGATTTTTCCAAATCAGAACCCACCCTATCGTAAAATATGTCTGCAACACTCAGTTCTTATATTGCAATGTTAAGGAAATCCACATCTCCGAGTCACCGACAGCGTTCTGAACTATCACAACCATTTAAATAACAGTAATTCAAAAAAAAAAAAAACAAATTAAGACTATTTAAGTTATAATTGTCTGGTTTATGATCCTTTTTTGTACCGAAGATTTTATGAAATAAGGGAAAAAGAAGAGAAACATGTCCATGAATATGATGGTATTTTGTGAGTATTAAAAAGATTTATATACTTACACGACTATTAATTATTCAACTTATATATACCGTTTTTTAGAATTGAATCGAAGAAATCCTTAGTAAACAATGTAATTATTCATTGATCGAGAAAGGGGTTGATGTTACGAATCATGTCCATGGATTGACTTTTAACTAGTACATGTTCCAAAAAAAAAAAAAAACTAGTACATTTTCCAATAAAAAATCCTCAAAAAATTCATATTCAGTTCATCGTTTCGATCTTCACGGTTCTAGTCTTCTAGATGTGTTATATTGATGCCAGGTAATCGGCGTGTTACACCAAAAAAATTACAAATTTGTTGATGTTTATGTATATAAGTTACTGAATAAGGATGTCTTCTTTGAGGTCATTTTCAATACTAAGGTAGCATAACCCGGTATCTAAAGGGTAATTTCTTTTATTTTTTACAGCGATTAACCCAAAACGATATATAAAGGATATCTTAGTTTGGTCTCTCTATCATCCACTAGATTGTTGATAATGATATATTTGAAAGTCCGCTAAATAATACCGTTGATAGATTTTTAATAATATAACATAAGATTTTTGAAAAGGAATAAGTACGTGACCGGTGACCAGTGTGTATTGTTTGATTTTATAAATGTATCTTAGGGTTTTCCTCGGAGTAATCCGTTAATCATATGTATATACACCACGAGAATTCAATAGTAGATCTGAACTTTGATCGATTAGAGAGTGTATTCAAATCCAAAGTGGCGCCGAAGGTGTGACGGGAACAATTGCCTTGAATTTGGCTTCTTATTTGCATTTAGTATGAAAACGTAATTCACCTTATTTGTATATGCTACTGAGTTCGGGATTAGGGTTGTATGATTCGCGTGCATAAATAAAAGCAAATCTGAGTATATATGCATATATCGTATGCATGTCTGTGATGCATGTACTTATAATGCATGTATGGATCTATGAATGTATCATACTATCATGTATTATCATGCATGCATGCATAGCTTTTTCTTCTTAACTGGCAATGCAGTTTATCATTTTGCCCATAAACAATGCGATTACATATACAGAGTTGGCTGAATATGTACGGTGGTTTGATTTTCTTTTTCCATAATTATTGATAGTGAGTGTCTGGCTGGTTTACGACATGCATCCACTACTTCCATTCCTTGAATGTAACATAACATTCAAAAACTAATAAAAATCCACGTGAGCCAAGAAAAAGAGAGTAGTAGAAATTCAAAAACTAAAAATTGTTGGAAAGAAGCACTCATCTAAAACAAACTACATATCGACTACCAAAACTGTCAATTAATATATTTTAATTGGAGATTTATCACTAAGGAAGGGTATATAAATATGTGAAAGTTATTAAACACACACATACAACCAGAAAATATAAAAACGTACTCTTTATGTTTCCTAAAAAAATGTCGTTTTGAATTTCTTTTTTGTTTTATAAAGAATATCATCTTATATTTTCAAACCAATGTTTTAAAATATATATATATATAGCTATGTTGTTTAATATATTAATTATAAATATAAATTTGGTCAGTGTGTGAATTTTTAACTGATTTTTAATGTATGTAAAGAATGTTCAAAAGACATTTTTTTTTTGGTTAAAGAGAGAGAATATGGAAAGGATTGACATGAGTTAAACAAGACATGAAGATCGATGAGACAAAAGATCTTACTGTATCCTTGGTAATGTTATTGACCAAATCAGTAAAGTGAAATAAACAAACATAACTTTTTACAAATTGATAATCTTTGTGAAATTTAAATTTTTTAAAAGAAAGGAATATTAGGCATGCAACGATTTGACAGACTCCTAGTGGTACTCAGCCTACTCGTATCCTCTGTCATTTTCCTATTTTAATTCTTCAACATGGAAAACTAGTGGAGAATAATCACTTATTTTTAATAATAAAATCAAGAAAAAATGTTAATAAAGATATGAAGCTCGATTCGTGTTATTGCCTAAATAAACTTACGTGTGATATATGTTTATAATTAGGTTCTTATAAAATCCTTAGCAGCATACATCATCACATAAGTTTAATATATAGGACATTTATCATTTTCTGCTGGTCGTTTTTTTCTTTTTTTGGGTAAGAAGGCCGTTTTTTCTTTAGATGTAATGGTGACTAATTTAATATACTCATTTCAAATGGTTAGATGTTGAAACAAATCACAGTACTAATGATTAAGTGTTGTTCAAAGCTCCGAAGTTTCTTAAGAACTTATCTCCATTTCTAGCTTATGGGTCTTTTCTTTTCTTTTTTACAATTAATAAGTCTTAATCCCAGTATTTATTGTTAGTTAAGAAGAACTAAACTTTGACCAATAATACAATACATATGATCTGTCAGTGCGAAGTGAATTTGTCTTAGGACACTAGGATAAGAGAGAATGGGAAGATGATGACATGTTAGTTAATCGGGCTTAACCAATTACTTGAACTTTTATTTTCTTATTATTACTATTTTGTCACTTTTTGACTTCGAGTCCCTCTTCATCAACATACTATTGGTAGGACTTCATCTTGTTTACTGATTTCAAATTCCAAATTGGTGTAATCTAATAATATGTAGGCATTGTAGTTGTTAAGTATGTCAGCTTTTTACATTTAGTGGATCTGTGAATAGGATGTCATGTGGCTCATGTCTTTAAGTTATTATCTATATTAAACATTTCCTAATGTACATCAACATTCTTTTGTAACAAAGGTTGTTTATGATTACCAATGAAAGCAATTATGTGGACTGTGAGATGTATTAAACTAAAAAAGAAACAATAATTGTTTACTTCAGAAAGACTTGTACGAAACCTATACAATTTATTTCTTTCAATGTAAAACATACTTTTCAAGAATAACTAAAATACGATATTAAGTTAGGCTTTTTAGAAAAAAGCAACTTCAAAAATCAAGAGAATTATTGACATTGCAATGTGGATTGTTGATTAGATTGGAAAATGAAACTTGAAAGATCTAAGAGTAGACACATTTTTTGAAAAGATTTGGTAAAGAAGAGAAAGAATGAAAGGAAAAGACATGTGTGGGTGTTCTCGTTTAGCTTTCTCTGCTTTTCATAAAACCAACCCAATTCAACTCTTCCCTTCTTTGACCACACTAAAATATTTCGAATTACTGTGGTTACATACATAGATCAACTGATTCTAATTTCAAAACAATGTTTCTACATAACATGTAAAGTGGTAAAGTTGTATTAGTACAAAATTTATTCACCAAAAACATGGACCCCCCTTACCTTAGATGGTTTAAAGAAGCATCCCATGAGATAATTAAAATAATGGGATAAACTTTTTTCTTCTTTTCTTTAAACACTCTTTTATGTGACTTGTTGTACACTTATATTATGCCACATATTCACCAAAACCCAATTTCATTTTTGTTTTCCATTGTAATTTTCTATGTACTAAACCTTCACAATCTATATTCACATATACAAATATATCGCTCACCACAAAAATAGATAAAGCGTCCCCCAACCCCCAAAACTTTTTGACTAATCATCTCAAAAAGATAATAAATTAAAAATTCCAAATCGCTTTCTCCTATCTTGGAGATTACCTTTTTACCCTTCTTGGCGCATTATCCCATTAGAAGAAGCCGAGAATGTTAGTAAAATCCTTATTAGCCTTCTCAGATCATCATTCTCTAGCCGTCTTCGATGAAGATCCTACTGATGAAGTCTCTGAACCTCTTAGAATAGAGTTTAGGATCAACGGCTGAGATTGAAGCAGGATCTGCTTGCAACGACTTGTACGCATGCTCAATCTTTTTGGTTATGTCGTAGTCTTGCAAGATGTCAATGACTCCAAAGTAGAGTACCACTTCATACATCTCACCGTGAGATGGATAGTTAGCTCCTCCTCCTGATGTATACTGATCAAAGTCGCTTCTTCTGGCCATTCGTTCCGCTCTTGCTGGCATGTTTGCACCTAATCTTATCGATGGTTTCCTGTTGAAAGAAAAAAAAAAAACAGATTAAAAACTTTGAGCAGACAGGACCACATGATATGTTTCACACCTCAGTATCATTGCCACATTCATTACTACTAATCCGAAATTGAATCTCAACCACTACACATGTCTTTGCAATAATCAAAAGGCTATATGAATGCAAAACGCCTCTTCTGTGAAGTCAACTTCTTAACATTAAACAAAGAAACCACGGATAAATGATTGTCAAGATATAAATGTTTATGTTACCTGCCAGCTAAAATCCGGTCCATGTCTTGAAGTTCAGCCTCGAGGAAGCGACAACCACGCATGAATTTCTCATTCTGATATGAATCTATCCTACCTGCACAAGATACTGACATGAGTCTCACAGACAGGTAGACTTCAATTAGGGGACACAGATAGAGAATGATGTCTCTAAGTTTACCAGATCTCAAAACGAATGGAGAGAGCCCCATCTTCTCTCCTGTGTTGTCATCACGGAAGTGAACACCAACTAAAAGGCTATAATCCATTATTCTCTCCGCTTCCAAGAACTCACAGTCTCGTTTTATTTGCCTGGTCATGAATAGGCGATCGGTATTAGAAACGTGTTCCAGTTGCTGAATAGCACAAGCAGAAAAAAAAAAAAAAAAAAAAGAAATTGAGTAAGCACGGAGCTTACTTCATAAGCTCTTGATACCAGTTTCTCTGAAGACGGAACGCAAAATTAAGATCAAGGTCCTTTAGAGTCGTGGTCTCATCAATCTCCCCTTCAGGCTTTGCTGTACTGCGTCCATGGGAAGACCCTTTGAGGTCAAACCGTCTCTGGATTCTATACTCGGAGCAGAACAAGTTTCCCATGACAATAAACCGAGTCTGATAAAATTGTAAACAAAAGTACTTGTAAATTTTCTGGAAACTAAAAGAGACCGATTAAAGCATTAGATATAACAACACATTACCTTCTGGCCACCAACGGGTTTCACACAATGAACACCGTAGAATCTAGTCACGAGGGAGTTTTCATATTGACAGACGTGTTTGTAGTAGCTTGGAAGCATTCTCAGAAGCACCTAAACAAATGAAGACAAAAAGCTCCAGGTCAAGTTTCATTTAGCTAATCACGGACTTAGTGGAGTTAATGATTAAGAAAGTTAATGTGAAAGCAAAGAAAGAAACAAACCAAAAAGGTGTCCCAACCGCTAATTAAGTAAATCAAGAATGACAAGCATGACAAGAAAAGGGTCAAAAAATAATAAACAAGACGGCAACAACTAAGTACTAACCTTGACTTCCGATTTCTTCACTGTCTTGATCATAAACCTATCATCTTGAGTTAGGTAAAAGAAGCTTCCACTCTTTCCAGGTGAAGATAACTCCCTAAGAGCCTCGTTTCCACAAATAGCTAACATATACTCAGCTGGATCCACTTGGAAATGATCCCTGAGACGTCTACAAACAAAATTGCCACAAAAAGAAATACAACTTTAACATACGAACTTATCAACTAAACCCAATGATTCAAGTAAAGACACATCAGCAAACCTAAAACACAACTCAGCAACTTGCTAATTTAAAACACTTTCCAGAAAGATACCTGAACACCAAAGGGCAATAATCCTTCCACCGGAAATCAACCGACTGATGCGGCGGCGTCGTCTTAGTACCTTCCGGCGGAAACCTCGTCCAAAACTTCTCCTTTGGATCAAAATCATTCTGCTTAAGCTCTCTAACAATCGACGCGTGTTTGCCAACAGAGTACCTAATCACAAAATCACAACCTTTCATTAACACAAAAACCACAAATCAATCTCCAACTCCACCAAAGTTACAAACTTTTACCTGATTCCCAGCTGCAAATTCAGCATCAAGTCATACTTCTTATGCCCTTTAGATATAGTCTCTCCAGCCTTCTTCGCCTCACCGTTAAACCAACAAGGATTCTTCTTAAACTGATGAACACGATCAACAGAGAGCCTCTCCCTATAAATCATCGACGCCTCAACGTTATCAATAATATCACAAGTGATATCTCCAGCTTCACCATCAGACTCCCAAATACATATCCTGGGGAAAACCTTCTCCCCACCTAAACTCCCACCTCCACTATCAACAGAAGACCTCTTCCTCGTCGCCACAACCAAACCACTCTTCTCAACACCACCAAACAAACTCCTCATCACATTACTCTGATTCCAAGCCCCAACGCAGGAGCTACCGTCAACGCAAGTAAACACCCCGCTCCCTCTAGGCACCCCGTTCTCCCACTGACCTTCGTAACGATCCCCGTTGGGCCAAACCAGCAGCCCCTTCCCGGAGATCACCCCGCCGCGCCACTCTCCGGTGTACTGATTCCCGTTCCTCCACACGTACCTTCCCCTCCCGTCCTGCAGGTTCCTCCTCCACGTCCCTTCGTAGAAGTCCCCGTTGGCGTAGCGCTTCTGCCCGTGGCCGTGCTTCCGATCCGCCGCCCAGGTTCCTCGGTACGTGTCACCGTCGGCGCCGGTGAACGTCCCGAACCCTTCCATCCTCCCGGACTTGAACTCGCCCTCGTAGGTGGCGCCGCTGGGCCAGGAGAACCTCCCTTTCCCCGAGGCCTTCCCTCGCTTCCAGTCGCCTTCGTACATGCACCCGTCGCTCCACAGGTACTTGCCGGATCCGTGGGGAAAACCGCCGGAGAAGCTCCCGATGTAGAGATCCCCGTTCGGGAGCGGCTTCTCGATCTCCAGGGCGGGCGGCGTGGGGGTCACGCGCCGCGTGGCTACTTGGGATCTCGATCGCGTCATGGTAGGAGGTTTATTAGCTAACAGCAGCACTGAGTCGTCTCGTCTCCTGCTCAATAACACTTCACTAGCTTCTTCTTCTTGTTCGACGTCTTCGCTGTGAAGCGAGTCTTGCATCATAGACTCATCACTCCACTCTTCTCCGGAGATCTGCAAAAAAAAATGGCAGTTGCTTTTGTTTTTTGAATTGAATCTAGGGTTTAACTGTTTCTCGGATTACGGTTAACACACATTCTCCTGAGGATCTTAAACCGGAAATGACCGGAGAACGGAGAGCGGTATCGGGATTGTTGATCTGATTTTCACGAGTTTCCAAATCTGAGAGCTAAACCTTGAGAGATTCTCTCTACAAGAACATCGAGAAAAAAAAAAAGAAAGAAATGAGAGAGAGAGAGAGAGAGGAGTAACAGAGACAGAAGAGAGAGATAGCTAAATAAAACACTCAGGATTTTTAATTTATAAAAAGAAAGTTTTGTTACCAAAAAGAAAAAAAAAAAGAAAGTTTTGTTACCAAAAAGAAAAAAAAATAATTTAAAAAGGTGGAGAGAGAGAGAGGAAACCATCGGGAAGCGGACATAAAAAGCCCACCAGCCCAGAAAAAGAAACCACGATATTATTAAAATAATTACGACTTAATAAATAAATAATCCAAGTGAAACGACGACGTTGTGTTTCATGTGTAAACAGAATACACTCGAGATTGTTTCGGATTTGTCTTTGTATGATTTTAAAGCGAGGTGTGTGTCCCGCGTAGTTATGGGCTACGTCCCCATACGTAATATATATACAAAACCCACGTAGAAGACCAAATGATTATTTTTGGTCTACCTCTGTCCTCTTGATAATTTATTTTTTCTTATAAAATGATTATAATGTGGATTATCGAGATATCTTGATTAGGAAGCGAATTTCCAGGTGATTGTGTATTATTATTTTTGAAAAGATTTGTTCTCTTCTGTGATTAGATGATCGCTGGCTTAGTGGGTTTTTTTCTTTTTGAGTTTTGATTATGCTATATTCCTTTGTCTCTTCCTACTTCAGAATTGATTAATTATATTCAACTTACATTATTCCGATTTGTTATTCTAAGTAGGTTTCATATTCCCATACGGATAGTGACAGATCACGAAGCTTGTAGATATATACACTGTCACCGTTCAATTAAAACTAGAACCTTAGCAATTCCCCATAAACCCAAATTGACATTTTTATTAGTAAAGTATAAAGTTTCTAGAATTATGTGATTTTTTTAAAGTCACAGTTTCACAATGACTTTTAGTGCTCCTTCTTATAGCTAATGACTTTATTCAGTTGGTTCCTCCTGTTTTCGTGCTTTGTAAAAACTAGTCAAATAATATTACTCCCTAAATCCCTTAAACATTATGTAGTCACTAATTAAAAAAAACCGTTGAGTTTGCGTAACATGGATTTTGCAATGAATAAATATGGATATTCAAAATTTTGGATAATAATCAAATACATATCCAAAATAACCACATATGCTAGATCTTGACATGAATAACCTATTTCTATCAACATGAATTGGTATGAAAAAAAATGAAGATGGTATATTTCGATGCTATGACGAAAGTCATTTGAAATAATAAACTAACATCGGTAGAGTGTTTCACATATGTCTGAGTGCTTTGATTTGAATTAAATGGTAAATAGGACATGATTGTGCTTCCATAAAACGTAACATCATCAAAACTAGGGTGCAACCGTGCAAGCAAACTTCGTAATGCACACGTATTGAAATGTTATAAGCACACCTAATACACCACTAATTAATGTACTTCTAAAATGGTACGCGTAGCGACTATAGCTGTGGTGGTCGGAGCATGATCAAATGCATTTAATCACCTTTTAAAGGTCTGTATAAAATATCAGATAATCGCATTATCAAAATAAAATTTTGCCAAGGGCCGTATAGATGTAACCTCAGGTTGATATTTCTTTAGAAAGGAAAAAGTACAATGATCACTCAAAATCTTTTAAAACACTTAATTCAAATTTGATATTTATTTGTATCGACTTTAAATCACCTTTTAACGTTTTTTTGTAGCAATTTTCCTTTGTGTGGGAGCTATATGCTCTACACGTGATATATGTTCTTCTGGTTATTAGTTAATTGTTACTACATAGTCAGTCCTTATTTTATTTTTAGTTTTTTGTAGTAAGGATCTATATAGTCTAGTCTTCTTTCTTTTTATTAATCAGAGGATACCTAGGCCGATATCCAACTAATCCTCATGAAAATTGTACAAATAATCCAACTATCTCTGTATGCTCAAGTAATAGCATTTTTGTTTCTAGCAAAAACTAGAACCAACAGATTTATGCTTTACTCCAAATCAACTTTTACCACTTGGTTTACATAGTCTTGTCTTCTTTCAGTACTTAAGCTTATAATACAAGTAAATCCTCCTGTTATTTTTGTGTCCACATCAATGAACAAGTAGAAAAAATATTGAGAAAGGGAGAGTGTATGGCTGACGGTATTTTTCCATTCATACGCCATGATGAGAAGGTACTCGACGCCATACTTTTCCCGTTCCGTATTCAAGACAGCTCGTGGCTAGATCATTACTCTTCGCTATATTCTCGCGACCTAATTAAAACTCTACTATGCTTTCAAATCACTAAACCTAAAAGCCCACGACCTTTTTGCGATTCTTCGCGATCATTTATTTAATGCATGCCCATTTCCTTAAATCAACTAACCACTCATGAATTAGTTTGAACTTTTCTTAAATTTTTATCTGGTTGAGCTAACTAATTAATCACTCGTGATTTTGTTTAAAGTCACTCTACTGACAACTTGGGTTAATTTAAAGTACCTAGAGGAAGATTGTCAATAAGTTGTGACGGTGTTGGGTTCTTGTTTCTGATGATGAAAAAAGGTTGGCTAATATAATGAGTTGTGACCGTGTTTAGGTGAAATAAACCTTTCATCAGGCGTTATGGTTTTCATAAAGGCTATAACGTATTCAAAATTATATTAATTTTGTTTTCAAGAGGGTGATTAAAAGTTTTCTAAGCTGGCAAGGCATTCAGAAGTGCCTTTTCTTCTCCTTTTTATTAATTTCGAGTTAGCAATAATAAGTTAATAACATTAGTCGGGGTATATATGTGTACATTTTTTTTTTAAGTGTAAATTTTTCTTAACTAGTGATGCAGTCTAAAGTATACCATAATCTCTTGTTAAAATGTTAAATTTTATGTTTGAAATGACACTATAACAAAACATTTAGTAATGCAATTTATGTTCTGCCCCCTCCTCATCACCACAAATAATAAAACACCTAAACACAAATACATTTTTGTTGGAACTTTAACAAACATGAATAAATTTGTCAGATGGGATATATATCTTTCATCAGTAGCTTTTGATTGATTATATACAAATTACAGTATTACTATTACGTGTTTAATTAGCTGGCAAATGCAGGAGAAATACTTGTACACATTCGATGTTTTTTTTCTTTTAAAGAGTACAGATTCAATGTTCTTTTACATCTATTATATATATGTTTATTTAAAATGTATGACAAGCATGATTTTAGTTTTTGAAGAATGCATGGCTATAATTTACGCGACGTTGTTAAAAATAAATAAATGACGGTCCTTATCAGTTTAATTAAGAGTAGGAAGGGGAAGGTGAAGACGACAAACAGCTCCTTTTACGGTTGGACCAATAGAACTGAGATGGCACACAAAGTGGGTCCTATGTTTATACTATTGGGCTGTCACGGCCCATCTTTAAAATGTCGAAGCATCCACGACATAGACGGTGACACATGGAGAAAATGTTCGCCGGCCAAGATTGCGACCACGTCATCGAAACTTCTGAGTGTTCCACCTGTCAAAGCTACCGTCGAAGATTACTATCTTTTGTTTTATTGTTGTTGACGCGTAATCATATAAACGCCACGAGAAGAAAACGATTTCAACTCTGTTAGGCGAGCCTAGTCTCAGTTCATACTACATATCGATGCCTTTTTTTTTTCTTCTTTTTGATGCCTGAGGAACACGTTTCAGATATACGCACAAACAGTTTTGATTCAACCATTAGATTTATAGTCTGTCTCCTCTATGCCAAATTAAAGTTTAGAGATGAAAAATGTTGAATTCTACTGTATATCTTTTCACACTTATGCTTATTATCAGTCTACTAGTCGTGGCCTAGTTGTGAAAATATTGAGGACAAGTTGTAAACCCGCTCTCTTTTGAGTTCAACTTTCACTAGGAACACTTTCACCTTTCCTGATACCTTGGATGCGCTATGCTCTAGGTACATAAGAATATCCAGCAAATAGACTGTAAATTGGTTACACTCATCTGGAAGATTATAGCTAGGCAAATCAAAACGGCTTTAGAAGAATGTGATCCTAACCAGATAAAGATTATGTATCCATTGAAAGATCAAATTTCTCCAATTCGAATCCAAAAACATTTATACAATCAAATTACAATCTCCCTTTTTTTTTAAAACATTAATTACAATCTCTTGGTCTAGATGTTGTGCACGCCACTAAATAAAAAGATGTTGTGCATGCCACTAAATACAAAAGCAATTTTTTTCTAGAAAAATGTAACCTTATCATACAACAATTATACATTTCGTTGTTTTTATGAATTATATATCTTAGAATTTTGTAATATCATTTTTTCTTCTGGGCATGTGATTTTTCACAAAAAAAAAACAAACACAAATTCAGTTAAGTTGTTACTATTGTTTTTTTCTATACAAGCTAAAAGGCCTCAAATTAATGCATTTTTGTTTTTCGGTATCTAGTATAATAAATTCATGAACAACATGTTGTTCGTCCAGCTAAAATCTCTAAACACACAAAATAGTAACCAATTAATCACCCAAAAACAAGAGAAAATAACTAGAATTAACCCCATAAACAGAAAACAATCTCGTAAAATAGATTACTTCTTATTCCTATATAAATAACTCAAAAATCAACCCGATTTTCTTCATTGTCAAACAATCTTGTTACAAAATCATAACAATAAACAAAAACATATAATTGCTTACGAAAATCAAATTATGGTAACGCCATATTTGAATAAAATATGCAGTATCCTCATGATTGCAATGTTTTTCGAGGTAATATTTATGGCACAAACATCTCATTGTAACACATTAGAAGTTTGTATCAAACACTGTGTTCCAAACCAATGTTTGAACACATTGAAAGATGTAACTCGTTATGTATGTGAAAAAGCTTGCAAAAAAATGTGCAACGAACAAAACAAAATCAGTGGTGTACAATACACCGTCCGCCCTCCAGTAATTGAGAAATCAAAGCCTGGCATATGCAAATATACAAGGGGTTTTGGATGCTAATTTGTTTTTATTGTACTCTTTAAAGAAATTAAACAGCAATAATCTTTGTCTCTCCATATGTATATGTATATGTTTTTATCTAATAAAAATAAATTTCCCATTAGAAAGAAGCCATGTGGATGCAAAGTTTTAAAATGTCAAAAATGTATTTTTAATAAGAACCGTATCTATTTCTCTCTGATGTTTTTTTCAATTTTATACTCTCAGAATACTAGGGATGAAGCTTCCCTTAGACCTATTGTTTCAAGTAACCTCATTTTTTTGATGAAGTTATAAAATCGATTTTTATTTGTAACTAAACCTTTTTATCGACTTCTATTATTTATATAAAAAGCTACAAAAAGACATAGAAACCGAGACGTTTACAAGTCCTTATTTTACACTTTGAATAAAATTATAGCCCAAATGAAATCCATTTCAAAAGAGAGATGAGAGCATCATTAGTAACAAGAGATTCATATAGGTTTCTTACCAATATAATAATAAATAATTATAATTGAATTTAGCTAAATAATTGATATAGAATCATTAAGGAGGTGTTATTGGTTTATGTGTTTTAGTGGATTTGAAAATCCAAACTAAATCTACTGTTATTGGTTCTATGATTTTTAAATCCATATTCAAATCTACTGTTATTGGTTCTTTGATTTTAAAATAGATTTTAAAATCAAGTGTTATTCAATAGTATAGATTTATTTAAGGATTTGATTTAAAATTGGATTTGAGTGGATTTATAAATGTTTTTAGTGTAAAAATACAAAGGAGCAAATATTGAGCTCTACCTTGTTATTTTGACTTGGATTTGTAATATTGTTTTTTGAATTTTTTTTTTTTTACGTTTACAAGTTTTCATATCTTGTATGTTTGTTTAATATCTTGTATCTTGTTCATCATTTTCCTTTTTTTTGGGTACCAAATAAATCTTCACCTTCTTTGGTTTAAACATAAAATCACTAGTAATTGGTCAAAAGTACTTTTTCAATCCCAGACATGTTATTACTTTTCCTTCTCTTTTAATTGGTTGTTAGGGCTTAGATCATTCTTCTCATATTAGCATTTTTGTATGATTAACTTACGCATTTACTTATCAGACATTATGTAATGGTAATTGATTTTTCTTGTATAATTTTACAACTTTTGATTGAATTGTCTGTTTTACTTTATATTCCAAAGTTTTGAGCATTTACTCTCTTCTACGTAAGTGTCATCTTGTCACCTTCCAAGTTCCAACACTAACTAAATAAAACTTGTTCTGAACAATTTCTCCAGATCCAAGCATTTTCCCTCCTAATGATAAATCTATTTGATTGATTAATAACAATTTACCTGTTTTGATTTTGAAATCCATATAAATTATTCTTAAATCCATTTTGTTTGATTTTAAAATCATGGATTTAGCAAAGATTTCTAAATCTAAAAAAAATTGTAAATCCATTAAAACACTAGAACCAATAACCCTACTAAATATTTAAACTAATGAAATATAGAGTTTTTTGTTTGGAAGACTCATCTCACTCTATCTCAGATGCTCTAAGATTAACAAAAAAAAAATCAGAGTCCCATATAAACGTACAGTGTGGCCATAAAAGAATAAAACAAATAATTTTAGTGATAATTTAGAATTATATATATAAGTGGTAATTTAGAATTATATATATATATATACATCATATGATTTTAGCTTTTAGATTATTCCTTTGAAGAGTAGTTAAATAAATCTCATTTGAAAAGTAGTTAAATAGGGCTTATATATTCGCATGAAAAATAAGGAAATAATTTTAATTTTTAATGTCATTTCGTCAAAGAAGTAGAGATTTATGTTTTCTTGATATAGTGGAGATTTTTATGTCTTCAATAATCATTAGATCTTGTAAAGGTATGGAAAAGACGCTTATATATAAATATAGATGCATGCCTGAATGAGTTTATGTATATGTCTATTCACATTTTCGTGCATATATATATACCTCCGGGCATGAACCAATGCTTGATTCAAATGTTTTCATGCTGAATTTTTTAAATAAACAAACGTTTCATGGTGGATGATCTTTCATATATGTGTCCATTGAATATACCCGGTGCATAGGACTGGGACGGATCAGGATATCCGGGATATTCGGGGTACCTGGATCCGGATCCGTTGGATCCGTGATTTTAATATCCAGATCCGGATTTTTGTTTTCCGGATATCCGGGTTCCGGATACCCGTCTAGATATCATGATATCCGCGAGTATCCGAATTCGGATCCGGATCCGTCAAAATAATTAAAAATAATAAAATAGTTTTAAAATACAAAAAATCTATAAATATTACATAAATTAAATATTTTACAAAATTTATAAATGTATTTATGCATATAATTTTAATAAAATTAAAATATAATATTATAAGACTAATTTTATGTATAAATATTAATAAATCAACTATAATTATTAATAAAATTTAAATTTATATATATTAAAAAGCGGATCCGGATCCGGATATCCGGACCTAAAATTCCAGATATCCGGATCCGGATTCGACGGATCCGGCATTTTACTATCCGGATCCGGGCGCCCCAGATATCCTATTTTCGAAGCGGATCGGATCTCGGATAATTCCAGCCCTAAACCGGTGCATGCACAATAAATATTTGATTTCTACATATCAAATTTGTGTTTAGACTTTTAAAGCGATGAGGTGGGGATTGTATGTGTTAATTTTGTGTGTAGGTCGACTCAACGAAATAAATACATCTCTATAATATTATTTGAGAAGTCAGTTTCTTAGGTGTGGCGCTCACGTTAGTTCTCACTGCAGCTGATTACGATGATGCCTTTAATGAATTATTATATTTGCAAATATATCTAATTGTCATTATTAAATATTTTTTTTTATTATTTAGGTTTCCTATTTATTTATTTTTTCAAATTACCTATATAATAAAGAAAATTATAATTTTAAAACGAAAATATCTTTATATATAATGTAATTCATAATAAGGAAAGTTCACAAAATAATCCTGATTTTAAAGTGAAGAAATAATCTTCCTTTTTAAAAAAATAATATTAAACAACATAATATATTTTAAAAGTATTAAGCATTTTATTCAAATCAATTTATTTCTCAAATTATTACAAAATAATTTAAATAACATAAACTAAGATATCTTTAATGAATAAAATTTAATTTAATCCTTTTATGTTCCCTTTATATTTTCAAATAACATATATGATAAATAAAATATTTATAAAACTTAAAACGAAAATATTTTTATATATAATGTGACTTCATGAAAAGGAAAGTTTAGAAAATTAAGCTTGATATTAAAGTAAAGAACTAATATTCCTTTTAGAATGTATTGATTATGTTTTATGCAATTTTGTACCTATCGTCACTTTATTTTTATAAATTTATTTTTGAAAATTAACATATACCAAATAACTAAGTCCTATAGAATTAACATAGTCCTGGGGGCTATTTACAACTAGACAATTCATAAATATATATATACACATGTAAGATGAAAACCAAACTAATGCAATGAATACAATAAATATGATTTGGTTGAATTAGATTAGAAATAATTATACTTGAATTTGACGGAATATATGTAACACAATATACCTACGAATGAGTAACTAGATCAATCCATTTTTTTTTTAAAAGTAAAACATTAAATAAAAATAATATATTTTCATTTATAGTAATATTTTTATACATATAAATTATAGAACGACTCAACATATTACTAAATAAATATGAAATTCTCAAATAATACTATAAATATATTAACCAACTATTACAATTAAGTATCATTGTTATATTTATTTTTGTAACTTTGAATCGATCAACACTTTAGTTTACTTTTACTATTTGATTCTCAAAACAGCATATATTAAATTATACATAATCTTATTAAAATATATATACAAATCTAGACAAGAATAAAACTAAATAAAAATAACTTTAATCTGCATAAAAATATCTTAGTTTAATCAAAAAAGCAAATGTTATCTTATATATCTAAATAATAACCAAACAGTCGAGATTTATATATCTAAAAGTATACATGTGATGAAAATAACATAAAGTTATTTAAAATAAAACATGTATATTGATTACAATAAAAATAACAGAATAATTAAATACTAAAAACAAAATATTAATAAATTATTATAATGTATTTATTTTATAAATATTAATATTCGTGCATGAGCACGGGAAAATCACGTAGTTCTTATAATATATTTATTGGATTGCTCATCGTAATGGCTGAGTATTTTTTTCTTTTCATAATGAATAGTTGGAAATATCTAATGTAAATCTAAATATACTTTCATAAAAACTCACACTCACGTTAATCAAACTCATTGCGATAAGCCGATAATACTTACATAAACATCAAATTTCACGTATTTCGAAATAGGAAAGAGATCCTTTCGACTTTTTTTTTTTGTTCTATACAGTGTGCTTAAAAAGGTCCACAGGTCCAGTAAACAAAAAGTAGACCGCATAAGCTTATCTACTGGTCCTTAATAATCACACGTCTTCACTTAACAGTCCTTATTTTTTACTATTGGAGTATTCATTTAGTATTCCAAAGAGCATCAGTTTCTTTTTTTTCCTTTGATATATGCTCTATCAACTAATCCGGTCAGTCTGGAAGGAAACACACTTAATGCTACATAGTGGACTGACAACTATATTGTCCAATTCGAGTTTGGAATGCAATCTGACTAATGCAAGTAGATGTACCGATCATCAGTTAGAATCCATCTTATTAACGGTATAGGATGAAACCCAAACTATACTTGTCAAGTAGTGATAATTTAATTACTATAGAGAATCGAATCCAAAACTGATATGGGTACACACTAAGCCCCAAAAAATTATAATTAGACTACAACTGTTTGGTTCATCAGTTTCGCCTCCTTATTACCTTTTTAATTTAGAATTATTTACTAAACATGATTGAATTTGGACCAGTACAACAACTCAATCTAGACAATGAGCAGCCCCAACAATGCCTACATCGGTGATAAGAACAAGAGTGTCATGCCTCAACAAGAACCGTGTATGCCTCCTGAACAAGACCACTATCTGCCAATTGCAAGCGTCACAAGGATCATGCATAACATTTTACCATTGGAAGCCAGTATCTCTGAAGAAGCCAAAGAAAATATTCAAATATACGCGCCACCGAGTATATTAGCTTTGTGACAGCCGAAGCTAACGATATTTGCAAATCTGAGCTACATACGACAATAACTGCTGGTGATATCCTTTCGGCTATGAGCAAGCTTGGGTTTGAAGATTACGTTGAACCACTTAGTGTTTTCATTAATCGGTAATGTCTTTCCAAAACCGATCATGGGTGTTCACTTAGAGATGAGTCATCGTCGTTTGACCCGGCTTATGGAAGAAGTAGTATTGGGTTTCACGGTCCACCACATCATGGCCCACCCCCTCATGGCCCACCACTGCATAGTACACTACCTTATGGTCCATTACCTCATGGCCCACCTCCTTCGGGTCCTTATGGTTACAGTATGTTGGATCAGTCTATGGTTATTGGTGGTGGTGGTCGGTACTACCCAAACAGTTCGGATCAGGATGGAACTACTGGTGGTGGGGGTGGATCTTCATCTTCTAGGAACGGAATGCCGTTTTGTGACCACTGTGGTCAGCAGTGACGATAAAAAATTCTTGATTCTCTGGATACCTATTTTAATTACATAATGCATGTTTAAATGTTTTGAATACATATTTGTCTTTTTTTGTCATTAGGCCTT
Organism: Brassica nigra; assembly: GCA_016432835.1. Taxonomy (NCBI): domain Eukaryota; kingdom Viridiplantae; phylum Streptophyta; class Magnoliopsida; order Brassicales; family Brassicaceae; genus Brassica; species Brassica nigra. Next base: position 50,733,049 of record CM028248.1, on the reverse strand, counting down.
CAAGGCAAAGAGTTCTAAACACTGAGAACCAACAAAACAACATAGAAAAGGGATACACCAGTAGAGATCCAAAATAAACTAACACATCTATTTTGCGTATGGATAACAAAAGATTGTTCTTGTAAAAGCTTCATATTTGCTTCTGGAATAGATGAATCTCAAAAGAGATAATCTTCATATTAATCCAAAAGCACCGCGCTTCAGAGTGAGTTGAAAACGATTGTCATTTTCTTTATATTACTCCAGTAGGAGCGACCGAGATAAGACAACTCTTTATTTTGCTCTATTAACAGGGTCAAAGAGATTACCGTTCCATAGAACTTCATGCTGCTTTTCGAAGTAACCATAGTTTGCAGCAAGAACTCCATCACCATCGAATGAAGAACCATCAACGATTGAAGCCGGTAAGACCCGTCGCCACCATCCGCAGTAGATCTGTCAATTGCGTTTTCTAAACAATTCAATTGAACTGAAAGTTTTGTCTTCCCAAACCAATTAGAAGAAAGAACAATAAAAAACTTTGTCAAATTCAAAATAAATTGGCAATAAAATAGCGACTGGAAACAAAACAGATCAAAGAAAAGGAAGCAAAACGAATTAAACAAGCCGATGTCGGAACTGGAGAAGCCTCCGATCATCGGTAAGAAAAATCTCTTTTTTTCTCTCTTGACGGCTAGGATTTTTGTCTAATTAAGCATTTATGTTCTCTTTACCTAAGAAAAAAAGAAACAAAAAGAGAAAAAAATTCTATTGTTGCATCTTTAAAAAGAAGTGTTAATTTCAATACTTTTGACAATTGATTTCTGAATTATTCATTTGGGAAATGGTATAAAGCTGCATTTTCGTTGAAAAATATAATATTAGTTGGAAATCGTAACTAAACTTAACATGTAACCAGACGTTCAGTAAACCAATTAATCCTACACATTATTAAATAAAGCAATATACAGAAGACTAGAAACACCCTCTTTAAAAGCCAACCTAGAACATGTAAAGACTCTATGACTATGAGTATGTACAAAACACACTATGTTAGAAAAACTATATTACTTGAAGACAACCTTTTTAACCATAGTTAAGTAACCCTGATGAACCCCCCCCAATTCCTCGTAGCTTACTACATAACCTCAAGTTTTCCTAAAAATTTGTTTTCAAAAGAGAAATGGATGATGGTGGTCGTTACAACCGTCGAGCAGCTCCAACAATGATAATCGCACTCATCGTCATGTTCACCACACTCGGACCAGTTCTTGCACCACCAACTAATCTCAACGCATCAAATCCAATACCAGGAATGACAGAAGCTGAGTTTCGAGTCAAACAAGTAGCAACAAAGATCTTTTGGGCGTTCAGCAACTCAGCGTTTGCGTTGGCTCTCGCGGCAGCATTAGTACAAGTCGGGAAACATGCATGTCACGGAACAAGTGAAGTTTGCGAAAAAGTTTCTTTCGTGCTTTTGATGATCGCTCTTCTCTTCATGTCGTTTGCGGCAGTGTGCGCCGTTGTTGTTAGGCTTTGTCCTTCGTCGTTGCTTTCTGCTTTCTCCCTAGCTCAAGGACTGTTTCTTCTGATATCTGTCTATCTATGCTTTTGCGTGTTCATTGTGGAGATTGTTGGATGAGATCATAAATTATATTTTATGTAAGTTCTCATGAGTAATATAAATTCGTATTTTCGTTCTATATGTATTTTGACTTTGTGTTATGTTATTTTTCTTTTTGCTAATATAAGAATTTATGATCTATTTTCTGTATCATCCAAAGCTTTTATTCTCTGTTTTCTCAACACACAAGGAACAATCTCATCTTGAAAGTTTTGACATCAAATGTAATTGTTAAGATAAAAAAAACAATCTAAATCCCATATCAAAATATTAAACAGAGAAAATTAATAGCTTTTTATTCTGATTAGTATGTGTTAATCAGGTTACCTCCATCTAGTCCGGTCCAAAACCTGGATAGTCCTTAAAATTGGCCTCACTCATAAATAACAAACCTAAATAGTATGAAGTATTTTGAAAATAAACTCTAATTAAATTTGTGAGATTTTGGTCCAAAATAGACAATATTACATTAAACAAACAAAGGAGTTGGACATCTAATGACGAATCTGACTCTAGTACGAGCATTTGGTCTATTGAGCCTGGTCCGTTATACAGAAAAAAAGTCTTGTTGGAAAAACTGTAAGAAGATTTATGAAACGGAATCTGTCTCTGCCTTGTTTGTTGTTGCGTTATGATTTATGTAGGTCTTGGAGCAACTCATTTATGTTCTACGTGTTTTCTTTCGCACTGAGTCACTCTAATGATGATTGTCGAGCATGGTTCCAGTTGTGCGAAGAACACGACTGGACCCAGAGACTTGCGCTTTATACCCACTGGAATTGCCACCAATGCACCTAGGACTGAGACTTGTGGACGTTTCAGCGTCAAGAACAACCACCACACTGTGAAATTATACAAATAATACGCTGGATAAATGACTAGAGTGGCTGCATAACAAATGACTCAGTGATAAAGTTATGACTCCTAGATCACAAGAATTAATATCATAATCAAGAAACAAACATTGAAACTGTGTTTCCTCTTTCTTTTCTGATGATAAGTAGACAATCAAAGGTCGTAGCCCACTTGGAGAGAACTACTAATGGATGAGTCGGGTCTCGAGTCTGATTAGTTCTGTTAACCGGACACTAACAGAACCGGAATTGTATAGCTTGTTGTCGTTCTCTTGAATGGAATGAATCCATATATCTCCTGGTATGGCTTTTTTTATCACACTTGTTGGGTTTATGTCCTGAAATACAAATGTTGGGCTTTGAATGGATGCCGAATTCATCTAAATTCAGTTTCTTACGTTGAAGTTGTTGCATTACAGAGTCGTTAAGGGAAAAGGCTTCAAGACATACATGTACAAAAAGGACAAGACGAAACTTTGGGAAGTTGTTAGTTTTAATCACTCTGTTTTACCTACAGAAACTGGGGAAACACGAGTGTAAGGGAGACTTATACTGAGTGAGCGCACATACGATTATATTTCTTCTTAAACTCTTGATAGTGGGTTTTCCAAAACCGACCACGCCTCTAGTATTTTCTAGATCCGCCACTGAATATTATATGTCTTAATGATGTCAGTTGTTGTTTAACATCGAGCGAGAGATGTGAAATTAGATCATGCATGATAAGTAACATACGTTTTTATCTTTCACGCCTTTCATGATGGATGTTAGAAGTTGGCGCATATGCAAAAGTTTTCACCATTTCGTTTAGGTTGTGCTTCGATTTGCCGCAAACCGTATATAATTTGTCAAAAAAATTATTGCTAGCTAGTGTTTCATAGTTGTTAAAGTTAACAATAAAACAAAACCTCTAAAAAGCCCTAAACATGTTTGTTTCCTGTTGTATTCTTTGTAGGCAAGGAAGAGAAGGATGAAATTACGGAGATGCATGATGATCAAATTAAATTAAAAAAAAAAGCATAATGATTGTGCTTCATATCCTTTTTTCATGATCAAATCTCTAAACATTTTTTTGTACACGCTGCGTATAATGTGATTGATTATATTGCAACTTATATAATAAGAAAATAAACGTGACGGTTTTTTTTTTCTAACTGGATAACTGTAAGCAGAAATCCAAATTAATGTTCAAGATATGTAAAAAGTGGGTTTCCTTATCATTCTAAACGTTATCAGGCCAATAATAGTGATTAAAATCGTAGTGTAAATGTATAATTAAGGCTTTGAATCCTAGCTCCTTAATTAACCGGATTGATCACCATAAATTATTGTCATATTGTGTATTTATTTATCATATCCAGGTATTTATTGTTGGCTAAATGCAAATAAAAATTTCAAGAAAATATCATCTGGATCATATTATTTATGAGTAATAATATAGTCAAATTTGGCTACATTTTATATAGCAGTCTTCAACATTATTATCAACATCGATTATACCAACAGTTAACCAAACTTGTTTTTTTTTTTCACAGACCGCAATACTATCAATTTCATCGTCGAAACTACTTTGTGAAAATATGGAAATGCATGAATTTTGCCTTGTAGAAAATGTTCAAAAAAGAAAATTTTGCCTTATACGTATTAATTCTCGTGGCTTAGGGATCTCTTATTTTAGCCTTGGACACAAACACAAAAACTAAAGGAATATTTTTAAGTTCTACAACAGTATAAAGATATTGATCCTTTTTAATCAAATATAGTATATACGAACTCATGTTTTCATTATCAACTTTATCATGTGTACCAAATAAATGTTAAAAAACTTTATCATGTGTTCCCAAAAAAAACTTTTTGTCATTTCGTAAACCTATTGGATCAAATGGAAAATATCATGACAACTATCCTATTGTTGTATGATTTTGACAAGTACGAAAATATATTGTTGGCTTCTCTATGTCGTTTCATCTAACTATAACAACCGGTTATACAGCTATGTTCATTTTATCTTTTTACAGAACAACCAAAGTTTATTCATTTATACATTTCCTAACACCAAACGGTATGTTTGGTGAGAATCTGTTTGTTCACAATAAGTTGATTTGTTCCAACCCTTCTTTTTATTTTCTTCGCCATTAAATCTGTTTTGAAGAAAAAAGCAATTCCGTGTATAATGTAGTAATGAATCGATTTCATCCATCCTGCTGGCAGATCACCCACCATATTTCTTACCAAAAATAAAATAAACTCAGCGATGTTGTTGAATGTTATAGACACATAAGTTGACAATACACTATTTATTGCATATGCTTGAATATTAGAGCATCTCCATTAGGAGATTTTAACAAAAGTTCACATATTTCCAAAAAAAAAAAATTAAAATAATCTAATTTTGTTGAACCTGCGTGTGGCGAGCTCTCCCCAGTAAAACGGGTTCATCACTGTTTCATGGACTCCATGATACGTGGCGGCCCGCAATTGATTTGATTATTAATTTTTTTTTTAAATAAAACAGAAAAAAATTAAAAAATACCTTTGGAAATCGAGCTCCGAGATCACTAATGAAGATGATGTTCTATTGTATGTGCTTGAATAGTAGAGCTGACATAGTGGTGGACTGGTGGTGACTTTTTGCTATGTATGTTGATTATAAAGTTTTAGATAACTTAATTGATCTAATTTTTACTTCAGCTGGAAAATAATATGGAAAATCCGAATTTTGTTATCAACTTCAAATTTAGTCAGATTAATGTATATTTTATTTATTAGTCATATTAATGTATGTTTTATATTTTATATGTTTTATTTATAATAATATTTTTATATTATTACTAGTATAGAATACTAAAAAATATTTAATATAAAATTTTATATATTTATGATTAGTAATATTAACTAGTATTTTAATTTTTTAATTATTAAACCAAATCAAAGCATACACTGTCCATACAGATGGCGTTTATTTTTCGTTTTTTGAACACCGTATAGATGGCGTTATGTGTGATCATTAGGCCTTTTTGTTTTGATAATCAGTATTTTTTTCCTGTGACTGTGTGCGTCGTGGCACGTGCCAGCTTTGCAACAGTAAAGCTAAAAGACCGTATCCGTCGACCAATATATTCCCGTCATGACCGGGGACCCTCTCATCCAACGGCCATCATTAAACTCTTTGGTAAATCAACCGTCAGATGTTAATCCAACGGTCCACACTAAATCTAGTTTCATCTCTCTCTCTCTCTCTCTCTCTCTCTCTCTCTCTCTCTCTCTCTCTAAAATCAGACCAAACCCGGTCTGGTTCCACTCTCTTGTCTCCCTCTCTCTCTCTAAAACATAGTTAGCTTCGCCGTTAAATTTCTCCGGTACGGTTAAATTGAACATAAGTCATCGTTACTGAGGTTTTGTGCAGTTACTGGATCTCTATCTCTCTCGTTCGTGATGCTCGGTACGGCGGTGACGTGGCGGTTAGTGTATTCTCGCCGGGGAAGCCTAGAAGTTCGGTTATGACCAGAAGCTCTCGTCACCGGAGGCATTCGTGAATCGTGTTTTTTTTTTCGTGTTCGAAGATGGAAGGACAGGCGAAGAAGCTGACGAGGACACAGTCGTCGTTGCTCCGGTCACCGTCGACGACGGTGAGATCGTCTTTTCACAGCTTAAGTTTAATCGACAGCGAAGTCTCTCACCAGACGCGAGATCCAGAGGCCGGAGAGAAAGAAGAGAAGCAGAGAAGAAAACCGCTTAAACCGTTCGGGTCGAGTCCTCGAACCGGTTTAACCCGAATCAACCCGGGTCTAGCTTTCGTCATGGTCTCTCTCTCGTTCCTCAGCCTCTCGTCTTTCTTCTTCTTCGTCGTGATCTCCCAGACCGACGAGATTCTCACCTCCGAGAACCTCCTCTTAGCTCTGATCTTCGTCGCCGTCGCTCTCTTCTTCGCATCCAAGAACATCGCACTCCTCAACCAGACCGTACTCGCGATCAAACAGCTCTGCGACGAAACCACCGAAGGATTAACCTTCCATAGCAAGAAGAACCGGTCAGAACCGGTTCAGTGGTACATCGGCGATACCGAATCCAAACCGGAGAAGAAGACCAAACCGTTCGTTAGAGAAGGTGTTGAGTTCTACAGCAACGGAGATTTCTACGAAGGGGAGTTCCACAAAGGGAAGTGCAGCGGGAGTGGTGTGTACTACTACTACGTGAGAGGAAGGTACGAAGGTGACTGGGTCGATGGGAGATACGACGGTCACGGGATCGAGAGCTGGGCTAGAGGAAGTAGATACAAAGGTCAGTATAGGCAAGGTCTTAGACATGGTTTTGGAGTTTACAGATTCTACACTGGTGATTGCTACGCTGGTGAGTGGCTTAATGGTCAGAGCCATGGGTTTGGTGTTCAGTCTTGTGCTGATGGTAGCTCCTATGTTGGTGAATCAAGATTTGGTGTCAAACATGGGCTTGGATCTTACCATTTCAGGTAAATAAATGATTTTAACCAATATTCAAAATAATCGCTTAATTAAGCTCTGATTAATGACTACTAGCAAGACCGATTTTTAGAACACTGATTTAACTATAATTATTGAAACTGATTTTTAAAGACAATATTTATTTGTTTGTGTTATGTAGAAATGGGGATAAGTATGCAGGAGAGTACTTTGGAGACAAGATCCATGGGTTTGGTGTGTATCATTTTGCTAATGGTCATTGTTACGAAGGAGCGTGGCATGAAGGTCGTAAGCAAGGGTATGGTGCTTACTCGTTTAGAACTGGTGATGCTAAGTCTGGTGAATGGGATTCAGGGAATCTTGTAACGTTTCTTCATCCTACGAGCGAACCGGTTCGTAGAGCGGTTCAGGCTGCTAGAGAAACGGCTAAGAAGGCAGTGAATCGAGGACGAGTAGATGAGCACGTGAGTCGAGCCGTGGCAGCAGCTAATAAGGCTGCAACGGCGGCAAGAGTGGCTGCGGTAAAAGCGGTTCAGAATCAGATGGACGGTAACTTTTGTCAAAGTTGAAAACTTTGGTGGAAGGGTAAAATTTTTCTTTTGTTGTTTTTTTTTCCTCTGTGTAACCCTGACTGAGCTAAAATAATGGAAGCTTGTGTCAGAGGTTTTTACCAGAGTAATTTTCCATGTAACAAAACTGTAAATATCAGAGGAAGATGATGAAAAAATGGTGTTTGATCTTTTCTTTTTGTAAATCAACGGCTTGATGATGGAGCTCTTTCTTTATTTGGTTTTGATAGAATCTTCGGAAAGAAGCGATGGTGATTGATATTATGATCTTGATCTGGATCACTGACAGGTCGGTAAGCCTGCGATTTCCCAAAACTTATCGATTAAACTAATAAGTCATTGTCGTGATCCAGAACATATCTATTGCATTGATTGATACCACAACATATTTATGGTCTCTGCTTGTTTTGAATCACTCTGCAAGAATACAACACTTTATTTGTGATTCATAACCCTTTCTCTATGTTTTTGTTTTCATAAATTGGCGGATATAGACAGGTTTTAAGATTTCGAGGTAATAAAACATTTATTAAAAAAACTAATAATTTTTTTTAATATTTGGTGTAGGGCGGGGCATTTTATCTGATACTCGACCCAAAATTGATCCGGATAACCCAAAACGAAATCCGAATCGAAGTAGTAAAATACACGAACAGATATTGAATTAAGAGAGGCTGGATATCCGAATCCGAACGGATAATATCCAAACCCGAATGGATATTCGAAGATAACCGAACTTATGTATATTTAATTTTATATTTCTAGTTTACTTTTCTAGTATTATTTAAAATATTTATATTGGTGCTATCCATATTTTAAGATCATATAATATACATATAATTACGGACAAAATGATTTGTTACTCATTTAAAATGTATGTCAAGCCTTTTGTTTTATGCGTTAACAAAAGTTGCATCCAGATTTTAAAAACGATAATCAAATTAGTGTCTTTCTATTTTTAGAATGTTATCTCCAAATTTATTAATCATTTAATCTATTTAAAAATAAAAATCCTGTAAAGTGAAATTTATATTTTAAAATACAAGAAACTTGAGAAATGAAGAATTTTATTATTATTTTTTCGAAATCTAAATATCCGAACCCGATCCGAAATAACCAAACCCGAATTAAAAATACAAACTCGACTCGAAATAAAGAAATACCGGAACGGATTCTATCTCCTTATACCGAAATACACGAAAATCCAAAATAGCCGATCCCAATTCGAACGTGTATCCGAACGTCCATCCCTAGTTTGGTGTTCATGCTGTTAGAAGCGGATATGATATATGGGACTTTTATCTCTAATATATGCCACATATTATATTATTTTCAAAAAAAAAAAATTGGAGACTAACGTTCGCGTTTCACTGAACTGTGCACATATCGGCTCTAGATATGTATGATTTTTAAAAAACAAATGTTTAACAAACTTTATCAAAACATTGAGTCTAATGTTTTATTTTGTATTGGCTTCACTGAAAGGGCAAATTTGAAATCGGTTTCCTTTCGTTACTTCGAAATTTTGTATTCTATGTGACAGCTACGTGTACTTAGTTATATTATTATGGATATGGATGAGAATTTGAAACTACTTGATCAATCATAGACATAGACTACAAAAATAAAACTATAATGGTTACGGCATGTCGACAATAACACATCCGACGCATACATGTCTCGTCGCATAAAAGAAGTGTCGAAGAAGGCATGTGTCCTTATCGATCATCATATATTGAGGATATCATTGGGACTTTTATATGATTTATATCCTTATCCTTTTCCCTTTCTTATATTTATAAATATATATACGCCACTGATCACATGGTTTCTTGCTGGATTGGTCTCCCTTGGCATCAGAATACTCCAAGCCAAGTTTAAAATACACCCAACATATTAATTCCAGTTTTTGTTTACTCAAAATTTAATAATTGCGTATGCTATAAAATTTTAAACTGAAATCATTTGTTTGATAATTATTTTTGGCTTAGTCAAGTTTTTCTCTTCAAGAAAAAAAAGAAAACTCGGATATGTTAGTTTCAAAAAAAAAAACTTGGCTATGATTTATCAAACTCTATTTATATATACTCCATCTGTTTCATAAATAGTAGTATCACTTAGATATTTTCACATAGATTAAAAATGATTAAAATGCATATATATTTTTATTAATTATATATATTCAATCAATAATATTTGAGATAAATAAAACTATTTATAAAATCAATGCATTTGTAATTAATATTAAGCTCAAAATTGTATTGAAAAGTGACACTTTTGTGTAACAAGAAAAAATGAGATTTAAATGACATGTTTTAAAAATTAGAAGGAGTATTCTTTTAAGAGAAACTGATTACATCTTTTTTCGGGGAGTGAAATTTTACCATGTCCTCTATTTATGAGAGGTGGTTTCTTTTTCAGTTCTTAAACCCAAAAATCATATTAACTCCTTAACCGATTTGTCATCTTATATTATGATATGCATGGGATAAATGTACAATGGGTACATTGGACGAATTTATGAAGCAGCAGCTAGTTTTCAACGCTACAAGATGACCAAGTATCAATGCTCCTGTTTTAATATGATGCCACGGTCGATGCATTTGACAAAGGAGCTTAGTTTGAATCCATTGTCATCCATCCTATCTTTAAGATTTATCTGTTATATATTTTGTACTTCATTTTATAGAAAGTTTGAATTGGTTTTAATAAGACTTTTTGGCAAAGAGATCCTGATTTCCTTATGTAAGAATAAGTAAAGTTTAATATAAAAGCTGGTCTGCACAAAAAGAATTATCACTAGACATCTTTGTATATCAGCCCATAATAATATAGATGGAATTATAGTGTAAATGTTTCCTCAACAATTATAATAGTATATAATAAATTCCTAAATATTGAAAGAAAACATATATGAGTTAACATAATCTGATTCCATCTCTATTTACAGCAATACAATTTACTATTATGTTAACTTTATCTCCATCGGTAGATTTTCAATCTTCTTCTATTACCGCAACTATTGTGGATTCATTTCCATCGAGGGTCATCAAAAAGGAGGTCCAAAAACAATTTATTGTTGATATCCTGACCGCATCACTTCAAGTTAGTACATTTGAGAATCTTTCTCGCTTCACTTTGTTAGAAGCGGAGAATGAAGTTAAGTCTCTTTTCATTTTATCAGGAAATCTCCAACAAACTTTATATCTTATTTCATAATAGAATAAGAAATGTTCCAATCAAACTTTATATCTTATTTCATAATAGAGTTTATTCCATAAATGGAGTAATTTATTTTCTGTTTGTTCGTTATTATATTATGCAGTGAGATATGAAGCTGGGTTGAATTATTTTTACTTCTTTTTTTTAATTCTATTTTGGAAAAATGGAGTTTTACGTTAAAAATGATCTTAGAAATTTGACAAGAAATAGGAAGGGACAAAACTTTCTATAAGATAACAAGATTTGGAACAAAAAAGGATACAAAGAAGAAGTAAATGTGGCCGGCGCAGTTGTGGTTTTTCTCATTAGTTACCCTTTTTCATTTTTTTGTGGACTATTTCTAGTCTCGGCCTAAGGATTTTTTAGGTTTGAGACTTATCCTTTCATGAAGTGTGTCTCATGCAAATTTGGTCAAACTTTAAGGTATTATAACCTTACTTTGTTATTGTTTATTTTTCTAAGGGAGAATTTGCTCAATATACAAAACGAAAAGTAAAATTAAGCCACTGACATTGATTTTGACATAATAAAGAAAATAACATTTACAGCCTAAATAAGCCGGTTATACCCCTCTTATATACAAGTTACCGGTCATTGAGGAGTAGAATAGATGATGTGTACGCATTAAAATATGGTCAAGAGTGAAAGAGCACTTTTGAGAATCAAAGGAAGAGAACACATCTACGTAACATCCAGTATTATTACAAACAAATTTAATATATACAGTATAAATGAGTGGATACAAAACAGGTGAAAAGAGAGAAAAAGTAATTAAATGATCAGCCGATACATGGAAGAAAAATATAAAGCTAATAGAATGGAACAAAATACATAGTATAGTATATACTGATGAACAAAATAGAACACTCTTTATTAATTATCAATTAAACGATACATGATAAGACCACTAAACCCAAACCTCAACCCACACCTTCGAAATATCAAACCCTAAATCTTAATCACTAAACCCTAAATCCAAGTATATAGACCATAAACCCAAATAGAATGGAATAAAATATATAGTATAGTACATATTGGTGAACCAAATAGTATAGGACTCTAACCCAACACACAATTTCTAAATGCTAAATCCGACCCAACTTTTGAATACTAAACCCTAAACTACTATCACTAAACCCAAACCCAAACCTCAACCCCCACCCAAGTATAAACCCTAAACCAAAGTATAGACCCTAAACCCAAATAGAATGGAACAAATACATAGTATAGTACATATTGGTAAACAAAATAGAACACTTTTTATTAATCGTTAAATGAAATGATACATGATAAAAAGAATAATAAATCATAGTTCATGCAATTCTCACGATAAAATCATATTTCTATTCTAAGTTTGGTATATAAAATAGAACAAAACAAATAGCAAACTACAACAAAGAAGTGAAAAGACTATGGGTGGCAAGGTGACGGAGGAGAGGGCGATGGCAGCAATGAAACAATCGACGTTAGTCCTAAGTATCCATTGGTAAGCTGAGACACACAGTAGAAAGGTGAAGCTGTTAGGATATACGGCTAAATACATGCAAATAGAAGTAATATATGCAATTAGAATTATACCATCTGATATAGTATAGAATTGCTATATATGGAACAGAACAGAGGGTCAACCTAAACCAAAAAGGAACTTACGATATGGTTACGGGGTTGGAAATCGAGATATCAAGTCAGATTTGAGGCCGAAAATCTAACCGCCCTTTCATTTCCTCGGGTCTTCTTGTGATTTTGACATGTACTTACTTCACCGCAACAGACGCTCCCTCGCCCAAAACGACTTTGCTTACGGAAACTCTCGCCGGAGTGAAGTGGGGGAAAAGAAGAGGTGAGGCTCTGATGTGAAACTATTCAATTTCCTTCCTTTTACCGATTAAAAGTTACTGTGTAGAAGGAATGTGATTCTCCAAAATCCACGATGCTTGTTTTAACCAAAAGGTGGTTTAATTTTAATTTTTTTATTTGGCAGATTTTCCCAGTTGCTTCCAAGGGTAATATGGCAATAATACATATAATTCAAAGGGAACAGGAAAAAGGTAGGACAATTGGACAATCACCTAATTATAAATTGTTTGAACACTATACACTGCAATTTCCCTTTTTCTAATTGAAACCGTTTAGTTAAAAAAAAAGTTTACTATAATGTATTAGAAACTACACATCTATTCATATCCATGTAAGTATGTAACTATATTTATTTCATACAGTCCCGCATGTACTTTTGCTGACAGCATTTTGACTCAAATGTTGATTTTTCAAACTTTAGCTAACCACTCCAGATAAATTAACTACCCTGCAGAGAGAGAATTACTGGTCTAGCATATATACATGCACAGAATACAATTTCTTTTCGTTAAATGGTCGACAGCATATGCAGATTCCATAACGTACTAAATAGAGACATCAGACATACGTATTACTACCCGTCAGTTATTGGTCTAGAAGACCTAAACTTTATTTTCTGTATAATAACATCCATCTATACTTAATTAAAATGGTATGCTATTAACTATGAACAAGAAAAACAAAATAATTTACATCTTAAGATTCGAAAGCTAGAAAAATGTAGATGAGAGAAGTCAGAAGAGGAATGCTTGTTTCGGCATGCATGTCTCTGCGACTCTGCCTCTTCGATCTCTTTTTTTTATTGCAACATTTATTCTAATGTAAATGACGAATAGTATATATAAACACGAATAATCATTGTTATGACTTGTGCATTTTTAATGTATTTGAAACTAATTTTCGTGGATATATATTTAATTTTATATATATCGGTAAAATTATACTACTAGTATTAAACTAGTGCATGGATTGCTGAAACTGTTGGTCCAGTGGGGTGCCATACTGACAAAAAAATTAATAACATGGTCAAAGTACGTCTTCCAAGTTACAAAATAATAGCAATATTATGAGGCTAATTCTTCCACTATTTCAGCACACTATCATTTTAGGATTAGATTTTGGAAACCCCAGTTCGGTTCAATATAGATATATCAAGTTGTTTGGTTTTTGGGAAAATGGTGCGTCTATGATAAAACCTTACTATACTTTTAGATAATTTTGATATATTTGGATTTTGGATCTATTTCAAGAATTTGTTGGTATTTTGAATTTGAGTTTACACATACTAAAAACTATTGTATTCGAGCCACCTTCTAAGCTTCCACTTAATTATAATTGACACAAAACAAAATGAATAAAAGAGTGGTTCTATAGATAAATGGTGTACATGATTTATAATACTACTATATCACCAGTTTAGAAACAACAGATTAAATCCTATAATAGTATAATACTAGTATCCATATCTAAAACAATGCTCGACATTTAGTTTTTTGAACTTCTCATAATTCGAAATTCAAAATATGAGCTGACAAGTAAACCTCTCCAACGCAATCATCATGCTTACAATAATATTATTGAAATTTATCTTCACTTTTTTTGTGACCATTGATCTTTTGACTTTTATCTTTTTAGTAGGTTACTTACTAAAACATGCAGGCAGGCAACATAATTACAACTTGCATTATTTTAAACAAATATACTCACGTCGCCTTTTCAACTTGATGTCCTAAAATTTAGAGTTTTTTTTCAGAGTTTGTCAACTTGATATCCTTATCATTTCGGTTTTTGTGTTTTTGAATTATCATTCCAGTTTTTAGCATTCAATTTCGTTAATTCGTTCCTATGACCAAAAAACCAGTTGGTTGATGCCCCGGCCAAGCCCACACTCTGTAACGTTTCATCTTTCACCAACTAGCTTGGTAGAAACTCTTTTCAATCAACTTGGTGTTAAAAAGTGAACTTGCTATGGGCCATTCCCGATTGCCCAATTAATTGGCTAATCTTGCCAATAACATTTAAAAATGTTAATAACACTCTAGTTTGCTTAAAGTTCAATTAACTACACTACATTAACGGGCATTGTTCCGAACTCCAATATAACAACAACTAGATGAACGGAAATTGTTCACCATTACGATTAAACGTATAATTTTTTTAAAATGCAACTAGTATTTTTGTTTTGGTAAACATGCAATTAATAATAATGTAATCGAGTTTACGTAGAAATATAGAACTCTATTTACTATTTAGGTACAAAATTATTGCAAACTTTACCTATATTCTTAATTCAAAAATTTAACTTATTGTTATGCAATAAACACAATGAATTGTGATTTTTATACAACACACATTAAACATTGATTATGAGTCACACACACAGATATATTGTGTTTATGATTTATTGTTGACATTTTGGTTTAAGGTCCCGTCACCTATGCTAAGGGCATTGGTATCGGGGGTCCCTTAGAGGGGAAACTAAATAAACGCAGGAACCGACGGAAGGAGGGAAGAAAAATCCCTAAACTAAGGGACAAATTCGGTTGGTCTCTTGAACTGTTCGCGGGTTCCACGCACACCTGTCGATCCGCAATTAACTCATTTTTTTTTTAAATCGGAAAAAACAAAAAAAAAACAAAAAAACAAAATAAAATAAGGGACCCAAAGGGTTGAGTCCCACCAATACTATTGTTCGAAGGAGATCATAGAGATATACAATCCCAATGCTTTGTATTTGTATTAGAAAAAGTTCTCCAAGGCATATTATTAAGATATATGGCTTATCAAAGTACGTGGACAACGGGATTTGGTAAAAGACAAAGCACATGACCCCTAATTTTAATCCAATTAGACATGTATATAAACTATTGTCTTAATTTTACTAGCAAACAATTCTTTGCTAAAAAGTCTATTTTCTCAATACAGAAGTGTTTGGACTGCAAAGCTTGGCATCGCATGTTTGGTAGCTACTGATTTTTGAAAGCGACCAGAAAACAAAACAATGCCTTGTCTAATTCTATAAAAAAAATGATTAAAATTTTCTTATTTTGTGGTTACCGGAAAAAAATCTTGTTCAATACGTATGTGAATGATAGACTTGTCATCCGTCACCAATTTTCAGAATCAGAATAATTATTACAAGTAGGAAATAACTGGTCGAGTAAAGACACGAACCTAATCCAGTCGAATATATTGACTTTCCTTCGTTCTATATATAATCTTGAGCATGATCACAAATTCATAATGATTCATTCTGTTGTAAAACTTTTTTTTGTTTGCTTATGTATATATCAAACAACACTTTGCTAAGTATAACGTAAGAAACATCATCACAAGTTGAGAGACTTATTATATATGAAAAATTTGCTAAATTGGGTCAAAAAAACAAGAGTCTCGTCCTTATACTCTTTTCTCTTTTAAAAATGTCCTAATACCATTTTTAATTTACATTAATACTGTTTTACCCTTAAATTAATTTAAGAATAAATATTTTTTAATATTTCATTAATAATTAAATAAATAATTTATATATTAAGTAAATAAACAAAATCCTAAATCTAGAACTAAATTCAACCTGGTTGACAAAAAATCTAATTTCAACCTTCTTCCTCAACTTTTCATTTTCTTCCCAACTTCCGCTCAAGTTTCTTTCATTGTCCGGTGACGAAGTTTCCTTCATTGTCGGGTGACCGGTGGCGATGCTCATTTAAGCGGCCGGTCCGATTCTCCATTACTTCTCCTCCCTCTGTCTCCCAAAATCGGGTTTGGAATCACTCGTATGATTTTGTGTTTCATCTATCCACAGAAAGCTCCATCCGTTATCGGCTTCCAATATTCATTCACCACAGTTTACAAATACATGCATCATATTAACCGAGATAAAGATTACTAGAGAACAAGAGAAAATAGTGATTTAGTCCTAATTTTAGTCTTGAAAAGAAGAAAACGTCAATTGGAAGAGTAAGGTATAGTGTAAGAGGAGGAGATTTTTTGGTTTACGCCATCAAATCTTGATAAAATCTAGAGATAAGATTTCATAACTAAATCTCCTAAAATTTAGATATTTTATAACTGTTTCTGCAGAAAGGTTTTCTACCAACTTAGAACAAAGGAAAGTGGCGATCTGTATTCTTCGTAACGTAGATCGAAAGAAGATTGGTAGATGATGGTGGAAAGTGCTTTCTGAAACATGTAGAATAACTAAAAAAAGGTAGAAGGTGTATTTTTGATTTTCAAGAATTATGTATAAGTGGTAGGAACTGTTTTCTACCAAATTGTAGATCGATAGGTAAGTGGTGTAATGCACATTCTACAAAGAGTAGAAGTAGTCAAAAATTTAGAATACACATTCGAAATAGTAGAACAACTTTTAAATTTTTCTTTAAAATTGTAGTTTTCAAAAATACTTTCGATCCAATCATATTGTCAATAAAATCATGTTTTATTTATTTAATTTTTTTAAAAATTAAAAAAAATTTAATATTTTTCTTTTTTCACTTGGGGTATTTTAGAGAAAAACAGGAAAAAATAGGAAAGGTGTATTGGGACAACATATTTAATTTTTTGGGGTATTTTGGCAAATCTCCCATTATATATTTCGTGATTCGATCATTGGAACTCTCTTATGGCAAGCCAGATCATTGCATATGGTTTACAAGCTAAAATTAAAGAGTTCGTCCAGTTTATAAAAACGTTTTTACAAAAAGCCCTACTGAACCCGATCAACGTTACCTGTTTCTATGCTCAATACAATTCATAAGCCCATTACGCTACTAAAATTGGGGGAAGGTTTAAAAGAACTAGTGTTTTTTTTTATCAATTTTTTTTAATCAAGAAAGAACTAGTTTTAGATTTTTCTTAACTATATAGTGACAAAATAAAAAAATTTCTTAACTATAAAAAGTCTAACGTACCTTTATAGGTACACGTAAATCGGGTTCAGTTAACGCCCACAAGCCCATGGACGCCGCAGCCCACATCACAAAAGAGTGTAAGCAGGAGACAAGTCATGTATGTGGCTTAATGATCAATCCTAAGTAATGGATTAGATGTCCCTTCTTTGCAAAGAAATGTTATACAATCAAAATTAGATTCCATGTTGAAGGCGATAGGAATCACATGAATGTCTTATCAAATCTTACTACAAAATAAGGCAAAGTTTCTTACAATATAGCTACTTTAAACCAAAATTGCAATCAATTTCACTCTCATGAGACTGGATCATTTAAAATCAGTTTGAACTGGTGATAATAATAAATCATATAAATGACTATTTTATCATATAACGTAACTTCGATTCTGTTGTACCTCCATAGAAGAGCAAAATGAAAGCAGAAAAAAAGAAACTTTATAAAAAATATTCCATTTTTAATAAAATAGTTCGATTTTCAAAGATATGAACTTTGTCCCCAAGCAATGTGTGCATTATTTTGCCACACCAAACTTTCCCATGGCACATGAAACAGTGAGATTCCTCTGAATACCGTACTATACATAATAGTTTTTTATCAAACAACTAATGATTTAGGAAGAGACATTGGGACAAAAGTTTGATTTGCTCACATCTAACTAAAATTTAATTTGTATATCATCTAAAGAAACTCTACCACTATCATCTAATTAACTTTACCATTATCAACAGTGTCTTGTAACTAATGATTGTTTATTACCAAAATAAGAAATTCAATGCAAAGATAATGTGCTGGGTTGCAAAATCACTAGATTTTGGTAGTTAGAGTATCTCCAAACCCATTCTATAATTTACTACAAAATGAAATAATGAACAAAAAATGATTACTCTATAGATGAAGTAATGAATTTTTTGTTTGTTCATAATTCAATTTCTCACTCCATTTAGCAGTAAATTATGGAGTGGTCTTAGAAATGCTTGCAACTTATGAAGTTTTTTTAAACAAATTCTAAAGTTGACCATCTTTATATATAAAGAAGGGTTTTATCCCTCCTCCTTGCGCCACATTGGATTCCACGTAAGAAATTGGTGCGTCTAGAAGCTGCCACGTGTCCTTATCTTTACCTGTTTTATCGTGTTTTGTTTTCATTCAATATGGGCTTCTTGGGTTTGGTTTTTCGTTATTATGTTTCGTGAAAATTTAACAAGAGCCCAGCCTGAGTGAAAGGTAAACATCTTATTTTCACGACAATTAGGGTTCATCATCTCCCTCGATCTAGCTTTCTCATATAGGGTTCATCCTGATACGGATCCATCAACATCAAGACCTTTCGCCATTAATGGAGATTCAAGAGATTGTGTGAGAAGAATTTTCGTGCGGAATCTCTCAGGTCAGAGATTTTATCGCGTCTGTTCGTCTAACATTCTTCTCCACCAAAACGTTACGGATTCATTGATTCATCGTCATTAATAACCGTCTTTACTCCTCCTCTAGCCGGTGTATATCCACTATAAAAAGATCAGTTTTCATCTCCTGAACATCATCCTCTCAATTTCTATAAACATTAGAAACTTACTTTCCTTTCATCTGATTTGAAGGCTTGCGGAGGTGCACCGCTCAGATTTTGGGAAGATTGCGAAAGTGAAATGTGAAATGGATCCAAAGAATCACAAAAGAGAAGTGATTCTGGCCATGTAGAAGTGACACCTCCAAAACTCCTCTTTTGAAGTTTATGCATCGAGTTCATGTTTTTAGATGTTTGGTTTGATTTTGATTTTTATTTTATTGGTTTGAATATGATTTAATTCAGCTGTTTCATGAATTGTGAAATAAATGAATTTTTAGATCTGAAATTGGGTGTTTTTGCATTTGTTTTTAGAAGAAAACAGAAATTGAAATGTTTTTGTATTGACAGCGTTTGTAACTTTTTGGGTTTTGCAAGTTTACAGTAATCATCGTTGGTTGTGGTGTATATATAACAGGTATGTAGCTGCGTGATCACATAATGACAGACCCACTAAAGAGATGGTGGCTGCACTTAAAAGACGTGAGAGCTCTGGCTTGTGGTAGTGACCATGAGATATGTTGATGAACTGATCAGGAAAAATCCGCATCTAAGAGAATAAATACAGCTCCAAATCAGCAGTAAACCATGAGCATATGAGATCGAACGATGAGAACAAGAACCTATCACTAGATCCTCCTTCCGGGTTAGAAAACCCAGCGAAGTTGACTAAAGAGATAGAGCAAGAAGCTGCAAATTGGTTCATGAGGTTTATGGAAAAGGCTCCCGAGAAGGGGATGAAGAAGTGTGTTAAGGCACGGGTGATGCAGATGGTAACAAAGATCCACAGTCTCTGATTTTCCAAGTTGTAAATTGGGTGGAAGCGGAACAGTCTGCTGGTAGCAGGAGATGACAGATACATCCAAAAGCATCAAAAGCCTTTAGAAAACTCAAAATCAAAATGAAGAATCTAAACATAATTCTTTAATATTGTTCCTATTTCTACTCCAAAGGCTTCTTCGTTTCCACCTATTATCAATAAATTTATTCATGAAATTTATTGTTGTTAATCAAGTTTTTAATAAAGTGGCTGTTCTCAAATGTCCCAAATAAAAGATGGTCATATCAGTAAGAAGAAGAAGAAAAAGACAAATAGCAAATGTTTTACAAGTTACATATGTAGGTAAGTGTAGATGTAATGAAGGTCAGTTTATCATCATCATAAGTTCTAATCCTTGATCAACCATAGTGGAGAAATAAGTATAAGTCACTTGATGACAGTAACAACAAGCTTGACTTGCAAGTAATTGACATTTTTTTGTTTCACCGAACCTGGACTTGCAAAAGAAAATAAAAAGGGCGAATATGATGGATTTAATGAA
The DNA here is from genome assembly GCA_016432835.1 of Brassica nigra. Lineage (NCBI taxonomy): Eukaryota > Viridiplantae > Streptophyta > Magnoliopsida > Brassicales > Brassicaceae > Brassica > Brassica nigra. Next base: position 50,712,709 of record CM028248.1, on the reverse strand, counting down.
AATTTGTATAAATACATATATAACTCCATTACAGGATAACTAAATAAAATAAGGAGTGAGTTTGACATAACTTTTTCATTTTTTACTCGCAAAACCTGGGCTTTGAAAAATTAAATTATTATTATTTAAGTTTATTAAAAAAACAATTATAAGTAACCAAAAAAAAAACATGTCCATCGCTTCCATTATAACTCAACGTAAACAAAAATGCTTTGACATGTCGAACAAACCCAAGTAACTCACAACACAAACAGAATCAAAACATAATTTTACCGAGACATCAATTTTAAAATGTGTTCAGGGTTCTAGAATTTTAACTATAGTGTAACAATCTACTACTTATCATATTTTAAATTAAATCAAATGATAAATCAGTTTTGGATATATGTCTCACAAGAAATAAATTTAAAAAAATATAAAAATAAAATAAAGAATGTTAAATGTATACTCTAACTGTTGAGGTTATTTTAAAAATCACATCCCACCCGTAGGGCAGACCGACCCTAGTATATATATAATCTTTACAATAATACAACACGGTTTTTGTTAATGAAACTTGATTAAAAGGAAAAGTCACATGAAGAAGTCAAGGAACCGAGAAAAAGGCATCTTGTTCATGTGATCTTCCTAGACCACCCAACTCTTAAATCCCAAACGTATTGCAATATTGACATATAATAGCTTCAATTTTATCACAGTCAGTTACCATATTCGTCGTCCATTCTCTCCAAGAAACAAACAACTTGAAAAGTATAATTACGACTAAATTAACATATTTTTGTTAAATGTATATTTCTGAATATATTAAAAGAATTTATAAATGATAAAAAATTATATAGTAAAGTATGTATCCTGGACCGTCGGATCAACTGAAACTCCAAAGTGGAATATCAGCATCTTCGTAGAAGTACACATCGACCATATTCGTTGTCGAGTTCAATGGAGGAGAAGGAGAGTAATTAAACGGAGCTCCATCGTCGAAGAAGAACATCCCATTAATATGTTCATTATCATACCACGATGATGATGGATCCATCAAAGACACATGGTTGTCCACGAAAGACCCTATCAAAGCTTGCATGCCATCATCAGGATGTTCATCATGATCGGACGGTGACGAGGCTGCTGATGAAGAAGCTGAGGAAGAAATGGCAAAAAGGTCAAATGAGTTGTTGGCTGCTTGAGCGGCAATTTTTTGGATGGATTTAGGGGTCAAAAGGGTCATTTCATCTAATAGAAGGTGAGAAGAAGCAGAGCTAGGGAAGTTGAGATTGGCTTGAGGGCCTTTGAGACACAAGAGTGCAACATCGTAAGCCCTAGCTGCTGCTTCAGCTGTTGAGTAAGAGCCCAACCAAATCCTTGTCTTTTTATTTGGTGCCCTAATCTCAGACACCCATGATCCCCAACTTCTCATCCTCACTCCTTTGTACTTCTTAATCTTATTCTTCTTGTTCTTGAACTTAGGAGAAGACGAAGGTGAAGACTGAGATGGTGAAGACAAACACATTTCCTTCTTGATCTTGAGTTCTTGTTTCACCATTGTGATGTTGTTGTGTGTATCGATCAGAGGCTACGTAGATTGATTGGACAATGTGGTTTTTTTTCAAGCGATGAGGAGATTGTTCTTGAGTTCTTATTGTTGTTGGTGTTGGATATAGATTTTTGGATGAGTATTAATGTGAGATGAGGAGATTATATATAGAGGTAGATTGATACGAAGGGGTATGGAAGACGAGGGAAGAAATATTATTTATTTGATATAAATCTAAAATAGGGTCAAATGTGATATAGTATGGTTTATTGTGTACGAATGTGACATTTTGGTGCATGACAGGTGTTTTTCTTCTATTTTTGTTTATCATAGCAAATTTTCAATCGTCATTAATACAAATTTGTTACTTTCTCATTTTAAAATAATATTTTATCTTTCGAATCTAATTATTAATTCGAATATGGATGCATGTTAAGAGTTCAAAGTTCGAACTATGAACCTGAACATGGCTTTCTTTTAACCTTTTTGCTAGATTTGCATCTTATTAAATTTCTGTAATTTTAAACTCAAAATATATAATAACTAAGAATCTTGGAATTACCAAAGCGAACCTGGTCCAGTTGGTTATGGTTATGTCATTTCCATTTGGGCTCCAGTGTTCGAAACTGCTTTGGTACCCTCCTCTGTCCTGTCGCTCTCTCTCTCTATCTCTTGGTTACCTCGGATCCATCATGACGCTGTTTGTGAAAAAGCAAGGTAATAATAATTACCTTTTTTTTTATCAAACCATTCATTATATTACTTAAACCGAAACAGAGTTCCCAATCTCGGAGAGATTGTTCGACAAAAGAAACAGAGATTGTTTAGCCAACTGGTCAGCCGGAGCATTTACAAAACGAGAAATAAACCTAAAGGAGATAGAGGAGAAGGAGCTACTCAACTCACCTATGTCATGGAGTATCCCTCGGAGTGCAGCCACAGTCTTCTTTCCTGTGATCACATCAATGAGACTTTTCGAATCTGAACAACAGATCAAGTCTTTATAACCAGTAGCTATGGTCTTCGAGAGATCAGCTTTCATCGCCAAAGTCTCCCCTGCAAGGGCAGAGGCTATATAGCGTCGAGAGTCGGTTCCTTGGAACATGTCGGTGCCCGTTGAGTTTGTGCAAACCCATCCTAGACCACCTGCACAAGAAAATCCATTCCAAGCAGCATCCGTATACAGAGTATAAGTGTTTGCTGGAGCCTGAGGAATATTGTTTGCGGTAGGACAGTTTTTAAATGAAGCAGAGAGACGTTGAGTTGGCAGAGATGCCTGCCACTCCTTAGCCGTTTTGATTGCTCTAGTTACCATCTCTGTTTCTGAGAAAGACTTGTCTTCAAGCCGTAATTGATTTCTACTAGACCACAGCATCCAGAAAATCCAAGGATAGAGGGGGGTTTGTAGACCCGTTGGTGGTAGCAAAGTCATGCGCGCACAGGTCTTTAAGAGCTCCTCCACCGAGCTGCAGGTGCTGCTCGGGGGGATCGTCAAGCTTGGCACAAGATCCCAGACCTTTTGTGCTGTTGGGCAGGTGAGCATTACATGCAATAAGGATTCCGGTTCTCCACATCTCTTACACCTACCATCAACCTGCATACCACGTTTCACAAGAGCTTCTCCCACCGCCATCGCATTGTTTTTTACTTTCCATAAAAAGTGGCGCAATTTCGGAAAGCATTGGACATTCCACACATACTGCTTCCAGTTAAAGTTGTCCCTATGGTTACCGTTGTGGATTTTTGCTAGCGAGTACCCTGACTTTGTCGTATAGCTCCCTGACTTATCGTGGAGCCAAATGATCTCATCCTCAAGGTGGTTCTCGCCCGGTGTCAGCTTCCTGATATGAGCTTCATAAACTGGCACTTTTCGCCTGATCTCATCCACGTTCCACTCCGTAGAATCAGGGTACATAAGATCGCAGACCCGGAGGTCCTGGTCAACCTCCGTAGGGGGACCAACTGGGCATTTCTGAGTCTCCATAGATAACCAATTATCATTCCAGACATTGATTGATCTTCCATTTCCAACATTCCATCCCATTCCTTTCTTCTTGATGATTTAATAATTACCTTTTTAAGTTAAAAAAAAAGAATCTTGGAATTTAGAGGAAACTATATACACAGACGTCAATCGGTATACTTACGTAAACTTTTGTCCAATATAGGAAAGCAAATTATGTTTAATCATTTGTTTTTTAAAGATTTCTTCGTTAGTTTTTTTTTGTTTATTTTATTTTACGGTTTGTATTGTTACCAATAACTCAATAAGGTTGACATTTGTCCAAAGAATAATTACCGAGTGGAGCCAATATTGCTACGAATAGTATATACTTCCTCTAATTTTTTTTATTTAAATTAAAGTGATATTTTTAAGTTTCTATGTAAAAATAAATATAATTTGATATTTTTGACCATTTCTATTCTGCAGTATGATTTTTTATTGGTTAAATTATCTTTAGTTATTATTATTTTTAGGCAAATGTGAAAAGTTAAATCCAAAAGTTTGTAATTCGTTAATGAATGTCCAAAAACTTTAAAATCCACTTATTTTGATAGAGAGAGAGTACTGTATATTAGCATATGGAAGTCATAAGCCACTTGATGACCAAATCGAGAACGACGAGAAGTGATTCTACTAAATACAATATTCTTTGATTGAGATATCAATTTTCTTTTATATTGTCTATAAGTAGCTATCACCACTATCAGGAGATTATAGATTACAGCTACGTTTAACGCGTTAAGCATATACAATCTTTCCAAGAAAGAGATGGATGGTTTTTAATTAATAAAAGAAAGAAAGAGATGGTTAGTTATGGGGGTCTTTTTTTATTGTTTAGCGATTAAACATGAGGTCTAATCTCAAGTTAGCGTATTCATCAAAAAGCTTGACGGTAAAGTCTCTCAACATGCACATAAATGTTCTTTCTTGTAATATTTTAGCGTTTGTTTCTGTTAATTAAACTTTATTAGATTGACGTCTACCAAAGGGAATTGTTCCGAGGACATTTCTATCCCTATAAATAATTTACTATAAAATGGAGTGAGAAATAAAATATGAACAAAAAATAAAAAATTACTCCATTTTTGGAATAATTTTTTTTTTATTCATACTTTATTTCACACTCTATTTTGGAAATAAATTATATAATATAGATGGAGATACTCTAAGTATGTAAATCTAAAACGTGTATGGTGTTAAACCCGCTATATGTGGTGTTACAATTATTTTTGTATCTTTGTTCAATGTTAGGTATTATTCTATTACAAATTCCAAAATATATTATACAAAAATTTCATAAGCGACAGTGTTACATTTCTTATAAGAATTTACGTCTGATTACACTATTCTGAATTGTTTATAAAAGTATATAATTTACGATTCTATATGTAATTTACTAAATATCTGGACTAGAAACTCGACTCTTATAATATTAATGCATGAATCTTCAGCTAAACTACCGTAATAAAGCGATTTCTATTTATTCTTGTATATGCCTGCTACTAGTATTTTATTGACTAATTTAAATATATGGTCAATTTTATCATTGATCATATTTCGTTAAAAAATTTATTACTGTATCCTGTCACAAAATCCAGTTTAATATCTGATGAATAATGTACTAAAAATCCAAAGACAAGAATATACAGCGAGAAATGAGAAGAGTGAAGTAATAATAGTGGGAGAAGATGATGATGCTATAGATTTTGATAAGAGAGTGACTTCAAATTACAGCTGTTCTCAATCTGTCTCTTTGCTACCCAAGGTCCCAAACCCAAACCGCGTTATCCTCGTCACACTCACTCCTAATCAATATACTATATGCTAAGACTGGTATAAACAATTGTAAATTAAACGAGAAAGCATATATATAGATTTAAGAAATAACAAAAGCATATATAGCTTTAAGACGCGCAAAGACGCACATGATCTTATGTAAGAAAAGAATGGGAGGTGACATGTTCTATGTGGACAGCCTTGACTTCCTCATAAAGCTTACGACTAATCAATCGTGAGATGGTACTTTTGTTCTCTTCGTCTTGAGATTTCACACTTTGGTTTTACGCAAAAACTCTACAAATGAGAGAATATGGGCAAATTTTGTCAGCTTTCCAGCAAAAAATATGCGTTTGCATGAAGTTAAAGAAGCATCTTGATCGTGGCTTCTTTCAGTTTCACTTTTTGAATACTAACACTTGTAATTTCGTGTTCTAACAAGAAGAAGCTTGTCAATATACGAATTATGTATCATAATTGTCCCATAACTTAACACTCGAAAGCTTACATAAGATAAGAGTAGAGAATTACCACATATTTATATATTTTGTCCAAAAATATCTGAGTTTCATTGTGGGACAATTTTAATAACCACCAAATCTTTTATTTGTATATTCAGATCTATGATTTAGTCGGTTTTGAAGACGATAAAACTGAGGTAGGGACATAAAACATGATATACCTCATACATATATGTATGTTTCGTAAACAACAAGAAAAAGACTCATACATAGTTGTTCCTCTCGCAAGAATGAAGATTTTATTTTATTCGATATTTGTATTTTACGTTGTGATCTTTCAAACTCACGATCTATTAATAAAGCATATATTACAGAAAAAAAACATCGTTCAGTTAACCAAGAGGCACTACAAGCCCATTTACGAATTTTATGGGCCGAACAAATGGAACCTCCTCAATCATTCAGAAGGTAAGATCAATCGATGACGAGCCACCTCCGCTAAAGATACGCCACGTCAACCATTATTCGCAATCTGATTGGCTGATCTTACGTTGAAGCAAGTCACATGATGAACCCAAAACACTTCCCACGACGCACGTGCTCGCTCTCGTGAACTCTCTTTGTCTTTGTGTTTGGTTTGGTTTCGGAAGGACATTTGACTTTCTCTTGGTCGGGGTAAAAAGAGAAGAAGACCGTCGTAGCAGCTCTCCGATGGCGATCAGAGGAATCGTTGCGATTTCGACGGTGGTGCTGTTTCTGCTGACGGTTAATCACGGCGAAGCTATATGGTTGACGATTCCGGCGACGGGAGGGACCAAGTGCGTCTCCGAGGAGATACAGAGCAACGTCGTCGTCTTGGCTGATTACTACGTCGTCGACGAGCAAAACCCTGGAAACACTCCTGCTGTTTCCGCTAAGGTACGTGGCTCCCGGTTCAAACTCGAGTGTATTGGATTGAGTCTAAAGCTGTGAGCTTTCTCTCGGTACGGATCAAGACCAATCATCGTGTGAATTTGCAGAATTTTCAAGTTCTTAAGAGTTATAAAAGATGCAAACTTGGTTTAGTTTGCATGTGTCTGATTTTGGTTTTGTGTAGGTAACATCTCCTTATGGGAACGATCTTCATCACCAAGACAATGTAACTCATGGTCATTTTGCGTTCACAACTCAAGAAACAGGAAACTACTTGGCTTGTTTCTCGGTTGATTCAAGTCATCCTCTACCTAATCCATTGACACTTGGGATTGATTGGAAGACTGGTATCGCTGCCAAAGATTGGGACTCTGTTGCTAAAAAGGAAAAGATCGAGGCAAGTTAACATTACACCTCTCCTCTCTTTCTTCTTTCTGATGTGTGCTACATCGTTATGAATGTGTATTGTTTTTTTGCAGGGTGTTGAGCTTCAGTTAACGAGACTTGAGGGGTTAGTGCAAGCTATTCGTGAGAACATCGATTATATAAAGAACAGGTATTGTGTCTCTAACTCTTTCGCCTCATCTCTTGAAATATGACAAATCAGATTTGGAACATAGCAAATTTTGGAATACAGGGAAGGTGAGATGCGAGAAGTGAGTGAAGCAACCAACGCAAGAGTGGCTTGGTTCAGTATAATGTCACTAGGAGTTTGCCTTTCCGCTGCGGGTGCACAGATATGGTACCTCAAGCGATATTTCCACAAGAAGAAACTCATCTAAAGACTTTTGGCTTGGTTGCTATATTTAGTAACATCACAGATTCCCTCCCACCTTTGAAAAGAGGGAGAAGGTCAAAGATTGTAGAGTCAACTGGTTTACAATCAAAGAACGCATTTTCATTTATATCTTCTTTGAAACATTATGTATCAATAGTTAGAGATAGGCCTCGGATTTTGAACTGAACTAAACAGGAATTTTGGTTAGATCAGGTTGAAGTTCGGTTTGATTTGGTAGGTTTTCTAGAAAATCGGCAATTGGTTACTTTGGTGTTTTTCTTTAAAATAATATTATACACAAATCCTATTAAAATAATTAAACCAACTAACCAAAAAATCAAACTAACCGAATTTAATTGAAACTAACTGAATTTATCCAAAATTTTAACAAAAATTAACTAAAATCTAACTAAAATCAGTAACTATGGTAGAATTTTTGGTAGGATTTTCAGAAACCAAACTAACCGAACCAAATTTTATTTATGTTGAACTGAACCAATCGATAACAATTAACTGAATCCGCCAGCCTAGTTAGGGAGCATTGAGTTTGTGCACATCACATTGTGTTTTGGTTGATCCTCTGTTGGAGTAGAAAAATTTAGTTGTGCAATAGTGAAAAATGAGTTTTATTGCGGGGAAAAAATAAACAAATTGTTGTTTGATGAATCAAGATGAGAAGACAAATGATAACGAAGAGATGGAGATGAGAAACATGATATAGAAGTAGCTAAGGGAGGAGAAATTGGCGGTTGAGATGCTTCCAGCTGGACCATTAGCTGGGTTACCCGGGAAGGAACCACCACCTGGAGGAAGCACAAATGATCCTGGTGAAGCTGCTATGGATCCTGGACCATCATAATCTGGTGAAGGTGCTGGTGCATACATTAGATCCTTAGGAAGAGTATCTGGTGGAGCTAGAAGCGGCACAAATTGTTGAGGCCCTGCATCGATATCACACTAGGACCGGACGATTCTAGCATGTGGTTCTTCTATGAAACAGACGTGTTGACTTAGCAGGACATCGTGGTTGTAGAGATGTAGACAGCCTGCAAATCAGGAAGAGAAAGAAATGGTGAATAACAGTGTGTAGTCTTGTGATAAGAGTAATGTGAAGTTACTTGCATGGTCAAGATGGTGCCATTGGCGAAACCATTGTAATCACAAGTTATTACATTACAGCCAGCGCTGCTCTGCTGCACCGTGATGTTACCGAGCATGAGGTTGCTGTTTCTACACTGCATACTCGAGCAAAAGACGGCCAAAGAAGCAGGCTCGCAATACAAACTGCCTCACACACACAGGGGCGGATGTAGGAAGCTAGTTAGTTGGGGGCACAGTGATTTTTCCATTATGATTAGTTTTAGAGTGGAAACATTTAATAAACTTCTTAGTATTTAGGAAGAAAATTTTAAAAACAGTTGGGGGCACTTGCCCCTGTAGCCGCTGTCCTGTGTCCGCCCCTGCACACACACACACTTTGGGAGAGCAGAAAGCTACATTAGAGCAAGAGCCGGTTTTGAAAAACATTCAACTTGATTTTTAAAAAAAATATGTATTGATCACTTAGTTTTTATTGCTTAACTGTTTCAATTTCTATAAATTTCAGAGCCGATTTTCGTTAGAAAATAAAGTAAGGTGAAAGCATTAGCACAATTGAATACAAAATGGGCATATGTTTTATTGAGGATGTTCAGTATTAAATCTATTTTTTTTTGGGCTTTCAACAGTAGCTCTATGCTTGAAAAATTCAATTACACACGTTGCATGTTCAAACTTTACCCTCAACTTTATCATTAACAAGAGGGATCAGGAGTTCCATCTTGTTCCTTGGTGTACAAGGAGTCCTAGGAGTTCCCGGTTGTTGCAGAGAAAGCATGTGACTAACATATCCATAAAACGTGCATCCCACAAGTGTGATCCCACATCCAACAGCATTCATCGGTGATATCGGGTTTCGGAATATCATCCATGAAACCAGAACAGCCACTGCAACCTTCAAATCATCACATTGAAAATATTGAGTTAGGTTTCAAGATTGTTTGCAGCAGCTTTAAGAAAACAGTTGGTATATTTTTGGATTTTACCTTAAGGTTTCCAGCGACATTGAATGTGACTGCTGTTGTAGAGTGAATGACATAGAAGATGGAGAAGTTAAGACAAAAAGCTACAACACCGGAGCTGAATATAATCACGAGACCCCACCATGGAGACGGATGTACTTCAAACCAATCCAAGATCCCATTTCCTTCGAGTAGAAACGCTGGTACTCCGAGAATCATGGTCGCAAAAGGAGCCATGTAGTATACTGTGTTGATGCTAAAACGTAGAGACATGATCAAATATAAGTTTCGTACTTTCAACACAAACCTTTAAAGATCAAAAGCTACGGAGACAGGACACTGACCTGTCAAACTTGTAACCGTGAAGAAGAGATTCAGCAAGAATGGTCTTAGTAGAGGTAGCTAAACAACCAAACAGAGCAGCACAGAAACCAAACACGTTAAAGCTAAGTTCTGTAATAGAAGTCAGAAGAATCCCTCCAACAATAGGAACCAACGAGGCCCAAATACGCCAATCGAAATATTTCCTCCATACCAACCACTGTAACACAACTGCCCTCACCAGAAAAGCATTACACAAAAACAAATCAGAACAGAACATACAAGATCACTGTGTTTCTTGTTTTACAAGTCTTCTAAAAAAACCTGTTGTTGCTGGAGTGAAGGATTTGATTGTCTGCATGAAAGAGACAGGGATGTATCTAAGACTGATGTTTCCCAACACAATGTTGATACAGAATACGAATGACATTGGGAATATCCTCTTCCATCTGTCTTCTGGATCAACAACGATCAATGGTTTGATCTTTAGAACTTTGATCACAATGTATGCTCCGATTGATGAACATATGAAATGAACGCATGAAACCGACAAGGGAAACTTGAAATCCAGTTTCTGTAATGTTTTAATCAAAAAGGTTTTAGAAAAATTGTAAACTCACTTTGTACTAGAATTGATGATATTTATGTACCTGGAAGATCCATTTGTTCATGATGATAACGGTAACATTGAAACCCCACCATTGAAGGATGGCTAACAGAGATCTGATCATGATCCATTGATGCCACAGACTACCTTCCTCCATCATCACTCTCTAATTCAGTCGAAATGAATCAGAGAGAAATGAAGAGAAGAGCATTTAGGAAGGTGCCTAATGAGAAGCTAAATAGGGAAGATAGTAACGGTAATCTCTCTGCTTCCATGCGATTTGTTTCGGATTCTCTTCTCCTGTCTTCATCAATGTTAAACGTTTCTCTTTCTTGTTGCCATGAAGATACTGTTTTGCTCTTACGTAGGTTTCCATGCAATTAAAGAAATTTCCCTCTTTAATGCTTATAGTCATTTATATTAAAGCAATTCAGTGGTTACAACTTGCTATAATTTACAAAATAAAAGAACATTAATACAAGTTCTAACTGTTGTCCGAAAGAAGAAACTTACTAGAGTTCGCCTCGAACGACTGTGCGGATGTATATTTTTTACGAACCTTATAAACATAGAAAAACAAAAATTTAATGGTTTCATTATACCATATTACTTTATTTTTTAAAATATATATTTCATTACAGTATCGTGTGGATTTTCTTTTGGTTATGTTGGATCAGTTATGTTGTTATTTTATTAAGTAATTTAGTGATCATATTTAGAAATAAATGAATTAAACTTTAACAAAACATGATTACCTATGAAATTTATTTTATACAAATGAATTTTATGTTGTTACTGAATGTATTAAAAATAAGGTTAAAATTCTAACTATAGTTTTTAAACATTTTTGTTCTATAATTAATAAGAATTATACAAAAACACTGAAAGACTTGATAATTATATTTGTCTCATACATACACGAACTTTTGTATTTCTAATTTGGGCCGTAGAATACAAAATTTTAATTTGGACCATACTAATTCAGTCCATTAGATTTCTATTTGTTCGTTGGTTTAGTAATTAATTTACGGTATAGGTGGTTTGCAAAGAGAGCTAAAATCTCGCTGGTTAGTTATTAATTCAAGTGTCGTTAAAAAAAGGTAGCGGCATCAGGAAGTAATTATCGAGGAAAACTCAAGGCTAAGTACAAAATGTATTCTCTTTTTAATAGATTGGATTTTTCATTGAAAAGAAACTTCATTAGACTTGGCAACAAATGATAGTGTTCTAGGCTCGAAAAAATAGTAGAGCATACACAAACTCGCTGAAAAAAGCCAGAGGATACACGAACTCGCTCAAAAAACAACACTTATCGTATTGTTATCTTCTTCCTCATTTATGTGTTTATGTTACCATAAATGTTAAATGAATACTATTATTTCTTTACTTTCGTTTAGAATTGTGAATAAGATAATTTGGTGAGTAATGTTGAAATGAATAGTATCTCTAACGATTCTTGATGTAAATCAGTTAAGCTGAGTCACAGACTCACAATCCAGAGATCAAAATAGACATAATCGTCTGATCTCGATCGCTAGTGCCGTCTTATTCTATTTGTTTTCTTGTGTTTCCCATGTGATGCTAAAAGCTTGAATTTAAAACACTTTAACAAAAAAAAACTATAGGATTAGAAGAAGAAAAGATTCAAACTGAAAGCAGAAAAGTGACAACAGAAATATTATGCCCATACTAAAGAGGTTCCATAACAAGAACATGAATTGAATACTATCCAAAGATTCCCATTCCTCCCATGTGCTCACTCTTTTAGTTTTTTTTTTAATTTATTTATTTTACTTCGCCTTTATATATCATAAAGTTTATTTATTTATTTATTTATTTATTTATTTATTTATTTATTTATTTATTTATTTATTTATTTATTTATTTATTTATTTATTTATTTATTTATTTATTTATTTATTTATTTATTTATTTATTTATTTATTTATTTATTTATTTATTTATTTATTTATTTATTTATTTATTTATTTATTTATTTATTTATTTATTTATTTATTTATTTATTTATTTATTTATTTATTTATGTGTTCTCTAGATAACCTTGTAGGACTACTTTCATTTCCTTCAAAATTGATAAGATCGTATATTACACGGAATGTAGCCATGTGAAAATCTACCAGAGAGTGGAGTGAGCAAGACTTGTAGTGAATTAACCAGGTAGTAACTAGTTGAAATCTATTTTGGTATTAAGAAAAACTTATTGAAATCTATGTCCAGGCCTAGCTTTGTGTTTAGGAAAAGGAATTTATCAAGTATGTAGATTTACTGTATGCATATTGTCAATAAATAATCCCACTACCCCCAAAACAATCAATCAACATTATACCATTTTTTCTTTCGGATCAATGTATCAAATCACTCAGGTAGTTTTGGTAATTTCTTACAATTGAATTACATATGTAATTAAATTGATCAATCTAAACTAAAAATAATCTTGACAAAATTTTAGGAATTTTTGTTAGATTTTTTTCTTTTTGAGAACTGGCTTACTGTTAGAGATTTTAACCACTTCAGATTGTTCTTCTAGTACTATTATATCTCTTAGTTTTCACAAAATCAGCATAAAAAGTTGAGCCCTGGACCTTTTCTTATGTCACGGTCGGACCAATTCGATCGAACCGGTCCATATCGGTTTGAAAGCACTGATTATGAAGTCATATGCCGATATATATGGATGTATTGGTTAAAGACAGAATAGCTTTGATAATCGTGAGTCGTATAGTGTAAAGGAAGTATGTGGGATGGCCTAATTGAAAAAGTGATGATACATTGAAACTCATCACTACACAATCACATCACCTGTCAATGTCTTATTTCAAGTGTTGGGGGTTTTCTATTAGCTCTTGATATTGAAGCCTGTCTCTTCCTTCTCATTTTTTTCTTTAGATCACGTGAACGCTCAAAAATCTTGACCCACACGTAAAATGGATACCTTTTATGTTCTCACAGTTCACACCCCTGACCCAACTTTATGGATTAGGTCAATCTAGCTCCCAAACTTTAATTCTAATTATTACTTTATTCCCATTTATTGGATAAGCACGTGATTTCGAGTTTGTAAAGACAAATATAATACTTAAATTTGAGCAATTTTCAAGATCATTAGCGAATAGGGAGAAGTTTCATCAATCCCTAAGATAAAAACTGATTTTTGTTTCGCTCAAAGAAGAAAGAAGTGTAGATGAAGCGATATGTGTTCTCGATAGTGCAGATTTTGCCCATGTGATGTGAGATAGCCATTTCTATTCGAGAAACAAACATAATAATTCTCGCACGGAAATAATATATGAAATAAAGTAAATCAATCTATGGAAACACACATGAGTCAACTGATTTTGAGTTTCTAACTGAAACTTTAACATGATGATGAAGCTGTGTTTATATTTATCAAAATTTCGTTCTGTAGTTATCTTATAAAGCTAGAGTCAAAAATAGATTATCAAAATACTATCCAACTATACAAGCACCAAGATCATATAAATTATTAACAAAATCATTTCTTTGGCATTCATGACTAGAAGAGAAGAAGGGAAGTGATGTCATCAGAGTTTAAAATATCGATAGATAATCTTTGTTGTTTTATCGATAATCTTATTTGTAGTTAAGTTTTTTCATCTTCCAAGGGTTTGTGTGGAAAATAAATTCTAATTAGATGATTATAACATAAATCTATTTGCTACAAAACACTTTTGACGAATAGTTTCAATGGCATATTTCCAGCAGCTTCAACGTTCGCGCCGATGTCTTATCAAAGGAGACTATAACTAGAGGTGTTTTATTTTTTCATATAAACCAAGCATGGTATAATAGTAGAGTTTCTCGACCCAAATTTGGTTTAAGAATGTTGATAGTTAACAAAAAAAGAAAAGAAAAATCGAATGGAATTTGAAGTAAATTTTGTCAGCTGCCAAATGAGCCTGAAGTTAAGGTGGGTAGATATAGAATTGAATTATGTCGAGAATGGAGAGAGACCTCCAAAATTACTCACACATATCAAAGAATGATGACTTGTCTTGGTAGGTCCCTTGTATTTCGGATACATTCTCTTCTGAGTTTCGAATACTACAAGTGGATGTTTCTCGGCCAGAACGTCCAAACTTCTTGAAAAAAAAGAAAGAAGCATATAACTTTTTCTGTTCGCAGTATATATTTTGTAGATTATTAGTAGTTTTAAAGAATATTATTTGATGCACATGCCACGGATCCACATGCGATCAATCATCCATTGTCAAGTATCTGTTTAATTTTATATCTGGCAAGAAGATCGGGACACTTTTCCTCTAATCGGTAAATTAATACAATAAATGGATTCAAATTACTAATTACTTGCTGAATCAATGTTCCTAGATACTAAAATCGGTTAATGATATCATAAAACCTTGATATGTTCATTTTACAAAAATAAAATAAAATTACACAAATAAACTCGAGATATGTTCTTTGATGTTTGCTAAAAAAGCTTTTTTGATAAACCGATGCATGACTTACACCAATTTACTTGGCTCAAAAAATAAAATACAAACTTTAGGTCTAGTATATATAAATTAATTAAATTATTCTTTTTCTTAAAAGATTAATTTTCTAGATTAAAAAAAAAATTCTAGATTATGTCAGTATCTGAGGTGCACAAAAAAATGTCAGTATCCGAAAACTATGGTGTCCGAAGGATCTACAAATTAAAACAAATCAGCCTATTTAATGGATTGCAGATTATATATTAATTAAAATCAAATCGTAAATAACTAAAAGGCTCGTCTAATTTTTTCTTCCTTCATTTTAGTTTTTTTCGGGCAACTAAAAGGCTCATTTACTTGAGAATAATATGTAATATATATATATATATATTACAAAGCTTCAATTTCAGACCTAAGCACATCTCATTTGTTACGAATCTTATCTCTTTGTCTCTTCTCTCTCTTTGTTGTAAAATTTTTCGTCTCTCCTTTGGTAGTGAAGATGGATATGTACAGAGATGATAGCTTCCCATACTGTTATTTCCATCCAAAGGAAGAATATGTTGGAGTGTGTCCTCTCTGTTTGAACGAGAGGCTTCTGGTTCTAGCTTCGAAGCAGAGATCATCAAGAACCAAACACTCTTCGTCTTCACCAATCATTAGCCTCCCTAAGATCTTCACCTTGAGCTCTCTCCTCAATCGCCTCGATCTCCGTCATCACCGAAAATTCCATCCCTCTTCCGATCTTGAAGTCTCCACAAGCCAAGAAGGTACACAACTTTATATATACAATATACTTGATAGTATATATGCATGTATATACTACACATGATTCACATATACTTCATAAATAAATTGCATTCATATTATTGTAATTAACTTTAATATCATCATGATTTCAAAGATTAATTACAATTGGATGTTTTCTTCTTTTTTCATGTTTTTGTGTCAAAGTCTAATTCTTCCTCTTTTTGTCAAAGTCTTTTTCTTCTTCTTTTTTCATGTTCATAATCGTAAAATTCTTTTTTCCAAAAATGAAGTTTTTTAGTATTAATAAATATTATCACGAGATTAATTATGGTATGTATATTTCTACAATATATCTAGAACGTTTCGTAAAAAGACGATAATCCTTTCTATTTGCAACTATATACATAATTATCTGTATGACCATATATAAACATTCATATATCTATATTCGATATTTTTCCACAGGAATGCGAACATATGATAGCATTTTTTAAATCGGCCAATTGAAAGTTTTGTTTTACTCGGTATAATATGATTTGTGGGCTATGGCTACTTATATTGTATAGTTGCTGAATGAAGTAAGTTATATTGTGTGTTATATTCAGATTCTTTTATATCAATAAAATTCGAAAACGATGGAAACGCGTCGTGGGAGAGGAAAACTGTGTCAAAGGTTTGTGTAGGCAACACAAACTCAACATGTAAGAAGCAGCAAGCCCCTATCACGAGCACTACGAGTATCGTAGAGCACAGTAGTGCCAAGTCATCTCTTAAGTGGCGCAAACGTATTGGTCATCTCTTCCATGTCATCAAACTGAGATCAGGATTGCCCACCTCTTCTTGTCCTGTGGCATCATCCAAGGTCGAAGGAACCAAAGTGAGGAAACATGGTTGGATGGTTAGGACCTTAACCAGAAGAAAATCCAGGAAAAATAAAACGTGAATTTTTATTCTCATATATTTATTTAGACAAAGGTTTCTACCATTTTTTTTTCTAAGTTGAATATTTGGTTTGATCGATATTTCAATGATTGAATGTTTTTGTTTAAAGAAGAAATATGTTGAAGTCTTTTTGTTGTTGTAAGTAATGATAATACATGGATTAAAACGACTGAAATCCACAAATTAAATTACAATAGGATGTGTGTGTGTAAAAGGGACAAGAGGCTTGCCCTTTAGGCCTTTACCATACTTCTTTGTTGGCATGTGGTCTAATCTGATTAAAGTCATTAAAAGATGGGACAAGGTTCAAAATAGCCTTTTATCATTATTTCCAAAACAACAAAAGAGAAAGTCTTTGAAGAAAAAAATAGAAAAGAAAAAGTAAGGTAAAGAGATAGAAGAAAAAAAATACAAAAGCGAGTTGCCTTGAAATAAATAATTTTGCATGTGACTCTTGGAAAATTTCTATGACTTTTAATGCTCACCTTAGTTACCTTTTCTAATATTTTATAAAGAACATAAATGAGAATAGTACAAATTATAATGTAAGAAAATAGTCCATGTTAGGTTGTTCACAATAGTGGGAAACATTGTAGCACAAAAAATGACACCAAAGCATTGCCCCATTCACATTGTCTTGTAGTTGTCTCTTTTGTATACATTGTATATCTCCAAATCCTAGATCAATAGTTTTTTTTTGTGATAAATATTACATGAGAAATTGTTGAGATAGTTAGAGCATCCACAATGGTGGACTTGCTCTTGAAATCCTTAGGATTATTATAATATTTGTTTGTTTTTTTGTTTTTTGTTTGAATAGTTAAGGACTCTACACAAAATAGTCTGTCCAATGGTGGACTTGTTTTTAGAGTCCTTAATATTTTTTTTTTAAGTGATAGATAGTTTTGTCAAATGAGTAACTCCTAGACATTATTTTTTAATTGAAATTGAAATTTTATTATTTGCATGATTAAAAATAAAGATACAATAAAGAGAAGTTTAAAAATGTATAAGTTTAAAATTATAAAAAAATTATAAGCTATAAGCAATGT